>OX411766.1:13986637-15186637 GCA_948252205.1 Orthosia incerta | reverse complement strand
GAACTAATATCCGGCTCGAAGAGACCAGAAATAAATGTATCAGCGCGGCAGTGCAGTAATAGCACTGAGCACGCCAAACACGCGCGGTGCGCTAGGTTCAAGAAGTAGATAGGCTAGACCTAGGGAAAACAGACGGGTCGGTATGCTGAGAGAGATGCTGCATTAAACTAAGCTACGACTAACCTCAGAGGCGGGTTTCCTCGTGCTCGTTCTGGTTAATTCTGGCAGCGGTCCTTCTCTGTTCCACTGGACGTCTTGGTTTGAAGCTCCCTGGGTACTGGCACAATTTGCTGACGCGAGAGTGGACTGTATGCGGCGCGGTAGAACGGCGAGCCACGTGACGCTGCACATACGGGTATTTGATACAAAAAACTGGCCAAAAGTCATTTTTACAATAGTAACCGCGCAGCTATCCTTTGTTATGTTTTAACAATGGGACACTCTATTCATTAAGAAACCGGTACCCAGAAGGGGCTAGAGCGCTCCATGCGCCCTCAACGTCAGTCGGAACTCATCTGTTGTGCTAGTGACACGTTTGTTTTCTCGGCGCTCGCAAATTTCAATTGCTGTTTAAGACTAATCATACTGTTGTGTTTAGTGCAAACCCCAAAAACCATCATGGAATCTTCAGGCACAGGTATGAACTTTATTTTGAATCTATTGTGCTACTGTTAGGATCACTTTTTCATTCTTTAATTGTACCATAAAGTCATGAGTATTTTTATGCAAAAAAAAACACGTAAAATAGGTTTCCTTCGTCAAATTAAGTATCAGATAAACATAGTTAAGCTAAAGTTTATACATAATCGTGTTCTTTGAACCTTCTAGATTTCATATCAAGAGAAAAACCTTCCGCCTCTTTCCGCCCCTATGAATTATAGCCTCTGAACAAAAATAGGTTTTTTTCGAAAAAAAAACAACACTTTGTGTTTCTTTGATTTTAACATAGATTTTTTCTTGTTGGCAGGTCCTTATGATGAGTCATCGATGACAATAACAAGAGAGGATATGTTTAACGTAATAAAACAGTGCGACTACAAAAATTTAGATAAAAAACTGGACTTTCTTGAGCATAAACTAATTGAAATGACCAAATGCCCCGAGGACAAAACTAAAGTACTCCGCCATTGCTTAAAATCATTTAAACATCATTACAAGCTAAAATGGACCTCAGCAAGCTACAAAGAATGTCGTTTCCGAAAAACGAATGAACAATGGCTTAAAGAAAAAATTTCTCTACCTGTTTGGCGACAAATTTTCGGTGTTTCTGAAGTCAACAGCCGAACTATATGTGCAGTTATACAACTGGCACCCCATGACGCCAACTTTGCATAAAGTTTTGTGTCATGGGGCTTTGGTAATCAAACATGCTCTTTTGCCGATTGGACAATTATCAGAGGAGGCAGCTGAGTCGCGGAATAAACATTTCCGCCTATACAAGCAAAACTTTGCAAGAAAGTTTTCGCGAAAGAATTGCCTCCAAGATGTCATGAACCGCCTTCTTCTGACCTCTGATGTCTTTCTTAGTAGCAGCAGCAGAATGCAATTCAAAAGGAACAGGAAACCACTATCGCAAGAAATTCTACAATTTCTTAAAGTTGAATACGAGTGTCCCGCGGACACTGACACTGATAATGCTGACCCGGGCACTAGTACTGATCAAGCAGATAGCGATAGCGAGTCTGACGAATATTAGCTGTATAAGTTTCTCTGTAAATATTACAAGAAAATGTATATTTAACTTTTATTTCGATGTAAATTACAGTTTGTACATAGCTTTTCATTTATGTATTTTGTAAGGTTATGTAAAAAGTAAGCGTTATTTTTAAATCATTGTGTATTTTTAAATGCTTTTTTTATTAGTTATTGTACAAATAAATCACCATAATGCTTGAAATAGAAAATAATGTTTTATTTTATTTCGATTTTATTTCACACGTAAGTCCCTTTGGAGAAAAGGGTATAGAAATGATTGGGTTATACTAAAATTAATATGAAAAATAATTAGGAGGCACAATTGACCCAAAATTACCAAAAAAAAGGTTTTGGCCAGTTTTTTGTATCAAATACCCGTATGTGCGCTGGCTCAAGGTGATGATCAGAGGTGATCACCACGAATCCGACGACGACGAGAGTCGATCGCAGACGATGCGGTTTAATAAAGCGGTGGGATCTCACAGCGGGTGAGGAATCCAGGGTGAATAGCCAGGCGGTTGACTTCCACGAGCGGTGAGGCTACCCTCGACGAGGGCCGAACGTAGACTGTTCGAAAGTCGAACATGTAGTTTAATGCAGCGAAAATTGACATGAAAGGGTAGATAAAATATTAAGAGAAATGTGGGTAACTAAACAATAAGCGCGCCTAGAGGTGGCGCGAACAGTGGGTATCAAAATGAAGGGTTTTTAGATGTGATTACGAAAATATATACCACTTATATGTTCAAAGTCATTCGAAAAAAAAAGTTCTATAAAGTTGTAAATAAAAAAAGTTAATAAAATCAAAAACCCCGACTGCTTCATCTGGTTTTGGTCAGCCAGCTCGCGAATATGTATCCTCCGACTGCACAGCAAGATTTTCCTCTTGTTTACATCTTTTTAGTTCGCTTTTGAAGCAGTCGGGTTTTTTGATTTTATTAACTTTTTTTCAATAGACTTATTTGAAAAAAAAAACAAAAATATTTGAACATTATTATTTAGTCACAAATTATTGTGAGAAATGCTTTTTATAGCAGCAGTACTTTTTCGTTCGCCGTGTTCGAATTTTAACGAGAGGCAAGCTGCCAAACAAGCTCATTTTAAATATATAAAAACGGAATGTATTTTTTCATTTATTGACTAGCTTCTGCCAGCGGCTTCGCCCGCGTGAATGTTGAAATTTATCCGAAGGGAACACATTCACGGGATACGTTTTGGAACGAAGTTCCTTATCGCGCGTTGTGAAAGGGGGCTAGACGGAAAAAAATCTTACGAAAAGTTGTAACGACACTTTTTGCTATAGTTGTAAGCCGTGCGGCGTGCGCGTGTTTCGTGCGTGTTCTAGCCTATACGCTGTTGTGTCATACATATATATATATGTGTACATGTATATATGTGTGTGTATGTATGTATATATATATATGTGTATATGTATGTATATATTTAGTTTCTTAACGCCAGACGTACAAAACCCTCCACCACAGGCTGACTCGAGTCGACACTACTCGAAAACCGACCCCGAGCCGCCACTAATAACGAACCGGCGATCTAATCATAAAACCTAAAAACCTCCATATCTCGGCAACGGTTGGAGCTAGCTCAATTCTGAGTAAAAATTTGCCCCCCTGCCATCCGTCGCTTCAGGCCGGCGAACAAGATAGGATAACCCCCCCCCCCCTTAACTGTTCACCTTTCCCCCGCAATTTATTTTTACCCCATTCTAAAATATCAATATGAAAAGTCTATAAAATCGTGCAACAAACCCCTCCCCCCCTCCCCCTCCCCCCACCCCCCCTCACTCCTCACCCGCTCTCATTTACTCGAAATCCTTTTCATTAAATAATTTTAAAACATTTTTTAGGTGAGATCGAAAATATACGAACGACCGAACCAACTATTCAAATTGTAAAATCCACATTTGTTAACCGTCACCTAGCGCCATCTGTCGCCATCAGATGGAATTAAAAAACATTAATTTAAGAAATAAAATTGTATCTCGGCAACGGGAGGAGATAGGCCAAATCTGACAACAGATTAGAATATACTATAAATATGTTATAAATTGTAATAAATATAGTATATTCTAATATATATATGTGTATACACATATGTATATATACTAAAGGAACTTCGTTCCATCCGGGTGTCCCTTGACACCTCTCAAGTTTTTTTCATTTGCCTTTGTGCTATTCCAGACTATAATCTATCACGGTGGCAAATTTCTTCCAGATCCGTCCAGCCGTTTGAGTACCTATGATGTGTGAAAAATCCGTAAAGATCCCAAACGCGAATAAAAAATATTGGCTGTCAAAGTTCCCGACCTTAATAAATTGTGCATACAAAAGATAAAATTAAGATGCATGGTCATTAGTTCTCGAGTTACAAGGCAAGGAAAATCTATTATTAACTTGTGAGTATAGTATACTCACAAGTGCTGCTCAGTACATAGTGATTCTTTTCGGGAATATGAATGTAGCAGATCAGTGCGTTCAGGTGGGGATTCTCGTTGTCCGAGACAAACATGTCGATGCAGTACTTGTCTGGTTCATAGATCATCACTTCGGAGGCTTTGCTGGACGGTATGTCCACGTAGAGTTTGCCATCCTGTGAAATAATAATTTTGATAGTTTGAGAGAAATACTATGGATGCGGCATAGGGTAGTCAGCTCGGTATCGTACAATTTATTACCAACCTGCTACAATAACTCAATATTTACAATAATTTACACACATTATTATTATTATTAACCTAGTATTTCTCACTGCAGGGCAAGGGTCACCCTAAACTCCTTGCACTTCTCTCTCTGAGGCTCTTTGGTCCGCGCGCTCTGTCGTTTGTCTATGGTTTCGACAAATGATAATTGAGCATTGCGGACGTCGGTCTACTCAGGTATAGCTACATTTAATGTTTTATTCATATACTTAAAAAGAAAAGAAAAAAGAAAAATATTTCTTTCTTTCTTGTATTATACTTACACATAATTATAAATACTTTGACCCACCTTCTGTGTTTATTCTGTTTTGTTTATTAATTATATACTCTATTTTATTTTATTATTTAAGTATTTTCCGTCTCCGTAAGTGTGTCCGTGGCATCGACAATGGGCCCTATCAGAATATCAGCGCAGCGTTATTTCTTTTTGGAATATCGCTGACTCGCTGCATATGCTGAGATACGAGCCTTTTTGGTCTCGCACGGGGCTTTTATTTTTATTATTGTTTAATTTTATGCTTTTTCTTGTGTCTCCTTTGCGGGTCACAAATAAATATTTTTTCTTTCTTTCTTTCTCATCAATGGCTGGATGAATGGTCTCGTGCGTTTGGCCGATTGGTCGTCTGCCAAGCGACAGATGTGTCCAGCCTTATTGCATTTTAGCAAACAGTTGTCCGTTTGACATCGTATTCATGTTTGTGAAGGAATGGATGGCAGTATACCTGACCCAGTCTTTAAATTTTTACGAACATTAATTAATGGATATAACTGTAGCCTAACTTGGACATTGTTTTGCAGGTAACGAGCTAAACAGTAAAATTGAGTTGCATAATTATACTTCCACATCGCATATTGTTGCCAAGATAAATGATCTTACTAGGAGCGCAGATGACGTAGTAGGTTGCTAGAATGATACCGTTGAAAGATATGTATTGTGACGTGTAGGGATTCCAGAAATGACGATTCTTGGCGCAGTTATTGATGATACGGTTTATTGTCAGCTTCGTGCTATGTTATGGGAAATTATTAGAATCAGAATTCATTTATTTGCAAAGAATGTAGGTAACAAAAACATAGTTTTGATGGTGTAAAATAGAAAAAAAACGGGTGAAAAATATTCTGAATGGGCGACTATTATACTAAGTAAGTAACTATTCCGGTTTGAGTAATACCTTTTAGGAGGTTATTGTGAGCTGCGGTAATAATATTGATACATAATTTAATTCTATTAATTTATTTTAGCATATTATTATTTTGTAAATAGCAAGACAACTGACGAGGCGATTTCGCTGTGCAGCGCGGGAGTTCGGGTTTATTAGTGGTCTCAACGAATTAGTCCAAGAGCGAGCGAAGCGAGCTCGGGAGCTTAGAGAGCCCGACACGTTTAGGTTAGGTTCGAAGGGGATGACGGGAGCGTCATCTCCTTCATGTTAGGTTACTTTAGCTCCGTAGACAAATTTTTATTTTCAAATCGCTGTTTTAAACATTAGTATTCACCCACTGTTTGTTGCTCACTTAGTATTTCAGTAAGCCCTATTCAGTATTTTTGACTTGACTACTCTGAGAAGAAAGGCCGAAACAAACTCAGAGAGAGATAAATGATCATACTAGGAGCGCAGATGACGTAGTAGGTTGCTAGAATGATACCGTTGAAAGATATGTATTGTGACGTGTAGGGATTCCAGAAACGAAGATTCTTGACGCAGTTATTGATGATACGGTTTATTGTCAATGCTTTGTGCTATTATGTTATAGGAAATTATTAACCGGGTGAAAAATATTCTGAATGGGCGACTATTATACTAAGTAAGTAACTATTTATCCGGTTTGATTAATACTTTTTAGGAGGTTGTTGTTAGCTGCGGTAATAATATTTACATATAATTTAATTGTATTTCGGGTTCTATTAATCTATTTTAGCATATTATTCTTTTGAAAATAGCATAACAATTGACGAGGCAATTTCGCTGTGCAGCGCGGAAGTTCGGGTGTATTAGTGTTCTCAACGAATTAGTTCAAGAGCGAGCGAAGCGAGCTCGGGAGCTTAGAGAACCCGACACGGATAGGTTAGGTTCGAATGGGATGACGGGAGCTGAAGTGAGTGAGCAAAGCGAGCGAACTTAGCTCCCGTCATCTCCTTCATGTTAGGTTACTTTAGACCCTGCAGACAGAAAAAGGAGCCCCACTCAGCCGGGCTCCGTAGACAAACTTTTATTATCAAATTGCTGTTTTAAACATTTGTATTCGCCCACTATTTGTTGTCCACTTAGTATTTCAGTAAGCCATATTCAGTATTTTTGACACCTTTCATTTGAATTTATTTTCGCTTATTTAAATACTATCCTAATGTTATTAACTATGAGATTGCAGTACTAATATAATTTTTGAGAATATTTTTAATCACAGCCTTATTGCGCAATGATTTGGCAAGGCCAAGGGCAAAGAGTATGAACAATCGACTAATCACAGAAAGGCGAGATGAAAGACACGATGTGGATTACCGTCTGTGATTGGTCGATTTTTCATACTCTTTGCCCTTTGCTTTGCCGAATTCATTACGAAATAAGGCTGATGGCACCGTTGTTTTACCGACGCCATTTTGATAGCCTAAAACGTATGAGCCGGCAAAAACTTGCTTTTGGCTTATTGTTAACCCCCAACGTAAAAATAGGGGTGTTATAAGTTTTTCGTGTTAACCTGTTTGTTTGTGTAAATGTGTATCACATCAAAAACATAAATGTGGGAGCCAAGTTCAGTACTAAGAATATGCGTGGTTGTTGACTACGCCGACAAAAGAATTGAGATCTAAATGGTTGCCAAGTTCTGAAATGTATTTACAAGAACATACAACATTCTAAAATAAATTTAAAAACACAATTTGTTGCTTTTTCTGCTAAAACAATATTTGCTATCTTAAAATATAACTTCTTAAATTTGAAAAGTCGAATTATT
This sequence comes from Orthosia incerta, assembly GCA_948252205.1. NCBI lineage: Eukaryota > Metazoa > Arthropoda > Insecta > Lepidoptera > Noctuidae > Orthosia > Orthosia incerta. The sequence continues at coordinate 15,179,277 of OX411766.1, read as the reverse complement.
TACAGCAGATAACTTAGGATTAATTGTAGCTCAAGATTTGACTTGTCTGGTTTTCACATACAAGTTATCTTTGTTGTTTAAAGTTGGCTAAAGAACTTATCTTCTTTATGTTACACGCAATTTACGTTTTATAGTAATGATATCCCATCAAAAACATAAATGAGTTTTATGATTTTGGTGGGATATCATTACTTTTTGTACAGAAATTATTAGTAGGTACTTATTCTTAATTAAATGAATACCAAATAGTTTATGTTAATCTACTATGCCTACGTTTACGGGATGTAATTGTCTTTTTTTGTTATTTTCTATATTTTCTTGTACCTTTGAAATGTTCGAGTGAATTGCCCATTCAGTATCCGGATATTTTTTTCACGCGTTTTCTGTTTATACTTAATTTGGTCAAGTCGGGTCGGTATAACTTACGCAGGTGGTTGTACTCCACAATAGAGCTGTCTTGTGCCTTGATTTGGCTTGAATTTTAATTGATAAGATATACTCCATCTAAGATTTTAACTCTCGAGAGTCCAACGTAAGCCTGCCCTTTACTAATAATATAGGGGAGCCTATGTGGCGAAAGGCGCTGTCAAGGGTAAGGCCTTGTGATTTGTGGATAGTAATAGCATATACTAAGCAAATATAGAATTGTTCCCTGGGAACATATACATTACCACAGATAATATAATACTAGCATGCAGATGCCTCATCCCATACAAAGAAACCGTGCCGACGTAACTAGCGTTTTTCATCTGATTAATCTTGTTATTTTTTTGTACATCGAACGCGTTCGGTTCTGTTTCACGGTGATATATAGATGGTGTTAGCAGCGACTCGCAATTATAAGGATTTATTAGGTTCGTGAATATTTATTTCTTTAAATACAGTGAAGGTTCGTTTCATAGTATTTTTTTGCAAGTTTTTACAGTTTTTTTGCACCAAAATGTGTTAAAATGCAAATTTTAACAATCTAGTGGAATGCCTCAGAAATTTAAAAATGCGCCATCTATTGGCATCAATTTTAAGTGATCCGTTGAAATAATCTTTGAAATGTGAATTAAGAGCCCAATATTTCATAATTTTGTACTTAGGAGAGTTGATTAAACAAGAACATACAATTTTTATGTTGTAATTCCAGAAAATATTAATTTTACACACATTCAGTCGACAGGTGCATATTGCGCCATCTAGTGAGATTTATTTGAACTAACTTTTCTTTGTTAGCAATGAGACCCCGTGACATTACTTAATATCTGAAACTTGGTCTTGACTCGTACTAGTTCGTAAATTAAATTATGCTCAAGTTGAATTTTAATTTTACGTGCACTATTTTCTAATTACCTTCCATTTATTTTTATCGTGATGACATTTCCTAAGCCAGCAGTTAGTGACGAATCATCCTCGTTCTTTTTGAGTACTCCATTTGCTCGTTTTTTTAATAACGTGGACAGTCTATTTCTTGAATTTAATTTAATTTTTGGTTGCTCCATACTTGCCAACATTGCAGTATTTTTAGTGGGAAAAAAACATACTGTATCATCGGACAGCAGTCTAAAATAAGATATGATTTCTCTAAGCCGGCCGTTTTGATTTTTAGCGGTTAATTTGAGGAGTCGATTAGATAAAGTGCAACTGTCTTGACATAAAACTACACCCATTCTTAAACGATTCAACATATCACCGATTTTTTTTTATAATTGGACGTTTTTTTGCCTCGTATTTACAGTAAATTCCTCATAACAAAGTCTTAATAAATGCGAAAGTCGACTATACGAGTATACCCTTAGTTATAAGTACTAATACTGACAAAATTAAATTTTGGAGGTTGGAGGTTAATATCTAAATAACCGTTAGAGCTATATGCTTATTTATGAAATTTGGGTGTAACGTTTATCTTAGCGATTTTAATACATAAACCAAATTTCATGTGTTTATGTTAAATGGATTTTGAGTTATTAAGATTTATTTATTATTTATTTACTTATTATCACCAATTATAACATCTTTACAGTTGACAAAAGTGGCTCCAAATGGTTCGTGTAACACACACTGCTGCTGCGTCGCCAGTTCCCTTTTTGCTGGATGGACCGATGAACCGATTTTGATATCTTCTATTTTTTTTTAAAGGTGACATTATCCAGAGTGTTCTTAGCTATGTTTGATGAAAATCAGTTCAGCCGTTCAAAAGTTTTGGGCGTTTTACTGTTTGAATCGGGGCATTTTTATCTACGCCAGATGTCGTGTCATAATTATGTGTTCGATAGATTGTTAATTGAAGCTTGTCTTCTACTACATACATTATGTAGATTAAAAAGCACGAAAAAAAAATGTGATTGTTTTGGAAATTAATATTTTTACTTGTTTTCGCTACAATCTGCTGTGATTCGTAGCAGTCGCAACGTTGCAACAGATTTTTACGGCGACTTGTTTTTTCTCCTTTTAGTTAATAGTTATACAAAACGCATGTTGCTAAAAGAGTTATGAATATAAATGTGGATGGATGGAGAGGGAGGGGACGGCCAACGAAAAGATGGATGGACTGTGTGAGGAGTGATATGAAAGAAAAGGGAGTCAGTGATAGCGTGACGGGGGACAGGACGGTATGGAAGAAGAAAACGTGTTGCGCCGACCCCAAGTAACATGGGACAAGGACAGGAAGATGATGATGAGTTAATAGTTATACAAAATTCATAATATCAAAACCCGTTTCTGTGAGAATTTATTATATTGACATCAAATGAAGAAACCGTTGATCGTTGTGTATTTTTTATTATTGTTTGCCTTCAACTTTTCTGTTCTATTGTGGTCACTATTGATAATTCGATCGAAGTTTACTAAGTTTTTGTTTTATTATTTCATCTGAACAGGTTTATGTTATGCGGTATCTTGTTCTAAAATAAAATTTGTTGAAATACAAAACCCAATCGTTAGATTTCTGATATTAAGAGTTAGGTAAAGATTTATGCTAATGTGGAGTGGAATTCCCTGCCGGAGTCTGTGTTTCCCGATAGCTACAATTTGGGGGTCTTTAAGTCAAGAGTGAATAGGTTACTTCTAGGCAAGCGTGCTCCATCATCGATCACATCATCGCTTACCATCAGGTGAGATAGTGGTCAAACGCGAGCCTATAATACATAAAAAAAAACAGAAACTAATATCTAGCTCTAGAGTAGTATTGGCCCAGTGGTAACGGCCCCGACTTACGTCCCGTGTGTCATGGGTTCGAACCCAGGCAGGTGCTTTACTTTGTGTAATTTATGTCATCACCACTGCTCTACAAACGGTGCAGGAAAACACGAAGAAACCGGCATGTCCTAGAACCAAAAGTTCGAAGACATGTGACATTCATCAATCCGCACTGGGCCCGCGTGGTGGAATATGGTGAACTAGCTTCCGCCCGCGGCGACGCCCACTTCGTATTAATATTTCTCCCAATATCTTTATAAATTTCTAGCTTCTGCCCGCGGCTCGGCCCTCGTTTGTATTGGTTATTCCAAGAAAAGCTAGCTTATGTATTACTGTGATTGGGCTATATTACTGCAAAGTTTTATCAAAATCCGTTTAGTAGTTTTTGCGTATATAGGGCGCACGGTTGGCGCAGTGGTTGAGCGATTGACTGCTGCGCTGCGTGTCGCGGGTTCGATTCCCGCACGGAACAAATATTTGTATGATCTACAAATAGTAGTTCCGGCTCTGGGTGTTTGTGTATGTGAGTTTATATGTTTGTAAACGCACCCACTATACAGGAGAAATTCCTAGTGTGGGGCAAAATTATTAAAAAAAAAAAAAAAGTTTTTGCGTGAAAGAGTAACAAACATCCATCAATCCATTCATCCTCACAACTTGCAAAGGGAAAATTAAAGGGATGATGATAATAATGATGAATATCTGATGATATATTGACATACCCAGATATTCATCAGAGGAAAAGTTTTCATGACAACCAAAAAGGTTTTAATTTTCTATTTAATGTACTTTATGGTGTACAATCCAAATCAATCAAATCAAAATTTCTTTATTCAATTAAGCCATTAAGCGGCACTTTTGTACGTCAAAATTTAAAAGTAATAATAATTGATTCTACCGTCCATTCGGACATGTAGCTTGTTATGGAGAAGAATGGACAAGAAACACCACACTTACTCTTTTAAAATAAAAAGTGTTTTACAAGTATTTGGTTACATCATTTCTTGTTGGGAAAATACATATCTACGGTACGGTCTAGAGTAAAAAAAAAACAGTTAAAAATAACAATACATAGGTAATTAAAAACAGGCCGAGGCAGCTAAGTTATGACCAATCCCAACTGATGGCGCCCGTTCACGAACATGACACATAGATCGGCACCACTCAGATCAACCATCATGAAGGGAACTGAATGATCTAACACATGTGCCACCATCAGAGAGACATTAGATAGAGCATGACACACTCAACTGCCAGGGCACACTATAGTCAACAAACGACATATACGAGTAGGTACAATAAATGGTAGATTTACAGTTGGTACATAGTACTCACATATGTGCTGTGCAGTTATATTATAGTAAAATAAATTGAGTTTATACAACACTAATATATTCATACAGTCTTCAGTAGGTCCAACAATACTTCAGAACTTTTCTGCTTATCACTTGTTTTTGTGCCCTAGTGGCTATGGATCAGGACTAGCGTTGAGCCAAGCATTTTTATCAGTGATGTAATCCCCCAATCTATAATATGCCTGCCTGCACAGTGTGCGTTTTATACAAGTTTTGAATTTCGCCTCAATGTGGGGAGGAAATCCATACTCCATACATGCGAAAGTAACTCTGTCTGTCTGTCTATCGGTCAGTTACCTTTTCACGACTAAACGGCCGATTTAGATGAAATTTGGTATAGAGATGGTTTGAGACTTTGGAAAGGACATAGGGTAGTTAATAATCTACCATCCATTCCTTCACAAACATGAAGCCGATGTAACACGGACAACTGTTTCGCTAAAATGAATAAGACTGGACACATCAGCCGCATGGCAAACGATTAATGGGCCAAACGCACGAGACCATCCATCCAGCCATTGATGAGCTGGATTTCTTTGATAAAGACTTGTCCCAAATAGCCCCAGAGAGAGAAGTGAAAGGGGTGTAAGGTGACCCTTAAGCTAAGATAAGATATATTTATTTTGTAAAACATGAGTACAGTATGACTCAGTATGATGGTCTTATATTAATATGAGATGGCTACATGTTTTGCCATCTCATTTGTATAACTGCAAAGCACGTGTGTGAGTACTATGTACCCAACTGTATATCTACCATTTACTGTACCTGTGTGTCGTTCGTTGACTTGTGTGTGCCCTGGCAGTTGAGTGTGTCATGCTCTCTCAAATGTCTCTCTGATGGTGGTGCGGGTGTTGGATCATCCGGTGCCCTTCATGATGGTTGAGCTGGGTGGTGCCAATTCATGCGTCATGTTCGTGAACGGACGCCGTCAGTTGGGATTGGTCATAACTTAACTGCTTCGGATGTTAATGCTTTTTTTCTAGCTTCTATTATATAACTGCACAGTGCATGTGTGAGTACTTTTATTACTTTATGCCTGTACGTAGTAGTGTGTAGTGCTATTCTGGGTGCATTGTCCTCACATATATGAATTTATTAATGAACGTACTTATGTAACTAAATATTGTAAAAAAAACTTTTTTTTTTAAGTAGGTATGGAGTTTTTTGTGCATTCTTCTCCATAACAAGCTACTTTCCGAATACACGGTAGAATCAAATTTTATAACTTGTAAATTTTAATGTACCTAACGTTCAAAAGTGCCGCTTGGTGGCCTACTTGAAATAAAATATCTTTGTCTTTGCCATTTATGGCGTTCAAAATTAGTTGCACTAGACAAACAGTAAAAAAAAAATACAATATCAAAATGAAACTTAAATTGAAATTACAATGTCAATGTCCTTGCCCTGCAGTGAGAAATACTAGGAAAATAATAATGTGTGTAAATTATTATTTTCCTAGTATATAAATATTGAGTTGTTGTAGCTGGTTGGTAATAAATTGTACGATACCAATACCAGTCAAACATGTAATTAAAGATTCTACTTCGGCCCGTGGACTATAGGAACTACTTAGAAAGAACAATAGCTTAACATCACGTTAGGCAGAGGCACTATACACCCATTTAGAAAGAAAAAAGAACTAACGCAAGATGTGAATAAAAAAAAATTTTAAACACTAACAAATATACCATTAAAAAAAAATACCATAAATATTTCTGCATAGGATCTCTGGCTATAACAATCAGAATCTTATATCAAAGTATATTATGACAATGGTTTTCGTCTCACCGTAATTAAATTGAAGTTATTCGTATCTGGATACACTGGCACTCTTGCCTCCCCAGCTTCCCTGTCACAAGCCATTTTGCCAGTCATGAAAATAAACTCCTTTGTGGCATTTAATCCTGTCTTTACTTTAAATTCTATGTTTCGTTGCTCTGTCACAGGTGGATTGAATGCAATAGTTGTATCAGTACACGTGTAAGAAGATGTATTATAAGCCTGCCCAAGTGGGCAACATTTCCTCGCACACGTCCCCTTGAGGCACACACATCCTCTTTCCTGCTGAGTCTTGGGATCCAAGAATGTCTCATTGCTGCCGAATGTAAGACCCGCATACGTACGATTTGTTAGTTCTACACTTTTTTGCAATTCGCAAAGTTGAGATTCCGACGTAGTTCCACAAACAATAACAAGCAAAATATTCAATAAGGTCCACATTTCCATAAATTATAGTCACTTATTTTTTGGACACTTGTATTGCAATAATAAAAATGTGGATTTACTTGAACGCAAGCGCAACTTGGCGATGTTAGAAATCAACTATGTATTTAATCAAGTCTGTCTGAGAGATTCTCGTTTGAAACAGGTGTACTACCAAACCAGATTCTTGTCCGCTTGTTCTTGGATGTTCGATGTGTTTGTAATAGTTATTCGATATGCAAGGCTGTAAAGTTGTTTTTTGACGAGATTACTTGTATTAACTTTGCTGCCGAGCGCAATACACAACTTTTCACCTCGCTACAGCGAGGCAAAAACTTTCTTTTCCGTTCGGTGTCTTTGGTACCTATTGTTTTCCGTTTTTCGACACCGACTGCGGAAAGAAAATTAGTTTTCGCTGTGTAGTGTTTTGTTTTGGAAGTCGGTTTGATTTTTTTGTTAAAAGGATTTTATTTATCTCTTTTTAGTTTTGGTAGGTACTGTAAAGAGGTCGTAGCCAGTGGGCTACGGAATGAAATGCGAATTACTTTTATCCCATAAATGTAAGGGGGTCGTAGCCAGTGGGCTACGGAATGAAATGCGAATTACTTTTATCACATAAATGTAAGGGGGTCGTAGCCAGTGGGCTACGGAATGAGTTGCGAATTACTTTTATCACATATATTTTGGCAATAACGTGCCTGCCTTATAGGCGGCTCAACTAGAAGTGACATCCAAGCTTAGCAAAAAACACCTTTAGTTATTTTCACGTTCGAAATTCATTTACCTATCAATATTCTTTGTCCTTTGCCAGTCTTAATACATGCAAGGAGTCCTCACAGTACCTTCAATTATTATGAAAGTTATTTAAAGTCAAAGTACATCTTATGACTATTCCAATAAGCTCAAACACTACTAGGACATATTGTATTATTTCGGTATTCAGAGTTCGATGGTACCATTTTCATCAGTACCATTAATTTATAAGTATTTGCTTCATCTTAGTCGTTTAACTATTCGAGATATCTCATACCCGTGACATACTTAGCATTATGGAGTTCCAGTGGTCATCTGTGATCTTCGTTCATCAGTTTCACTTCACCAAATGATACTTTCTGAGTGCAAATGATTGCATTGTTGATTAAAATACCAAAATCGCTAATGCCTATAATATTTGAGGAGTTCCCTCGATTTCTCCAGGATCTCATCATCAAATCCTGACCTGATGATGACCATGGGACCACCTGGGAAGTATACCCTTTCAAACAAAAGAAGAATTTTCGAAATCGGTTCAAGTTGCGACAAATTGATAACCTCCACCTTTTTTTTAAGTCAGTTAAACATGCTACACTGAAAAAAAAGGTTTGTTGGATTTACCAAATTAGCAAAGGTTGGCTGAATTACAAGGAAACTACGATAAATATAACAAAACCTCGCTATTGAATTTACAAAACTAAAAAGGTTGAAGTTGGTACCAGAGTTATGATGTAAATCAACAAAGAATATTGTACATTTTACCAAACAAATCTCAACAATTTAGTCTGGTTGATTTTATTTAAAAAATATGATAAATATAACAAGACCTCGCGGTGGAACTTACAAAACTACATAGGTTGCGATCAAAATATAGTCCCTACCAGAGTTTACGGTGTATATTAACAAAGAGTATTGTACATTTTACCAAACAAATGTCAACAATTTAGTCTGGTTGATTTTATCATAAAAATATGATAAATATAACAAGACCTCGCGGTTGAACTTACAAAACTACATAGGTTGCGATCAAAATATAGTCCCTACCAGAGTTTACGGTGTAAATTACCAAAGAGTATTGTAGATTTTACCAAATAAATGTCAACAATTTAGTCTGGTTGATTTTATCATAAAAATATGATAAATATAACAAGACCTCGCGGTGGAACTTACAAAACTACATAGGTTGCTATCAAAATATAGTCCCTACCAGAGTTTACGGTGTATATTAACAAAGAATATTGTACATTTTACCAAACAAATCTCAACAATTTAGTCTAATTGATTTTATCATAAAAATATGATAAATATAACAAGACCTCGCGGTGGAACTTACAAAACTACATAGGTTGCGATCAAAATATAGTCCCTACCAGAGTTTACGGTGTATATTAACAAAGAGTATTGTACATTTTACCAAACAAATGTCAACAATTTAGTCTGGTTGATTTTATCATTATAATATGATAAATATAACAAGACTTCGCGGGTGAACTTACAAAACTACATAGGTTGCGATCAAAATATAGTCCCTACCAGAGTTTACGGTGTAAATTAACAAAGAATATTGTACGTTTTATTAAACAAAGGACGATGACCAAATTAGTATGAAGTATGAACGCATGCCCTGTCAAAAATTGCCGACTACAAAGTTAATTTATAGATTGAGCTTTATTTTCTTTTATTTCATTGAAAGCTGTATGTCTTTATAGTGTGTAATGTGTTTAATTAAAAAAGCCCCCATTTACATTAATAAGATCTCACACGTTACAGTGTTTTTGCCGCTACTTTTTTTGTAGGCGTCTTTATGAATAATTGGTTCCATTAGAATAGTTTTCTTAGAAAACATTTTCGATAAACGAAAGGCGATTTGATGCCTCTAAGCAGTGAAATGCAAATAGTAGAAGGAAGGATGCCTCAGACATAGCAGTAGTAGATTTTTCTTTCGAGGCAGTACTGGTTGGATCGATAATGTGCCCAAACAATTTGCGAATTATTTCTAGACAAAGGGTTGAGAGCCACCTGAATAACCCATAGACTTTAATGTTGTAGGTAGACTGCGGTTAGCCGTTTTTGTTCACAGAATAGACGTTTACATAGTCAACAAAATACAAACCTAGTTCTTTCATATTTTTATGTAAAGAGATTTACCTAACTTATTAGTCCCCCAAAAATATGTTTGAATAATTTTCACTATTAATTGCAAACCGGAAACGTGTTAATTATGTTTTATCAGTGAATAATAAACCCCAGCTTTAATTAGTTTTACATGTATCCCAAAAATCAAAATGGCAATAATTAAGGATGCCTACATTTTTAATTTACTGTAACCGTTAATTTTTGCCCTGACATATATTATATACTAACTTTTGCCCTCCTTTATTATACGTATAAACCTTCCTCTTGAATCACCCTATCTATTAAAAAAACCGCATCATAATCAGTTGCGGAGTTTTAAAGATATAAGCATAAATAGGGACGGACAGAGGGAAGCGACTTTGTTTTATACTATGTACTGATAGTGATTTAAAGGGCAAAAATGGTAATCGTCCTTTCAAAAATTTGGTTTGGTTGATTACGAGTATATCATAAAAATATGACTCCCTACCAGAGTTCATGGTGTAAATTAACAAAGAATATTGTACATTTTACCAAAAAAATCTCAACAATTTGGTTTGGCTGATTTTATCATAAACATAATATGATAAATGTAACAAGACCTCGCAGTTGAACCTACAAAACTAAAAAGGTTGAGGTCAAAATATAGTCCCTACAAGAGTTCATGGTGTAAATTAACAAAGAACATTGTACATTATGTAGAACAAGTCACAACCATTCGGTTGATTGTATCATTGTTACTATGTTAGTTTCAAAGCAATTTATAGTTAGCTATATTTACCGGGACAGTTGGTAATGAATGAGTAGCAGACTCATTTGATAAAAAATATTCGGTTAAGTGCGAGTCAAACTCGCGCACCGAGGGTTCCGTACCAACAATTTATAATTTTTACATGTTTATTTAAAAATAAGTAAGTATTACGCTTGACTAGTTTTTATTATTTGTTGAATTATGCCCTATAATCTACTCTAGAGGAAGACCCCCCCTTATTTTTTTAATTATTTATATTTTTAGAGTTCCGTACCTCAAAAGGAAAGAACGGAACCCTTATAGGATCACTCGTGTGTCTGCCTGTCCATCCATCTGTCACAGCCAATTTCCTCCGAAACCACTGAACCAATTGGGATGCAATTTGGTAAGTACACATAATTATGTAAGTCGGGGACCCAAAGACGGACGTGTTACGTAAATGAATGAATTCTAATTATAGGGTCATACGGACGGAACCCTCTCCATGCGAGTTTAAATCGCACTTGTCCGGTTTTTTATTATTTAACGATTTGTCCGCCATATCGGTTCTTAGTACTTATGTGAAAATTTCAACTAGCTAAGAATGGTCTCACTGTAAAATTGTATACTTGAAAATAATTAATTGTTTATGATTATGGTTCCGTTTGACACCTGTTGCGGTGGCGGTTTGGTGTCTGGGTGTTGTAAGTACCCACGCCCCCTGGGAAAGTATCCCACCTATGTTTGACGTGCGTTTCCTGAGCCTTGCGACTCCGCTGGTGGCACACGTCACCACGCACCCCTGAATGCGTAGGGTTGTACTAGGACTACCCAAGGACCCACGTTTATGACAGATAAAGAAATAAAAGGCGGATTTTCTTGAAAATCGTTCCGCAGATTTCGGCTGTTCTTCTAGTTGTTGCCTCTTCGGTGGCTGAGCTGCGAGTCTGCGACTGACTTCACTGGGCCGGTAGCCCGTCTTATAAATGGCCCGTTGTTCCCAAATTGACGCCCGCGCGTTTTGAGACCATTTTTACTTTAATTTTCACTTAGCCGAAATCTTTGGAGCTGTGTAATTTATTCAAATTTCAACAAAACTGCTACATATTTAGGCTTAAAAGATAGGTTTTGACCACGTACTACTTTTAAAACAATAATATTAACACATTTTACAATAGCAAAAAAGTTTCTAGAACAAAAACATAAAAATATTTGGTTTGTTTACATTTTGATTTCAAAGCAATGCGAATATCTTGAAAACGCGTGGACCGATTCTCATGAAACAAGCAGATTAATTAGTTTTAGAGCAAGACCTTTCATTTGACACCCACCTTACACAAATATCTTCATAAACAAAACATCATGTTTTCAAATTCCTCGCGTAATTATCCGCGTGTATGATATCTCTTATCACTTCGTCAAAAAACTATGTTTTACAACTTTTAACGTTCAGATTAGGAGTACGTGCTCTTGCACATGCTAATTAGACATAAAACAAAACAATTACTACTCTCTAATTAGTATCTAACAAGAATTAATCATTCATTACCTACTGAGTACTTGTCATTTGCTTACAACTTGTTTCGATATTCTTGCTTGTTGATTGAAATCTTATTAGATCTACTTAACTAACACTTTATATACAGTTCTTATATACTTTACTTATGTACTTAAGGTTTTTTGCACAAGTAGGTAATACCTAAATTTCGTCATTTTACCTACTTTAGCTTACAGATGGTGTCTCGTCGCCGACAACACCCTTCAAGGACGGAACCCTAAAAATCTACTGCTGATGCAAAGTGGCGCTGCAATCGCTATCATCAGACTTATATTTTAAACGACTGACCAGTATTGTACATTTAACTAAAACAAATCACATCAATATAGGTAGTTTGGTTGATTTTATCATTGTTACTGTGTTTTGTGAATCATTTCGGTCCACTTTTGACCCCCCAATAACTTAAGATCTATTTGACCTTTATCCTTGCAATTTTGCAAGCCTGTAAGACGTCTTTACCTGTATTTTATATTTCTATGGGGCCACCACACTCTCATTTCATTTGTTCATTAATATACGAAGTAGTTATGTAGGTACTGTAGGTAGGTACTTAAGTTGTACCAAAACAGACCGTTCGAATAGCACGTTTATTGTTAACTTTATAAGATTCAAAATCCATTAGAAATTTATAAACATGCGACCGAGCGAAGAATTTCAACTGTACCTAACAATAATAAAGTTAGTAGTAGGTATTAGAAGTAGTAAAGTAAAGGCGCTATAAATTATCTATTCTGTGGTAAAGGCTGTCTGGAAGAGATCACTTTCTATCAGCTGGTTTTTTATACATTCGAAGTGTAATTTGTGAGTCCAAATTGACACTACATACCTACCTACCTATTTATGATAAATATAAACCTTACTCTTGAATCACTTATCTATTATAAAAAAAAACCGGCCAAGTGCGAGCCGGACTCGCGCACGAAGGGTTCCGTACCATTATAGCAAAAAACGGCAAAAAAATCACGTTTGTTGTATGGGAGCCCCACTTAAATATTTATTTTATTCTGTTTTTAGTATTTGTTGTTATAGCGGCAACAGAAATACATCATCTGTGAAAATTTCAACTGTCTAGCTATAACCATTCATGAGGTACACCTCATGAACGGTGATAGCTAGACAGTTCTAGACAGGCTGTAGCCTGGTGACAGATGGAAAGACAGACAGACAGACAGACGGATCGCGGATCTTAGTAATAGGGTCCCGTTTTTACCCATTGGGTACGGAACCCTAAAAACCACATCAAAATCCGTTGCGTTTTTTTAAAGATCTAAGCAGGTACCTACCTAATTACCTACATAGACAGCGGGCAGCGATTTTGTTTTAATGAACTATGTAGTGATTAATGAATCGTTTTGTCTTTACTTGTCGGTGATTAAGTTTCTGTCAAAAAAAATATTTTTGTGACAAGCTTTTATAGCCAACTGTAGGTACTTTTCTTTAAACATCCAGCAATTGCTCACCAAGAGATTCTGAAGAGCCCAAATTCGGTACGATTGTTTTATTTATTACAGAGTTCCTAAGGCCAACTTCCGGCTCCATCATCAGACCAGCCCCATGGTACCAACCATATTATTGTATTGCCAAATTTCAGCTCAATCGGTTGAGGATATCTACCTACTTCAAAATTGCGTTGCAAGATTCCACCCGAAGAAACATACATAGGTACATATATAGGTACATTGCAAATTAAATTAATAAAATGCTTGTACCTAATAACATTATATCTTGCTTTGGTTATTACAACTTTCACCTTTCACGCCGCACAAAGTCATATTATTTTCTCCAACAACCATATTAATACGAAACATTAAACAGTATCTATAAGTAACCTAGGTACTTGTCGCTGTGGTTAAAAAATGTTAAAATTACTAAACAGAATCGTAGAATTTACAAAACCATACGCAATATAGGTAGTTCCATTTCCATCCTACCTACTAGTCCTGTACTTCTGTCACCTTTGTTTGCGACCTCTGCCGTAGGGTTGCCACCTTTTTCTTTGACGGATAAAATATTCTGATCTGGAAGTGAAGTTGTTAATTTCGAAAATTCTTGATTGGTGCGGTTGTAGTTTTTGTAGTTATTTATTTCCTCGCAAATATGATGAAAAATTCGTTAAACAATGTACTATATTTGTTTTATACAAATTTATGTTTTATTTTTCAGCTAATAACAATTTCGTATCTGCTTTAAATATATTTATGGCATCTAAACATGGTACGCGGAACGCAAAAAAATAAATAATTGCGTATAAGCTTAATAGAAGCTTTAGTTCTGTCGTCACGCCACTTCGTATTAAATACAGAAAACACCTTTTCTGTAAATTCTGAAGTGGCGGGAACGCACAGTAATCGTGACACCACTTTAAGTATGTTTGGAAAAGTATTTCCTCGGAAAAAAAAAACCGGCCAAGTGCGAGTCTGACTCGCGCACCTAGGGTTCCCCGTACAAACTTTCACTTATTCCATCTTAAATGTATGACGCCGCATAAAAACGAGGTGCTTAACGCAACTGAGTTCTCCAAATATAATGTTTAAAAAGGACTAAATTTATTATGATGTAATTACTAATGTATAGTTTTCAGATTTTTCTAAGTACTTGTAGTATGTGACGATATTACTTGCCAAATTTCATATTTCTAGGTCAACGGGTCTATCATTTTGATTCCCTCGAGAATGTCGAAATTTATGTGTTTTGCGACATAAACGGCTTTTTTACATTAACGTAGAAGTATGATTTTTTTCACAGCTTCAAGGGACCGTAGACTTGAGTATAATTTGAACTCGATACTACGCGTTCTCGAGATAAAGGGTGCCGTTTTTTCCGATTGAGGTACGGAACCCTAAAAATGGATTGCCATTCCTTCGCTGCACAAGAATCTTTAATAGTACTACATACTATAGATTTTCTCCCTAATTTCATTTATAAAGATTATTTCATTGTTTAAGCTATCCAGCACTTTTGATCCAGGGGTATTCCGCTTCCCACAGCGGCTTATAGTTTTGCATTCGTTTTCTTTTCCTATTACCACTGCTACTACTGCTAGTGCTAGCATTATCGTCAAAAACGTCATCTCTAATGAAATTATTTTCACTTTATAATAAAGTACGGTTGGCAACCCTAGCCCTCGCGTCGCCGCCACCGCGGCTGCGCACTTGCTCAGACTAGAGCGCGCGTGCGCGTGGCGACTTGGCGAGCGTCTCAGCGTCTGCGTTGCGTTCATTTATTAATTTTAGGCCGCCGGGCTAGTGAGTAGTCGCTAAAGTCGCTTCCCTCGCAATGGAAGAAGAAGACTTAAACTTGGGGGTCGCCGAATATTTAACAGAATGGGGACTATCTGAAGACACTATAACAAACTTTGAAGGTGAGTGCCTATTTTGATCGATATTATATACCTATATTGTTAATAATATATTGTATTGTTCATTAAACTAATTTTGGTTGTTCAATGTGTAATATTGATAGCTTATTGTGCAGTGAACTAACGATTGAGTGGATGGCTAATGCAGAATTCAACTTGAAACGGATAATAATAGCCCCTCATTGTCAAGGCCCGATAATCCACGTGCTTTTTTGTAAATAGCTAATCACTACAAAGAAAAAAAGTTATCGAGTACTATAATGTGACTAATTAATTCTACATTTATTTGTGTTCCGGTTTTGCCGCTAATGGGTCAGATTAAAGGAATTATTAGGCCTATACCATAGGCCCTAGATATTGAGCTAGAAATAGTGGTTAGGTACCTATCTAATTAATATTTTACTTTGATAGATTTACAAAACGAAATTTAGTAAATTTTACAGATTATTAAAATAGGTTTATCTCTTGTTTTTTTAGTAAATCAGATTTCATTCAAATTGCTTGACGATATACAAGAAACGGAACTGAAAGAATTAATTCCGAGTTTAAAGGAAAGAATATTATTCAAGCGAGGACTGAAAAATCTCCAAAACATTATTCACGTAAGTGTTCATATTATTTTTTTCAAAACTTTTTGGTGTCACGGCTCCCTCACTGGCCCGCGCGTACCGTTTTCGGAACAACTCGTACCAGCAAATTCAAACCTTATTTTTACTTTACCTATGGCTCTAAGTCGTTAATATCGTCGATAATTGCTTGTTACAGGCGACAGAATCTGATGAAACTCTAAGCATTGCTAGCGATTTTTCTGTGCCCAGTTCCACGGCCAGCACAAGCAGTGAAGAGTTGCCGACCACGAGAGAGAAATCTTCTGTAAGTTTTGTCTTTATATTTTGAGTGAGCCAGTGACAAAATCGGGTATTTCAGGAATCAATCAAAGTATGAAAGCTAGATTAATGAAATTTAGTGCATTTCATTTCCCGACCACTACCTGTGAATTTGGGCTCTCATTTGTTAACTGGGAAGAAGCTATAAGGGTTGGTGTTAATGTATGGTATTTTCTCTTTGTTTAGAATGATGATTTAACGATTATTTTAAAAAGCAATAATACTGGAGAAATGTGTCTTGCTTCTTTAAAAAAAAATGGTAAATTAGACACTGCGGCACGTAACTACTTGGTTAAATCAGTAGTAGAATACCATGTGAAAAAATATGGCGAAATGAAAAAACAACAATTTCAAGATATTTCCGCCCAAATTGTTTCGTTAGTCCCAACTGAAGTGAAGGTATTGAAATGCAAATTCAGTTTTTAAATTGTAATGAAATGAGATACCTATGTAGTTACGGTAGTTAGTTAATTATGATCACTTATTTACTCCCTGTAGTGTAAGGCATGTAGTGTACTGCTTTTTTTTCAAATTTTATGCACAGTAGTTTCGGAGATAGAGGGGGGGCGGTGGTAAAAAAAGTTCAACTGTCTAACTATCACGGTTCATGAGATACAGGATGGTAACAGACGGACGGACGGACTGCTGTCTTAGTAATAGGATCCCGTTTTATCCTTTGGGTACGGAACCCTAAAAACTTTCAAATCCATGTTGTTAAGTTGATATTTATGACAAATACACTTAATGGTTATTTTGATTGCCTTGATTTTCATGCTTAGTTCTTTATAATTTGTTTTGATTTCCATAGGAGACATACTACATTCCGAGCCAAAAGTTTGGAAAAAATAAATATATTCCAGCAAGGGGAAAACTGCCTGATAAATATAACAATCACAAACGTTTGCTGCGGAAGAGTGGGGTAATAATAAATGAAAGGAGAGCCCACACAAGCACCAACGATGTTACGGCTGACACAGCTGCAGCAGTTGAAAATCAAAGTGGTATACATTTAATTTTCAATAGTTATATCTAATTAGGCTGAAGCTCGACTAAACTTGATCTATTGTTTACCAGTATCTAATGAAGAATTTGAAGAGTTAAAAGTTTGGCTGAAATACAACAAGGAGCCAGTGCCTGAAGTAATCGAAAATTGGAGGAAAACAACCACATTGCGCCTGAAGGAACTACAATCCGAAAAATATGCAAACTTACATGACATAGTAAACGATTGGCCCTCTTATAAATTGAGTTTCGGATATAAGTTGGTAAGTTGTGACCCTTTTTACATGTTTTTATTAGCTTGACCCCATATATTTGTTTCAATCTTGTGAGCAATATTTAAAAATATATATATGTATATGTTACAGTCAAAACTCTTAATCGGTCAAAACTACTTTTGACTGGTTTCAGTCAAAACCCTTATTGCGTTAAAACGCGTTTATTCTAATGAAATAAATGTTAGCTATCGTACAAGGTTATCTAAAGGGTCAAAAAAATAAAACCTAACAACCTAATAAGTTTCCTAACGACCTTTAGGTTATTATAATTTAGTAGAGAAATAAAACAGAAACCACCTAATAATTTGCTGTAGTAGTTTTGACCGGTCAAACGTAGTATTGACTGGTCAAAAGTAATTTTGACTGGTTAACAGTTTTGACTGTGACATATATATATAATCGTTTTTTTTTTTCAGATTGAACTGGATTTCGAATCCAAGTTTAAAGGATCAGAGCTCCGACTGTTCAAAAAATGGCCCATATTTTTAGAGAAAGCCCTTAGTCTTTTGAAAACAATTAAAGCTGCTTCTGTCTACATTAAACTGATTGAAGAAAACCCAAGTGAAGGTTGGTTATTATATACTTGTATCGATCAAAACTTTCACGAATTTCACACTAAAACCAAACTCGAAGTTTCGGTTTTTGTGTGAAATTAGTGATAGTTTTGATGATAAAACCATTTATATTTATTATGTACATTTATAGTGTGTTTTTATAATAGCAAAAATAGTTTCGGAGGTTTAGCAAAAAAATCTCTAATAACCAGTTATCTTCTTAGTAAAACATAAACTAATTAAGTCAACGAATATGCATCATAACTTATTCCATTTTTATTTTTCAGATGTTAGAGACTTCTGTTATTGCGCGGCAATTGGATATAAAATAGTTCCAACTGTGAGAATACAGTGTCAAGATACAGCTGGCAAAAAAAAAACCATAAAGCCAAGCATTCAAGAAGCTATGAACAGTTTCATTCTTCATGCAAAGGTATGTATAATTTGACTTTTAAGACTATTGTGAGATAGATATATACGACTTTCCATACTAACGACGATTTCCACCCCCTAAGCGTTAACCGATTTTGACACATTTTTGAAATACCATCAGTCGGACCAAAATCTAAGTTTGTACATTACCTAGTTTATTAAATATCAATAAAACACTAAAACAGGAATATAATTAAATCTATTGATGATATTGAAAAATAGCGGAACAACGAATTTCATGATCTTCCTTTTATTTAAGATGCTATGATACGTGGAAAAAAATAAAGCTTCCGATTGAGCCTTTTGATCAGTTTCGCAAAATTACGGTTTGTTTTTACAATTTGGCGGGTTCGATTCCCGGTTCAGATAGGAGATTATTCAAAAATGTTTGAATGCGATTCAAATTGTTTTTAAAATCAAAATGATGTCTTCTTTCAGTAAAACTGTCTATTTAAAATACTTAAGATACTTTCCCTCCATGTGGCATAGACTTGGAACAGCCTGTATAAATACACTTGTTGCTTGAGAGCTTCGCACAGACTAATCATAAGGGTGAATTGCGTTCCGAACCCCTTTAAATAAATATAAATGCAATACCTAAGCAATAAAAAATGACTAGGAATTTAAAAAAAATATGGTTTAAAGTAAACAATTCATTCTAATTTTCAGAACCAAAGCGAAGTCCCCACCCAGCTGGACTATCGGCGAAAAGCCCAAACTGCTAAGGGTCTACGGTGCCAACCCATCATTATTGCTGTCGGACCAACCATCGATGCCCTAAAGGATTTTTATGTTGCGTATGATAACATCCTTTATAAAATAGACTCGTTCTTAAAAGCGCTGGATATATGCTTCAAAACTTTTCACTGCCTGGATGCAGAATATCCCACAGAAGCCGTTCACATTTGGCTGTTTCTGCAAAAATATTTTTATAATATTGACACAATATCAGACAAAAAGCTTTCGGGAGTCTCATCTTTTATCTCCGACTTGGAATAAGTGATTTATTTGCTAAATTTAATCAAAATGTTTGTTTGTTTCAAATGTCTCGCTACAGTTGAAGATTACAAAGATTTTTGTGAACATTTAAAGGACCATAACTTAAGTGCAAACGCAACATATCGCTGTAAACAGTATCAATGTGATCGCGAATATCAAAATGTACGGTCTTTTAGACGCCACTTAATTGCCCAACATTTGAATAAACAAACAATTTTTAATCAAAATCTCCCTACAAATGATTGCACTTTAAGTGAAAATAAACATGATACGTGTAGTTTGTTAGATCCTTGTGAATCCTCTGAATATCATCCTCTAAACAATGTTTGTCGTGAAAATGCTTTGGATACTGCCCATAGTATGTTAGAGAAATCTGCCGCTACGTTAGCGCTTTCATTATTCAGTGACGGTGGGGTTAACCGGAAAACTGCACTTAAAATATTGGAAAATATTCAACTTCACATTACCCAAGTTCTTGGTGATATTTTTAAACATGTAATACCTATTTATAATGAGTTCAGTCAAAGTGAAAAAGATAACATGCATGAACTAATTTCAAATCCTTTTGGTAATATATGCACAGAATATCAAATTATAAAATACTTTACAGACATCAAATGCTACATTGCTCCTGAAAAGTACATTATTAATGAAAATGTTGCTGTTAATACAGTCAACACTTCAGTAATGCTTGCGCCTAAAACCTGTACTGGCGCCAAATTACCGCTTCGCTCAGTATTCAAGAAAGTTTTTGAATTACCCAATTTTTACAAATTAGTTTCAAATACATTAAAACCTAACGAAGTTGATTTTCCCAATTTTGCTCACAGTTTAATTTGGCAAAAAAAAATTGCAAGTAAAGAAGGTAAACTCTGTTGTCCTTTTTTTATATATTTCGACGATTTCGAATGTAATAATCCCTTGGGTAGCCACGCCGGTGTACATTCAATATCAGCTGTATATTATCAATTTCCTACTATGCCACAAGAATATCTTTCACTGCTGGATAATGTGTTTGTTGCAATGTTGTACAACTCCTCTTTTAAGATATACGGTAATCACTCTGCATTCTATGAACTCATTAAAGAATTAAAATATTTAGAGGAGGAAGGTATAGATATAGATACTGCAAATGGTAAAGTGAAAATCTATTTTATACTTGGAATGATATTAGGGGACAATCTAGGACTAAACACAATACTCGGATTTTCTAAATCTTTTAGCAGTAATTTCTACTGTAGAATATGTAAAAGTCACAAATCTATAATGAGCAGGTGGGCCCCTTAAAGCAATTATGGTGCATGAGATTTGAAGCTAAACACAAAACATTGAAAAAAACAGCTCATATCATAACTTCTAGAAAAAACATATGTCTAACGTTGCTAATGAAAGAACAGTTAGCGTTTGCAAACAGACTTTTTGTAAAAAAGGGATTAGAGTCTCGAGTGGAATTAGGAAAAGTTACTGTACGGGAGTCGCGTGTGGATATTTCTCACATTAACGATACTTCTAATCAAGATGTTGATTTATCTTGTGATTTTCAATGGATACGTTTTATGGGCACAAAGTATAACCCAGGAATGATATTAGTTACTACCAATGAAAGTGATATACTTTTTTTCAAATTAGAAAGAATTTTTCAGTCTAAATCAAACTCTATGAGTTTATATTTTCTATGTAAATCATTAAAATGCTCTGGTTTTAATGATCATTTTCAAGCTTATTCAATTGAAGGAGAAAACGATTCCATGGAGTTGTTGAAACCAGAAAATTTAATTATTTCTCCCACTAATGTTCATGTTATTGCCACAGGCGAATCTTATTGTCGATTTAGTTACTATTAAGATTTAATAAAAAAAAGTTTTCATCCTTAAACTGACATAATTTAAAAATAAGTTATCTAGTGATTATTGTATTACCTAAACTTAGGTTTAGTTATTTTCGAATTTTGATTTTACTTATGCCTAGGCCCTCATTCTACATGTGTGCCGATCGATGTGTTATCACTACCATAAATGTTCAATTCAGCTCTTAAGCCAATAGGAATTAACTTAATCAAAAATCATTACGGTGATAACGTTTTATAGTCTAGTCAACAAGTGCTTTTTTGGTGAACTTTTTCAGCAGTCTCCGAAAAATATGATTGAAGTGTCATTCGATTCAGAATGGCATCCAGTTGATTTTTGAAAAAAATGAAGTTCCTAGTAAAACAAATAAATTTTTACTTTATATTTTTTTCTTATCTTACTAATTGTCACAAAAAACAGACGTGATTTTGTTTATTATTAAATTGAAAAAAAAATTGAAAAAACATTAACGATAAAACATTGACAAAAATTTGTTTATTGATCTGTCCTGCAGGCGCCTGAATTTTTCAACTCTTAATTTTCATATTTAATAAGTTTAAGCAATATTTATTCATTAAAGGTCCGAATGGCGCGTAGCTTGCGCAAGCCGAAGTGCCCGTTTTCGGGCGTATTTTCAACCCTATGGGAAAGTTATTAATATTGGTCCTGCAATTCCGGGAGTGGGAACTTTTTTTAGGAAATTTCCTCCTCTTTTTGAATCTTTTTTCAAATTTGAATAAAAATCATTTGGTTTTGAGATATTTGTAAAAACTAAACCCGTTTTTTATGTTTTAGTTAATTGTTAATAACTTTTGCAATTTTTGCAAGCGGAACTTAATTTTATTCAAAAATCATCTGGATCCCATTCTGAATCGAATGACACCTCAATCATAATTTTCGGAGACTACTGAAAAAAATTTACCAAAAAAGCACTTGTCGACTAGACTATTAAGGCGAGTATAGCCGCGAAACTAGCGCAACTTCGGAAATGTTCTTATATCTCCTAAATTTTCATAACAATTTGTCGTTCTGTAGTTGTCCCAAAAAACTTGCACAACAAAAAGCGGCCGTTTAATTTTTTTGGGACAACTACAGAACGACAAATTGTATACAGTAACTTAATACATATTATAGGTGTTCCCTAGTATCTAACAGGCGGAAATTATTGAAAATTTATCTAATTTAGTTTGGCTGGCTCTGGCTTGGCCACCATCAGGGATTTTAATTTTGATAACATAAATATTTAGTCGCTAATTAGTCGAAATTAGTCGCCAAATATCAGAATTAGTCGATCACTGGTTCAAAAGTTAGAATGGTTTATCGGTGGCCGATCTGGAGAGACTCCCCGGCTTGGCCACATTTTTATCTCAAAAACTAGGGTACCTAACGAATATCTGTTTTCTCCGAGATTTAGTCGCTAATTAATCGAAATTAGTCGCCAAATCACAGATTTAGTTGGTGTGTAATTAAAAAGATTTTAAAGTAATAATTTTCTCCATACATTGGTACAAGCAAGTACAATATATTTGAAGTAGTTTCTTGACAATACTTATGATGTCTTAAGGTGGAATGTTTGTTTCGAAATATAAAGTTATTCTATGTTATTATATGCCAAAAAGGAAAGCAGTAAGCATTACCTAGAAACAGATCTACAATAAATATAATGTAATTATTTATCGAACATAATGTGGTTGTCGCTGGCAGATAGATCGCTGCGCTCGTGTGCGCTCCGTTTCATTTATGTATGGTAAGTAAGAAAGAGATAGAGATATTTATGTTTTATTAAATTAAATTAAATTATTTTATATTACTAGGTTAGAGTAGCTTAATATTCTTTGAAAACATTAAACCTTGCTCTTGGTCTATTTGGTGTCAAGATGTACAGTCGCATACAACTGTTTTACCAAATTATAATGTTAGGGTCTAAATTACGTTAAAATAATAAAACTTCTGTTACCTAATAAGAATATATGATGTATCTACCTAATACTATGCTAGCATGGGGACCCAGCGCAAGAAAGAAAATTTGGTTCAAATACATATTACTAGATGGCGAGATATGTACCGATTTGTTATAATAAAATTCTATTTTTAAATTTTGGTATTGTGTCTATAAAGTATGTCAATATAAACTCGTTTTGAAGTTTATAATTCGAATATGACGATGTGAGAGTAGATAAAATATATAAAAAGCACACAATTTTTTTTTTATTTATCCGGTATTACTCGAGTTCTCAACTATTCTTAACAATTTCCACTGTAAACTGGCTGACTTTAATTTACGTCACGGGCAATTCGCTCTATGTAGTTCGTCTGTACACGCGCATCTATCTCTTTCTTACTTACCATACATAAATGAAACGGAGCGCACAGGAGCGCAGCGATCTATCTGCCAGCGACAGCCACATTATGTTCGATAAATAATTACATATCTATTGTAGATCTGTTTCTAGGTAATGCATACTGCTTTCCTTTTTGGTATATAATAACATAGAATAACTTTATATTTAGGTTTATATTTCGAAACAAACATTCCACCTTAAGACAGTAGGTATTGTCTAGAAACTACCTAAAATATTTTGTACTTGCTTGTACCAATGTATGGAGAAAATTATTACTTTAAAATCTTTTTAATTACACACCGACTAAATCTGTGACTATACGACTAATTTCGATTAATTAGCGACAAAATCTGAGAGAAAACAGATATTCGTTTGGTGCCCTAGTTTTTGAGATATAAATGTTGCCAAGCCGGGGAGAGTCTCTCCAGATCGGCCACCGATAAACCTTTCTAACTTTTGAACCAGTGATCGACTAATTCTGATATTTGGCGACCAATTTCGACTAATTAGCGACACAATAATTGTGTTATCAAAATTAAAATCCCTGATGGTGGCCAAGCCAGAGTCAGTCACACTCTAATTTAAGAGATATAAGAACATTTTCGAAGTGGCGCTAGTTTCGCGGCTATACTCGCCTTAATGCAAATGTCGAATGCGGGCACCCTGGTGCCTGGTAAAGCTCATCAGCATCCTGGCCAAAACCTAGCAGCCTTGTGTCCTTTATAATAAGAAAGGTTTTGTATCCTATACGGATATAATTTTAAGATGAGTGATCTAGTGATTATTTAATTGTATTTATGATTGGTAAAATAAATTTTATGATATGTACCAAAAATCTGTTTATTTTTCTTTAAACCACCGTTTTTATTAATCCCATATTAAATAAGGTTACTGGTAATTCGACGTATTCTAGAAACTGCTGATTTACTTGCTGAAAAGAAATATGTTGAATTACCAATAATCCTGTATATTTTTGAAGTGTTTGTCAAACGGTCTTAAAACCTTTTTTTTCAGACCCTGCATTTCTTGCAAGTTTTTTAGGGTGTGTGGTATCATTGAAAATTAGATACTTACTAGCTAATCTCCAATATTTCTGACATGGTACACACGTACTTTCGTGGCCACTGCTGGCCACGAAAGTAGTACGTTGTTTGAAAATCTTAATTGCAATATGATTTTGCTCTCATACCATGTCAGCAATATTGCAGATTAGCTACTAATTTTCAATGATACCAACACACTATTAATATTCTGGAAATCAATGTTTAGTAATATATACAAAAAAGTCGTGTACATTTTACTAGTGTTAGTTTGATAAATTAACCAAACTAACACCAGTAAAATTTGCACTATTTATTTGGTATGTTTTACTAAACTAAGACCGGTACGTACAATCAGACAAGCACTGATAAAATATTGGTAGATATTACCAGTTAAAGTTTGGTAATAACTACAGCATAAATCTGTTACATATTACCAAACAAATGTTAGGAAAAAATACGAAACAAACATGATAGACAATACTTAATTGTATCTGATAAAATCTACGATACACTTCTGGTAGATAATACAATATTATCTCTGATTAAAAGCACGATACACATCTGATAGATGATAATAAGCTAACCTTGATAAGAACTACATTACACATCTGGTAGATATTACCAAACAACCTTTGGTAGTAACTAAAATTAAATCTGGTACTTATTACCAAACTAACGCTGATAAAATACACCGAACGTCATTAGTAATTGCTGCAAAATTTTGTTTGTTAGAGTTTACCAGATAAAATAGATTATACTTACGAGTTAAGTTTAGTTTTCTCTATCAAACTGATTTGATTCATTCTACCATATAATAAGTGCTATCTACCAAATTTTTGTTGTAGATTTTACCAAATACCTTTGCATTTTCTATTAAACTACCTTCGGTAATTTGTACCAAAAAAAGTAACAGTAGAACATACAAAATGTATTTGGTAAAAAAAACAAGTATTTTGGGTAAAATATACAATATCTCTTTGGTAGATTGCAGCAAACTACATTGTACTTTTTACTAAAGTACTTTGATGAAAACGTTACAAAAGTACTTTGGTTGAAAATCTACTAAAGTTCTTTAGTGAGAAACGTTACTAAAGTACTATGGTAAAATATGTTACTAAAGTACTTTGGTGAAAAATGTTACTAAAGTACTTTGGTAAAAATAATACTAAAGTACTTTGGTGAGAAATGTTACTAAATTACTTTGGTAAAAAATTTTACTAAAGTACTTTGGTAAAAAATGTTACTAAATTACTTTGGTAATGAACGTACAAAATATAGGTGTAATCTACCAAATAAATTTGGTACAACATCAACTTAATGTGTTTGGTAAAATCAACCAAAATTCGTGATAGGACCGAAATCAACCGCAAACTTTGGTTACATTTACGCAAAATCTGTTAAATCCAACCTAACATTTTTTTCAGTGTAGGTGCAAGAAAAACAGCATACAAATTATTGTTCATTTATTTGAAAAATAAAAAGTAAAATTAGTAATATTGAAATTCAAATTATTTATTTGGATCTGATATACTTGTGTTTGTCACGAGTATACTATTTATTATTAAGTTAATTTTTTTGTTTTTCCATTTTTGCGAAAATTGCTCGATTTCATTGGATTATACTGCTCTCACCTCTGGGACGGAGCTGCCAAATATCAACTTGATGCACTTGAGTCGATTGACAAACGGGCCAAGAGGCTTATCGGCCACGATGCACTGGTCGCCTCAAAGCTCCAGAGCCTTGAACATAGACGCCAAGTGGCCAGTCTGTCAGTTTTTTATCGGTTACATTTCGGGGAGTGTGCGATGGAACTGCACAATTTGATTCCGCCTAGCCCTTTCCATCACCGGACAACAAGACGTACGGCAATGCGCCACCGGTACATGGTGGACATCCCACCCATACGTACAAAGCGTTTTGCGAATACTTTCATTGTACGCACAGCTAAGGAGTGGAATTCCCTGCCGGAGTCTTTGTTTCCTGATAGCTACAACCTTGGGATCTTTAAGTCAAGAGTGAATAGGTTACTTCTAGGCAAGCGTGCTTCACCGTCGACCACATCATCACTTACCATCAGGCGAGATAGTCGTCAAATGCGAGTCTATCTATAAATAAAAAAATAAAATAAGAGGATTCCATTGTGAATGTTGGAGACACAGACAGATTGGCAGCTGATTAAAAACGATTTTCTATCGTGCTGTCTTTGGCAGTTGAAGGACTAGTCCAATGATCTGGCCAAAATTGTTTTAAAGTTATACCTCCAACGATGCCCTTGCATATTTTTGACTTGTTTTCAATAGAGTGCTCTATGTAGGTGTCCTTCTGCAACGGTACTGGACTTCCAGCTGCCGTGACGCTTAAGCGTGGTCAGATCAGCGACCGATTCAGCCAAAAATGTGGCCCACGTCCTCCTAAAACAATGCCCGGTGCATTGGTATTATTATTCAGTAGACGGTAGACAGCCAAACCGCGCGAACGCATACACTCTACGCTCCGTACCATAAGTACATATAATTCGCAACGTTTCTCAAACTTGTTATCTTTAAGAGTCCCTACAAGTTTCACGAGCCAAAAACAGAAAACAGCTATTTTTGCAGCGAAAATTTCTCAATAACTACAAGATCATCATCTACCTAGCCTTTTTCCCAACTATATTGTGGTCGGCTTCCAGTCTTACCGGATTCAGCTAAGTACCAGTGTTTTACATGGAGCGACTGTCTATCAGACCTCCATAACCCAGTAACTGGGTAACACGGTACCCCTTGGCAAGACTGGTGTCAGATATCAAGCTTCTGACTACCCGTAACGACTGTAAAAGATCTTCAAATGACAGCCGGGACCAACGGCTTAACGTGCTTGCCGAGGCTCGGAGGAAACTAGGTATGTTGAAATGGTCACCCATCCACGGACCGACCTTGTCAAGCGTTGCTTAACCTTGATGATCGACCCGTGCGGCCGTTATTATTTAGCCAATCTCTCAATAACTTTATCATATATCTTGTAGTTATTTTCTTGTAGTCTCAATAACTACAAGATATATGATAAAAAACATAATGACAACAATCAAAATGACACAGGTCCGTACCACAAGCCCTTGAGCGAGACTGAATGCCTCGCGCGAGCGCAACGGTTTATAAGGAATTATTTGGACAATTTATTACAATAAAATAAGTACTCAAAAAGAATATAAAAATTGGATTCGTTTGATAATAAACACCTCAAATTTCAAATTACTTACCAGTTATTTTTATATTCAACAAATTCTTACGCGTAGACGACGCTTTCGCACGTGATAAAATTGCCTTTTTTCCGCGTGGACAACATTTTTTTTATAAACTATAAAAAAAACAAAATTGGTGGCTTATTAGTATACTATATGCCCAGTCCATACCATTTTTTCAGATTACTATTCACCACCAGTCAGCTGAAAAAGCAATTGAAAAACCTAGTGTTTTGATTTCGTAAAAACGTGTGTTAGGAATGTAATTTTCCTAATTTTATTTGAGCAGTTATCAAAAATAAGTAATGTACATTTACTAGATAACTATGTGACGCAAAAATTTGCATTAAAAGATTTATCATATATCTTGTAGTTATTGAGAAGCACTGAAAAAGTAGCTGTTTTCTGTTTTTAGCTCGTGAAACTTGTAGGGGCTCTTAACAAGATTCGGTATATCTAATACTCGTAATCAATACAATATTCAAGTGCAAGAAATGCGACAACCATTTCAACGACGGGGTCAGATGCACTGCATCAGTAAGAGTCAGTTTGACTTTCTATGCGCTGGCATTACTAAAACGGGATCGCTAAAGTTCGGTGATCGTAAATTAACATGGAGATGCAATTCCTGCATTGCCCTGGCTGCGAGTCCCCGAATCGTTTCATCAAGAGCAACAGACATGGACAGTATTATCTCGGAACTGATGAGATTGTTTGCTCAAATGGATCACTGCCGGTTCTGATGGAAGACCTTGAACACTTTAACAAGGAGGTAGCGGCACTGAAGGCCGGAATTCTCCGATGTCACCAACTTCACTGCAGAGATTAACTAGTCTCTCGAATTTGGGCATGGCTCGGTAAGATATCTCACAAGCAAGGTTTGGAGCAAGGTTTGGTAGGATTGGGGCAGGAGATAGATGGGTTAAAGAAGAACCAAGACGACGTTGCCACACACACACGTTGCAGGAGCCTGGAACTTCAGTGTCGCAACAACGAGCAGAGATCTAGGGCGAATAACATTGAGCTAAAGGATGTGCCTGTGTCGAACTCAGAGAACTTGTTCGACGTCATCGCTAAAATAAGGGATGTAATAATAAATGCCCATAGGTACCTAAGAGCAGTGGTGACCCAGTGGTAACGGTCGCGCCTTGCAAGTTGTAGGTCGTGGGTTCGAACCCAGGCAGGCGCTTTACATTGTGTAAATTATTACATCACCAATTCACCTCTGCTCTCAAAACGGTGAAGGAAAACATCGTAGTAAGGAAACCGGCATGTCTAAGAACCAAAAATTCGAAGACATGTAACATCCACCAACATGCACTAGGCCCGTGTGGTGGATTACGGCCCATTCCCTCTCACGGAGAGGAGGCCTGGGGGGTGACCATAAGCTCTTAGAGCGGTATCAATTTGATATCGAGTAAGTGACAGATGTATCTGACGTGTATACATCTGTCCCTTATTCGATATCAAATTGATACCGCTCTAAGTGCTTATGGTCACCCCCCTGCACGTACAACGGACCAATTGCGAGTCTAAGTGCGGAAAAGGGGTCCAACTATCCTTTTCTATGCCCATACCTAAAAACCGTATTAATTATGTGGCGAGGATAGGTACCCATTAGAAACGACAGCCATAATAAAACAATAATTTGCTCGGTGCACAACTGTTACCTAAATAACGATTTTGTTGCTGCGGCTAGAAAAACATAAAATCTTGAGCGCGGCCGATTTAGGACTCTGAGGTGACAAGAAAATATACGTCAGCGACCACCTGACGCTAGATAACAAGGCAAGGCATTTTTACTTAATAAAACTAAGATTTTGGCTTAGGAAAAAGGCTACGAATATGTTTGAGTAACAGGTTGCAAAATATATATTCGTAAAAACCATCCATCACCAAATCCAGGACTGGACAAGATTTGAAAAAGATGTTTTAGCTTACGCCACCGGTCGGTCTGCACAACAGCACACAGCAGACACACCGCTATTATTGATGTTCGTCAACTCGTCTAGTTTAAGTTTGAGAAACACGGGTAGGTATTTATTTTTGCACGCATTCCATTCTTTGCTTGCCGCTATTTTAAACTTGATGCTCATACACTAAAGATCGGGATCTGCTTAAACTTAAAATTCTTTCTTTGTTTTTGCTTCACTTACCTACCTAGCCAAGTATTTCAACACAAGATATTGCGCATGTTTTGTGGAATCTCTTTTAGTTATTTAGGTATTTAAATCTTCTGCTTTACAACGATCAGGTCACAGTCTTGATTTTTTTGTAAAATTCCGGCAACGAACAGTAGTTTCTCATTGCTTGCGTTGCATGTTGGCGTTTTTTAGGATCATATGGTCGGTTTTATTTCTACATCCAAAAACACAACCCTGATGCATTGTTTACCAATAGCTAGCAATATTATAATTTGGTTTTTGAACGCTAATTATTCTTAAAACAGTAAATAAAGTTCGGTAACCATAAACAGTAATAGTCGCCAAGTTGTTATGTTTACTCCACTCCGTCAAGCGCCATCTGGCGGGAGCAATTGGCAGTAATGTTCCCTATTGATTAGTACCTACGATCCATTTCATAGTTTCATAATGTTGTATACCTACATTTAAAATGGTTGCGATGACAAATCGTCACACTCTAGCTATAAGACATGGTATTCTCTTTACGTGACAGCTGGGTCACGTGATTGGCCCAAGACTACGTCATCAATTGCGTTGCGGTTCTCAAACTTTTTTAGTGGGGAAAAAGATAAAAATAGTACAGTCTGTGGCCAACAATATTGAACCCACTTGAATAATAGCGAATTTGAACCTTATCGCGAAGCATTTAGATAAATGCATGTTGTTAAGCGATTGTTATCATTATATTGTTGTCGTTAAGGTTGAAAAGCTAATGAGTAAAACGACTACTAAAACTAACCAAGGCGAGGGTGGAAGGAAAAAAAGTATCGCGCATCAGGAACACTAAAGTTAACTGTCTACGGATAATAGCTAATGCCGTGATCTATTTTAACAGCTGCTTGTATTTGTGCGATATTGAACTTTAAGAAAATATACGATTGGGTTCAAATTCTTTAGAATATTGTGTTTAGTATTACAAGTAAGGTCAAATTTCAAAACGAAGCATAAGTGTCCAGTTGGTCTTGTGGTCACTAAGGCAAATCGACATTTAACCTTATCTGCGTTCGAAACCAGGCAGAACCCTATAATAGCTTTTTGTTCACAATGTTTTGTTTTTAATTATTATCTTATTTTTACCTTTCTTAAACGTCGTTCTTTAAAGAAAAGTCAAAAAAAGATAATATAAGTCGGGAATTATATTTTTAAATGGGCAGTTTGTATGGAAATGAAACAAATCATTGCAAGTTACGAAAATGTTTATTTTTTCACTAAAACATACTTAAGTGTAGTTTATTTCATCAAAATTAAGTAATATAAAGATAAAGTAAATAAATGCTCATAGTTCAAATTTATATACATTTTATTATCATTTATCATATTCAAACCTAACCTCATTTATAAACATTTTAAAAAAGGTATGCTAATGCTTGGAAGTTTTTATCAAGAAAAAATTACTACTTAATTTGTTAAATATTTTACAGATATATAGCTATAAATGTAGTGAATCAACATGTTATTTAAATAGAAAATGCATTTCCATTTATAACAATAACATCACCACAGAATCTGCAACATTTTGACGGTTTAGCATTCATTCAATTAAGCATTTACTTACATAGGATTTTTAAATATACTTATAAGTAGATTGGTTGTTCTATCTCACGATGACGGGTTACGTGACTTTTATGCCGCCGAAATAAGATTCATTTTGCTACGATTCACCCGTCATCGTGAGATAGAACAACTTTAGCGCACTGTCTCCTTCTATAACTTGCTGTAAGCGGCTACGCATACCGCACACCATGTTCCAACACAAATCTTTTCCTCTCATGTGCTCACAAAGATTACGACATTTTCTTCCCAATTGAAATTGAAAAAAAATAGAAATATGGGCAAAACGGACCCTTTCTTGGCGGTGATTTTTGTGCCGGTTTATAATTTCTAATCTCAGCAGCATGTAAATGCTTTCTCACTATTTTCACTGAAATATTGTGTTCAATTGCAGTAAAACGAGTAGGCATAAATGGATTTTGAACATTGCTTGAAACAATGGCCTGGTGGCGTTCGGATTCGGGACTATACATCATGAGTTTTTCGCCTGGACGATTTCGCTGAATATTTTCAGTGTCTCCAACGTCTTAGCCGTATTTGTCTAAAACAAAAAAATATATATCATTTATGGAAATGTGTAGAATGTGTATGTGTAAACTTGTAAGGAGTGGGTGTAATGGGAAAATAGCCAAATACACGATCACTAGGTTGTAAGAAATACTTGTTAAACGTCTTTAAAAAATGTTAGTTGATAGTCTTTACTTAGTAAATTTTAAAGAGTTTAATAAAATAGGTATTAAAGCACTTACCGTTATATTAAGTCTACGACCAATCTGTCCGATTCCAACATTCTGTTCATATATAAATATTATTTTATATTTTGTATAGTCACACGCGACATGACGGTTTGATTACACCAAATTTATTAGTCTTTCTTCACCAAATTTAGTTAGACGTTTTACGATTTACGATGTTTGTGCGCAGTCGCTGCTATTAGGCGTAGGTAGACTGACTTTTGTCACTAGATCAATTTAATATCCATCTACCCCACGAAGTAAACATATTTAACTTCGAATCTACTCATCTGTGGAAAAAAGTTTTTTTTTGTTTACCCACCTGTTTACAAGATAATTTTTAGGCAAAATAATATTGGTCGTTCTATAGCAAGAAATATTGTAGAAATCATAAATGAAAACAAATTAAAAAAGAAACTGATAATAAGTGGAGTGTTTTTCCGAACCCGCATGTCGTTCATCGCCAATACAGCATCGAACCGCGAAGCCACGATAACTTGTTGTGAGCACTCGAAATTAAAGATTAGATAGTAATTATAGCCCTGTCACTTAAAAGCCTTTCAACTTCAACGTCAACAAGATAATGATTAAAATGGCTTAACAAGATATGTCCGTTGGTCAGGCAATATTGGGTAGGTCAGTCTATTTTCAACTTTAAAGACAAATACATAATGATTAAAATTGCTTAACAAGATATGCCAGTGGGTTCGACAATTATGGGTGGGTTATACAATTTTGGCCAGGGACTGTACAATATGTACTCAATTTTTTTATTTTTACTTTGCTTCTTTTTTAATTGATTGCATATTATGGTTTTATTTAGTTTCCTCACGCGTAGATAGAATGAGATGAGAATGTTAAGATGGATGTGCGAAGTGACGAGAATGGATGAAGTGAGAAGAAATGAGCATATTAGAGGAAGTTTGAAAGTGGCGCCAGTGACAGAAAAGTGGAAGGGAAACCGTTTGTCCTGGTATGGTCATGTGATGAGGAGGGATGAAACGCATGTTACTAAAAGAGTTATGAATATAAACGTGGATGGATGGACAGGAGGGGACGGCCAAAGAAAAGCTGGATGGACTGTGTGAGGAGTGATATGAAAGTAAAGGGAGTCAGTGATGGCGTGACGAAGGACAGGACGGTATGAAGAAGAAAACGTGTTGTGCCGACCCCAAGTGACATGGGGCGAGGGCAGGAAGATGATGATGACTTGTAGATAGGTTCTCGTTTGAAATAAACAGAGTACTACCTCATAATGAATTTGAGGATACAAGTTCTTTGTGGCATCATGAATAATCCGATTCAAATTTATGAAAATTAATTTTTGACTGTGCTACGTTTGACCGTGGTATTGATTAAATTCTTTCTCGATTATATCATTAACCCTGATCAATTCCTTGCAAGGGTAAATCAGTTTACCCCTCGACACAAAAAAAAAACAGGCACCGCAACTAATTTTATTTTTTTTAGCCTGGGGAAATGCTCATGCATGCTATGCTGCCACGGGGAGATAGTGCAGTTATGTGGAACTCCAACCCACTAAAACTCCACGGTGTCCTCCTGTGCCGCGGGAACACAGGCACGCGTTAGCACTCACCGCGAACCCGCCGCGGCAGTCCTCCTTTGATGGGATCACCGGTGCACCATAACACATTGCACAACGTGACCACCCCTGGGACCAAACCAACACATGAGCGCCAGACGACCTGACCGTGTATGGCACCCTTGGTCCCCCTGCGACGGGTCAGGTCAGTGGCCCCGCCACCTACCACTTTTCGGCCCACCGCGTCCGTAATCAGACGGTGGCGACCTCGTCCAGGCCGCGGAAGTAGGGTTTGCAATCCCGCATTCCAGCGGTTTCCCGCACGTTAATAAGGACTGCGGAATTCCCGCATTTGTGCGGTAAATCCCGCGCGGGAATTTTTTGCCTCTCGAAGCGGAGAGCATTTGCTGCAGCCGGTTATATCTGTAGTTTAAGAAATAAGATGTCAGACAAAACAATTGACACAGTTGTTTTTTACGCTCTTATTTTCAGAACAAAAAGTAGATAACTCTTATTTTTATGAGTTGTGATTTCTCTTCTCGTTTTTAACACGAAGTTATTTCTCTTTATTATATGTTTATTTTTACTTACAAATTACTTACCAATTATTAATTATTATATTGGCGGTGAAATTGATCTCTTAATTTCTAGTCTAGTAGACTTTTATGTTATTGATTTAGTAATATAAATATAGCAAGCAAGAAGTATGCGTATGCGTAAAGTAAATACAGACAGTAAATAATCTATGTATAAGTTACGATTACATGTTAATTGTTAGTAAAACTAACTTAGTATTGTTTGTTACTTACCTACTACCAAAAGTAATCTATACTAATATAATATTATAAAGCTGAAGAGTTTGTTTGTTTGTTTGTTTGAACGCGCTAATCTCAGGAACTACTGGTTCAAATTGAAAAATTATTTTTATGTTGGATAGTCCATTTATCGAGGAAGGTTATAGGCTATATAACATCACGCTACAACCAATAGGAGCCGAGCATAAATGAAAAATGTTGCAAAAACGGGAAAATATATTCCTTTTTGAGAGCTTTCGTTGCGTGCGCTGCGTAAACGGTTTAAGTTACGCAAATACCATGTATGATGGAATTGTTCCTCTTTAAAAGTTCAAAAAAAAAGTCCGCGACAGCATATGTCTATCTTTTAAGATTGACTCACAATAGCAGCTTTTATGTTCTAAATTTTAATTAGATCGCCGCCGCCGGTAGAAACAAAAGTTTACAGGTTACATTCGTATAGTAGTAAGAGTAGGTAGGGTAGGTAGTGTAGGGTAGGGTAGGTAGGGTAGGTAGGGTAGGTAGGGTAGGTAGGGTAGGTAGGGTAGGTAGGGTAGGTAGGGTAGGTAGGGTAGGTAGGGTAGGTAGGGTAGGTAGGGTAGGTAGGGTAGGTAGGGTAGGTAGGGTAGGTAGGGTAGGTAGGGTAGGGTAGGGTAGGTAGGGTAGGTAGGGTAGGTAGGGTATGTAGGGTAGGGTAGGTAGGGTAGGGTAGGGTAGGTAGGGTAGGGTAGGGTAGGTAGGGTAGGGTAGGTAGGGTAGGTTAGGTAGGGTAGGGTAGGTAGGGTAGGGTAGGGTAGGTAGGGTAGGGTAGGTAGGGTAGGGTAGATAGGGTAGGGTAGGTAGAGAAGAGTAGGTAGGGTAGATAGGGTAGGTGGGTAGGGAGGTAGGTAGGTAGCCAGTTGACGGGAGCGAAGCCGCGGGGGTCAGCTAGTATGTTATAGATGTCCTGACTGATTTCTATTATAATAAACACAGTTTTTACGTATATTATGCCTACCTGTTTCATTTTTAAATACCATGAACTGTTTATAATAAGCTTAAGTAAAAATAAAAAATGCCGTACTAATAGCATTATTTTATTCAATATAAGAATTTCTAAATCTTTTGCGGGAATTCCAGCGGGATCCTGCTGGATAGGCAAATTTCCCGCAATTTTCCAGCTGGAAAAAAAATACTGCGGGATTGCAAACCCTACGCGGATGGTAGGGAGAGCGGCGCACCGTAATAACGGCACTCCTCTCCCGCCACGGACTCCAACCCTCAGCCACGATATCATATGGGACGCTCCGTATGACATCGCGGCTCGCCTCAGATGCAATTTCACCTGTTGCCAAGCGGCACCGCAACCTTCTACGCCACAGGCCGCTACGTCGTCGGCTTAATCGGTCAAAACCTTGAAGAGCGGCCCGTCCTCGGGTACCTCTTCGCTTCACCGTGGGTGACAAAGCCACGATTACTGAGACACGGAACGAAACTACGCCTTAGCTTGTCTGTCGAGCTTTTTATTTGATCTGAGAGCTCACAATGTAGGACCCATTAATATTAATGCAA
Source organism: Orthosia incerta (assembly GCA_948252205.1). Taxonomy (NCBI): domain Eukaryota; kingdom Metazoa; phylum Arthropoda; class Insecta; order Lepidoptera; family Noctuidae; genus Orthosia; species Orthosia incerta. The sequence continues at coordinate 15,143,063 of OX411766.1, read as the reverse complement.
ATTTTTATCCGTGGTGCTAGGCAACTGGGCTTAGTTATCCCAGTTGTAAACGACCCTTTGTGCCTATTGGCCTTGTTTGTTCTGTCTCCTGCTTGATATGGAGGGAAGTGGAAATTTGTACTTTTTCCTACTCCTCCGTTATTATTTTCTGATTAATTTCGTTGCGGGATCCAAGACAGTTAAATTCATTCTCCGGGACTTCGTCGAGGTTCATTGCCTCGGCGCTTTTCTGGTGGTCGCCACTGTTGATTCCGGCTTTCAGGAGTTGCAGTGGTTTGGGAATAGTGCTGTGGGATTGTTGACAAGCTAAGGCGTAGTTTCGTTGTACGTGTAATTGTGTATGTGGCAAGGCGAAGTTTTAACCGGCGTCACCTTGTTGTTTGTAACATTTCATCTTGACTTTTCATTTGATCTGAGGTCTAGGTATACAATATCTCTGACTAAACAAATGTTGTAAAAGTAACACGCTGCGTCGTGATAAAATGAACCAACTTCATTTAGTTCGGGACGAAAACCCACAAAACTTGGAATGACTAAAATAAGTCAAAACTAATTAGGTTAGGTTAAGTTCGGGCGTACAACCGTATTGACACAACTATGCCTTAAATTATGGAATTTACAACGCATAGATAAATGGAATAATACGTAGAAAGGCACATACCAGCTTTTAGTTGAAGTTAGTTACAATATTGAAGCCACGCTTATGATAGCGTCTCGTCGTTGGGAAAAGAAAAACAATCTTACCATCACCGTCTTTTATACTTCTATTATTACAGTTTATTGCGGAACAATTTTCCTTGTGTACCTATCTTTCATAGTTCACGGGTTCACCACAAATGTTTGAGAGCCAGTATTTTGCTCACCGAGCGAAACAACGCTATAGGTGTGAGCAACACGACAATAGCGATAAAATAGCGAGTTGTCAGTGTCACACTTGTCAATTCGATGTGTTGCCGCTGTGTGTAATCACACACAGCGGCAACACAAAAAAAAAATGTATTTTGCTCGGGTAATTCAATCGAATTACCCGAGCAAAATACATTTTTAACTTAACAAAGCAATCATGAACTATTAATTCAATATATAAATTAATTTAACACTAAATAGATGAATTAAAAGAGTTACTAAATAGTTAAGCCAGTAAGTAATTTATTTTATTTTCATTAACTAAATGAGAAAGTACCAAAATTTTCTGAAATGGACAATCAATGGTAACACTTCTCGTGACTCTTCAATACAATTTAAGAAAAACGTTTTGAAGGATTTTTTGAATTACATCCCTTAAAGAAGAAATAAGGTGTGATAAAGTGTAAAATGTCATTTTGGCACCCAGGCAGAAAAACCAACAATGTGGTATATAAAGAAGTGCATAATTAAATTCTAAGTTCCTGATGACGACTTTGATAGCGTAAATTAATTGGAGTACCCATAACTAGACTGTACAAAATGGCGCAAAACTCATCACTATCGGAAGATGCTATAATTTTTCTTCGACATTTGTAAAGTAAACAGGTACAAAATATAGCTGGTAACCTCCAAGCGCGTGTAACCTACTCTACGTCAAGCCATTCTAAATCACGACCACGAGGAAGACAACTTTTCATCGAATATCATCATGAGCAAGCTCTGTAAATATGTGAATAAGCAAAATTATCATCTCTGTGGCACAGAAAATCCCCGTATAATCCAGGAAGAGTCATTACACCCGCTCAAAGTTACTGCATGGTGTGTTGTTTTTCATGGATGAGTGCTAACACGTGCCCGTATCCCCGCCATAAGCGGCACGGGAGGACACCGTGGAGTTTTAGTGGGTTCGGGTGCCACAAAACTGCGCTATCACGGGGAGATAGCGCAGTATGCATAATCATATCCCCAGGCAAAAAAAATGTGTGTTGTTTACGCTGGAAGCTATGTTTGGATAATAATTTGCAATATCCCACCGGAACTGCAAAATACGAAACAGCCAAAATCGTGTAGTCCACGCAGGCGAAGCTGCGGGCGGAAAGCTAGTATAGTATAAAAAATGTCCCTTTTTTTTTGTGTACGGACGGAAACCGTCAAAAGGCGCCTGAACTTTTGGAGAAAAGACCAGGGAGGTTGGGATTTCTACCTCACTAAAACCACCCCGGAACCCCTTTGTGCAACGCCTGTTAGGGTACATCACTGGGGAGGCTGAAAGAAGCGCCTATCCCGAGCCTCACTGTGCACGGCAGCACGTGATAACTGTGCTGCCGTCTTTCCCGAAGTCACTAGTTAGGTGGACGGACAGAGTTCCCAATCTGACCACCTATGACCCCAAAGTCCCGACTGCTTGGTAGAGTGGTAGCCAATGAACCGCGTGTACCGTATGAACCATACTACCTACAGGCAATACGCGATGTTGCTAGCTCGTGCAAAAACCATATAACGACTCGCTTGTCTTGCCACGCAGTTTGATCTAGTCGCCGGCCGCCAGTCGCCAAAAACGCATATGTGCGTTGCGTCCTTGTGTTTTGTATATCAAAAAGGACGAAAAAATCGTGAGTTTTTTTTTGTAATTACTTTATTATTTTAATTCTTATTAAACTATGAATTTATTGTAAGTATAATGTGGGTCCTTGCGCTTATATTAGACTACTTTTTGGAATTACTTCTCAACCGTTATTGTGTAAAACATAACCTGAAATTGCCTAAGAGGGGATGGGTACGCAGTGAGTCACATAGGACTGGGTGAGCAATGAACCACGGTTCATTGTGTACTACATCTAATTGCTTTGCCTAATGCTATTGTGTAGGTATGGATTTATCACATATAAACAGGTGGGGAGTATTATTCCAGTCAACCTCTGATTGTTGATGTGAGTATCATTAAGTACTACTTCTTTATTTCAGCGTAGGTCGAAACACATTAGGGCGGCAAGCCCGAAAAAGGGTTATCACACAGCAGCATCTAATCAAAAAGGATAGACAAACATTTGTTGGGGCTGAGTATTAGAAAAGCAGCCGAAGCAGCAAATCTTCCCTATCCAACACTGCGAAGATACATTGAAAAATACCGCAGCAATCCGTTATGGAACCGCATTACGAATTACGATGCAAGCAAAACTTGAATGATGAACAAGAAGACAGCATCAAGAAGTATTTATTGAATTGTGCATATTCATTATATGGCCTAACTTCTAAAGACTGTCGCAGAATTGCCAAATGGCAGTGATTAACAAAATTGAAATGCCGCCATCGCGGAAACTCCATGACATGGCAGGCGGAGATTGGATGAGGGGGTTTAGGGCAAGACATCCAGCATTGTCAGTGAAAAACCGGAGGCTTGTAGTATGGCAAAAGCTACAGCATTTAATAAAAATAACGTGCAAAAATTTTACGACAACCTGGAAGAAGTTTTAAGTCGCTGTCCATCGTTTGCTAATGGAATAAGTCGAAACCTCTACCTGTGTAACGACCCCATAAAGTTCTGGCAGCTAAAGGACGCAGTGTCTGTAAAGTCACAAGTGGGGAACGTGCAATCTTGGTTACAACTTGCTGTATTGTAAATGCGATTGGCCAGGCATTACCTCCAGCTATGATGTTTCCAAGAAAAAACTATACACATATGCTGTATAGGTCACCCCCAGGGACACTTGGGTTAGCCGCACCTAGCGGTTGGATGAATACAGAATTATTTGTTATTTATTTTCAACTTAAAAGAAACAATTATCGGTTTATCTACTACTGTGATTCATTGTGTACCACCTGGATCATTTAGTCCCACCCCCCCGGTTCATCGTGTACCCTTACTGGTACACTATGAACCATATACCTTGTTTTAAAAAAACCTGTATTAATCAGGCAATAGGCAATATTTTGAATGCAATGTGGTAGCTTATTAAATTACCTATATGGTGAGATAAAAATATTTTCTTAGACTGCAATAACCACTGTGCTAGAGCTCTTCAAACTTTTGGTGGTTCATTGGCTACCACTCTACCCTACAGCTGTCGGGGCAGCTTTATAAGCAGTAGCCACGATCGTCGGGGCTCGTAAGTCGGTCCACATTAAACGAATTTGTGCTCGGCTCGTCTAGCGTAGACGCAGCTTTACGCAGGCGGGCCGAATCTCAGTGTGCCTCCTGGCATAGGCCTCCACTGACAGTTTCCACTGGGGTCTGTTCTGAGCTACTCGCCAACACCACAGCGCACAATCGCTTACACTTTGTGCCTACATCTTGGACCAGCGGTCTTTCCCATATTCCATTATTATCTCTGACACTGTCTTCCACGGCTTCTTTTCCCCATCTCTTGGGTAACAGTTTGTCACATTTCCATTGGTTACCGCGCATCATATGACTCCTCCATCTCCACTTTTCACATAGTTCCTGTTGGATAACCCCGAACAAAAACTGTGCTTTATAATATTTTTGTTGAAGATCTCACTCATCATCATCATTTCCGCCAAAAGACTGCCGAAGCCTGTGTTTAGGCCTCACCTACGCGTCACCACATCTACCAGTCTTGTGCGTCTTCAGCAGCCTAATTGCGTAAGTGAATTCTCCAAAGCAAACAAGTCGATTCTTTCCCAAAAACGACTTTACGTATTGCATATTACGCTCTGAAACGGAAAGGTTATGCTCCTTTCCATTACCAATATTTTGACGTAGAAATTATTGTAAAGAATGAACGAAAGCGGAAGAATCGAGATAAAACTTCCCTATTGGTAGGGGAAAGTGGTCACCATTCGTACGCGGGGCACATTCGTACAGTTAGTATAACAGAAAAACTAAACGGCACACAAACACGCCTTTGCTTGTGTGCATAGACATACCGACCGCCATGTTGCTGGCGGAGTGTCGCGCCAATCGCACTACGGTGTATCAGCTGGCAAGACGTAACGTGTTTTCGCGCGCGGTGAGTAAATTTTTCACCTAAGTTTCGACCGTAATTGTAAGTAGAATTTTTATGTTTTTGACAAAATGGTGATGATTGATTAATGTTAACAATGTTTATTTTGAGCTTTATTTGTTATATTTCTCAAACTTAATTAGAATTTGTATAAAGTTGTATTTTAATTTTGTGCAAAGGCATGGGGTGCATTCGGACAGCCAGATAGGGGGCACATTCGTACGCGTACGAATGCTCCCCTTTAGATTTTATTAACCACCAGTATATCAAAATTATTTTTTTATGAATTAAAATATAGTATTACCTTTTAAAATTATCGTACAGACTAGCATGATAACATATTTTTCCTTTTATGAAGTATTCTACTTCTAACAAAATATAATATTTTTACTAATTCAACCTTATAATAATCATATAAGTAATAATTATTATATCGAATCAGAAATGTTGAGATCCGTAAGAGAACCAGCGTTACCGACATAGCCCGAAGAATTGCCAAACTTAAGTGGCAGTGGGCAGGGCACATTGCTTGCAGAACGAATGGCCGATGGGGCAGAAAGGTTCTGGAGTGGCGACCGCGAACCGGAAGACGTTGCATTGGAAGGCCTCCCACCAGGTGGACCGATGACCTGGTGAAGGTTGCAGGGATCCGCTGATTGCAAGACGCACGGGACCGGTCAATGTGGCGACGCTTGGGGGAGGCCTATGTCCAGCGGTGGACGTCTTTCGGCTGATATGATGATGATGATGATGAACCTTATAATTACTATTTTATTGCAGAATCATGGTACGCGTACTTAAGAAGTGGATGAAGAATCGATGAATTTAGAAAAAAAAACACTTCGGAAGAAACCGGGATTATCATGGTCATTCTCGCCCTGATATAGAAGACATACACACTCTGCATATCAGCGATGTCGCCTGTTCCTCAAGCTCGGACGGGCTGTACCGCTAGAATGGCTAGACTTTTGCAGTTAATTTAAATAATTATAATGTGCAATACGTTCCAAAGTAACAATCAAATGTATAATTACCTACTTTAAGTCTAAATTGTCAAAGACTGTTCAACGATGTTTGTAAACATCTCATTTAGACTGATTGTAAAGCTTACAATTGTCATTAAGTAAACTAAGGATGAACGATTTTATTTTTAGTTATTTTTCTAAAGAAAGATTTATCGACTATTAGTCATGTCACATATTATTAAGTTAGTTCTTTGATAAATACATATTTTTTTATAATAATTAATAAAAAAATTAACGCCTTTAATTGGCTTTTTAATTACCCTGTATGAATCTTCCCCATGGCGTACGAAAGTACCCCACCTACTGTATATTTGTACGAACGTACCCCGGGGTACGTTCGTACAAATATCTTATCGTAGAAAAATGGCTATAGCCCTTTAAACTTTTGACATAATAGTTTCGGACTTTTTTGTAATAAACTACAATATATTTGTTACACTTAGGGACAAAAACTAGATAAATTCGACAATTAATCATAAAGTAAAAAAATAAAATCTAAAAAGTGTACGAATGGTGACCACTTTCCCCTATTGTGTAATGTTCGAGTTTGATGAAACATAACGCAGTAGATGAACTTCAACTCAAATGAGGATGTTTATACTTTTTCCAAATTAGTTTCGCAATACCGAAAAAGTTTAAAGAAATGATTCTGATTCTTTGAAGGAATCGACTCGTTTGCTTTGGAGAAATCACTTACACAATTAGGCTGCAGATCATCGGTCAACAGAGGGAGGCCTGAACACGCTGCGTATTCTGCCACGCGGTTGCCACTCCAGAAATTTTCAGCCCCATCGACCATCCATTCTTCGAGCATCTGAGATCTATCAGGCGTAGTAAAATGGTTCAAATAAAAATTCATAATTCAATATCCTTTTTTTATTAAATCAACTGCTTATAAACAAAAATAGTTAAACAAAAAAACTAAACATTTCAAAAAAATTAATACAGAAACCAAAAAATATCTAGGTATCTATCTTGGCCCACTTGCGCCAAACTTAACTCAGAGTTAAGTTTCTAACACGTAAGATAACCCAGGGTGGCGTAAGCGAGCCTTATGCGTGATTTCTGAGGTTCTCCGACAGATCTACGAATATAAGTTTTTAAGCTGACATGGTCACAATCATTAGAATTAATATAAATGTTCATGGCGCTTGTAACGGTGCCGAAATATCGAGCTCTCGGCAAAAATCTTAGATCTACGAATGTTCTAATAAATGGTAGTTTCATACGGATTCTAACACTTAAATAATATCACATTATTCCCGGAGGGATCAAGGCTGAGGAGTAGAGCAGTAACCGTAGCAAAGCCAAATGTCATTTATTGTGTTACCAGTGGTGCCTCATCCCATACAAAGAAACCGTGCCGACGTATTGTGCTGATTATTTTTTGTACATCGATCGCGTTAGATTCCGTTCCACGGATATAGATGGTGATCTATATATCGCCGTGGAACGGAACCGAACGCGATCGATTTACAAAAAAATAATCGGTATATGATTATACCGATTATTTTTTGACGTTGACACAGTTTTTTTGTATGGGATGAGGCATCTGTATCACATCATCATCAAAACCGGCCAAGTGCGAGTCGGACTCGCGCACGAAGGTTTCCGTACCATTATCGCAAAATACTGCAAAAAAATCACGTTTGTTTAGGGGAGCCCCACTTAAATATTTATATTAGTATTTGTTGTTATAGCGGCAACAGAAATACATCATCTGTGAAAATTTCAACTAACTATCACGGTTCATGAGATACAGCCTGGTGACAGACGGACAGACAGACATCTCATGAACTTTCACAGATGATGTATTTTTGTTGCCCCTATAACAACAAATACTAGTGACAGAATAAAATTAATATTTAAGTGGGGCTCCCATACAACAAACGTGATTCTTTTGTCGTTTTTTGCGATAACTCGCACGTTTTTTTTATATTTTACTTTTTAAATTTGATCACGCCTTTCCGTTACTCCTGTATAAACGAAACATATTTGAACTAACACTGACTATGTTTTGAGAAAAGTACATGACTAAAGACAACCAGTACTTGAGTAGTATTCTTAAAAAATTGGAATGCAAGAGTTTGAGGTCCCATTTAGAGCTATTAACTAGTTTGTAGTTCAAGAGGAGCTATACTTCAATTTACATCTACAAGTTTAGATTTATATGGCAATATAATAGTTCACTAGTTTGGAAGTACGGAAACGCACCCTTAGACATTAATATTAATAGATTTTAGACATATGTGTTACATTCTTGACCCGTATTTTTCATTGATACTAGCTGCCGCCCGCGGCTCCGCTCACGTAGTATTAGTTCTTCTATCTATATAAATTATAGCATATGTGTTAGGGTGTTACCACACCAATCGAGCGATCGTCGATCGATGCCATCGATCGATGGTAGAATGGATTAGTCGAAGTCGATCGATAGTTTCTACCACACCAATCGATCGATAGCCGATAGATGCCATCGATCGATGGTAGAATGGATTGGTCGATAGTTTCTACTGGACCAATCGCTAGATTAAAGCTACCACACCAATCGATCAACGTCGACCGATGTCGATCGATGCCACCGACCGGCAATAGATCGATTGGTTAGTCGACCGGTATCCGTCGATCAATTAAAGCTACCACACCAATCGATCAACGTCGACCGATGTCGATCGATGGCATCGATCGACTATCGATGGATTGGTGTGGTAACACCCTTATTCTGATGTATAAACAGTCGAGCAGGCCGGAAGCTTTAGTGGTTTTTCTTTTGTATTGTGTGATCTCGGGCGCTTCGCTTCGTGGTATTACTGTAAAGTTTTATCAAAATCTCATCTGTGCGCGCGCTTTAAGGTTACACTAGTCGATCATTCCTCCATACAAACGTAGTCTGGCGATTTCTCCACTGTTTGACGATGTACATTCAAAATAAAAAATGATATAAATTTGTCTCATCATTATCTAGGCCTGTATGGAACCAAAAAATAAATATATATATATTTGAAAGTTATGAGCGTCGAAAGTTCGACATTTCGACGCTAATTTTAACGCATTTTTGGGCGCAAATAAATACCATAAGAAGACGGAAAATTGGAGAGATTAGTAGTTCAACAATGCAAATAATTTTATTTTGAACAGATACGTTTAGTCGTTTTTTCATGATCTCCCAAAGGTCTAAGGTCCTACATCAATAACCATTTTGCTACAAATTTGCAAGTGTATATTCGTACGCGAATTAGCTTCCTACTGCTCATCACAGCATCTATATCTTCCGCACGTGTTGTCGGTTGATATAAAATGCATTTTATTTAACCCCGCGCACAAAATAGTCCGTGCCGTCGACTAGTGTAACCTTAACACGTGTTGCTCGGACCACACAAATTAAACCTGTATAATAACACGCAAGCACCCATGGCACTGCACGCACTGATGATTTGAACTATTTATATAGTTGTCGGCACGTAACTTGTTGTGGTCTCTTTGGTTACCAAGTGGGACGCGGGGAACGTTTAGCACCGTTCCTAGCGCGAGATTGGTTGGTCAGTTGACACAAGGATCGACTGACCAATCGCGTCGCGTCCACTTTTCGTTCGCTGTTGGTGGTTGGTTAGTTCGCGCACCAAGCCAATTATTATTATTTTTTATTTGTGATGGGTTTGCTCTTGACTCTAGTCTAGGTCAAAGGTGACAGAGACAGAGTCGACGATGGAGTGAGCTTACCCAGAAGAAGCCTGTTCACTCTTACTTTGAAGAGATTCGGGTTGAATGCGTTCGGAAACACTGACGCAGGTAGCGAGTTCCATTCATTCGCTGTGCGCATTATGAAGGATGTTTGGTTTGATATCAACTTGATGCACTTGAGTCGATTGACAAACGGGCCAAGAGGAACTGCACAATTTGATTCCGCCTAGCCCTTTCCATCACCGGACAACAAGACGTACGGCAATGCGCCACCGGTACATGGTGGACATCCCACCCATACGAACAAAGCGTTTTGCGAATACTTTCATTGTACACAGCTAAGGAGTGGAATACCCTGCCGGAGTCTTTGTTTCCTGATAGCTACAACCTACGGGTCTTTAAGTCAAGAGTGAATAGGTTACTTCTAGGCAAGCGTGCTTCACCGTCGACCACATCATCGCTTACCATCAGGCGAGATAGTGGTCAAACGCAAGCCTATCGACAAATAAAAAAAAAGCGCGAACTTATCTCCACTACAGCAAAACCTTGCCAAGTTACGTGCCGACAACAATCCCACAGTATAAATATACAAACAGTATGGAAACTACCTACAAACGCTTGAAACGGCACACTCGCACAAACATACGCACCGACGAGACCATTAAGGCACTTCTGCAGTGCTGTCAGTAGTGCGAGCCACTTAGGGGTCTCGTCGATGCGCATGTTTGTGTGAGTGAATGCTACGATGATAACTGGATCCTAAAAGACTAATACATAATAATACACAGCCAATTACTGCCACTGCAGGGCAAAGGCATCTTCTCACGCAGAGATGTTATGAGGATTAATCACCACGCTTGCTTAAGGAGGGTTGGAGATTTCAAACTTATCATCAATCAATACATATAATAAATCTGTAGAAAAAAAATTTTTGTACATCGAAAAAAATTACAAAAAAAATAGCCGGGGTGTTAAAGGATAACCAACAGAACACATATCCAGCATTTTTGGAATTTTTGTCTGTTTGTCTGTTTATTTGTACACGCATCACGTGAAATGTACGAAACCAATGTAGATCACTTTTATACATAAAAATTGTGCGTAATTTGAAGAATTACTTAGTTTTTGTTTCATCGCAATCGGTTCACTCTATCAAAAGTAAGATGAATTTAAAGTGTTCAAGAAATAAAATTATCACAGGCACGGTCCGTGATCATAGCTCACGCAATTCAGTTACTCGGACAGTTGAACTCGCTATTCGATAGATGGCGTTGTGCATTTAAAGTCATTTTCTGAATCGCGGTGTTAAGATTCAACGCGACAGAATGACACTAGAAAAAAAAATTGGTACGTAGTATGTATGTATATATATGTGTATGTAGGGTAGGCAGGAAGCTAAGTAGGGTAGGGTTGGCAGACAAATGACGGGAGCGTAGCCGTGGGCACAGCTAGTACAAACTATAAGACTAGGTTTCCTCATATATATGTGTATGTAGGGTAGGCAGGAAGCTAAGTAGGGTAGGGTTGGCAGACAAATGACGGGAGCGTAGCCGTGGGCACAGCTAGTACAAACTATAAGACTAGGTCTCCTCACGATGATTTCCTTCACCGTTGTCAGCAATGTCCAACAGAAGCTTAGAAAGTACATAAGAATTGAAAGTAACATTGGTACTTGCCTAGATTTGAAACCACGACCTTCGCCACAAGAGGCCAGAGGTCTTAGCCACAGGGCCAACACGAGAGTGATTCGGTTTCTAAAAATGTTATATTAAAATATCGCACATTCGCTCGGATAGTGCCTGCGTTGGTCGAAAGGTTATCGAAATTACCCGTCGTTGTAGATGCTATTATTTTTAAAGCATTATTTAGTATTTTGGCTTGCTTCAAGCTTTTGATGACGATCTGCCTGTAAAAACAGAAAAATAAAATTTATATTATAAAAAAATCAAAATACCTCTTTTCTAACAGTCAGTTTTTTTTATTTATTTATAACTTTTTAGTTTTTTTTTCGAATTAGGTACATTTAAACATAAAGTGTTAGATATTTTTGAAATCACCTCTTAAACCCCTTTATGTTGATACCCCACACGATAGGTTTGGAAGAAAAAAATTTGGCCCCCACAATATGGCGTTCAAAATCTGCCATTTTTCTATTTTCCAAATTTTAATGTAGCAAGTGACACTCGGAGAGTTAAGACGAATCGATTGACGTCAGAACCATCAAAATCGGCCAACGCGTTTGGTCTCTAGAACGCCACATAGGAACAAATATACATACATACATAGACTGATAAACACATTACCCTCTTTCGGCAGTCGGGTAAAAAGGGATAGTGCTATACGTCCTGTATAGTTGACGACATGTTTGACGCGATCGTGATCGGCTGATGCGTCATTTTTCATAGTACAGACGATGTTACCTTCCCCAAATTGTCGTTTACCCACATTTTTTGAATAATGCAGAGTTATAATAGCCAAAGTCTTATGTGTATTGGAAGCGAGCTCAAATATTACCTGTAACGCATCACACTTTTGTCTGCAGTCGCTTCTACGCAGCCATTTCGTAATAACTTCTTCAATACTGTGTCTTCTGGCGATTCCCTTGTGATAATCCTGAATATATAAATATGTTATTATATAATATTATTATAATATACTAGCTGTGCCCGCGGCTTCGCTCCCGTCATCTGCCTGCCAACCCTACCATACTTACCAGCCTGCCTGCCTACTGCACATACTCAAAAATATACATACTACCTACCAATTTTGTTTTCTAGTGTCTCAAAAATATACATACTACCTACCAATTTTGTTTTCTAGTGTCATTCTTTCGCGTAAAATCTTAATACCGCGATTCAGAAAATGACTTTAAATGCACAACGCCATCTATCGAATAGCGAGTTCAACTGTCCGAGTAACTGAATTGCGTGAGCTGTTATACTTTTACTTCTTGAACACTTTAAATTCATCTAACTTTTGATAGAGTGAACGGATTGCGATGAAACAAAAACTAAGTAATTCTTCAAGTTACGCACAATTTTTATGTATAAAAGTTATCTACATTGGTTTCGCACATTTCACGTGATGCGTGCACTAATAAACAGACAAACAGGCAAAAATTCCAAAATTGCTAGAAATGGGTTCTGTTGGTTATCCTTTAACACCCTGGGTATTTTTTTTGGATTTTTTTTCGATGTACAAAAAATATTTTTCTACAGATTTATTATATGTATTGATGATGATTATTTAATGGCTTCGAATATTTTGACACTAGATACCATAAGTATATAATGTACTAGCCTTTGCCCGCGACTTCATCTGCGGAGCATAAGTACCGAGATTTTATTGGTTCACCCACAGACATAAATCTTAGTAGATGACGCGGTTGTATGTACTTCGCGTGCCAAAAAACGGAGTAAAGTTACGATCAATGATCGTAATCTGAGGAAATCCTTTTCATTTAGCATTATCTGCACCGGAAATCCACCGAAATATGGAAAATGCTTTTTTATGTCATATTGAACTGTAAAGAATGTATATGTCGGGTTTAGTCAATAGTAGGGACGTAAAGTCAAATCGCAAGCACGCCCCTAGCGGCAATCAAGAGCAACTACGCATTGGCGCGCTTATTCTAACCGCTTGCGTAGTGGGGACAGCAGAATAGAGCAGTTGAGTACTGACAGCCGTAGAGCTAAGACGTCGTAGAATCAGTGTCGATCCGTAATATTAGTAAGCATGAATGTAACTTGTGTCTATTTGGATATACTCAGTGTATCGAATAATTTGTGTGATTTCATTTTCACGATTGACCCACCTACCTACCCACACACGATGTCTTAACCTAAGGGAATACATCCTGACTTCCCGATGGTTTGCATCTATCGGCCAGCCTTGATGCGACATATAGAAAAAGTTGGCCGAGGCATTGGAAATGTTTTTTTTCATTGGTTAGTAAATTTGTTTTTAAATTGTGTGTGAATAAGTGGCACGCTTGGTTTTCATACAGATGGAGGGACTTGCGGTATCTAGTTAGATTTAGTCTGTGGGTTCACCAAAGAAACTTCCGCCCCTCTTTCCGCCCCTCTTTCCACCCCCCTAAGAATAATTGCCGGGATAAAACCAAATCAATTCATATAATAAATCTGTAGAAAAGTAATTTTTTACATCGAAAATATTTCCAAAATAATAGCCAGGGTTTTTTTAAAGGATACCCAACAAAACCTATTTCCAGCATTTTTGGAATTTTTGTCTATCTGTTTATTTGTGCACGCATCACGTGAAATGTACGAAACCAATGTAGATAACTTTTAAACATAAAAATTGTGCGTAACTTGAAGAATTACTTAGTTTTTGTTTCATCGCAATCGGTTTACTCTATCAAAAGTTAGATAATTTAAAGTTCAAGAAGTAAAATTATCACAACACACGCAATGCAGATACTCGGACAGTTGAACTCGATATTCGATAGATGGCGTTGTGCATTTGAAGCCATTTTCTGAATGGCGGTGTTAAGATTCTGCGCGAAAGAATGATGACTATAGAACAAAAATTGGTAGGTTGGTAAGTAGGGTAGGGTTGGCAGACAATGACAGGAGCGAAGCCGCGGGCACAGCTAGTTTAATCTAAATTGGTTCAGCGGTTTTAATGTGAAAAGGTAACAGACAGACAGGCCTAACCAGATACGTGACTACAGTAGTCGCGAACAAACTAAATACGAGGCAAAAAAGAGGCCGCGCGTCTTCCGCGGAATCCTCGCGCATTCTCGAGTCTCCTCTTGGCTAAGGTTAAGGCTAGTTTGTACGTTAAACAATAGGGATGTTTCCTGGGTAGAAAAATAACAATTCTATTTAGTCAGTGAGATTATCAAATAATATTAAACACATATTTTTTGCTTTATCAAATAAATAAAATCCGGCCAAGTGCGAGTTTGAATCGCGCACGAAGGGTTCCGTACCATTATCGCAAAAAAAAAAACACGTTTGTTGAATGGGAGCCCCACTTAAATATTTATCTTATTCTGTTTTTAGTATTTATTGTTATAGCGACAACAGAAATACATCATCTATGAAAATGTCAACTGTCTTGTTCATGAGATGTAGCATGGTGACAGACCAAAGTCAAAGTCAAAGCACTTTATTTCAAGTAGGCCAGTTACAGGCACTTTTGAATTGTCAAAAGACAAAATAAAATATTACAAAATTATGGTGCTACAGTCCCAGTCACAAGACATAATAACTGTGAAAGTACCGTAGATGCCCATTCCAAGGCGTAGATCTCTATGGAGAAGAACGGGCAAGAAACTCCATGGACACTCTTTTTCAATTAGGTAATTATTACAAATCATTTGTTACATCATTCATGTTGAGATTACACATTATGTGAGAACGATGTAGAAAGTTAAAAGTGTCCATAGTAAATATAAAAAGACAATTCAGAAATAAAATTAGAATCAATTAAAATAAACCATGGCAGCTAAGAGATGACCAGTCCCAACCGACAGCGCCCGTTCACGAACATGACACATGTATCAGCACCATTCAGCTCAACCATTTTGAAGGGAGCTAAATGATCCGACACACGCGCCACCATCGGCGAGACATTTGAGTGAGCATGACATACTCTCAACCACCGGAGTCATTCAAGTCAATAGAAGACGTAGGTGTTTAGACAATGATAGCTCTGAAGTACATGGTACTCACACAATGCTGGCTATGCTGATATATAATACTAGAAAGAAAAACTCTATATAATGCAAAGATAGTAACAGTCTTACCAAAAAATAAAATTTAAAAAATACACACACAATACCGACAGACGGACAGTGAAGTCTTAGTAATAGGGGCCTAAAAATTTACAAAAATAAAGCGCATCAAGGAGTGGGGGCTTGTGACGTCACTTTGTCAGTATAAAGTAAGCACACCGTGACGTCACACGATATTTCAACGCACTGTATCGTCGTATTTTTTTTATTTACGTGACAAATGAAAGAATACGTGTCCAATATTTTGACAAACAAAATAGATATTTTCTGTCAACCTATTGACATAAAGCTCATTATTCAATGTACAATTTTTTTTGCAAAAAATCGCTTCCATTCAATTCCACGGCAATGTAAATTCTTTATTTTCTTTTTTTTTTAAAAACGTTGCCCCACACTAGGATTTTCTCCTGTATCGTGGGTGCGTTTACAAACATATAAACTCACATACACAAACACCCAGAACCGGAACAACTATTTGTAGATCATACAAATATTTGTTCCGTGCGGGAATCGAACCCGCGACACGCAGCGCAGCAGTCAATCGCTCAACCATTGCGCCAATTGAGCCTAAGACATAGATAAGTGCACTTCGCATCACCGTTACCGACTAATGTGTGGCAAAAAGACAGTGATGTGTGTCATTTCTGCAAAATCAAATCCGCGTTGACCTCCTTAAATTCTGAGTAGAGCTGCACGGTTATTGACAAATGTGTGCACTGACTGGACAGGTCCACTCAATCTGGCTGGTTCTTTCCTCAAAAGACCATTTCAGACATCAGTCTACATGGTCTTAACATGACCTAACCAAGATTGTGTCTGGACTTTAAAAGACACTGTGACCTCTGAGTTTGTTTCGGCCTTTCTTCTCAGAGTAGTCAGATAGGAAACGCCGACCTCATCTAGTTTTAAAAAATATGATCGACATGTAAAAGTGTTTGTACAAACCAACTTACAGGAATAAAATCATTTATCAAACTAAATGACGATGATGACGCTGACAGCCTGTTTATTCGACCAATCAGAAAACACTATCGCTTAGTCATTCTAACACTTTTCTGGTCGTAAGATAACAACAAACAAAACAAGTATCCAATTGACAACATCATTCTCTTGAAGTCGGTTAAAATTAAAGGTAAATAAAGACGAAACTAACCCTTTTAAATTGTCTATGATAGCCGCCATTTCTTCCAAACCTTTGCTAGCTAGATTATGTAGAGCATTCTTCTTTATGTCCGACAATTCACTGTCACAGATCTCATTGGCGAATTTAGTTCTGAAAATAAGATAATTATATCAATCTGCCTAGCCTTTTTCCCAACTATATTGAGGTCGGCTTCCAGTCTTACCGGATTCAGCTGAGTACCAGTGTTTTACATGGAGCGACTGCCTATCTGACTTCCACAACCCAGTAACTGTGTAACACGGTACCCCTTGGCAAGACTGGTGTCAGATCTCAAGCTTCTGACTACCCGTAACAACTGTCAAAGATCTTCAAATGACAGTCGGGACCAACGGCTTATCCGAGGCGCGGAGGAAATTCGGTATGTTGAAATGGTCATCCATCCACGGACTGACCTCGTCAAGCGTTGCTTAACCTTGATGATCGACCCGTGCGGCTGTTATTATTTATCCACGAGCTCCTCGACTCGAAACCAACGGCTTAACATGCTTTAAATAAATAAATGAAAAATACTTACACAAATTTATGAACGTCTTTGAAAGTTGTAGTAAGGTCTTTCAGGAATACTTTCACTAGGAAATAAGCGTACGTACTGGCGAACTGAGCTGTTTTTCCGAAAAACTCATTATTACTTTCGGAATTATCAAGATGAGTTTCGGAATTTCCATTGTGTTTTTCGGAATTATTAATGTGTTTTTCGGAATTATTAATGTGTGTTTCGGAATTATCATTTCCAATCCAGCTACCATTATGAGATTCCTGTATTTCTGTGTAAGTCTCACTTTCGATGTAGGAATTATTTTTCTCTGTTCTGTTATTAGAATCTGTTATTTTATTATTCTGTAATACACAATTAAAATAAGAACTGGTAATGTTTTCTGAATTGTTACTCTCATCAATTTCGTTACTTTTCTCTGTAATTTTGGAATCAATCGTGTTATTATAATTGAGCCCGGAATCTGGCAAAGGTTCCGGGCTAACCGAAGGTGTGATATAAAAATCTTGTAAACTAAACATCATAGGGTCAATCTCATAGTTATTTGCGTCGAAATAATTATTTTTCTCGATTTTTGCATCTTTTTCCGAAAAAACATCAAAATCTACATTTTTGACTATGGAAGGCTCGTAATCCAATAATTCGAGGTCAACCGGCTCTCTCGTTTTGAACTTATCTTCAAATTCATCTATCAATTTGACGTTCCTGATGATTTTCGTTTCATTCTTTTCAGAGTTTTCTCCTACAAAAGTATTTTGGTGAGTCGTATAGTTAAATTCTTCTTCTTTTGATTCAAAATTCTGATGTTGTTCTACATTCTCAATTTTTTGATCAGCTACATGTTCGTTAGACAGAAAATTTAAATTGTTTAGAATATTTTCGTTGTTACTAAGTCTGATTAATTTCGTTTCGTTTATTTCAAAATTTTCAGTATTATTAGGTTTTTGAAGTTGATTATTTTCTAGAAGTCTAATAATTTTAGGTCCTTCTTTTTTATTGGGTACATCTTCTTTAGTGATGTTAGAAAGGGACATATTTTTCTTCTTATCAATTTTCAATAAGTTTAGATTTTTACCCAATGTCCTTACTACTCTGAAATCGCAGTGCTGAAATTATAGAAAATCAACTATTAGGGACGGCGTTCAATGACGGCATGGCAATGCAAAGTATTTTTTCGTGGACAAATGATTTCGACCTTGCCGCGGCACCGCACGGCACTCAGCATACCAAATAATTCTGCCGCTGCATGCCGTGGCATTCGTATAGACATAAAGGAATTTCAGCGCTAAAGTCATTGAAATAAGATCGAAAATCATATTATGTCCGCGAAATATCCTTTGCCGTGCCATGTCATCGTCAATGAGCCAAGTTGACAATGTACAATAGATAACGCTAGTAGAAAACGAATCAATGTATGGGAATGACTTATCTGAACGTTAAGTCACGTGGTCTGACCAAACGAATACAAGGAAAGAGATCTGAACGTTAAGTAACGTGGTCTGACCAACCGAATACAAGGCGTTAACGATTGCAGAATGAGATTCATGGTGCGTACGTAGCTAAAGAGTGGAATTCCCTGTGCGTTTCCTGATAGTCACAATCTGCGGGTCTTTAAGCCAAGAGTGAATAGGTTAATTCTAGGCAAGCGTGCTTCACCGTCGTCCACATCATCGCTTACCATCAGGTGAGATAGTGGTCAAGGGTGAGTCTATCGATAATACTAAAAGAAATGCCTGTAGCACTTACATTTTCCATCCTATGATTTTCCTCATCCAGATCTTCTTTGTACGTTTCCCATTCTTTGAAATGCTTTTTTAGATAATCTATCACGTTTGAAGTCTTTTTGAAGACTAAAAAGAAAAAAAAAAAAATCATTTTAATATCATCACACTAATATTTAAAGGCGAAAGTTTGTGAGTGTGTTTGTTACTTCATCACGCCAGAAGTGCTCAACGGATCTGCATGAAAGTTAGCACAGAGAAAGATTATAGTCAGGACTAGCACATAGGATACACCGCACTATTCCCAAACCACGGCAACTCCTGTAAGCCAGAATCAACAGTGGCGACCACCAGAAAAGCGCCGAGGCAATGAAGCTCGACGAAGTCCCGGAGAAAGAATTTAACTGTCTTGGATCCCGCAACGAAATTAATCAGAAAAGAATAACGGAGGAGTAGTAAAAAATAGTATAAATTTCCACTTCCCTCCATATCAAGCAGGAGACAGAACAAACAAGGCCAATAAGCACAAAGGGTTGTTTACAACTAGGATAAGCCCAGTTGCCCAGAACCACGGATAAAAATTAGCATTAATATTAATGGGTCCTTACATTGTGAGCTGGAATTATCCCACCTACATTGCCATTCGTATAAAAGTTCCTCTCAGACGATAGGTGGTTTAAATAATCTAGAGATTTTCTCCCGATCACTCCGCGTTAAAAAGTCCGCGTCCATGGTCTCCCGTGCGGAATAGTACATTGCAGCACGTCGCTGCACTTCAAGGTCAACCGTAAGTACGCCAGCAAGTACTGGTAAGGCCTCAGTACTAACCGTCCTGTATGCTTTACATACGAATATCAAAGCTAAACGCTGGCTTTGAAGTAATTTTCGTCGTACCGCCCCTATGGTGGCTCTCAGCCCAAGCAGGCGCCCCATAGCACATATAACAAGTAACTAGCCCCATGTCTTTAAGGTTACACTAGTCGAAAATTCTTCCATATAAACGTAGTCTAGGAATTATTCCACTGTTTGACGATGTACGTTCAAAATAAAAAGTGATATCAATTTATCTCATCAATATGTAGCCCTGTATGGAGGCGAAAAGTAAAAAAAAAGAAAATATTTAAAAGTTATGAGCGTCGAAAGTTCCACATTTCGACACTAATTTTAACGCATTTTTGGGCGCGAATAAATACCATAAGACGAAAAATTGCAAAACGGCGTCCATACAGGGATAGATTAGTAGTTCAACAATGCAAATAATTTTATTTTGAACAGATAGATTTAGTAGTTTTTTCATGATATCTAGACTGCCAAAGGTCTGTTTATAAAATTTCGCGCGCTCGATTTCGTCCTAAATCATTATCCATATCGCTACAAATTTGCAAAAGTGTGTTCGTACGCGATCTAGCTTCCTACTTCTCACCATAGCATCTATCTCTTCCGCACGTGTTCGGTTGATATAAAATGCATTTTAACCCCGCGCACAAAATAGTTCGTGCCGTCGACTAGTGTACCCTTAATGTTAAAAAAGACAAAAAAGACATGTATCCCGGGAATATGTTCTCTCGGGATGGCAGAAGCTAGTAGAAGATAAAAGCACACGGCATACCCCGTCGTGAGGGCTGCAGAAACCAAATTGGCTCTCCACCAGATCCGGACTCCACCCGCACCAGCTGCCCGACGAGGCAGTCTGCAGTGACTCTTTCAAAGAGCTTGCCCACATAGTCCAGCACGATGGGCCGGTAAGCGGACGGAGAGTCCGCAGGGCGCCCCGGCTTTTTAATGACGACCAGTTTCCCCGTCTTCCAATGAAGTGGGAACTGGCCCCTCTCCAAGCATGCGCTTAGAGAGGGGTCGAGAGCCTTCAAGGCATGTTTTTCAAACATGCTTTCCCAGGTAAGCCGTCGGTTCCTGTGACGGAGCCTACGTACCGCCACTCTCAGCTGTACCTCGGTCACCTCCAGAGCAACATTGGTAACCTGGACTTTTAAATTAATACAAGTTTTACATCGTCAACCCGTCTTGAGCAAGCATGGTGTTGATTGCTCGTGCCTTCTCTGTATGAGAAGATACCTTTGCCCTGCAGTGGAACAGTTACAGACTGCTATTATTTCGTTTATTATAATTAAAAAGGTTTTACTCACGTTGTATAGGGCCTATTTCTTCTTGATCATTGTCAACTTTAGACCTGCTAACAGAGGGAGATTTCACCAAGTCTGGGTCCAATTCTTTAGTGTTACTCTGTAAGTTAACATGTAACGCGTTCAGACTTAATTCTGCTTCTTTCAAGTCTTCGTTTAGTGGGAGAATTTTCTAGAAAATAAAAAATATCATATTATGATTCAGAATTCGAGATGGTTATTTAATTTTGCAACAACCAACTCTACGACATACAAGACAAAGTTCAAACTCCATATTGCACTCCATATTTTCTAACTATGTTGAGATTGGCTTCCAGTATAACTGGATACAGCTGAGTAGATAAAATAAAAATATACCTATAATTATTATTTTTTTATTTACTATTTCTGATTATTTATTTATCTAAATATACAATTGTTTAATACAGGCCTTCGGATCACAAAGCCAAGAGGCAAACACTGGGGCCGATAGCAGTGCTACGACTCTTGGATCCTATCAGGTCTATACCCGCGAAACTGCGACTGCGCAGCAGCGGAAAGCTAGGGGTTTGTTCTTTAGAGAAACTGGTTCCTGTCGGACAGGTGAAAAATGCCACTCGCAGATGGTGACACAATTCCGGTGAACGATTGGCTGGTTATTTATTAGTTTTCAAACAAGACCAGCCCAAAGCCAAATCGTCACGCCTAGCTACGGAAAACACGTTCTTACAAGTCCAGTGTCAAAATCGATGACAGTTTGCTGACACAGTGTTGCAACAAAATAACAAAAGAGAGTGAAACTTCGTTCGCAACCAAAATTTTTAATTTTTTATCATTAATGATTTGATTTTGATTAATTTTGCCGGCTACGCTTAAGAAGTCGCAATTTTCGTTAAATGTAACCTTTTCACTGCAGTGTCTCTTTCTATCAAGAGACCTTTAAGAAGTCAGTATAAATATCTACTACATTTTGAGAGTTGTAATCACAGATATAAAACTAACTAGACGACGCGATTGCATGTACTTCGCGTGTCAAAAAACGGAGTAAAATTACGATCAATGATCGTAATTTGAGCTTTTCATTTAACATTATCGGCACCGGAAATCCACCGAAATCTAGAAAAATGCCTTTTTATGCCATATTGAGCTGTAAAGACTGTATAGAAAAAGTTGGCCGAGCATTGGATCTGTTTTTCTTTCATTTGTAAGTAGCCTGTTAGGGCACATCCATGTGGAGGCTGAAAGAAGCGCCTCCCCGCAGCCTCGCTGTGCACGGAAGCACGTGATCACTGTGCTGCCGTCTTTCCTGAAGTCTTGGTGGGCGGACAGAATCCCCAATCTGAACACCCGCGATCCCAGAGTCCCGCCTGATTGTTACGCAGGCGGAGTTTCGGCGTTTTAGGCATCGAGGCGGTTGCCTTCCCGACGCCTTCATCGAGCCGAATCAGCCTGTATTAAGGTCCGTTTATATCTACAGACATTGAGCGTGTCAGAAACGTTCCAGGGCAGACACCGACAGACACCGTTTATTTACATCTGAGCGTGCCGTGTCAGACATCGACAGACACCGTTGTCAGCGTCGGGGCCGCTCTATAAGCAGTTTATGAACAGCTTTCACATTTATGAACAGCTTTCACAATGTTCAGACACTTCTCTGTGGAAGATTTATTCATAATTGCGTTGTTGCTGCGCGATTCCGACAGGTGAAGGAAACAAAAGACGTCTGCCCGGTTCCTATGCTCTGTTCACACTGCCCGGTAGGTAGCTACAGACACGTACAGACATGAACCGTACAGACAAAATATTCTTTCCGCGAATACTTGCCGTGCACGGCCCGTGTCTGTTGGTGTCTGCGCGGCCGTGTAACGATAGATATAAATACGTTAATAGACACTGTATAAAAGAATATTATTTTGTCTGCCACGGCACGTGTCTGGCACGCTCAGTGTCTGTAGATATAAACGGATCTTTATTTATTGTACCCACAATCTGTGCAAATGAACGTTTACTTTAACGATTGTCCGACTTTCGGGCCTCTGAATAACCGTAACGACTTTCAAAAATCTGCCAAAGATCAGGCAGTCAATTGTGAACTGACACATTTTTTTTTTATGTAATCATCATTTACCGATCCTTTGTTCAACCATGTTGGAGTCCGCTTCCAATACTCCTGAGGAGGGATTCAAACTTAAGGATGCCTGTGAAGTTCGCTTTTCGGTGCGCAGTTAGGGTACCCTCACCACCGCTGTTACATGAATATGCTACTGCCGAGCGACTCGTGGAGTATTCCGAACGACCATTAAGGTTACACTTGTCGAAAATTCTTCCATACAAACGTAGTCTAGGGATTATTCCTCTGTTTGAAGATGTACGTTCAAAATAAAAAGTGATATCAATTTGTCTCATCATTATCTAGCCCTGAATGGAAGCAAAAAAGTAAAAAAAGAAAATATTTGAAAGTTATGAGCGTCGAAAGTTCCACATTTCGACACTAATTTTAACGCATTCTTGGGCGCAAATATATACCATAAGACGGAATATTGCAAAACGGCCTCCATACAGGGATAGATTAGTAGTTCAACAATGCAAATAATTTTATTTTGAACAGATAGATTTAGTCGTTTTTTCATGATATCTAGACCGCCAAAGGTCTGTTTAAAAAATTTCGCGCGCTCGGTTTCGTCCTAAATCATTATCCATTTCGCTACAAATTTGCAAAAGTGTGTATTCGTACGCGAAGTAGCTTCCTACTGATCATCACAGCATCTATCTCTTCCACACGTGTTGTCGGTTGATATAAAATGCATTTTAAGCCCGCACACAAAATAGTTCGTGCCGTCGACTAGTGTACCCTTAAGCTACCTTCTAAGAATGATCAGGCAACAATTGATAAAAATATATTACCTTCAATTCTTGGACTAGCAGTACGCCATATCCAAATATTTTCATAAAAATTTCTGGTGCCACTGGCATTTTAAATTGTCCTGAAAAATATAACGACTATTTCTTTTAATAATTATTTTCTTAATTTGGGTAAACTTTAGCAGGCAAATAAAGCAGCACAAGAGCGTGCTATTTTGCACTTTAAATCCCTTAAAATAAGTGTCAAAACCCATTTTAAGTTTAGCTTCTGCCCGCGATTTTACCCGTATGATAAGTATTCTATTATCCCCAAGCGGACATACCACCGGAATAAAAAGTATGTCCTGATCCAAGTCATGCTCTACCCGTTTGCCAAGTTTGACTCAAATCTGTTTAGGCGGGAAAATTTTACAAACAGGTGGACAAACCCAAACTAATAAAAGTAACTCACTTTGGCATTTTTTATATTAGTTTGGATTTCGTGAAAGCCATCTCTTAACCTAAATCTCGCCCGATGGAAAGTGATGGCTATAGTCTACAATGGATCGAGCGAGCCCTGTAGATGCCCGCTCTCTCTTGCTTTGAAGGCTGTAGGATTACACAGAGTGAGCCACAAATCGTGGATCAAAGTAACGGCGATATTTGGGGCTATTTGCAGTAGGTCAAAAAGAAAAAATACATTTTTCCACTACCTTGTCTATTATGTCTAAGAAAAACACATTGCCTAAGAAATTCGTTTCGAAATATGAACATTTAGACACAAGATTATAAAATAAAATATAAAAACAAAATTACATAATAACAGTTACGAAATGACTTTAGTATGGAGTTTTGATATCATTATGTAACTGGCAGAATGATACTGAACCTGTTACCTCTCGAAAAAGCGCGCGTTGATTGTGTGTATAAAGTCTGTGGTTTATATCTGAACGTTTCTAATAAATTGTTGTTGGAACTTACTTGCATTTAATTAAGTAAGCTCATCAGGTAGTGGAAAAAGAATCGTTCGTGTCTCGCATAAAAAGGCTTTATTTTAACACTCGCATGTAGCTTTCGAATTGGCTACATCACTCGTGTTAAAATCTCGACTTTTTAAGCTCGACACGTAATGTACTTTTTTACGTTCAGTATCGTTCTGCCAGTTACATAATGATATCAAAACTCCATACAAACTTCATTTCGTAACTGTTATTATGTAATTTTGTTTTTTTTTAATTTTATCAGTTTTCTTGTGTCTAAATGTTCAAATTTCGGAACGAATTTCTTAGGCAACTTACATATTAGACAAGGTAGTGGAAAAAAAAAATATGGGCCACCACGGCTCTCTAATGTTCATTTAAAATATGTAAGTTCTTACCTTGAACACCCGTCATACATTTTTCCAGCAATTCTGACAGTTTATTGATGACCTCTCTGACTTTTGTATTGGCGCCATACAACAGTTTAATACAATTTAACGTATCTTTCAGTGTTAATGGTGCTACAGTACTTTCCATACAGACTGTGTTTGCCTGAAATTAAATTACAACATTATTTGAATCTTATAGATCTACTGGGGCCAAGTAGTCCGTTTCCAGGCGAGGCAAGTTAAAGAAGTTGCTAGACGCACAGAGAACGCTTGAAAGATGCTATTCAAGGTTGATTTACCCATCCATTTTTAGGGTTCCGTACCCAAAGGGTAAAAACGGGACCCTATTACTAAGACTCCACGGTCCGTCAGTCTGTATGTCCGTCTGTCACCAGGCTGTATCTCATGACCCGTGATAACTACAGTTGAAATTTTCAGATACTGTATTTCTGTTGCCGCATTAATACAGAATAAAATAAATATTTTGGTGGACCTCCCATACAACGTGTTTTTTTTTTCGATAATGGTACGGAAACCTTCGCGCGCGATTCCGACTCGCACATGGCCGGTTTTTTTGTAAAATGTCCCTGTATTGTTTTTCTCTTGATCTGGCATCAAAATACAGGCTTAAGTAATTATTTAAGTTAAGTTATAATATGTTAAATGTATAGTTTCATTTAATGATGTGGTAAAATTTGAAGTATGTAGTATATAGATATATAATTATGTTTGAAATAATATTTAAATTATTGAAAATTTATGTAATATGTAAAATACTATAAAACAAATCGTCACTGTATTTAATGAAAAAAAAATGTCCCGAACCAAGAAAACCCTTTTACTTGCAAATCGCTGCTGACACCATCTATAGCCGTGGAACGGAACCGAACGCGATCGAAATACTTTTTAAAATAATCAGACGAAAAACGCTACGTCGGCACGGTTTCTTTGTATGAGATGAGTCATCTTTATTATATTATCTGCGATACTGCTTAATTTGCCCGATAAAACGCGCTACAACCTCTACTCTTATTTATGACTAGCTGTGCCCGCGGCTTCGCTCCCGTCAACAGACTGCCTACACCCTGCTTACCTACCTACCATTTTTTTTTCTAGGATCATAATTCTTTCGCGGTGAATCTTAACACAGTCATTCAGAAAATGACTTCAAATGCACAACGCCATCTATCGAAAATCGAGTTCAACTGGCCGAGTATCTGGATTGCGTGTGTTGTGATAATTTGACTTCATCTAACTTTTGATAGAGTGAACCGATTGCGATGAAACAAAAACTAAGTAATACTCCAAGTTACGCACTATTTTTCTATGCTAAAAGTTAGCTACATTAGTTTCGTACATTTTACGTGATGCGTGCACAAATAAACAGACAAAAATTCCAAAAATGCTGGCAATGGGTACTGTTGGTTATCCTTTAACACCCTGGCTATTTTTTTCGATGTACAAAAATTACTTTTCTACTGATTTATTATATGTATTGATTATATGTATTGATATTGATTGATGATGATAGTCTTACCTGTAAAACATTAACCAAAGCTTCTTCCATAATCTGCCTATAACAGCATATCCACTCGTCAATTCTCATCCTTATTTTCGTTCTCATAGTCTTATTTTTTATGCGAAAACTCCATCGACTCTCGTCTATGGCATCAATAGTAGCTTGCTTTCTAATTTGGTCTTTAACAACCGATTTTTCTTTGTTTTTCGAGCAATTTTTGATCGGCAACATATTTGGTATTTTAAATACTTCTGTGCTGTCTTTTGTAGTATTCTGTTTCAAAATGTTTTTGTCTTTGGTTTGCAAGCTTGATACCATACTACTTATGTCTGAATTCTCACTTGACAATGAGAGTTGAGACTTGTTCATTTTTTTTAAATTTTTCATATATTTATTTTTTATTATTCTATCTATTTTATCAGAGTCTATGCTAGCGGTACTAACGCTGCTCAAAGACAATTGTTTTTTTGGACCAGTAAAATTCTGATTAAACTTTTTTGTATCTATTTTGTAAATTTTCTCCACCGAAGACTTAGTTATATTTTCAACATTTTTCAAACATTTTTGTTTTGTTATATTAACAATTTTATCAGAGTTTTCGCTAGATTCACTGACGCTGCTCAAAGACAGTTGTTCTTTTAGACCCATAAAATTTTGATTAACATTTTTAGAATCAATTTTGTAGATTTTCTCAGCTGTCTTAATTTCAGGTGGTTTCAAATGAGCCAATTTTGTCATATCTTTGGTATGATTTGCAGTGAGTATAATTTTTTGTTCTGGCTGTTTGTCATTATGACTGATATCGATGCCCTGTTTGATATCATTCACTTTGTAGGCAGGTATGTTTAGGAAAGTCGCTCTGCTCTGAAGGTGTGGGTCGTTCGTTATTAGGACCTTGAAAATGAATAGAAATTTAAAAAGTTATTTAAAAAAAAACAAAACACCCGACTGCTTAAAAAGTGGACTAAAAAGACGTAAACAAGAAGAAAATGATGCTGTATATATACATCTGGGCTTGGTCAGCCAGCTCGCGAACATGTATTCTCCGACTGCACAGCATGATTTTCTTCTTGTTTACGACTTTTTAGTTCACTTTTAAAAACAGTCGGGTTTTTTGATTTTTTTAATTAACTTTTTTATTTATAACTTTTTAGTTCATTTTTTATTTTAGAATTAGATACAATTAAACATGCAAATGTTTTATATTTTTGAAATCACCTATTAAATCACTTTATTTTGATACCCGACACAAAGGAAGAAAACAAAATTGTCTTCCACAATATGGCGCCCAAAAACTGCCATTTTTATATTCTCCAATTTGAATGTAGCCAGTGACACACGCAGGGTTAAGACGAATCGATTGACGTAAGAATGATCAAAATCGACCATCGATTGGTTTCTAGAACGCCACATAGGAACAAACATACATACATAGACTGATTATTGTTGTTAATGATTTGTAGTGATTTTGTGTTCGGGAATGTGTAACAGTATACTGAATCTTAGTTTCTGGCTTATTTTATTGTTTGTAACCATTTAATGTAACAGTAATTCATTATATTTGAAATTGCAAATTATATTTGTGCGCCCCATGGCAAAACATAGATGGTCTCCTTAAATTTTTGTAACATCTCACACACTGTGTAACCTATGTTTAACAAATAAAGTTCTGATTCTGATAAACACATTACCCTCCTTCGGCAGTTGGGTAAAAAGTAGCCCATGTCACCCGGGGATAGTGTAGCTTACCAACGGTGATAGAATTTTTTAAATCGGTCCAGTAGTTTCGGAGTCTACAAGGACCATACATACACACTTTCTCTTTTATACTTTTTATTACTTACCACATAATAATTCATATGAACAGCTTTCATACAGCAATGTAGAATGCTCTCAGTGGTCACAACAAAGTTGTCGTCTTCTGTGGTTCTAGGTTCAACTGTGGACAATATTATTTCAAAAGTAACATTATGTTCTAGCCAAGCACAAGGGTGCGCATAAACACAGGTGTACTCTCTGTGCCTGCACTCTATTAAAATCAAAATATTTCATTTCAATGAAACCATTCAGAGGAAATATGGACAGAGAGCGCCGACTGAATTTCCTTAGTAAAAAGTCATAATTCGAGGTTTGGCTCTGGTCTCTTTCCTCCTCCAATATTGGACCAATTTAAAAGATATTCCATAAACTGGTAAAGTAAGATATATACTATGTCCCTATGTTTTCTTTTTTTTTCATTTATATTTGTCAAATTTATACACTAAGCCTCTGTTGACAGCGCAATTTTGAGCATTTTTTGAGGCCTCTATTGCTTCTAAAGATAATGTATCATCAAAAAGGAAATAATAGGGACATAGTATATATCTTTCATTTTCAGATTATGGCATATCTTTTAAATTGGTCCAATATTGAAGGAGGAAACAGGCGAGAGCCAAACCTCGAATTATGACTTTTATTTAGGAAATTCAGTCGGCGCTCTCGGCCTCCGTTTCCTCTTAAGGTACTTTTGAATTGTCAGCAAATAAAAACAAAAATTAAGCTGGTTGCACATTAACAAGCGTCAGTAGGTCTCTATGGAGAATAACGTGAACACTCTTTTGCATCACATCACATCATCACACATCATCAGCCTATTAATGTTCCCACTGCTGGGACACAGGCCTCCTCTCTGTGAGAGGGAATGGGCCGTAATCCACCACGCGGGCCCAGTGCGGGTTGGTGGATGTCACATGTCTTCGAATTTTTGGTTCTAGGACATGCCGGTTTCCTCACGATGTTTTCCTTCACCGTTTTGAGAACAGTGGTGATGAAATAATTTACACAAAGTAAAGTGCCTACCTGGGCTCGAAGCCACGACCTGCAACTTGTAAGTCACGGCCGATACCACTGGGCCACCACTGCTCTTTTGCATCAATAAGTTTGAATTACATCATTCTTGTTGGAAAATGTGAGAACACAGCCCGCCGTGCTAAGATGGGATCGCGCAAATGTGTGCCGAGGCGGCTGCTGCTGGTGCAGAAAACCTCAAACGTCGCAAATATAACAACCTAATTGGAAGTTATTTTAAGGTTGTTTATTTTACTCTAGACGCTCTTACGTGCGCGTCTTTTCACATTATTCATGTTACCAGAGGCACAGATAAACTAGCATACAAATGCCTCATCCCATACAAAGAAACCGTGCCGACGTAACTAGCGTTTTTCATCTGATTATACCGATTATTTTTTGTAAATCGATCGCATTCGGTTCCGTGCCACGGCGATAGATTGATCACCATCTATATCCGCTGAATGGAACGGAACGGAACCGAACGCGATCGATGTACAAAAAATAATCAGAATAAACAGTATAGAACGTCGGCACGGTTTCTTTATATGGGATGAGACACCACGCTGGCCTTTTCTTAGGCCAGTGAATCAGCATTGCCATCCAACGTGGCAAGGTGCCGTCATGATATCAATGACCTTAAACAGTTCTCCGGCGGCGATTGTACGAGTACATCGCTCTGATGGCTCGTTTATGCAGAATAAAAATTTACTCTATGTCTGCAGCCCTTCCCCATAGTAAGATACCGTAAGACATAAGTTGCATCTATCCATTTCTCTTTGACGCGAGCATCTTTAGTAAATCTAAAAATCAGAAGGATTTTTCATTTAGTGATTTCAATAAATTGCTGCACAAACAATCATTGCAATAATAATTATGCATGCAATACAGCATACTGCCATTTTTTTTGGAAATATTTGATCCACCTAATATACAAGAAAATATAAGTTCCAATTTTCTTTTATCGATATCTATCTATAAAATCAATAAACGACCCGACTACATCCCTAATCGAGTAGCGAAGAACTTTCGAGAACGAAATAGTGAATACATTAAATCCAAAATAAACTTTATTTTAATCGAGTAAGGTTGATTTTAACTAGACGTTTGATTAATTTATTAGTAAATTTAAATTTACTAAGATTTTATTAGAAAACAAATAAAATCATTGTTATCGATGATACGAAACACCTCCATTTTTAAGATTATTTCTCCTACTATAATTTTTGCACTCCAAAATGGAAAATACGGCATAGTTACGGAAAAATAAATTTGTCGAGAGACTAGCAACTCGACGCGATGTTAGAGCACGACTGGAATCAAGTTGCGTGGAAGCGCTTATTAGTGACACGCGTGCCACGCCTACTTTGCATTTCCACTGTTTCTTCTGTTCCGTGGTGTGAACTGTGTGGTGTGGCTCGGCACAGAGACGCGTGTTCGTATGGGTTCGGTACTTTTTAGGGTTCCGTACCCAAAGGGAAAAACCGGTACCCTATTACTGAGACTTCACGATCCGTCTGTCTGTCTGTCCTACTATCATTTTTGCACTCCAAAATGGAAAAAAAACCGCATAGTTACGGAAAAATAAATTTGTCGAGAGACTAGCAACTCGACGCGATGTTAGAACACGACTGGAATCAAGTTGCGTGGAAGCGCTTATTAGTGACACGCGTGCCACGCCTACTTTGCATTTCCACTGTTTCTTCTGTTCCGTGGTGTGAACTGTGTGTACATAGACGCGTGTACAAATGGGCACGGTACTTTATATATATTTTTCATTTACTTTGATTTTTATTTATTTTTTTATCTTTTCTTAACTAAGACATTTTTACAAACATTTATTGAATGTATTAACATACCAACACAAACCATCGCGGGTAGAATTGTGCGTGTCACAAATATATTGTTTTTTTTTCTTTGTACAGAATCTGTACCAAAACGAGTCAACGAGTCAACAGATCATGAAATCATACCTATACAATGCGGCGGCCGTGTTGCTAATTTCCTCATCAGCTGTCGCGCATTCAGCACGCGCTGTTGCCCGCGACGTTCGCCCAGACATAGAGCCTCTATCTCGGCAGCTACCATGTGGGGTATCACCAGTTTGCATTTTGGGTCTGGAAACAAAATTCATCACCATTTCAACAGAAATACGTCCACTGCTAGTCATAGCCCCCCCTCCCCCCTCTAAGCATTGTCCCATCGACCGGTCCTGTGCGTACCTCATCCATCGGTTGCCCGCAACCTTAACCCGGTCATTGGTCCACCTAGAGAGAGCCTCCCTCCCTCCAACGCTTTGTCTTCCGGTACGAAGTGTGATAACCATACTGCGATCGCCAAACCACCTGCCAAGCGTGGCGATTACGGCAACTTCCCAATGAATAGTCCAACGAAAAAGTTGAAACAAAATTGTGAAACATCACATCAGCCTATTAATGTTCCCACTGCTGGGACACAGGCCTCCTCTCTGTGAGAGGGAATGGGCGTTATCCACTGTCACACATGTCACATGTCTTCGAATGTTTGGTTCTAGGACATACTGGTTTCCTCAAGATGTTTTCTTTCACCGTTTTGAGAGCAGAGGTGATGAAATAATTTACACTAAGTAAAGCGCCAGGCTGGGCTCTTACAACTTGTAAGTCGCAGCCGATACCACTGGGCCAACCACTGCTCTTTAATAAAACATGTGAAACATTGTGCAGCGTTTTTTAACCTGTGGCTTGCGACTAAGAGGGTTCTGAAGTAATGTATGGGAGGTCAAGGTCACAAGCCAGATAACAATAAATTCACATTGCCCGATCCGGAAGTCGAACCCAGAACCATATAATTAGTAGACACCTGCAACCACTAGCCAAAGATGACATTAAAAGCAAAACGGTTTATAAATATATTTTATCTACACTCACAACGTAATGTTCCAAATACGAATTCAAAAAATATTGTATAAACACATATTTTATGTTTGTGGATAGTATAAATAAAAAAATAGTACATTGTGATACAAGGGTGGAAAGTAGGTTATTGCAAACGAGCTGTCATTAACAAGCCCGAGCCGAAAGCGAGGGTTTTTAATGACACGAGTTTGATACACGGGTGTGTACCCGTGTATCACACGACGTTTTTCAATACAGTTGTGAGAAACAGTAAAAACAAATCAAAGAATTAGATTTGTTTATTCACAAAAAATAAAATTTTCAATATGGCGCGTTTTTGCAACTGGACATATTTTTTTTACAAAGAAAACAGCCATATTTAATTACCAGTTTTAATTTAATTATTTTCACATCAACATTTGTCAAAAATCGAATAGGCTGTATAGGCTGCTTTCGTTGAAAAAAAAAAATGTCCAGTTGCAAAAACGCGCCATTAGTCAATTTAAAAAAGTTTAGTAGCAAGGAGTTTTCATACATAGAATAAAATGGGATACGATTTTATACGAGGAAAAATTAATGATTCTGCATGTTTTAGCATTGAATTCTCATTTTTTTTTTAATAGGTGTTTAATATATTTAATTACCAGTTTTAATTTAATTATTTTCACATCAACATTTGTCAAAAATCGAATAGGCTGTATAGGCTGTTTTCTTTGTAAAAAAATATGTCCAGTTGCAAAAACGCGCCATTATTTAGAAGTCAATTTAAAAAAGTTTAGTATCAAGAGATAGATTTTATACGAGGAAAAATGAATGATTCCGTACGTTTTAGCATTGAATTCTCAAAGTTTTTAAATAGTTGTTTAATATCTTTAATTACCAATTTTAATTTAATTATTTTCACATCAACATTTGTCAAAAATCGAATAGGCTGTATAGGCTGTTTTCGTTGAAAAAAAATATGTCCAGTTGCAAGAACGCGCCATTATTTAGAAGTCAATTTAAAAAAGTTTAGTATCAAGAGATAGATTTTATACGAGGAAAAATGAATGATTCCGTACGTTTTAGCATTGAATTCTCAAAAGTTTTTAAATAGTTGTTTAATATATTTAATTCATCATCATCTGCCTAGCCTTTTCCCAACTATATTGGGGTCGGCTTCCAGTCTTACCGGATTCAGCTGTTTAATATATTTAATTACCAATTTTATAATTTAATTATTTTCACATCAACATTTGTCAAAAATCGAATAGGGTGTATAGGCTGTTTTGTTGAAAAAAAAATGTCCAGTTGCAAAAACGCGCCATTATTTAGAAGTCAATTTAAAAAAGTTTAGTATCAAGAGATAGATTTTATACGAGGGAAAATGAATGATTCCGTACGTTTTAGCATTGAATCCTCAAAAGTTTTTAAATAGTTTTTTAATATCTTTAATTACCAATTTTAATTTAATTATTTTCACATCAACATTTGTCAAAAATCGAATAGGCTGTATAGGCTGTTTTCGTTGAAAAAAATATGTCCAGTTGCAAGAACGCGCCATTATTTAGAAGTCAATTTAAAAAAGTTTAGTATCAAGAGATAGATTTTATACGAGGAAAAATGAATGATTCCGTACGTTTTAGCATTGAATTCTCAAAAGTTTTTAAATAGTTGTTTAATATATTTAATTCATCATCATCTGCCTAGCCTTTTCCCAACTATATTGGGGTCGGCTTCCAGTCTTACCGGATTCAGCTGTTTAATATATTTAATTACCAATTTTATAATTTAATTATTTTCACATCAACATTTGTCAAAAATCGAATAGGCTGTATAGGCTGTTTTCGTTGAAAAAAAATATGTCCAGTTGCAAAAACGCGCCATTATTTAGAAGTCAATTTAAAAAAGTTTAGTATCAAGAGATAGATTTTATACGAGGAAAAATGAATGATTCCGTACGTTTTAGCATTGAATTCTCAAAAGTTTTTAAATAGTTGTTTAATATATTTAATTACCAATTTTAATTTAATTATTTTCAAATCAACATTTGTCAAAAATCGAATAGGCTGTATAGGCTGTTTTCGTTGAAAAAAAAAATGTCCAGTTGCAAAAACGCGCCATTATTTAGAAGTCAATTTAAAAAAGTTTAGTATCAAGAGATAGATTTTATACGAGGAAAAATGAATGATTCCGTACGTTTTAGCATTGAATTCTCAAAAGTTTTTAAATAGTTGTTTAATATATTTAATTACCAATTTTAAGTTAATTATTTTCACATCAACGTTTGTCAAAAATCGAATAGGCTGTATAGGCTGTTTTCTTTGTAAAAAAATATGTCCAGTTGCAAAAACGCGCCATATTGAAAATTTTATTTTTTGTGAATAAACAAATCTAATTCTTTGATTTGTTTTTACTATTTCTCACAAATGTATTGAAAAACGTCGTGTGATACACGGGTGTGTAGGTTATTGCAAACGAGCTGTCATTAACAAGCCCGAGCCGAAGGCGAGGGTTTTTAGTGACACGAGTTTAGTACTTTCCACCCTTGTATCACAATGTACTATTTTAATTTTTATAGCACACTTTGACTATTTAATTTATTGGCGCTTACGGGCTCATTGACTTAATGTAGAAAAGTAGTGAATGTGTCTATGGACGCGCGCGCTAGTGCGCAGTCATGCGCAATGAGCATCTAAATTGCCCGCCATACCACATATTTTCTTCGTTTCCACTTTTATTTTATTTCAACTGTATGAGTGAAGATAAAATAGTGTATGCAACGGCATATAATTAGGTATTAAAATACTCGCGTGTTATTATTATCACATTCGGCTTCGTCTCATGAGATAAACCCACGCTCGTGTTTTAATAACTCCTATTATATGACCATTGCATAAACTACTATTAATGATTAAGAGCTGCTTTCTGAATTGAGTATTTGATATGTGTCAAATCATCATAATTTCAGCCGAAAGGCCACCTTGCTGAACATAGGCATCCCCCAAGTGTCGCTCAACCCTACTGTAATGCCAGACAGGTTTTCAGGCTAAAGCAGAGTTTGACAAATACTCAACTTTAAATACTTAATTCTGAAATGGTAAGTAAATATTAAAATTTCTTACCAGACAACACAATTTTTTCAATCAACACATAATCCAGTAACACGACATCAGTATCAACAACAATATACCAAATTGTATTCTTAAAAGGTAGTTTGTTGTTTTGTTTGAAACTTGGTAGTTGGTTGGTAGCACTTTGCTGGCAAGTTGGTAGTTGGTTGGTGGCAATTTGATGGCCAGTTGGCAGTTGGTTGCTGGCATTAGGCTCAAAAGTTGGTAATTGGTTGGTTTGTTTGAAAGATAGTAGTTGGTTGGTGGCAGATGACTCAAAAGTTGGTAGTTGGTTGGTGGTAGATGACTTAAAAGTTGGTATTTGGCTGATGGCAGTTGACTTAAAAGTTGGTAGTTGGTTGGTGGAAGTTGGCTGAAAAGTCAGTAGTTTGTTGGTAGCAGTTGGCCAATAAGTTGGCGTTTGGTCCTTCACATTTGGTGATGGTGTCTTAAGACTATCATGAGTATCTTTTATAAAAGATGGTGGGCTTTTATCTTTTAGTATAAGGGCAGACATAGGATTGACTATAGTTGTCCAGGTAAGGTTTGATGACAACGGCTGTAAAAAAAAACTTATGTTGAATTTTTGCGTTTTCTTCAGATGTGACCAAAGAGATATCTACGTTCGCTTAAGGTTACACTAGTCGACGGCACGAACTATTTTGTGCGCGGGGTTAAAATGCATTTTATATCAACCGACAACACGTGCGGAAGAGATAGATGCTGTGATGAGTAGTAGGAAGCTAGTTCGCGTACGAATACACACTTTTGCAAATTTGTAGCGAAATGGATAATGATTCAGGACGAAACCGAGCACGCGAAATTTTATAAACAAACCTTTGGCAGTCTAGATATCATGAAAAAACGACTGATGCTGTGATGAGTAGTAGGAAGCTAGTTCGCGTACGAATACACACTTTTGCAAATTTGTAGCGAAATGGATAATGATTCAGGACGAAACCGAGCACGCGAAATTTTATAAACAAACCTTTGGCAGTCTAGATATCATGAAAAAACGACTAAATCTATTTGTTCAAAATAAAATTATATGCATTGTTGACATACTTATCTATCCCTGTATGGAGGCCGTTTTGCAATTTTCCGTCTTCCTATGGTATTTATTTGCGCCCAAAAATGCGTTAAACTTAATGTCGAAATGTGGAACTTTCGACGCTCATAACTTTCAAATATTTTATTTTTTTACTTTTTCGCTGCGATGAGACAAATTGATATCACTTTTTATTTTGAACGTACATCGTCAAACAGTGGAATAATCCCTAGACTACGTTTGTATGGAAAAATTTCGACTAGTGTAACCTTAAGGTCTAACTCACAAAGTTGTGGTATAAATATACTGCCAGCATTTAACTGTCCCTTTGCAGGGCAAAGACCTCTTATCATACAGAGAAGGCACGAGCATTGATCACCACACTTGCCATACTCTCAGTTTTCGTCATGATGTTTTCCTTGACCATTGTCAGTGATATCCAAGATAAACTTAGAAAGAATTTGAAAAAGTCACAATGATGCTTGCCTGGATTTGAACCCACATTTTCAAGCACGAGAGGGGAGGTCTTATCCCCCAGTGGCTACCAAAGCATAGTGTAACTGCGGGGTGGCCCACAGAAGCTAAGCCATGGTGAATTATAGCGGCAACAGAAATACATCATCTGTGAAAGTTTCAACTGTCTAGCTATCACGGTTCATGAGATACAGCCTGGTGACAGACGGACAGACAGACGGATCGCAGAGTCTAAGTAATAGGGTCCCGTTTTTACCCTATGGGTATGGAACCCTAAAAAGCTAGTGATCTATAATACTCACAACATATTCTTCTAGTGTATCATCATTAGTGTTGTCACCATCTAAATCCTTTAGATTAAATGATACCTTTTTCTTTACTGGCGGTTTTATTTCACTTGGTTTTGGCTTCTTTCCTGAAAATTATGTAAAGAATAATCATTTATTATTTATCATTATGTCACTGGTGTTGTGGCTCTAGAGAAAAATGTGGCTCATTAAATGTGATAAAGAACAAAAACAAAGGGTTTTTCCTTGGTGCAATACCAATCTGTGACCAAGAGTCATAAGCACAGCAGTTTGACAGTGAAACTGATTTAAATATTCTAACAGCTAGGCTGAAGTTGGTGAGGATTGGCAACGTCGCACGAATTCATCCGAATAGATGGGCGACGATCGTCACTTACTGGACGATTGAGGGGTAGACGTCGCCGTTAAGGTCCATGAAGGTGTAGCGACATATAAGCAACCACCTATTGCACACAAAGTCTAGATCAAGCAAATAAAAGTTTTTGTGCGATTTGAACACATATTTCCTAATAAATTTTTCGTTGGATATCATCCCTCTGGGTGAAGCGGGCAGGCATGTCAGACTTTTACAGGCTAAAAACAACCCGTGTTCTTTCAGTTGCTTGTGCCAAGACCGCGGTAACTCTATTTCAAATTTATCCTCGACCCAACATATAGCAGTCATACAACAACTATTAGGCAGAAAAATAAAAAAATCTTATACATACTTTCTACTGCAGTATCAGTAGCATCCAAAGACTTCCGTTTAGCCAGCAAAAGGAATCTCAAGTCAGATCTATCTAGTTTTTCGATATCAGAGTCTTTCCCAACTGTTTTAGGAACCTCAGCCCTACATTTTGTACTTTCAACCTTATTGCTAAGACTTATGATTGGTTTCTTATTACTTTTTGGTTCCTCATAGCTTCTGAAGCGATCACTTAGTGGCATTTTGGTTGTTTGTACAAAGGGTTCTCGCTCAAAGCTGGATATTTGAGTGACTTTGTCTGACATTGGCTTTTTGGTCTCTGGACAGAACATTGGAAATGGTACTGAAGTCCACACAACGTTACGGTTTAAAGGTTCAACGTATTTGGGGAAACTAGCTTGACCAAAAGTTGGCAGTTGGATGGTGCTGGATATATTTTGAAGAAAGCCCGGTTTGTTTGTGTTGGCGAAGATGTTGTGACCTGTGTTTGTTGAAATATCTGGTACTGTAGTTGGTTCAGGATAACTGTGACATTTATCCGCCATCTTATGTAAGCTGCTCTCTCTTTTTGTGTCTTTATTCTGAAAATGAATAAATAAAGCTGTGGAAAACATTTTCCTTATAGGCAAATCATTATTTTTCCAGAAGGTCGTCTTAGGGGTGGAATTTGATTGATTAGCCAACATTACATTGTGTACAGTAATTTCCCATTTTATTGGCTACTCTGAAGTTTGCTACAATGGCTGCGCAGTAGTAGATCTCACTCTTTAGAGTTCACATAATCATGTAGAATTTATTTACATAGATAAAAATATACACAGCATATTCAATACTTAATTAACTATAAACAACATACATAAACACATAAGTCAAAAACTATATTGATATAAGTATGTTATCATTTATAAAAATAATGTAAATAAGAACTTTAGGTAATATAAATAGTTTACTAGAGTAGCCACAGTGCACAGTTCAGTCACGTAGTATACCCAGTGAAGTTGGTTCTGAAACAGTTAGTCATTGAGTATACTACATACAGTAAGCGAGACAGGATGATGCGACAAAATGTAAGTGAGTGAAACAGGCAATTATACAATGCATCTTCTACTTCAACATTGACACAAAAATAGCTACTGCACAGGGTTTTGCAGCCAACTTCAGAGACACAAAGATCCGCTCTGAATACTGTAGTATACTACATTATTACCTAAAGCTCTAATTGACGACTGTATGCCCTTTTAGTGAAATCACAAATAACGCATAAACCGTAGGAGCCAGGAAAAAATCGCCAACAAGTGTCAAGGAGAATTTTGTAAAAATTAACTATAGTAGTAGTTGCACACACAAAACAATAATGAACCGCCGAATTAGCGAACATAACTGCAAAACTGAGTTCGAAATATCTAAGTTACAAATTAAGGACACATTACTTACGGACTTATTATGTACGACAAAATTCTAGGGATATTTATCTTGTCTACCGAAACCTACAGAATTCATGAAGACAGAAAACAAACACCGCAACG
Source organism: Orthosia incerta (assembly GCA_948252205.1). Lineage (NCBI taxonomy): Eukaryota > Metazoa > Arthropoda > Insecta > Lepidoptera > Noctuidae > Orthosia > Orthosia incerta. Next base: position 15,103,647 of record OX411766.1, on the reverse strand, counting down.
GCTTGCGTTTGGTACATATGTAATTTGATACTTACTTTCAAAGCTAATATTTAGAGTATCGAAAAAACTATTTGCTGTAGCTTATATATAACATTTATTCTATTGCAACGTGTCTACCCTTTTATTTAATGCTTTCTTGAAATAATTCGCCGGTAGACAGCAAGAAAACTTAATTTGATGTGTGCTTTCAAAGTTACTTCAAAATTATGTCAAATCGGCACAAAGTTTACCTAACTTCAAGTTTACTTGTATCGTTTTTTTGTTAATTAACAGTTATACATACATCAGCTTGACTCCACACGGTTTCTCCATTAAGCACATTGAAATAATAAAATTTGCCAGGAAAACTTTTGGAAGGACATAATATCCAACCATTGTTCAATTCAGTTTCAATATTTCTCTTACTTTCGTACATTTTTAACGAAATAAAACTAGAATGTATAACATTTTAGACAATATGTACATACAGCCTGGCATATATTTAAACTCAAATAATAATGGAAATAAGAAATAAGTAAGTTTAAAAGAAAGCTAAAAAAAGTTGCACGGTAAACAAAATTTTCTTATACCCGCGAATAGCCAGCGAACTTCAGCGAAGACAGGTGGTGCACAGATTATACTAGCTAGTCAAATCAAACGTCATACAGGTCTACAGTCTACAGGGATTTGGGTTTTGGTTTGACTTTTGTACATTGGTAAGATTGACAAGTTACTATCTTTAAAATGATGTTCACAAAGTTTATTTTGAATTGCAATGAATTTGCTATTAATACCTTTTTAACTTTTGGCTTTTTATAACAAAGATGGAGGATAAGTGTTATCTAATACTAATTAAATAAAACTACAATGAAAATAATGTAAAAACATAGAAAATAATGGATAAATATATTTTATTTTCAAAAAATAATACAACTGATAGACGTTTTTGATTTGCAACCCACCTTCAAGGCAAAAACAAAACGCAACAGTTCGGTCGACCAAAGATTACTATTATATCGGTCGACAAAGCGAAGCGCCACTTACAACACTTGTACGGGAGTTCCTGTTGGGTTTTATTTTCTCTGTGTTCCTGGGGATGTACGTAATGCACCGGTGAAATTCAAACGTGCGTTTTTTTATATTGTTCCTTTATATTGAATAGTTATTTTATTCTATTGAAGATATAACGAGGCTTTCGATACATGGTCGATTAAAATTGTAGTTTAATAATTAGACAGTCAGGTAAACCGAGTTTGCGATCTTGAGCGACTGCCTAAAGTCGAAAAATTATACCAAAAGCCGGTTTTTAGCGAATGTCGTTTCGCTCCACGCCACCATAAAAATTATGAGTTTAAAATGGGAGAAACATTTCACAACGGATAATAATAAAAAAAAAATGGGCAGTATTATAATTATGCTTTTAATATAAACAGGTTTCGGGTTTTGTAAAAATACGCACAAAGAAATTGTTCATGTATTTTAATGTAATAAGCGTTATGGTTGGCTGTATGGTCGATGGGTTGGGTACACTACATAAATACGAAAAACTTTATTCCGACAGTCACAAATACGTATTTCAAAATACCGATTTTCATCATTCCGAATGGTTCAAAATTCCGAATATAACAACTCCGACTTATCATTACTCCTATTTTTATAATTCCTAAATTTCAATATTCCTAACGTTTATAACTACTATTCTCAAAATACCGAGTGTAGCTTTTGGGAGGTCGTGTGGATATGACTTTGGGTCATTCTTCGGTTTTATTGAAACTCACAAAGAGAGGAGACGACATATTATTTATTAGAGACTGTTTTTTACAAAGCACTGTTTTACAAAGTTTTCTTGTCAGCCATATTGACACTTGAGTTAGGTACTTGGACTGTCATAGACTTTGCCATAGATATAAAGTACGTTTCATATTTTGTTGGTTTATTTACGTTTCTTTCTAATAATTTATTATTCACTATAGATACACAGATCACAGAGTATAACAGAATGTCTAATTTCCAACATAAAAAAAAGATAAGCTTATTTAGATTTTTTTCGATAAAGAACCTAACTAAATATTAGTAGTGACATCTATACTAAAATAGTGATTCGCAGGAACTAATTAATGTTGACAGCCTATATTTTTACAGTAGCGCGCCTACTGACGCGATAAGTTTGTTTATTTACATTGACGCAGGCGCTACATACGAATTGCGACGGCACAGCAGGACACCAGTGACCAGTCGTTCGTCTACACTCATACTGTTAAGTTAGGTCTTATTTAGTTTAGAGTCAATTTAAATACGTGATTGTTGTAAGTGTTATGAGAAAACAATATAGTACCCCGACGTGATTGTTTTTAGGGCCACAGTGTACTAACTTTTGTGACTATTTGTGTGCGATCAGTAAATAAGACTTAACTTAACAGTATGAGTGTGGGCAAACGACTGGCGTCCTGCTGTGCCGTCGCAATTCGTATGTAGCGCCTGCGTTAATGTAAATAAACAAACTTATCGCGTTTAAACGACGATAGTCGCCACATGGTCTCAATTCACCGTTTTTCTTCGGAACAACGTGAAGTGGACTGGCCCAAGCACTTTTAGGTGGCCTACAGATACCTAATTCCTGCATAATTCTAAACTCTTCCTTAACATTGTTATATCTGTCTGGCGCTAAAGGACGAGCGCGAGACTACACAGACGAACACGGGTGCTACACCGAGTTTTAATAGATCGAATAATAAAAAATCCGACTTAATGATAATACGAAACATCAAAAATACGAATTCCGAATAATAAAATACCGATTAATACAATTCCGAAATAAAAACGCCTTGTCAAACTGAACAGTGAGACAAATAAACACATAATTAAACACATAATTGCTCGTCAGAGAGAAGTATTATATAGCAGGCATGCAGCGTGCAAGCAGACACGCAGCATGCAAGCTGCATGTCACGCGGTCGCGCGGTCAGTGCGGACGTGTTTTTTGTTTGTTACTTTTTACCAAATTTATAGTGAAGTAATCTATGCAATATTGACGCTCGATGTGTATTGACAATAAGTGCAAAAAGTACTACAGTGGTGTGAACTGATTTAGTGAATATTTATCGCGAGCCCGACGAATGGATAACGTGAACATTCAGCGCGGGAGCCAGGCTAAATTCTCACCTACAATCATGGATAATGATTCTATATTACTCGAGGAACTAAGAGAGTTTAGGTCAGATATGGTAGCTCGCATGGACAGTCAGGCAGAAGCGATAACATTATTGTTGAATCAATTTTCTCAAACGAAAACGGAGTTGGACAACATAGTTAAGATCATGAGGGTACTTGAGGAAAAAGTGGATGCAAAGCTGTCTCAGGATAGGCAAACAAGAAACACCATCACACATGAGGTACCTGTCAACCGTTCTTCTACTTCTGCATATAGTTTTGCAGAAGTTGCTGGTCAACCAAGACTTTCCTCGAAGAATACGTACGTCAAAAATGTAAACAAAGGTGAGGCCACGAAGTCAGCGGTATTGGCGGAAAACACTACGGCCATTACTAGCCTACGAGATGAAATAAAGATGACAGAGATTGAAGAAAACAAATCGGGGTGGACGACTGTACGTAATAAGAAATCTAACAGACAACCCAAAGATGTGAAAATGGGTACGAATAAGGAGTTGAAGGCCATCCAAGCTACCGAACGGAAAAAACACCTTCACGTATGGCGATTGCATCCGGACACCACTCTGGAGGCCGTAACTGATCACGTAAAAAGTATATGTGGCCCTGATTCGGTTTTTAAGGTAGAAAAAATCAAACATAAAACGGAGCGAGATTACTCATCGTTTGTTATTGGCGTGTCTGAACACTGTTTTGCTAAATTGAATCAAGCGGAGTTTTGGCCGATGAATGCAGAATTTAATGAGTGGATTTGGTTTCGCAAGTCAACAAAAAGAACGCCAAATGAATAGTATCGATATATACTATCAGAACGTACGTGGTCTTCGTACAAAGCTGGACGTGTTCAGAAATAACATTGATTCTTTGAATTTTGACTTATATGCAATCACGGAATCTGGTTGCAATGATTCCATTGATGATCTTGAAATTATCCCACCTCGATATCAAATACTACGTTGTGATCGAACGGATGGTCGAAAACAGGGAGGCGCGTTTTTAGTGGCCACACACCGGTTCGAGCTACGGCAAGTACTTGTTACGGACGTATCGATAGACAGTTGCGTTTTTGAAATGGTTTGTGCGACGGTACACTTAAATAACAGATTTTTGTTTTTGTGTTCGGTGATTTATATTCCGCCCGGTAGTTCAGAGAATGACTACATGATTTTGTTTAGTATAATAGAAAAACTGTGCACTAGATATAAGGAAATTGTTGTGATAGGTGATTTTAATTTACATTCGTGTCCGTTGAATGTAACTAATTATTATGAATGTTTCGTGTCATTTTGCGAATTCACTCAAAATAATAATGTGCCCAATTGTTCAAATAGGCAGCTGGATTTGGTTTTATGTTCAGGTTTTTACGGTGAGGTGTCGGTTGTAGCGGTGGACGAGCCACTCGTGCCGGTCGACGCGTATCACCCACCGCTCGCGGTCCGCGTGCCGCCAGCGGGCGCGACAGTCCCCGCCGCCGCCGCCGCCCCTAATTGCGCGCCCGGTTCATGTGCACGTAATATTAGACCGCAGTGGAACTTTTACAAAGCGGATTATCAATTGCTGTATTCAAAGTTAGTTTCTATTGATTGGAAAAGCATGTATGAGATGAGCGATTTAGAAGCAATATTAGATTTATTTTACAGTACTTTTAATAACATTTTGGATGAATGTGTTCCCAGGAAAAAACCTTGTCCAAAGTCGCGGTACATTTATCCGGAATGGTACACGGGCGAAATAATAAAAGACTTGAGAACTAAAGCTAGACTTCACAAGATATTTAAAACATCTAAACTTAGTAGGGATTATGAAGAATATTCTAAATGCAGAGCGCTTGTTAAAAAATCTATAGAAGCTGCTCACAAACTGCATCAACATAAAATTCAGTGTCAGTTTGGTAAAGATCCTAAGTCATTCTGGCAATACATACGATCAAAGGGAGGTGCGGTAGGCAAGAAAACTATCATCAAAGATGGTGAGCATTTATCAGATGACGAGTGTGCTAAACAGTTCGCGAAGTTTTTCGAATCGGTTTACAGCGATCAGCCGCCACGGTTAGACGCACAAGGGGCGGCGGCGGCGGCGGGAACGGCGAGCAGTGCGCGGGTACAACTTGACGCACTGAGTCTGGAGGACGTCAGATGTGCACTTGAGCGCCTGAAGCCGAAGCTTTCAGCGGGCCCAGACGGTATACCGGCATTTCTTTTTAGAGACTGCGGTAGGGTGCTTGCAGAACCGCTGCTTTATATTTTTAATATGTGTCTTCATTCGACGACTTTCCCTACTCAATGGAAGATCACGCGGGTCATCCCTGTACCCAAAGGTAAGGCGGGATCGGACATAACTGGTTATAGACCGGTGGCTGTGCTGTCGACGCCGGCCAAGGTGCTCGAGTCTGCCATCCAGCGCTGTATGCAGCAGCAGGTGCGCGGACAACTGGCTGACGCGCAGCACGGGTTCCGGCCGGCGCGCAGCACGGCCACCAATCTGCTGAACTTTATGGCAAGGGTGGTGCCGGCGGTAGATGCCGGTGGGCAGGTTGATGCTGCTTATTTTGATTTTAAAAAAGCTTTTGACACCGTTGACAATGACATCTTATTAACGAAGCTCGCAGAAGTCGGCTGCACACCACATCTATTACACTTCTTCGCCAGCTATATGCGAGATAGACAGCAGTACGTAGATTATAATGGGTGTGAATCCGAACCATATTACACCTGGTCCGGTGTGAGCCAAGGCAGCAATTTGGGGCCTCTCGAATTCATTATAATGATAAACGATTTGCCGGAAGTCGTCAAACATGGCACTTGTTTGTTATTTGCGGATGACCTTAAGTTGCTGCTCGAGGTAAATAGTAAATCCGATTGCGAACGATTGCAGGAGGATATAGATAGGGTAGTGGAATGGAGTCATGACAACAAGCTTTTCTTCAATGTGTTGAAGTGCTCGGTGATGAGTTTTACGCGCGCGCGTGCCCCTCTAGTACACGAGTACGTAGTGGATGCCTCGCCTATGCAACGAGTCTCTGAGGTGCGGGATTTGGGGGTTGCTGTCACTCCTGAACTGTCGTTTCGCGATCATATTTCGAGGATTTGTAGAAAGGCATTTAGAAACTTGGGGTTTGTTCTGAGGCAGACAAGGCACTTTACTAACATCGCAACAGTCAGGGTCCTGTATGACGCACTTGTCAGGAGTCATCTGGAACATAGTGCTGTCATATGGGCTCCGCATGAGGCTAAGTACTCAGGAATGCTGGAACGCGTACAGAACAAGTTCACGCGCCACTTGTTCAAGAAACTATACGGGGTATATCCGTTTTACCCCTTGATGTACCCCACTCTGTTTGTGCTCGGTATGGTCGGGTACAACCAACTGAGGGTGCGACGGGAATTCACGCTGGTTTCGTATCTGGTTAGGTTACTTCGTGGCATTGAGCATAACCCAGGAGTGCTGCAGCACCTGAGTTTGTGTGTACCGGACCGCTATGTGTGGAGGCGGCGACGCCCGCCGCTCCTGGCCGTACCGTTTGCCAGGACCAACCTTCTCGCCAAAACACCATTGACCCGCGCAATTCGGGTTATAAACGATCTTCATGTCAAGATCGATGTATTTGCATGCTATTTGAGTGAATTCGCAAGAATACTGTTGTTTATTTTATGTTATAAGGAAGATTAGAGTAGTTTATATGTTATGTTTATTGTTTTTGTATTTTAAATATTGTATTCATATTTAGGAAACTTAGTATATATTATTATTAGATGTTAGGACTACTAGTTTTTAAGTTTTTCATAGTTTTATATAATTTAATTGTAAGACCGCGCTATCGCATTAGGTATACTACCTGTAATGATAGTTATAAGGGAGATTTTAATAAATAAATAAATAAATAAATAAAAAAAGCAAGCATGCAACATGCAAGTAGGCATGCAACATGCAATCAGGTATGCAACATGCAAGTAGGCATGCAGCATGGAAGCAAGCATGCAAGCAGGCATGCAGCATGCAAGCAAGCATGCAACATGCAAGTAGGCATGCAACATGCAATCAGGTATGCAACATGTAAGTAGGCATGCAGCATGGAAGCAGGCAAGCAGCATGCAAGCAGGCATGCAGCATGGAAGCAGGCAAGCAGCATGCAAGCAGGCATGCAGCATGGAAGCAGGCAAGCAGCAAGCACGTAGGCATGCAACATGCAGCAAGCATTTTTTCTGTCACGGCTCCGGCGCTGCGGGATTTGGGCGGCCCCACGCGAGCTTATCGTCGCAGTTGGTTGTAACGCTCACCACCGCAGCTTCGGCTTGCGGTGGTGAGCGTTAAAACCGTTCGGCGGCGGGCCTTCAAACCACCTGCTCCTCAGCTCGCGGGCCGCACCACCTCTCCGCGCCTACGCAGGCTCAAATTAAACTCTAGGGTAAGGCAGACAAGACTGCGTGAAGTCGGTTTTGCAGCGATTCGTTTCTGTCACTAAATTTTGTAGAACAACATGTTGACTTTTAGTTTATTCGAAGTATTGAAAATCGGAATGTCGTTTTTCTGACCGAGAACCTTTCGAGCATTTGATTCTTCGAACATATGAATAACGGAAAACTAACAAATCGCATTTACGACTTTCGGTAAAATAAATTTCGTGATCAATCCATATATATATAATAAATCTATAGAAAAGTTATTTCTGTACATAGAAGATATTTCCAAAAAAAATTGCCAGGGTGTTAGAGGATAACCAACAGAACCCATTTCCAGCATTTTTGGAATTTTTGTCTGTTTATTTGTGCACGCATCACGTGAAATGTACGAAACCAATGTTAATAACTTTTATACATTAACATTGTGCGTAACTTGAAGAATTACTTAGTTTTTGTTTCATCGCAATAGGTTCACTCTATCAAAAGTTAGAAGAATTTAAAGTGTTCAAGAAGTAAAATTATCACAACACTTAGTGATCGATGCACAACACGCATTTCAGATACTCGGACAGTTGAACTCGCTATTCGATAGATGGCGTTGTGCATTTGAAGTCATTTTCTGAAAGCGATGTTAAAATTCTCCGCGAAAGAATGATCACTATAAAAAATTGGTAGGTAGGTAAGTAGGGTAGGGCTGGCAGACAGATGACGGGAGCGAAGCCGCGAAAACAACTAGTTTTTAATAAAAGACATTATAATTCTTAGGTATTATGAAATTCGACGCACAAAAGATTACAGTTTCATGAGATACGGGATTTACAAGGCACTTGATATTAACCGGGCACGAATCCTGTATCAAGGCTTCTACTGAGAAATTCGGGAAGTCGAACCCAGGCCCGCATAGGTACTCAGCAGGGCGCTGCAGCATCTAGACTAGACTAATGGCTTCGAACGTCAGTGAAAAATAAAACAAACATATTTATTAAATGTTTTATTTATTTAAAATTACCTTAAAGCTACCAATGAGCAAATTGATGCAACTATTATAAATTAGGAACAATCACAGCTACAAACTACCCCCGAATGCATTTTTATTATTAAACATAACTTACACCTTTAAATAGAAAAAGATTTTTATACTTAAAATAGAATATAGCTTGGGCTAAGTAATTTACAATTAACAATTAATTCAATAATTACATTATATAAAAAGAAAGAATATTGCCAATTTAAAAGGAAATCGTTAAAAAAGAAAGAAAATTATTTAAAAAAATATAAAAAAGGTTTTTTTTTATTAATTTTTCTTTAAATTTTTATCTGGCAAATAAATAATCTGTTTTTTTTTCTATTAACTCATTGAGGTAGATAAGAAGAAGAAAGATTAAAAATTATTATTATTTCAATTTAATTAAAATTTCTCGCGTATACTTTGGCCATGTCATGAAAATTATGATATTCAGTCTTTATTTTACATTGTAAACCTTTTCCCCTTTATAAAAGATTTGTGTGTCTTGAGTCGAAACATTAAAAAAAAACAGTGTGCCTAGTATATGTTTGCAAGCAGCTATGTACTAGATACTGGTATGTTTAATAGTGGCCTTGTGTTTGAGATAAGCAGCATAAAAGGGATAACTCGGAAAGTTTTATTACTTAATGTTGATCAGACCTTAAATTCTCTATAAATAATTATTTTAAATTAATCTTTGTTTTAGCTTTACATCTGATTTTTCTCTATTAAGTATTAATATCAACCAATTGAGCTGTTTATAACAACAAATAGTAAGGCCACTTTGATATATGTATTGGCAACGCCACAGAACACGGAATGCCAACGACAGAAGCTACTTATAAAATTCGTGGTACCGAAAGAACGTTGAGTTGAACGCAGACCTTCTTCCAAAGCCATCAAGTTTTTATACGCCATATAGAGAATACTCTTTATTCAATTTTTCTTTGGAGAATTTGCTATAAACGAATCATTTGGTTATTTTTATATGAATAAGGCATACCTGATAGGAAACATTACATAGGGTAACACCATGGGCGTTCTTGTCGCCATTTATGTCAAAGAGCGAAAAAAACTGAGTAGGCGGAATCACACTTACGTGTAGTGGCGTGGTGTGGCGCGGGATCCACGTCCACCAATCAAACGACTCTGTCTCAGCCTACGTCATAACACAACGAGTTTTGTAGCCAAACAAATGCGTCAGAAGGCGCCACGCCACGCCACGACACGTAAGTGTGTTTCCGTCTTCACATACTTGTTTTGTAAATAATATTTTGACAGCGTCGTCTCTAGCAATGGCCACCGAGGCAGTTCTGTGCTCTGTGGTCGAATCATTTATAACAAATATCGACTCAAAGACACGACACAATCGATCGATTACAAAAAAATAATAATTAACTAGCCTTTAAAAACGTCTCCTTTTCAAAAGACAATATTCTATTTTTCGTTGCATTTTTACTTTTAAATATTAGAATAGATTTTAGACTATCATTTTCTAGATTGTTTCTGTATATTAGTTTAGTTATTAAGTAAATGCCGAGTAGGATCATGATTGTTGAGATTATTGTTGATAGAGGTGGTAAGACCACTCTGATGAAGTATATCGCCGTTCTTATGTGAGGGGGTAGGCCTTCTTGATGCTGAAACAAAAAAAAAAGATAAGTTTGATAAAAGGAATATAGAGGGGCAGTCGGAAACGTTGAAGGAAAACATCTCGAGGCTTCGGCATGTCCTAGAACCAAAAATTCGAAGACATGTGACATCCACCAACCCACACTGGGCCTGCGTGGTTACCTCTCTCACAGAGAGTATGCCTGTGTCCCAGCAATGGGAACATTATAAGACTGATGATGATAGAGGGGATGGCGAGTCGTGGTGGCCGAATGCCTAAGACATCGCATCTCATGCTTGAGGTCGTGGGCAAAACCGGGCAAGTAGGTCTCTTTCAATTCATATTATGCACTTTCTAAGTTTATCTTTGACATCGCCGACAAAGGTGAAGGAAAACATCTTGAGGAAACCTGCACCCTAATGGCGTATCTGTTTTTAACAGCAAGGAGCACACTCCTTTCCTCTCATTTTGGTAACACAACAATATTCATTGCGTGTTTTACGATGCCGATTAGACGGATTTTTGAACATATGAAGCAATGAATGCAAGGGAGACAATCCGTACCCTACTCTTTGAACATACACAATGGGAGCTAGACTTATAGTCTAAAATCGCCAACCCATCATAAGCAAGCGTGGTGATTCATGGTCGTGCCTTCTCTGGAAGATGCCTTTGCCTTGCAGTGGTAGAGGAATAGGCTGGTATTATTTTAAAAATAGAGGGAGACTTCAGGAAATTTGCCCCGGGTTGGGAGACTTGAGTCAGGAAAATATAGTTTTCAATACAGTTGTTAAACATGGCGTACTTTCAGAGGCTATAATTATGATTCGAAAATTAAATCTTTTGCATAGGCATCTTTCTGTTACGCGGTCGTGACTTTTGTTTACGAGCTCGATCATTACTTTTGCAGTTGAGTTTTAAATTTATAAGTCAATGAAAAAAAGTTTAGTAGCATGGAGTTTTCATACATAGAATAAAATGGGATAGATTTTATACGAGGAAAAATGAATGATTCCGTACGTTTTAGCATGGAATGCTCAAAAGTCTTTTAAATGGTTGTTTAATATATTTAATTACCAGTTTTAATTTAATTAATTTCACATCAACATTTGTCAAAAATCGAATAGGCTGTATAGCTGTATAGGCTGTTTTCGTTGTAAAAAAAAAATGTCCGGTTGCTAAAACGCGCCAATTTCTTAAAATTTTATATTTTGTGAATGTGAATCAAATCTAATTCATTGATTTGTTTTTACTATTTCCCACAACTGTATTGAAAAACGTCGTGTGATACACGGGTGTGTAGGTTATTGTAAACTCGTGTCATTAAAAACCCTTGCCTTCGGCTCGGGCTTGTTAATGACAGCTCGTTTGCAATAACCTATCTACCCTTGTATCACAATGTACTATTTTGGATGCCGCGGCAGGAGAGGAGTGCCGGTATTACGGTGCGCCGCTCTCCCTATCCTCCGCGACCTGGACGGGGTCGCCACCGTATGATGGCGGACGCGATGGGGCCGCAGGGGAGGAGGAGTGCCGGTATAGCGTTGGCCGCTCCCCCTATCCCTTGCGGCCGAAAAGTCAATATGCATGAACATTTCAACACGCAAAATATATGAAAATTTAGTTTGTATGACCTCAATACTTACATATTCAGCCCAGAACAAGGGTAACACATTATTGGAGAGCTTTGTGAACTTCTCATCAAATCCTGTGAGGTCGTGGATTCTCAGATTGCTCTGCATCCTGGCGACTGCTTCGAAAGGTGTGCCGGTGTACTGCAAGAGAGTAAAGTGATTATTAGCAGTTGAAATATTGACCTATCAGAATAAAACAATCTTCTTCTGCTTAGCATGTAGATGGAGCAGTGGTGGCCCAGTGGTAACGGCCGCGACTTACAAGTTGTAAGTGGTGGGTTCGAACCCAGGTAGGAGCTTTACTTTGTGTAAATTATTTCATCACCATTACTCTCAAAACGGTGAAGGAAAACATCGTGAGGAAACGTGATGTCTTAGAAACAAAAATTCGAAGACCTGTGACTTCCACAAACCCTTACTGGGCCCGCGTGGTGGATTACGGCCCATTCCCTCTCACAGAGAGGAGGCCTGCACGCACTACGGACCAATGCTAACCTAGCATGTAGTTAGATGGCGAATATTGTTTTTAGGGTTCCGTACCCAAAGGGTAAAAACGGGATCCTATTAGATACTAAGACTCCGCGATCGGTCTGTCTGTCTGTCTGTCCGTCTGTCACCAGGCTGTATCTCATGAACCGTGATAGCTAGACAGTTGAAATTTTCACAGATGATGTATTTCTGTTGCCGCTATAACAACAAATACTAAAAACAGAATAAAATAAATATTTAAGTAGGGCTCCCATACAACAAACGTGATTTTATTGCCGTTTTTTGCGATAATGGTACGGAACCCTTCATGCGCGAGTCCAACTCGCTCTTGACCGGTTTTTAAAATTATATTTACTAAGACGGTTTTTAAAATTGTTTTTAGGGTTCGGTACCCAAAGGGTAAAAACAGGACCCTATTACTAAGACTCCGCGATCCGTCTGTCTGTCTGTCTGTCCGTCTGTCACCAGGCTGTATCTCATGAACGGTGATAGCAACAAAGTTGAAATTTTCACAGATGATGTATTTCTATTGCCGCTATAACAACAAACACTAAAAACAGAATAAAATTAATATTTAAGTGGGGCTCCCATACAAAAAACGTGATTTTATTGCCGTTTTTTGCGATAATGGTACGGAACCCTTCATGCGCGAGTCCGACTCGCTCTTGACCGGTTTTTAAAATTATATTTACTAAGACGGTTTTTAAAATTGTTTTTAGGGTTCGGTACCCAAAGGGTAAAAACAGGACCCTATTACTAAGACTCCGCGATCCGTCTGTCTGTCTGTCTGTCCGTCTGTTTGCAGGCTGTATCTCATGAACGGTGATAGCTACAAAGTTGAAATTTTCACAGATGATGTATTTCTGTTGCCGCTATAACAACAAATACGAAAAACAGAATAAAATAAATATTTAAGTGGGGCTCCCATACAACAAACGTAATTTTATTGCCGTTTTTTGCGATAATGGTACGGAACCCTTCATTCGCGAGTCCGACTCGCTCTTGGCCGGTTTTTAAATATTATGTTTGGGATAATGTTTAGCTAGGTACAGGATCATCATTCGCTGACGGATCTATAAAGTACTCGGTTATAATATCTGTACAGGGCTTGAGGTGGGCCATGGTACTAAAGAAATCATCAATGAGGAATTACTGATGGAAAAACCCAATAACAATATGTCCTACCACAGGCTTGCTTATTACGTATCTTGCGAGAGCAAAACGATAGCAATTATTGCTCTTCAATCGCGAATCCGAATTATGTATCAGCAGCAATAGCCAGACCAATATTTCGATAGTGCTGCCTCTATGGAACAATTAGTTAGCTAAAATATTCATTTGAACGCACGGTGATTGCGATTACGGCGAGAAAATTTGGCTGTCAAATTATGATTACTTTTTCGACTTGGTCGATTGCCAACTGCCCCCAAATAGCAAAGTACAGAAGTTTTAGAGTCTAAGGCTTATTTTTTTCGAAATAATTGCATTTGACAAACAGCGAGCGATTAGCAAATAATAATTGGTTACGTAATCCCGATGTTTATGATATATAGCGATCGATCGCACGATGACAGCGCAATCGCTGCGCAATTATTGCCGATTGCTGTTTCATACGTAATAAGCCTATCGGGAATCGAACCCAGCCTAGAACCATGTGCTTAGCTGTAGTTCTTGCACTAACGTAGCAATACTTACCGGTTCCAAAATAACAAAAGAGTTGTGTTTGAGCCTGTCTGGTTTGAGGCCGGTTACGAAGCGATCTTTCGGAACGCCACCCGTGTAGAAATGTGGGTATGAAATCACCATTGGGAAGTCTGCAACAAAAAGTTTTAAAAATAAGCCTCCAATACTGATTAGGCAAGGCTCATTGCTCGCGTTCTGGATGGGCGTTGGGGTCAAAAAGCTCTAGAGTGGCGACCGCGTACCGGGAGACGCAGCGTTGGAAGGCCTCTCTCTAGGTGGAGCGACGACCTGGTCATTGACTGTTGAAAATTCATTCAACCAATCACAGCAAATTAGAGGTGAGAAACTCGGCCTTAACCTATTAGATAAATTTGATATGAAATGTGTGCAGTGGTGGCCCAGTGGAGAGAACAGTAGTGGCCCAGTGGTAACGGCCGCGACTTACAAGTTGTAGGTCGTGGGTTCGAACCCAGGCAGGCGCTTTACTTTGTGTAAATTATTTCATCACCCAAAACGATCTCAAAACGGTGAAGGTAAACATCGTGAGGAAACCGACATGACCTAGAACCAAAAATTCGAAGACATGTGTGACATACAACAACCCGCACTGGGCCCGCGTGATAGATTACGGCCCATTCCTCTCACAGAGAGGAGGCCTGTGTCCCAGCAGTGGGAACATTAAAAGGCTGATGAGGTTGATGGTGATTATTTTGAAGTAATTATATTACATGGTTTTCTTACCAAAGTAACACTTCGAAGCGTCGCTAAGTCCTTGTGGTAGACTCGGGTCGGTGTCATAGCAATCTGTTCCGTTGGTGACTCGGTCGAAGACGCTCTCTGATAGGTTGTAGCGGTAGAGTGGGACGTTGTGCATCGTCAGCTCGCCTAGAAACGAGAAGAATCGTCTGGTTACAATTTACCGTCCAATAAGTACAGTTTCTAATACGCTATGTGGAAGAGGGTAGTGCTATTTAGTTTCGATATGGTACTTCACGCCTGAACAGCTGCTCAACTTGTATAAAGCGCAAGTTCGGTCATGCATGGAGTACTGCTCTCACCTCTGGGATGGATCTGCCAAATACCAGCTTGATGCACTTGAGTCGATCGACAGACGGGCCAAAAGGCTTATTGACAACGATGCACTGGTCGCCTCAAAGCTCCAGAGCCTCGAACATCGACGCCGAGTTGCGAGCCTGTCGGTTTTTTATTGGTTACATTTCGGGGAGTGTGCGACGGAACTGCACAATTTGATTCCGCCTAGCCCTTTCCATCATCGGATGACAAGACGTACGGCCATGCGCCATCGGTACATGGTGGACATCCCTCCCATACGCACAAAGCGTTTTGCTAATACTTTCATTGTGCGTACAGCTAAGGAGTGGAATTCCCTTCCGGGGTCTTTGTTCCCTGATAGCTACAACCTTGGGGTCTTTAAGTCAAGAGTGAATAGGTTTCTTCTAGGCAAGCGTGCTTCGCCGTAGACCACGTCACCACTTAACATCAGGCGAGATAGTGGTCAAACGCGAGCCTATAAAAAAAAAATATGAAACGCAATTAGGTTGGGTGCCAACTTAATTGCGTTAATTCAATAAATGGCACACGCGTGCTTTTCTGGCATTGATTGTTTCCACTCGACAGCGTAAAACACGTTATATATACTTAGTCTTGCCATAAATATAGTAACAAAGAAAAACATTTTTAATACCAAGCGTATGGAGAGTTTTAAAAATTGCATTTGGCTCCATACTACTTTGTGTAACGCAATCACAGCGATTCGGTTCTCTTTATCCCCCCACTCTATTTTAATATTGCAAAATATTGTACAATGTATTGGCGCCAAAATAAGAAAACACAATGAAAAATCATATAAAAATGAAAGATTCCAAATTCAAATGTTATATTTTGTTTATTTTCAATTCTAACAGTATTTATGGCCAGACTAAGTATATACTGTTGAGTTGTACATAGTTGTAAATACA
This sequence comes from Orthosia incerta, assembly GCA_948252205.1. Lineage (NCBI taxonomy): Eukaryota > Metazoa > Arthropoda > Insecta > Lepidoptera > Noctuidae > Orthosia > Orthosia incerta. Next base: position 15,087,697 of record OX411766.1, on the reverse strand, counting down.
AATAAAAAAAAAATTGACACATAAAAATTTGCACCAAAATAGTTGACGCCTTATTTATTTATTTATTTATTTAATACTTCAAGCACACAAATGTACAGAGGCGGACTTAATGCCTTAGGCATTTTCTACCAGTCGACCTTTGGGTGATGCAGAGACAACTAGTGGTAGGTGCAATATTGACGAATAAGGGTTATGCAAAAATATATATAAACTATAAATACTATATAATTATAACATATATACACAAAAGAATAAACTAAATATATAGACATACTTAAACATTAGTAATATTAGATTAATAATTGAAAAACATTAGCGTTGTGACGATACTGCTGCCAACTTCTTGCGAATGTGCTCGCGAACTTTAACTTTGAAGGTTAGCCGGTTGGTTGCCATCCTGATTTCCTGGGGGAGCGAATTCCACAGAGAAATAGACTGAACGAAGAAAGAACAGTGAATGAAGTCAGTACGGTGAGTGGGACATTGAAGAAGGCGGTTATGGGATGACCGCAGATTTTTATTGTGGTTATCGCAGATGTATTGAAAGTGAGGGGCCAGGTAACCAGGGGAATTAGAAGAGGCGAGAAATGAGAACAAGGTGGTTAGTGCCCTTTGCTCTCTGCGCTGGCGTATAGGCAACCACTTTAGAAGCGATCGATGCGCAGAGATATGATCATATTTACGCAAATTGAAAACAAATCGAATGCAGTAATTTAGAAGACGGTCAAGTTTGTTGAGAAGATCTGCATTCAGGTCATAGTAGCACACATCACCATAATCGATGATAGGAAAAATTAGGGCCTGCACAAGCATTGCCTTCGTGTTCGATGGTAATAAGTTTTTCATACGATACAGAGCCCGTAACGTTCCAGTGACCTTCCGACTCACACTAGCGACTTGAGTACGCCAGTTAAGGGTATTATCGATGTGCAAGCCCAAGTCCTTTACATCAGTACTAAAAGGAACAACTTTACCGTCAAATAAAACAGGTGGCAAAGTTGCACCATCCACTTTAGCGATGCTTCGGTGACTCCGAATGATAATCGCCTGACATTTATTGGGGTTTACTGCCACACCGAATCTATCGGACCAAGTTTTTATAGCCGATAAGTCCCTATTTAATTTACTGATAACGTCAGGTATTTCGTCAATAGTCCCCTGACAGTACAACTGCAGGTCATCTGCATACAGATGATACGCACACTGAAGTTCGAAAGTAATGAGATTTATGAAAATAGAAAAAAGAAGAGGAGAAAGAATGCCGCCTTGAGGAACGCCAGTTTCCAAATTACACCATTGAGATGATGAATCCCCAACGCGAACCGACTGCTGACGTTCCCGAAGGTAAGAGGTAAACCATTCCAGTGCATCGGGAGAGACCATCAAATAGGATAGAATGGCTAATAGGATGTCGTGACTGACGGTATTGAAGGCATTCGAGAAGTCGACCAACACTAGTACAGTGACTTTGGTATCCTCCAAGCCTACCCTCACATCGCCAGTCACTTTAAGGAGGGCGGACACAGTGCTGTGCCCAGGCCTGAATCCAGATTGCAGAGGGCTAATGAGTGAATTACACTGCACAAAGTTTGCAAGTTGTTTGTGGACACAAGCCTCAAGCACTTTGGATAGGAAGGGTAGAATAGAAATTGGACGGAAGTGGGTTGGAAGAGTAGGATTGGAAACTTTAGGTAGTGGACGAACATAGGCTCTACGCCACAGGGAGGGGAATACTCCGGAAAACAAAGAAAAATTTACAATATGGGTGATAGGAGGTAGAAGGTGATCCAGAATAGCTATGATCATATCACGAGTGATATTATCACAGCCCACCGCTTTGGATTTGATGGTGAGTATGATTTTTCTGATCTCGCCCGGCTCAACTGGAACGAAACGAAAAGGTTTTATGAGTGGACGCGTTAGACCAGAGATTAGAGACAGAGTATGTTGCTTGGTTAGACGATCCATGGTAGGCACAGTGGAGAAATGACGGTTGAGATCGTCTAAGTCAATAGAATTCTAGAATATAGTCAAAGGTCTAAATGACGCGGTTTGCCGGCACCAAGTGTTCCAAGGAACTTCCAAATATCGGCAGAAGAACAAGAAGAAATATTTTCTAGAATGTGGCGGCGTTTAGCATTGCGTATCATCTGGTTACATCTATTCCTCGAAGTCTTAAAAAGCGCCCAGTTCTCATCAGTACGATCCCTTTTATATTTTCGGAACGCGCGGTCCCTGCGTCGCATGGCCATCTGTATTCCTCTGGTCATCCAGGGCGCAGGAGGACGTTTCAATTTTACTTTTTTGACGGGAGCATGGATGTCATAAAGTTTGACCACAACATCATTAAAGACCGCCAACTTTTCGTTAACCGAAGCGGCCTCCATCATAATTTCCCAATCGATCATAGCTGCATCCTCCTTAAGTTTCTCAACGTCCATCCTGGCAAAACAACGCCTGTACAGAACCTTGGGTTTAGGTTTAGGAGGTTTGAGGATATAGCAAAGGAAAATCATGTCGTGATGAGAGAAGCCAGGAGCGTCATGTTGACCATGGGAAGAGACAAGTGAGGGATTCGAGGTAAGGATAAGGTCGAGCCAGGTGTCATCGCCACTTTTATTATGATGAGTAGCCTGCAGCGGCAACACGTGCAAACTAGCTGACTCGATAATATGGAGAAGCTTACAGGCTCGAGGGGAGTTTTGGGAAAGAAGGTTTGTATTGAAATCACCCATGATAATGTGGTGTGCATACTCAGAACCCAAAGATTCAAGAACTGATTCGAATTCAGTGAAATAATCGACAGAGGGGGGACAGTAGACTACACCAATAATTGTTTTGGCTCCTTTGACGCAAACTTCAAGGAAAATAAACTCCGCAGAGGCAGAGTAGTTTGAAGAAGAAGTAGCTAGTATTTTATAAGGAAAATCACTGCGAAGATATATTGCCACACCACCCCCTCCCTTACCAATCCGATCATTCCGTATAAGAACGAAACCGGTGAGCGGATAAGTGGTGGACAGAAGATGCGGTTTGAGCCAAGTTTCGGAGATCAGGATAGCGTGAATGTTTTTGTTGTTAAATGCGTCGTACAACTCGCTATAGTGACTGGGTACGCTTTGTGCATTAATGTGACACACATTCACCAACCGACTAGACTCATTATTAAAGTTATGTTGCAAAAAGTCACCAATGGTGCCACCAAGAGAACAAAAACTCGCGTCGCTTGAAGAGGCAGCAGATTCGTTAGCTGAGAAATAAGACTCATTATCTAACATAAATAGAAGAAATTAATATACTATGTTTAAAACGTATTACCATATACCTACACAACTATAAATATCCTATTGCCAAAACAAAACAACTAGGATGCTACTTTGCACCACCCGCCAGCTTACACCAACACTAAAATAGCTATATAAACAAATAACTCAGCACTTTCTACAAAAGAAACAAAAATAACAAGAAAACTGAAGAAAACCCTAGTTCCCAAACAAACATAATATTTACATAATTAAAAAAAAACTCATATAAAATATAAAACAGTCTGGCATCACTACGAATTGTTTAAAAAAAATTAAATTGAAATCTGACAAATAAAAAATAAAATCGTTATTCATGAGTTAGTCGATCCATATGATGATTCCATGAACAAATCGAATGTTAAGTTTCTGAACGTTTAATACAAATGTCAAAACAATTTCTGCCGTCTATTTGACACTGACAGAATTGACAATAAAACAAAACAATTTTGAGGGTTTCATTTCAACAAAACATGAAAACATTAGTGAAGGTATCGATCGAATATTTCAAACAATTATCAAATACACCTCTATAGAAATACCAAAACACGCAAACAGTGAACAACACAGAAGAAGAATTAGTATGAGAAGGGGAACATAGGATAAAATTTCCTTTATGGGCCGCTGATTTGGAAGTCCATTTTTTTTTTATAGATAGTACTCATAAATAGAAAGCTTTTTCCAAAGTTTCTTAACTCGGAGCATCACGGTTTTCGAGAAAAAATTTTTTAAAATTCCCATACATATTTTGTTTTGTGCAAATTTTAAGGTTAGATAAATTGTCATGGTAAACGTCAAAGTTCGCATTTCACGTTCCGTTGACGTAGAGTAGTATTTTATTAAATTTGAAGTCATATTTTTTATTTAAATATAATTTTATTTTCACTTACTCACATATTTTATTTGGTGTGTAATTAATGTGCACAATAACCATGGTGCATTATGCAATTACATTGACTTTTTTACACAAAAAATACCGAATTTTGTTTACACTGTGGAACGGAACGTGAAGCAACGCCACGCTTCTTTGTTTGTGTTAACTCATAACTGTCAGTGTTAGTCATCGTGTTTTATTTACTATGTGAATATCCGAAATACCCAAAACCGAATCAGAGCACCCACTTTCCATGTGGACTTTATGAATTAGTCCAAGAGCGAGCGAAGCGAGCTCGGGAACTTAGGGCACCCCGACACGGACAGGTTAGGTTCGAAGAGATGACGGCAGCTGAAGTGAGCGAGCAAAGCGAGCGAACTCAGCTCCCGTCATCTTCTTCGTGTTAGGTTACTTTAGACCCTTTAGACAGAAATAGGAGCCCCGCGTAGCGGGGCTCCGTCGACATTGTTGTTAAATAGTAATTGTAAAAACTTTAACCATGGATATCTCCATAACCATGGGGCTCCGAGTGGTGGGGATGGTACAGGAGGGTAGCCCCCCTACCCCCCCACATCCCTACCCCCCTTCCCGCCCCAAAAATCAATGGAAATTGATGAAATTTTTATTCTAACCTCAAAACTTTAACCATGGATATCTCCATAACCATGGGGCTCCGAGTTGTGGGGATGGTACAGGGGGCGTTTCCACCCCCTCCCCCCCCCTCTCCCCCCCCTCCCGCGCCTTAAATCAGCGGCCCATAATGGAAATTTTAGCCCAGCTATTTACGTGTCATGCTTTTCAGGCTCCCGACTGCGTCCGCACCTCTTTCACTCGCTGATGGAACTACTGCCAGTGATCTGGGGTACCTGGCTATAAGGTGTTTCAGCTCGTCAGTGGAAGTCACCTTATGCCGACTCCCGTCAGGGGCCTTTATGACGATGACACCATCCTGAGTCCAAGACGACCGCATGCCAAAGTGCTCGCGCGCCTTCACGAAGACTGACTGCCTGGCTTTCGTCAAGAACTCCTTGACGGATATTTTGGAACCCTTCAATTTTGTTTTCGCCCTCCAAACCAAAGACTTGATGTCCGCACTGGTGAACCAAGCGAGAATGGGCCTTTGATGTTCCTTACTAGGGGCTCCGAGTCTATGGCAGGCCACAATTGAAGTCACTGCAACGTTCTTGAGGGCAAGCTTGGTGCTTAACACATCCAGGATTACTGCCTTGCTGTCTTCCTTCTCCACTTCAGCAAGTCCCTGGAAAACCAGCGCCTTCCGCCGGTGCCTGGTCTCCATTCCATCAATATGTTTGGCGCACTCATTGATCTGGCTTCGGAGCAGACCAAACATAGAGAAAACGAGCTCCCGGAAGGTGCGAAACTCATCAGCTATCTTCGCCACTGTGTTAGCCTTGGAAGGCCCAGCACCCTGGATCTGCGCTTCGAGTTCACTCATCTTCCTTAAAAAGTTCTCCTCCAGTGTCTTCTGAGCAGCCATAACTTCAGCGTATTGTGACATGGCTTTTTTTAAAAGTGCTGACTATTTTTGTAGTGACAGTGCAGTGATCAGCTGGCAGGTGGTGTATATATTGAGATTGTCACATAAATGTGCCACAAACAATGGTAATAGTATTTTAGCACTTTTAGGTTAATTACTGATCTAAATTAAATCAGTACTTTCAGGAATAACTATTAATTATATTTTAAATAAAATTTACACAAAAAATTAACGTCTATGCTTTTTCGACACCTACCCGCGAAAAAAGCCGCCTACGCCGCTACGCCTTGACTTCTGAGCTAGGTTTTAAAATTACTTAAGCACGTAACATACAGAAAAGCAGTTAAAAATCACTTTCTTATCGGAAGTCGGTGTCTTCAGTACCTATTTTAATGTCATTTTTGACACCGACTTCCGAAAAGAAAAATATTTTTCGGTTATTGTTTTGTTTTCGAAGTAGGTTTTTTTTTTTGTTAAAATGCTTTATATTTTCTCTTTTCATTTGTTGTACCATGAAAATACGCAATATTAAGAATAACTTAAAAACTACTCGTCAGATCTTGATCAAATTTAAATGGTGGTCCCGTTTAAATTTGCGAAGCAGCCAGCTAGCCAGATTTAAAATAAAATAAGATCCATCAAAATCGGTTCATAATTAGCGGAGTACACATAATTGCGTAACAAACATACAAAAATATACAATCGAATTGAGAACTTCCTCCTTTTTGAAGTCAGTTGAAATTAAAGAGTATTGGTTAATTTCTCGATGGAGTAACAGCCTAAGGCCGAGTTTCTCACCTCTATATTATCGCAAAATTATTTTAACAATTTGTCAAGCACGCGTTATCTGCTGTGATTGGCTGTTGAAAATTCCTTCATAAAACTCAAGAAGCAAGCTTCAGCAAGTGGCGCGTCTTTCAATGCCGTGCAATGAAATCCCTTTCGATGAGCCGGCATCATTTTAAAGTATAGCAATTTATGTCGTATTTCTATATCAATACGTTTGAATGTCCATTGGTAAAAAATTTAATCCTTTGCCATCCCGTCCCCGGTCTACATTGGCCTAAAGCGTTTGATCGCGCGGTGACTGCGCAATTATTGCTGAATTGCTGATTGCTGTTTCTTACGTAATAAGCCTGCGAGTGGCGCATAGAGACGTGCCCGCTAAGTTGTTTCTTCTTGCTGATAATATGCTTGTTTTACTTTAAACCCAAAACCTTAATTAGTTATTATAGTGAAAACTACACTTACTATCAAAATAAAGCGGCATCAGTTTGCAGACAGTCTTTCTCCAGTACTTCAGTACATCTTGCTTGGTCAACCGCTGTGCGTACATCACGCCTTCAGTGGAGCCGAAGATACGGTCTGGACATGCCTGGAAAACGAACAGATAAAGGGTAAATACTAAATTAAATAATTAAGAATATTTTAAGTGTGGCACGGTACCAACACCTCAAGGCGACGCGACGTTGATGGTTCCACTGTGTGTGAGAGAACGGTATCCCTTTTTACCCGACTGCCGAAGGAGTGTAATGTGTTTATCAGTCTAAGTATGTATGTATGTACCTATGTTCCTATGTGGCGTTCTTGAGACCAAACGTGATTTTGATGATTCTTACGTCAATCAATTTGTCTTAACCCTGCGAGTGTCACTGGCTACATTAAAATTGGAGAATAGAAAAATGGCGGCTTTTGGGCGCCATGATATGAGGGCCCAACATTTTTCAAATAAAGGGTTTTAAGAGGTGATTTCAACACTTATATGTTTAAATGTACCTACCTAATTCTAAAAAATAATAACTAAAAAGTTATAAATTAAAAAAAAAAAAAAAACCGACTGCTTCAAAAACCGAACTAAAAGATGTAAACAAGAAGAATATCATGCTGTGCAGTCGGAGGATACATCTGGTTTTGGTCAGCCAGGGTCGCGAATATGTATCCTCCGACTGCACAGCATGATATTTTTCTTCCCGTTTACGTCTTTTTAGATCGCTTTTTAAGCAGTCGGGTTTTTGTAATTTTTTATCACAGCAGTGTCATGATAGTTTTGAACTGAAGACACGTCAGAATTCGGCCCCTGGAGACGGCGCATTATTTCTAAGGACGCAATTTTGTAAACATGTGCAGAGCTGGCAAAATACATGCTTTGCTTTAATTAAAATACAAAATACTATCTCGCATGTATTTAAAATACGAACTAAAAATTGTAAGTCGTGTACCTATTTGAAATGTAAAATACAGTATTTTTTACTTTTATTAAAAAAAGCCGTTTGGAATGAAAATGGCGATTGACAAGATACTTGACAGACAGATTGTAGTAACATCTCTCTGATAGAGTGCGCGCAAGATAAGTCTGCGCGCGACGGGTGGCGTGCTTAATGTTGCAAGCTTAACTGATCTTTTTTCCTTCATTTAATCAATGGTCATTTTTCATTACTCGAAACATAAAGTATTTTAAGGAAAGCATAATTAATGACTAGCTTTTTCTACTTGCATAGAATGTGATGAAAAAAGCTTCATGAAATGATTGTAAATCTTTTATGAAATAAATTTGGTCTAACAATGGTCCTGCAGTGGCTAATACCGTCAATTTCAATTCTTTTTTAAATACTTATTCAACAATTTTTGAAGGAGCTGCTGCCACATAACCCTCTTGAGTTATTTGGATGACGGTGCGTTCAGAAACGCCTAAAACAAAATAACAATGATGCATTATATTACATAATGCCGGGCCTGTCCCGCTGGTATATTTATGTACCACCCAAAAACCAATACTGCAGGCACCGGTAGTACGAAAATTTAGGGAAATTTTAGTATAATGGTATCCCTAAAAGTTACCTGTCAAACAAGCAACGCGGCATATATCTTTGTAAAACGGTACCGTAGACCCGTTATTGTCTTGTTCACTTCAAGAAAACATCCCTGCCCGCACTTAAAATTACTTTTGGCATAATGATGGCAATTATTTACTTCGGAAACGAAAAAAAACACGGAATACAACACACTCTCTTGACACCTGACATAAATGACAAACGAATAGTTCCGCTTTTAGCCGCGCGCAGACTTATCTTGCGCGCACTCTACTTGACAATTTGACAAACGCGGTCGCCATTTTGCTTACGAAAGCTAACGAGCGCTATTTTCTGCAGAACGCACCCAAAAAGATAAGATCGTTAAGGGCCGATTTTTCAATAGTCTGATAACTTTTAACTGAGGAATATAAATTGCCGTTTGACATATTTCCTAAAAGCTTTCAAACCGTCATTTTTATTCCTCAGTTAAAAGTTATCTGACTATTGAAAAATTGGGCATAAATGTATTTTTATCCGAATGTATTTTGAAGCCATATGTATTTCAAATACTAGCTTTAAAATACCTCAACGGCAGGTATTTGAAATACCAATTACAAATTACATTTTTAAGAAGAAATTAAACTACAAATACCAAATACGTATTTGGATTTCAAATAAGTATTTTAATTGCAAGTAATTCAAATACTGTCCAACCCTGCACATGAGAAATTCACTACCAACCCACACTGGGCTTACGTGGTAGACTTAACCCACTTACTTTCACAGAGAGCAAGACTGCGTCCCAGCGGGCAATTATTAATTACAATAAGATGCATATTATGTAAAATGAGTCAGTTAATATTGTATTATATTTACTTCAGGATCGTATCCAGGCAGCATCGGTTCTCCCCTGAACCTATCGATCTGGAAGAACTCTTTGTGGCCCCACTGAGGACCTATCTTCACAGTCATCTCATCTGTGAAATCGGCATAGATCTAGAAAAGAATATCAACTGGTTAAAGTAACTGCTTTAAAAATCATTTTTTTTCTTTGAATATAGTTACACGTCAATGCCCTTTCGTAACTTCGACAGTGTGAAGCGTATACTTAAGGTTACACTAGTCGAAAATTTTCCATACAAACGTAGTCTAGGGAGTTTGACTATGTACGTTCAAAATAAAAAGTGATATCAATTTGTCTCATCATTATCTAGCCCTGTATGGAAGCGAAAAAGTAAAAAAAGAAAATATTTGAAAGTTATGAGCGTCGAAAGTTCCACATTTCGACACTAATTTTAACGCATTTTTGGGCGCAAATAAATAACATAAGAAGACGGAAAATTGAAAAACGGCCTACATACAGGGATAGATTAGTAGTTCAACAATGCATATAATTTTATTTTGAACAGATAGACTTAGTCGTTTTTTCATGATATCTAGACTACCAAAGGTCTGTTTATAAAGTTGCGCGCGCTCGGTTTCGTCCTAAATCATTATCCATTTCGCTACAAATTTGCAAAAGTGTGTATTCGTACGCGAACTAGCTTTCTACTGCTCATCACAGCATCTATCTCTTCCGCACATGTTGTCGGTTGATATAAAATGCATTTTAACCCCGCACACTAAATAGTTCGTGCCGTCGACTAGTGTACCCTTAATAGCCTGAAAGATTAACAAGTTGTGTAGTTAGGCCCGCCTAACTCCAGGAATATATAAGCATGCTTTGCAACTTTTGGTCAAATGGCTGTAGCTCCGTGGAAACTACGTGCACCTACTGATTTTCAAAGTTGTTCTCAGTGCCGGGCACGTAAGTTGGCAAGGTTTTGGCGTAGTGGAGGTAAGTTCGCGCATATTCCGCGAACTGACCAACGGAACGTGGTCTCGACACGATTGGTCAGTCGATCCTTATGTCAACTGACCAAACAATCACGCGCTCGGAATGGTCCTAAACGTTCCCCGCGCCCCGCTTCACTACCAAAGAGACCTAAACGTTCCCCGCGCCCCGCTTCACTACCAAAGGGACCTAAACGTTCTTCGCGCTCCGCTTCACTACCATAGAGACCTAAACGTTCCCCGCGCCCCGCTTTACTACCAAAGAGACCTAAACGTTCCCCGCGCCCCGCTTCACTACCAAAGAGGACTAAACGTTCCCCGCGCCCCGCTTCACTACCAAAGAGACCTAAACGTTCCCCGCGCCCCGCTTCACTACCAAAGAGACTTAAACGTTCCCCGCGCCCCGCTTCACTACCAAAGAGACCTAAACGTTCCCCGCGCCCCGCTTCACTACCAAAGAGACCTAAACGTTCCCCGCGCCCCGCTTCACTACCAAAGAGACCTAAACGTTCCCCGCGCCCCGCTTCACTACCAAAGAGACCTAAACGTTCCCCGCGCCCCGCTTCACTACCAAAGAGACCTAAACGTTCCCCGCGCCCCGCTTCACTACCAAAGAGACCTAAACGTTCCCCGCGCCCCGCTTCACTACCAAAGAGACCTAAACGTTCCCCGCGCCCCGCTTCACTACCAAAGAGACCTAAACGTTCCCCGCGCCCCGCTTCACTACCAAAGAGACCTAAACGTTCCCCGCGCCCCGCTTCACTACCAAAGAGACCTAAACGTTCCCCGCGCCCCGCTTCACTACCAAAGAGACCTAAACGTTCCCCGCGCCCCGCTTCACTACCAAAGAGACCTAAACGTTCCTCGCGCCCCGCTTCACTACCAAAGAGACCTAAACGTTCCCCGCGCCCCGCTTCACTACCAAAGAGACCTAAACGTTCCCCGCGCCCCGCTTCACTACCAAAGATACCTAAAAAACGACTTCTGCGCATCTAACGACTCTTGCCAACTTACGTGCCGGGGATAATATACGGCAGGAAAACAATTTAAAAGAATGGGCAGCATTTCCTTCCGACCTTCTTGGAACACACTCGTCATCATTATTTCACCTAAAAGACGTTCACTGCTGAACAAAGACCTCCCCCAAGTGTCATCACATTGGTCGGTCCTCTCCTGTGCGTCTCGCATCCAGCAGATGCCCACAACTTGAGCTAGGTCACACGCAATGAAAAGCACTGTGACTATATTGGTTTCGTACATTTTACGCGGTGCGTGCACAACTAAACAGGAAAAACAAACAGACGAAAATCAATATCAATCAATATACATATAATAAATCTGTAGAAAAGTCGTTTTTGTACATAGAAAATATTTCCAAAAAAAATAGCCAGGCTGTTTAGGATAAACTCCATTTTGGAGTTAAGCTCGCCTTTGTACATGAAAATTAATTTCACTCTGTATCAATGTATTGTTTTGGTGTACAATAAAGAATTAAGAATTAAGGATAACAAACAGAACCCAATTCCAGCATTTTTGGAATTTTAGTCTGTTTATCTGTTTGTCTGTTTATTTGTGCACGCATCACGAAACCAATGTAAATAAATTTTATATGTAAAAATTGTGCGTAACTTGAAGTATTACTTAGTTTTTGTTTCATCGCAATCGGTTCACTCTATCAAAAGTTAGATGAATTTAAAGTGTTCAAGAAGTAAAATTATCATAACACACGCAATTCACTCGGACAGTTGAACTCGATATTCGATAGATGGCGTTGTGCATGATAGCGAAAGAACGGGTTACTATAATAATGTCCAAATCATAATAATGTCCAAAAAATAAAAATGACCAAAAATAAAAATGACCAAAAATAAAAATGAGCAAAAGTAAAAATGTCCAAATTATAATAACGTCCAAAAAACATTTTCAAGAAATTAAATTTTTAGAGAACTAACTATTGTCAGTAACGAAAAAAAATATTCACAAAGAGGTTCCGTTCACATTTGTATTTTTTGCAGATACCATACCATAAATAGGTATGGTACCATAAATAGAGGAGCTCGTGGCTAAATAATAACAGCCGCACGGGTCGATCATCAAGGTTAAGCAGCGCTTGACGAGGTCAGTCAGTGGATGGGTGACCATTTCAACATACCGAGTTCCCTTCGTGCCTCGGAAAGCACGTTAAGCCGTTGGTCCCGGCTGTCATTTGAAGATCTTTGACAGTCGTTACGGGTAGTCAGAAGCTTGAGATCTGACACCAGTCTTGCCAAGAGGTACGGTGTTACCCAGTTACTGGGTTGTGGAGGTCAGATAGGCAGTCGCTCCATGTAAAACACTGGTACTTAGCTGAATCCGGTAAGACTGGAAGCCGACCCCAACATAGCTGGGAAAAAGGCTAGGTAGATGATGATGACCATACCATAAATAAAAAATATTAATTAAAAAAATAAAAAAACCCGACTGCTTATAAAGCGAAATAAAAAGACGTACTCAAAAACAATTAACGTACATATTTTTTGGATATTTTTGTCGCCTGTTCTAGAGAAATGCAATTGTTGCTTTTAATTTTAATTTCTTTTACAAGTAATTTTCACATATTAATAATTACTGTACATTAACGTATTCTGAATTGATTGTAGGGCAGAATCTGGCCATGCCCTTTCTAAAGAAGCAAAACGATTTGCCATATTATAAACAAAAACAAAAGAAAAAAAAATCTTCAAAGAAAAACCGGCCCAATTCAGAAATTGCGTTCAACATAAATTATAAAGTATATCTAGAACAGCTTCGAGAAAGAAAACTGACATCCATTCAATTTTTGCGCAAAATGGTATATGCTAAGCTTCGAATTTTTTTTTTCTATTTGACGCATTTTGTTACCTACCTAAGAAACGGTTTTATAATATACTAGCTGAACCCCGCAGCTTCGTTCTCATCAACTGGCTGTCTACCTACCGACCACCTACCTATCCTCACTACCTACGCATCCATCTTACCTACCCTACCTACCAATTTCTTAAACTGTTTATTTGAATAAATACGAATGTAACCAAGTTTAAGCGGCAGCGATCTAATTAAATTTTAGAACATAAAAGCTGCTATTGTGACTAACTATGATAGTGAAATATATTCTCGCGCAGACTTTTTTGTACTTAGCGAGCACTTTAGTCATGTAGTACATAATTTTTATGTATAATCAATAGTTTTCTCAGCGCACGCCAAATAATGAATTTGCAATATTTTCCTGCTTTGGGTTACATTATTGCAATTTTCATAAGAATCTCTATTGTTTTTGAAAATAATTTATAGCTTAAGTTACTCAGGAATAATGTAGCTTTCCATAGGTGAAAGAATTTTTAAAATCGATCCAGTAGTTTCAAAGCCTATTCGGTACAAACAAAAAAATGTTTCCTCTCTATAATATTGGGATGGCATAGACTAGCTATTGCCTGCGTCTTCGTCCGAGCAGAATAGTGTTATAATATTAGTTTAGATGGTAAGTAAAATGGACAAAAGTTAATTATCACATTATAATAAATTAATAATATATAAGTATATAAAATAACCAACTAATAAATATGTTTCTTTTTTTAAATATGTTTTATTGTAGCTAGCTTCTGCTAGTGGCTTCGCCCGCGTGAAAGCTGAAAATTATCCCGAGGGAACATATTCCCGGTTTAAAAAGTATCTTATGTGTTATTCCTGACTATCTCTGTGCCAAATTTTATCCAGATCCGTTCTGCGGTTCTGGCGTGAAAAAGTAACAAACACACTTACAAACTTTCGCCTTTATAATATTAGTGTAATTAATGTGATACCTACACAACATATCTTACTTTTAGCCCAAAATATTATATTAAAAGTCAGATATGCTCATCTTCGATAAATTTTATTTGCTCAATAAATTTTTCGTAATTAACATTTTTAGTGTTGGTAATTTTTCAAGTAGGACATTTTTATTTTTGGTCATTTTTTGTGTTGGGCATTTTTATATTTGGTCATTTTTCGTATTGGACATTTTTATGTTTGGACATTTTCCGTATTGGACATTTTTATTTTTGGACATTTTTCGTATTGGACATTTAAAATTTATGACATTTTTATAGTAACCCGAAAGAACGATGACCCTAAAAAAAATTGTAGGTAGGTAAGGCAGTCAGTTAACGGGAGCGAAGCCGCGGGTACAGCTAGTTCCAAATATGCTGGAAATGGGTTCTTTTGGATATCCTTTCTATTATTTTGGATTGTTTTTTATGTACAAAATCGACTTTTCTACAGATTTATTATGTAGGTACTTATAATGATAGGTATAAATCCAAAATTGATCTGCATGGACCGCATGGTAGTTCTACTCTAATTTATTGTATAGGTACATAGCATAGCATGATTACGGAAAGTGTATTTAGACTAAATAACCCTAAACTCACCCTAGCCAACATCCCGGCATTATTAACAGGCACCAATCCCGGCGCCAGACTCTTGGACATGTCAAGAACAGGATCAGTGAAGTTCCACAGGTATTCATACACCGTTTTCTTGACAAACGGCTCTGGATTGTACATGCTGACGAAGGAACTCAGGATTGCCTTCACAAAATAGTTCGCGTCGTGGAGGTAGGAAAAAATGCCCTGAAAACAAAATATAAATTGAGTTTGAGTTTAACCCTTCCGGCTACGTACGGGAAAAATCTTTTTTACAAAAAATACAACCGACTTCCAAATAAAAACCCTAAAAACTGAAAAATTACTTCAATTTCGGAAGTCAGTGTTGTTGTTCTCGTTTCTTTGTTGTTTAACATCGACTTTTGATATCGAAGTTATTTTGCACTATGTAGTGTTTTTATTTAGAAGTCTGTTTAATTTTTTGTAAAAAAGATTTTTATTTTTGACTTTTTAGTGGTACATAATGAACAAGTTCTATAGTAAGGTGCCTATAATGCCCATAGTGATGCCAGAACACACCCGGTGGAATGATAGTGTAGGTACAAGGGTGAACTTTACACATTTGCGTACCCGTTTAGAGCTACTGGCGTAATGGTATGTTATGAAATGGTATAAACAAGAAACAGCCATTCGATTGCAGCCCGGCGAACATGATCGTACGGCCCAAGACATTTGTGAGAAGACATGATAAATTATGTCATGTCTTACAATTTATCTTAAATGCTAGCACGGGTCAAACATGTGACAAATTTTAAAGGCGCGACATGCCTTTCTTGTTGCTGCCCGGCGAACTCGACCTACTGTGACATGGCTTGAGTCACACATTTCATCGCAGTTTAGTAGGCGATAAAGCCATTTTGACTTCAATAATAGCACCGGCGGCGTGAGAAAATTTCCTGACGTTTATTTGGGACTCATCGGGTCTTACTTGCTAATACGGGCGTACCCATTTTGTCACAAATGTCACATTTTGACAGATGATTCAGAAAAATGTACCAATTTTCTTCAGAGGTGGTGATAAAATTTTATAGATGAAAAATAAATATTTTCCTTTTAATTACTGCACCAAATGGCAATAAATTTATTTTGTGTGTGTGGTGATCAATGCTTATTAATTAATTGAAATGTTACAGGATTATTAATTAATTCTATATTATTACTTTTTTTATTGTATTTATTCTTATTATATATAGCCAGCCACTTCGCAATTGCGCGCGTGGCCTCTCAGTGCGTTGGCGCTCTAAGAGTATTTCCAGTACGATGGTTAGAACCTGACAAATACCAATGAAGCTTTTATATAAAGTTATATTATCTAAACTAACAGTAAGAGGTAAAGTTTGTTTATATGTTTAATAAAGGTAACAATAATATCCAAAAGTCCTGCACCCTAATTGCGTAAGTGTTTTGACAGCTCGAAACACGCATGCTCCCTTTCATTTTCACAACTCAAGAGTATTTATTGCGTGTTTTACGCTGTCGAGTAAAAGGATTTTTTAACATTATAAAGCAATGAAAACAAGCAAATATTCTCTGCTAGAAGTTTCACTACTTATCGCTTAAATGTATCCTGCCTGTACAATGTATGGTCTCTGTATAAATAGGCCAAGCTAGCGGAGCCACTGGTAAAGCTAGCTATACTTCATAAAATATAGCTTGATCTCTGCGACATTTATGTCAAACTGACGTATACGTTATTGTGTTATTTTTAGCCTGTCAAGCGCTATTGTTACTGTATTGATACTGACAGCTGTCGCAGAGATCAAGCTATCTTTTATAAAGTATAGTTCATAATAAAATAAATTCATGTTTTACTATAGCGATAGATCATCCATTTAATCATCATCATTTTCTACTAAATATTTCGTGTTTTTCGTATACAGTTAGTACCTACACTTATAGATCATCTAAAAGCAATAAAATCTACAATAACCAATTTGAATAACCGTTTTATTACCCGGAATCGTAGCCGCCATTTTGATTTAGAACATTAATGGCGTGGAGTCGCTTCTAAACGTTTGTATATAAATAAATCTATTATTATTTAAATTGTTTTCGAGTCCTTGGCGTTATTAGCATAGGTTAAATAAGTACTGTTGTTTTATTGTTAATTACATTTTGCGACTGCATTTGTGATGGTCTTTTTGTTTTCTTCTAATAACCGTCTGAAGTGTGGAGATGTTTACGCATACTGCGTTTTTGTTTAAAGTCGTATCTACTTGGTCATCAAGGTGAACTACTTTTTCTAAAAGAATCTGCCATGACGGAATAAATAAACAGTTGTTCCCAATGGATGTTCCCATGATGTTAAATTCATTTTAGGGTTCCGTACCACAAATGGAAAAAACCGGCCAAGTTCGAGTCGGACTCGCACACAAAGGTTTCCGTAACATTATCGCAAAAGATAGCAAAAAAATCACGTTTATTTATGGGAGCTACTTATTTTATTCTGTTTATAGTATTTTTTGTTATAGCGGCAACAGAAATACATCATCTGTGAAAATTTCAACTCTCTAGCTATCAAGGTTCATGAGATACAGCCTGGCGACAGACGGACAGACAGACAGGCAGACAGACGGACCGCGGAGTCTTAGTAATAGGGTCCCGTTTTTACCCTTTGGGTACGGAACCCTAAAAAAGCCATCTATTAAAATCACTCGTTAATTTAGACCTAGAATACGACCGCACAATACGGAAACGGAAGAAAACATTACTACCCAAGTACCTAATGTACGATAATTATGTATCTTAATAAATTATTAACCGGCAAAATACTCAGTGCCTAACAAAACAACGTCCTTCTCTAACAATTCATTAAGATTTCAACTTAAGGTTACACTAGTCGAAAATTCTTCCATACAAGCGTAGTCTAGGAATTATTCCACTGTGTGACAATGCACGTTCAAAATAAAAAGTGATATTAATTTGTCTCATCATTATCTAGCCCTGTATGGAAGCAGTTAAAAAAGCAGCAGTTAAAGTTATGAGCGTTGAAAGTTCCACATTTCGACACTAATTTTAATGCATTTTTGGCCGCGAATAAATAGCATAAGAAGACGGAAAATTGCAAAACGGCCTCCATACTGGGATAGATTAGTAGTTCAACAATGCAAATAATTTTATTTTGAACAGATACGTAGAGTCGTTTTTTCATGATATCCAGACTCCCAAAGGTCTGTTTATACAATTTCGCGCGCTCGGTTTCGTCCTAAATCATTATCCATTTCGCTACAAATTTGCAAAAGTGTGTATTCGTAGGCGAACTAGCTTCCTACTGCTCATCACAGCATCTATCTCTTCCGCACGTGTTATCGGTTGATATAAAATGCATTTTAACCCCGCGCACAAAATAGTTCGTGCCGTTGACTAGTGTAACCTTAATTCTGAGGTTATTTGTACGAAAATCATCTGGCTTTTACGTTTTTTTTTTTGACAATCTAGTTTTCTTCATTAGTAAATTGCACCCATGCGATGCCGAGGCGGCTCGGTAGTTAATTATAAAATTGAGGTTAACCGTAGCCGGTTATCGGTTACCAGTAAATCGCAATCCATAAAGGTAACCACGGAAGTAGTAAGTACTTTCTATGTATTGGTTTTTTATTTTATTTTAGTAATTCCACCTTTTAGTAAGACCGTCTTTGTACTTTTTACCCGACTGCCGAAGGAGGGTAATGTGTTTATCAGTCTATGTATGATGTATGTATGTTTGTTACTGTGTGGCGTTCTAGAGACCAAACGCGTCGGCCGATTTTGATGGTTCTTACGTCAATCGATTCGTCACTGGCTACATTAATTACTGGAAAATAGGAAAATGGCGGATTTTGGGCGCCATATTTTGGGGCCCAATTTTTTTTCTTCCTATCCCATCGTGTGGGGTATCATAATAAAGGGGATTAAGAGGTGATTTCAAAAATATATAACACATATATGTTTAAATGTACTGAATGAAAAAAAAAAAAACAAAAAATTATAGGTAAATTAAAAAAATATTCAAAAAATCATAAAAGCCGACTAGCTGAGATGCGAACTAAAAAGACGTAAACAAGGAGAAAATCATGCTGTGCAGTCGGAGGATACATCTGGTTTTGATCAGCCAGCTCTCGAATATGTATCCTACGACCGCACAGCATGATTTTCTCCTTTTTTTTCGTATTTTTAGTTCGCTTTTCAGCCAGTCAGGTTTATTGATTTTTGCATATGATTTAAAAATAAGTAAACCACTCACCAAAACTGCAATATTAGGCACAATAATAGTAGCGTTCAAGTCTATAGTGTTGAGTTCAGGCAGGAAGATAGGGAACCTCTTCGCCGTGTACGTCATGGTGCTATTCTCATTGAAGTACACGTTCGAGTGAAGGAGTTTCTCTCTGGAATCATAGAGAAATATATAGAATAATAAGTAGATGCTGGCTGATTGGATGAAGAAAAAGAATTAACAGTGTCGTTCCCGCCAAGTTTTGACATTTCATGTTCGTTGCAATGCTTTGGGATAACTAGACTGAACTATCAAATTGAATATTATTGTGACTGCCACGTATAACTTAGGCTTGTTCTTCTTGCAATGCTTTTACGTCCTCGTAGAATATTATCGACTTTTGCGCGGGCAAACCCGCTGGCAAAACCTAGTATCTAAAGAACTTTAAGGCGCCGATTCCCTTGAGTTGAAAAAAATTTCTTACATTAGACAATTTTCTTAATAATTTGATCTAAGAAAATTTTGGGTTTTATTCGTATAACATAGTGTAATTAATTTGTAAAGTTATGTCTAAAACGGACAAAAACACAACGCTGGGCGTATTTTAATGAAAGCGACACAATCTCAAAGACAATTTAATTATTTACATTTTGATCTGAGGCTTTTTTTTAAGTCATAGAATAATAAGGAAAGTACAAAAAACTACAAAATTTTGGATCGCGCCGGTGTGAAACGAGTGCGCGTTTTGTTCCCTCAAGGTCGTTGGCGTTAGTTGACGTCTTAAGTACCTAACAAACATTAAAGGCTAATCATTAATCATTAGTCTGATAAGATTTTTACATAATGACCCATAAGTAGGTAGATACCAATTTACCAAAGACATGAAGGTATAGTATTTTTTTGTAAGGAAACGTGTGTTGAAGACTGCACTAAAATTAAAAAGAAGCATTGGTATTCTCTGTGTACTACTTCCTTATTTTTTGTTTAGAATTTGAATACATTAAGAGTTTTGATAGATTAGGGTGATGGTGTAGCTTGAGCTGAGATATACACGGCTATTTATAGCTCTTGATCACAGACATAAATCTTACTAGATAACGCATTTGCCTCTATCTGTATGAAAACAAAGAGTGCCACTTTTTCGCACCCAATTTATTACGTAGGTACTGATAAAACAAAATGTTTCCATTGTCTCGGCCCACTTGTTTTGGCGAGTGTTTACAACATTACAACTCAATACGGTGTATTTAGGCATTCGGTTGATGTCCGGTGCCGATAACGCTAAAATTGAACCAGCTCAAAGTAAGATCATTGCTCTCACTATCACTTCCTTTTTTGATACGCGAAGTTTAAACATTTCCGTCATCTAGTTCAATTTAAGTTTGTGTTTGTGACATTGTGGTTGCAGAGGTCGTTCCTAGGATGGGTTACCATACCATACATTACATACCGACAACCTGCCGTGCCTCGGAAAGCACGTTCCACAGGCTTTTTACGTATCTTGCAATAGTAAAACGATAGATATTTTATTGCGCAATAATTGCTCTTCAATACAGAATTTTTGAGTTATTGGCGATTATTTTAGAAATAAGTGCATTTGACAAATAGCGAGCGATTAGCAAACGATTGTGTAGGACCTACCATAAATAAGATAAAGTGTTTGATCGCGCGGTAATTGCTGATTACTGTTACTTACGGTACACACCTGCATGCAGGTTTCATTTATAAATAGTTAGTGTGCTTATGCCAAGTATTTTAACGCACTAGATCATGATAACGTAAACGATTACCTACCTAATTCAACTTCTATACAAAAAAGAGTTTCCTCCTTACTGTCACCAGACGGCACTTAAGAGTCCCTACAAGTTTCACGAGCCAAAAACAGAAAACAGCTACTTTTTCAGCGAAAATTTCTCAATAACTACAAGATATATGATAAAAAATATAATGACAAAAAAAAACGACACAGGTCCGTCGTCGGCCCATGAGCAAAATTGAATGTCTCGCGCTTGCGCAACGGTTTATAAGGCAATATTCAGACAATTTATTAAAATAAAATAAGTACTCAAAAATAAAATATAAATATTGGATTCGATTGATAAACACCTCAAATTTCAAATTATTTATCAGTTATTTTTATATTCAACATATTCTTACACGTAGCCGACGCTTTCGCACATGATAAAATTGCCTTTTTTCCGCGTGGACAATATTTTTTTTTAAGTACAAATACAATAAACTTTAAAAAACAAAATTGGTGGCTTACTAGTATACTGTATGCCCAGTCCACACAATTATTTGCAGATTGTTATTTGCCATCAGTAAGCTGAAAAAGCAATTGAAAAACCTGGTGTTTCGGGATTACTTAAAAACGTGTGTTACGAATTTATTTTTCTAATTTTAATTGAGCAGTTATCAAAAATATGTAATGTTTATTTCCTAGATAACTATGTGACGCAAAAAGTTGTTTTAAAAGATTTATCATATATCTTGAAGTTATTGAGAAATTTGCCCTGAAAAAGTAGCTATTTTTTCTGTTTTTAGCTCGTGAAACTTGTAGGGGTTCTTAACCAGTTGTAATTCATCTGTATGAAAACCAAGCGTGCCACTTTTTCACAAACAAATTAAAAACAAATTTACTTATCAATAAAAGAAAACATTTCCAATGCCTCGGCCAACTATTCTATACATTCTTTACAGCTGGCATAAAAAGGCATTTTTCTAGATTTCGGTGACGATAATGCTAAGATTACGATCACCGATCGTAACTTTTCTCCGTTTTTTGGCACGCGAAGTACATGCAATTGCGGCATCTAGTTAGATTTATGTCTTACATGTCTTATTATGACAAAAGTCGCACTAAGACCTCTGAAGAAAATCTGATATCAGTCTTCCCAAGACTGCCTTGTTGGTACTAGACCAGACTCAGAAGCGGCCGGCTTCTAAACTTGTGCCCTTGCAGTAGGCTCGCCCCCAATTATATTAGACTTAAAACTCAGGTGAACGTACCTATTACAAGCGTGATGTTATGTTAAGCCAAGGGCACCCAACACGAAGAAAGAGAATTTGGTTCAAATAAATTGCACTAGATGGCGTGATAATCTTCTATTTGTTATTGAGTTTTGTGAAATATTAAGATTTTCTAGAGAAGATCATAAAAAACATGTATTTTCTTGTTTAATTAACTCACCTAAGCACAAAATTAAGGAATATATGTGCTCTTAATTCACACTTCAAAGATTATTTGAATGAATAATTTAAAATTGATTCCAATAGATGGCGCGATTTAAAATTTCTGAGGCATTTTCTCAATCTTTTTATTTGTTTTGTAACACATTTTGGTACAATTAAACTGTAAAAACCAGCAAAAAATACTAACAAATCTTTGCTGTATTAAAAAAAAAAGTATTCACGAACCGAGTTAACCCTTTTACTTGCAAGTCGCTGCTAACACCATCTATAGCCGTGGAACGGAACCGAACGCGATCGAAGTACCTACTCATAAAAATAATCATTTTAATCAGACGAAAAACGCTAGCTAAGTCGGCACGGTTTCTTTGTATGCGATGAGGCATATGTATGCTAGATTATTTGTGGTTATGCCGTCTTGACAAGGGGTATTTTGTTATAGTTGTTCTATATCACGATGACATGTTACGTGACTTTTATGACGCCGAAATAAGATTAATTTTGCTTCGATTCATCCGTCATCGTGAGATAGAACAACTATAACTAGTTACTGGGTTATGGAGGTCAGATGAACAGTCGCTCCGTGTTTAATACTGGATCTCAGCTGCAGCCGGTAAGGCTGGAAACAGACGTCTAAGAGGCTATTCAGATGATGGTGAAGACATATTATGGTGTGGATGCTGTCTGACTTTAAACTACTTAAATATCATTTTCTTTGTAGATACCATTATTTTACATAAATTATGACTCAAATAATAGGGATGTTAATTGAAAATATACCATCAGCAGTGGTGTCTCATCCCGTACAAAGAAACCGTGCGGACGTACTGTACTGATTATTTTTTGTACATCGATCGCTTTCGGTTCCGTTCCACGGATATAGATGGTGATCTATCTATCGCTGTGGAACGGAACCGAACGCGATCGATTTACAAAAAAATATTCGGTATATTCAGATGAAAAACGCTAGTTACGTCGGCACGGTTTCTTTGTATGGGATGAGGCATCTGTAGCTAGTACGAGTATTATACTGTGCCACAAGAAAAAAATAGTGTCCAATATTTTTTATTAATCTACCTGAGATTAATAAAAAATATTGGACACTATTTTTTTCTTTTGACGACGATATAATGCGTTGAAATATCGTGCGACCTTACGCCGTTAGTACACATTATACTGACATAGTGACGTCACAAGCCCCCAGTCCTGAATTTTGATGCGCTTTAACTTTGTACATTTTTATTGATTTGTCCAATATTATTCGATAATCTTACTGACGGCCTAAATAGAATTATATTGTTCTACCCAGAAAATCCCACAATCACTGAGATAGTTTCTCGTTAGAGAATTCAGCTTCAGAATCAATATGTGTCGTCTACGTCGTCACAGAAACCCAGCCTGCATCATAAGCAGGTGGGACTCCAGGGACGCGGGCACTCAGATTGGGTACACTGTTCGCCCACCAAGTAATTCCAGTAAGACGGTGGCACATTGATCTCATGCTGCCGAGCACAGCGTGGCTCAGGGGAGGCGCTTTTTCAGTCTCCCCAGGGTTGTGCCCTTAAGCATCGCGTCTGCGTTGGTTCTGGGGTGGGATTTTAAGAGATCACGGGGGATCTACGTGCTGATGATCAATTACTGAGGTGAAAAATAAATCCACACTCCCTCGTCTTTTCCTCAAAACTCCAGGCGCCCTTTGAATGTTTCTCCCCATAAAAAAACATTTTAACAACCGACTTCTAAAAAAAACACTGCAAAGCGAAAAATAACTTTCTTTGCCGAAGTCGGTGTCCTATGTTTACGAATGGTACCTATTGTTTTCCGTGTTTCGACACCGACTTCGGAAAAGAAAGTTATTTTTCGCATTGCAATTTTTGGAAGTCGGTTTGTTTTTTTTAGGGTTCCATACCCAAAGGGTAAAAACGGGACCCTATTACTAAGGCTCCGCGATCCGTCTGTCTGTCTGTCTGTCTGTCCGTCCGTCTGTAACCAGGCTGTATCTCATGAACCGTGATAGCTAGACAGCTGAAATTTTCACAGATGATGTATTTCTGTTGCCGCTATAACAACAAATACTAAAAAAAGAATAAAATTAATATTTAAGTGGGGCTCCCATACAACAAACGTGATTTTTTTTGCCTGTTTTTGCGATAATGGTACGGAACACTTCGTGCGCGAGTCCGACTCGCACTTGGCCGGTTTTTCAGTCTCCCCAGGGATGTGCCCTAAAGCATTGCGTCTGCGTTGGTTCCGGGGTGGGCTTTTAAGAGATCACGGGGGATCTACGTGCTTCTTCTTCTTTCGTGTGAGGTGTGGCCACCTCTGGTGTCAGAGTTAATTAAGCCGCCTCTGGGAACACCACGGGCCTCTGACTTGGCTATTTTAGACTTACATTAACTATATAAGTCCAGGTTTCCTCACGATGTTTTCCTTCACCGTTGCCAGTGATGTCCAAGATAAACTTAGAAAGTACATATGCATTTGGAAAAGTCACATTGATACTTGCCCGGATTTGAACCCACGACCTCAAGCACGAGAGGCGAGGTCTTAGCCACTGGGCCACCACGACATCTACGTGCTGATGATTAATTACTGAGGTTAAAAAAAAAACCACTCTCCCTCGTCTTTCCCTCAAAACTCCAGGCGCCCTTTGAAGGTTTCTCCCCATAAAAAAACATTTTAACAAAAAAACAAACAGACTTCCAAAAAAAACACTGCAAAGTGAAAATTAACTTTATTTTCCGAAGTCGGTTTCTTTATGGTACCTATTGTTTGCCGTGTTTCGACACCGACTTCGGAAAAGAAAGTTATTTTTCGCATTGCAATTTTTGGAAGTCTATTTGTTTTTTTGTTATTTTTTTTTCATTTATCTCTTTTTAGTTTTGATAGGTAACTCCAATTGCCATAAAAATCATATATAGCCAAAGTACATCTCATGATGATTCCAATAAGCCCTTACACGACTAGGATACATTGTTTTATTTCGGAGTTCCAGTGCCTACCTGCCGGCTTCGTCATCAGATCCATTCGAGGGTACCATTTTCATAAGTACTATTTATTTTCTAAGTATTTGCTTTATCATAGTCGTTTAGCTATTCGAGATATCTTATACCCCATAACATCCTTAGCATTAAGGAGATCTATTGTCCATCTGTGGTTGGTCTTCTGCACCAGTTCCACTTCACCAAATGATTGCATTGTCGATGAAAATACCAAAATCGCTATATAAACTTGGAGGGATCCAAAAGTAGTGAGAACGGCATACTCCATGGTAAGAAAAAAAAATATACTGGCAGGCATAGCTCAGATACATATCATCATCAATACATATAATAAATCTGTAGAAAAATATTTTTTGTACATCGAAAATAATTCAAAAAAAAATAGCCAGGGTGTTAAAGGATAACCAACAGAACGCATTTCTAGCATTTTTGGAATTTTTGTCTGTTTGTCTGTTTATTTGTGCACGCATCACGTGAAATGTACGAAACCAATGTAGATAACTTTTATACATAAAAATTGTGCGTATCTTGAAGAATTACTTAGTTTTTGTTTCATCGCAATCGGTTCACTCTATCAAAAGTTAGATGAATTTAAAGTGTTCAAGAAGTAAAATTATCACAGCTCACGTAATTCAGTTACTCGGACAGTTGAACTCGCTATTCGATAGATGGCGTTGTGCATTTAAAGACATTTTCTGAATCGCAGTGTTAAGATTTTACGTGAAAGAATGACACTAGAAAAAAAAATTAGCATGTAGTATGTATATTTTTGAGTATGTGGAGTAGGCAGGCAGGCTGGTAAGTATGGTAGGGTTGGCAGGCAGATGACGGGAGCGAAGCCTTGCTTCGTGTCGGAACGTGTTCTCGAAAATGGTGAAAAACGCAGTGCGAGCCGTTATTAAAACCTCTGTTTAAAAAAGTTAACGACGCAAGAGATTCATTGCGATTTGGAGGCAATATAAGGAGAGTCTGCTCCGCCGAGTCTGCATCACCGACCCCGAAGAAGTTCGGTCCAGGCGTCTTTGAGTAATCGGGGAACATACATAAAAAAAAACAAAAGATTCCGACGAATTGAGAACCGCCTCCTTTTTTTGAAGTCGGTTAAAAAACGAAAATGACGTCGACACTTTATGTTCCACTGTTTTAAATATATTTCATTATCGCAACGCTTACTATGCTGTACAACCCTAAAGCTATTAAGCATGTCTATGCTAGTATTATATTATCTGTGGCATGACGATCATTTGGTTGCATCATTGACCTTAAAACTTTACCATCCGTGATCCGTTATGTTTTTCGTCGTAACAATCGTGCTATGACGTCACCATACAGTCATACATCGTCTTTGATTTTGTTCCCACAAACTGCCTCGTGGTTAAATAATAAACGTCTGTATTCTAGATAATCTATATTCACCTGTTTTTTTTTTAATATTATTATTGATAGGCTCGCGCCTGACCACTATCTCACCTGATGGTAAGTGATGATGTGGTCGACGATGTAGAGAATTAAGCAATCGAAGTTGAGTTTGTTAAACTGTACTATGCCAAAATATGAGTTTAATTCAGGTTTCGATCCGTGGATGGGTGACAATTAAAAAGAAAAAAAAAACTTCCCCACTTTTATTTGAAGATATTTGAAATACGAATTACAAATTAAATTTTTAAGAGGTAATTGAATTACAAATACTGAATTAATATTTGTATTTTTATTGCAAGTAATTCAAATACTGTCCAACCTTGGTAGCGGGACGGGGGACAGGACGGTATGGAAGAAGAAAATGTTTTGCGCCGACCTCAAGCGACATGGGATAAGGCCAGGAAGAAGTAAGTACACAATAGGCCTATTGCCTTCAACCGCATCTCCTGGACCTCAAGCACTAGATCAACGAGGCAGTTAGTTCTAAATACTGAATTGCTGAACTGCGGGCACATTGCTCGATCGATTGAGTGGTGACGGCGAACCGGAGGACGTTGTGTTGGAAGGCTTCCCACTAGGTGGAGCGATAACCTGTTGAAGGTGGCGGGGATTCGCTGGATGCGAGACGCACTGGACCGGTCAATGTGGCTCTGGCTACACTTGGGGGAGGCCTATGTCCAGCAGTGAACGTCTTTCGGCTTAAATAGTGATGATGATAACTGAATATGGAAACCAGCTCTGAATCTTATGGAACTCCGCCTCAAAACGGCAGAATCAGACCACAGAATGCCATTAAGTCTACGAAACCTGCTCAGTTAACGGTGTATATGTATAACGGTTAAAAAAACCCTGACCTTGCCCAATCTCGGCCTTGGAGTGTCAAATTTGGCAGACAAACACTGCGAGAATTAAAGAGCGTATAATTACATAAAATGACGTGTAATTGTACGATCGTTAGGCGATGACATGGTGTGATGGGCGTATGTTTTTATTGCTGGTTGCTGGGTCCAGTGCTGCCAACTTGTCTAAGCAAAAACGCGCTGCTAGCTCTTTAAAAAAGCGCTACAAAGCGCTAAATGGTCGCCAAATCTCAAAAATATGTCGCAAAATCTTATTCGTAGCCAAATTCAAACAAAACGCCCAATAATTTGAGACTAGGGCTGTATTAATAAACGTATTTTTCATTCGCGCGTAAACGTATTTTTTTAGAACTATTTGAGCGCGTTTTTTTTTCCGCAATGCGTGCAGCTTCATACATTTCCACAGATCACAGAATGGGCGAAAAAAAAACGCAGTGCGTGCTATGCCTAAGGAATTGATATTTTTCATCGGTGATATTATGTTCTAGATTTGGCTATTTTTTGTTGTAACGAGATACTTACTTGACTCATGGTAGGAAAAATTAGAGAACATTACTTTAATGTGTTGGTATTCTTCACAGAACAAAAAAAACGCCTATAACAGTCTCTGTTCTGTGGTATTCTTTACGTTTTAGGTTAAAAGTTTTATTATATATTCGGCAATCAAAGCCCTAAAGCTTCTGAAGGCCAAGCAAATCACATGCCTGCTGTAAACTTTATCAATACTTTACTAGCTCCACTATATCACCGACGATTACCAAGTAACATATTCAAAGTTACTTTGACAGATACATAACATAACCTATAAATATGTATAGCCTTTCACCAGTTTTTTTTTGCGTTGTATCCTTGGGCAACAAATGAACACCGGGGTTGGTACATCCTGGTATTTTAATTCAATTTATATTAGCTCGTGGCTAAAGAGGAGGTCGTGGCTAAATAATAACAGCCGCACGGGTCGATCATCAAGGTTAAGCAACGCTTAACGAGGTCGGTCCGTGGATGGGTGACCATTTCAACATACCGAGTTTCCTCCGTGCCTCGGAAAGCACGTTAAGCCGTTGGTCCCGGCTGTCATTTGAAGATCTTTGGCAGTCGTTACGGGTAGTCAGAAGCTTAAGATCTGACACCAGTCTTGCCAAGGTGTTACCCAGTTACTGGGTTGTGGAGGTCAGATAGGCAGTCGCTCCATGTAAAACACTGGTACCTAGCTGATTCCGGTAAGACTGGAAGCCGTCCCCAATATATTTGGGAAAAGGCTTGGCAGATGATGATGACAGACTTATAACACAGAGCACAGCACACAGAGGCATATTTCGAGCAAAATTAAAATTTACTGAATGATAGTTTACAAAATGTATGGATTTGACAGCTTTCGTGAAGAAATGGCAGTTCACATCCTCATTGCCAGACTTTCAGGCTTCTGAGAAGATTGTCTGCAGCAATAGTGTAGGAAATAAATATAATACTTACAGATAGACAACGGGTCCAATCTCTTCAACGTTCAGCTTGTCATCGAGACCCTGCAGGAATCTCTCGTGGTTGGTTACGTTGAAAACGTAAACTCTCAACTTGACCTCATCGGGGGGGTCCGACCACCAGTCGTACGGTGGCATACCTGGGGGTCAAAAGTGATATCTTTATCATCATTTACTAGGCAGACTTTTATGTACCGCTGGAGTTATGAATAATCTTATTCATATGTTTTGTCCGACAGATTCGTGATCAGTTAGCACAGAACAAAAAAACGCCTACTCAGTGCCAAACTGTTTTATGTTTTGATGCAAAATAAGTCTCTATTTTAATGGAAATGTCTAGTCTATTAAATTAACACATGTCACATAAACTTATGTCTGAGATAGCTTTTGTTTTCAAACTATTGTATGCCTAACATGGTGGAGCAGTGCAAATGCACACAAAAATAAATCAATAACAAATCTGTAACCGCTGTCTCACAATAAAGATTCTTTGACTTTGACTATTCGATCATTTTTGTTTGTTTGTTGTTCGCCATTGTTCACCAAGCGTGTGGAGGCGGCATTACAATTTGGATTTTGCCATTTCGACCATCGGCATCGCTGACATCAAATGACCCCTGTCTGGAGCCTCAGACAAGCTTCTTCACAGATACTACACTTACTAGATCCGTAAAGGTCACTGTACACGTGCCAAAAACCTAACTTCACTTTATCAAACAATTCTAGACATTAATAACAAACAAATAAAGTTGGTTTTGACCATAAACTTGAAACAAAAAACCAAGTTTGCTCACGTCATATTGATCGTCCGATGTTTACAGAACAAAATATTGAAGTGATAATTTATATTTGCCAGCTAAATATAGGAAACTTTATAGACAAACAAACACTTGGTTGTATTCTGTTTGCTTATGTAGATATTAATTAACAACCTATTGACAAAATGGTCGGACAACTAGTCTTTAAAAGGGGTATCGTGTTACCCAGGAACAGCGTTGCAGAGGTAAAGGCGATGACTGTCGCCAACGATCTTGAGGGAACAAAACGCGCACTCGTTTCACACCCGCGCGACCCAAAATTCAGTAGTTTTTTGTTCTTTCCTTATCATTCTATGAAGCTTAGATCAAAATGTAGATAATTAAATTGTCTTTGAGATGGTGTTAATTTTATTAAAATACGCTCGGCGGTTTTGGTGCGATTGTCGTGTTTTTGTCTGTGTTAGACATAAATATCTTTACAAATGAATTACGCTATGATATACATAAATCTGAAAATATTCTTAGATAAAATTATTATGAAAATGGTCTAATGTAACACATATTTTTTTCCAAAAATATACGACTAGCCGGTTTAGACGTGATTTTAAAACTCTACTCATTTTAAAATCAGCTACTGAGGGGTATCTGCGCCTTAAGGTTACACTAGTCGAAAATTTGTCCATACAAACGTAGTCTAGGGATTATGCCACTGTTTGACGATACGACGGCGACGACGGCGACGACGGTACGTTCAAAAAAAAAGTGATATCAATTTGTCTCATCATTATCTAGCCCTGTATGGAAGCGAAAATGTAAAAAAAGAAAATATTTGAAAGTTATGAGCGTCGAAATTTCCACATTTCGACACTAATTTTAACGCATTTTTGGGCGCAAATAAATACCATAAGAAGACAGAAAATTGCAAAACGGCCTCCATACAGGGATAGATTAGTAGTTCAACAATGCATGTATTTTATTTTGAACTGATAGATTTAGTCGTTTTTTCATGATATCTAGACTGCCAAAGGTCTGTTTATAAAATGTCGCGCGCTCGGTTTCGTCCTGAATCATTATCCATTTCGCTCCAAATTTGCAAAAGTGTGTATTCTTACGCGAACTAGCTTCCTACTGCTGATCACAGCATCTATCTCTTCCGCACGTGTTGCCGGTTCGTGCCGTCGACTAGTGTACCCTTAAGGCCCTTACGTCGCTTTAGTGTCGTAAAACTGTTACTTTCTAAAGCACACATTTTTTTTTATTCATGTAGTGACATTGGGAAACACTGTTTTTTCATATGACTAATAATTTTGCTTTAAAAAATAATTAACAACACGATATTTTTTCGTTTCATTTGTATTCTCCTCCAAAACAACTTCGATATTTAAAAAAAATATTAGGATGTAACTTGCAGTCCGATGTTAGAAGGGGGCCGGTGAGAGTGGTGGGAGTGGTGGTGAGTTCGTGGAGTTCATGAGCACACACGCCAAAGTAAGATTCTGTAGAAGACCAACAAGTAGGCAACCCGGCGATGAGCAAAGCTGTGAAATTTGGCATCCATCAGTTTAACGTCGCCAATGAGCCTCTTAGCTCTGCCACATATAATATAGTTCCACCGAGTCAGGCGCGGCAAATTGATATTTAGCCGAGCCTTCCCAAATGTGGCTGCAATACTCCATGCAAATGTTATCAACTGACTGAAAAAAGGAGGAGGTTCTCAATTCGACTGTATGTTTCGTATATTTTTATGCAATTATGAACCGATCTTTTTTTATTTGAAAGCTGGTTCTCATGTGCTGCCAGTTAAAGATCCAAGATCTGACGAGTATTTCATATATATAATCAAAAAAGATGTACACAAGAAGAAAATCTTGCTGTGCAGTCGGAGGATACATATTCGCGAGCTGGCTGACCAAATTAACTTTTTTTATTTACAACTTTTTAGTTATACTTTTTTTTTCGAATAACTTTAAACATATAAGTGTTTTATATGTTCGTAATCACCTCTAAAAACCCTTCATTTGGATACCCCACTTAATAGAGTTCGAAGAAAAAAAAAATTGCTGCCCCTACAATATGGCGCCCAAAATCCGCCATGTTTCTTTTTTTTCAACGGTACATATCTAAGCACACATGGGCGGCCAAGACCTTTATAACGATGTCTTAATTATAAAAATCCGTTAAGTGGTTTGAAAGGTACGAGGTAATAAAGAATATTACATACATACAAACATATAAGATACGCGCGAAAAACATAACCCTTTCCTTGCAGCCGGGTAAAAATACTCGTCAGATCTTGGATCTTAAAATAATAAATAACTATGAAAATACGCATTACTAAGGAGTAATAATTATTATTATTACTCCTTAGTATATTATTTTAGTATTATGTCCTTTATTTAATTTTCTTTCTTATTTCTTACATTTTTAAATATTTTTACAAAATACATACAAAAAAGAAAAACATTTAAAAATAGTAGCCCACCGGTATCGGGAACAGGGTCCAAGCTACCGGTGGTCAGGGCTCCTGAGAGAGGAACCTCCTAACGATACGCACCGTGTCCAGGATTACCGCTTTCTGGATCAAGTCCTTGATCCAGCTGCCCAACGAGAGCCTCCTCAGATGTTCGTCGAAGCTCTTGGCTATTATGCCATTGGCCGTAACGAATAGTCGTTGACTGCTGTATTCACATCCCACATGTCGACAACCTCGCGAGCCAGATCAAGATACTTTAGTATTATTATTATTATATAGAGTTCTTTACTTTTCTTCTCTTTTAAAAGAGTATACGACCTTACACACGGGCCAGGACCAAGTGTGTGAGGGGATAATTAAATTGAAAAGGTGGATGATAAGGTAGAGGAAGTCAGGAACTTCCGGGTTATGCGACAAGTATTGAGAATGGTGGCTTTTTGTAGCATGTATAGTGTGTGAGAAGATTATTATTTATTTATTTATTAAAACTTCATGCAACATACAGGACATAAGACACAGGACATACATAGGCGGACTTATGAATACTCGAATGTAATTAAGGTTACACTAGTCGAAAATTCTTCCATACAAACGTAGTCTAGGGATTATGCCACTGTTTGACGATGTACGTTCAAAATAAAAAGTGATATCAATTTGTCTCATCATTATCTAGCCCTGTATGGAAGCAAAAAAGTAAAAAAAGAAAATATTTGTTATGAGCGTTGAAAGTTCCACATTTCGACACTAATTTTAACGCATTTTGAGGCGTGAATAAATACCATAAGAAGACGGAAAAT
This sequence comes from Orthosia incerta, assembly GCA_948252205.1. NCBI lineage: Eukaryota > Metazoa > Arthropoda > Insecta > Lepidoptera > Noctuidae > Orthosia > Orthosia incerta. The sequence continues at coordinate 15,054,788 of OX411766.1, read as the reverse complement.
GTCAAAACGGCCTCCATACAGGGATAGATTAGTAGTTCAACAATGCAAATAATTTTATTTTGAACAGATAGATTTAGTCGTTTTTTCATGATATCTAGACTGCCAAAGGTCTGTTTATAAAATTTCGCGCGCTCGGTTTCGTCCTAAATCATTATCGATTTCGCAAAAAATTTGCAAAAGTGTGTATTCGTACGCGGACTAGCTTCCTACTGCTTATCACAGCATCTATCTCTTCCGCACGTGTTGTCGGTTGATATAAAATAAATTTTAACCCCGCGCATAAAATAGTTCGTGCCGACGACTAGTGTAACCTTAAAGTCACAAATCTACAGAGTATAGTAACAGATTCTGTATAAAAAAATAACAGTTAAACGGCTTACATTGAAATCTGGGGTAACTTTGATGATAACTTTTTATTTTTTTGGGTTTTAAAGCTAACGCCGAGAAAACGGAATGCACCTCAATTTTCTTTTTAAAATTTGCAACACTAACACATGTCAGCCATGTTTTGCATCAACCTCAGCGCAAGAATAAGTTTACTTGTTGCAAATATTTTGAATTGTATATTGTGTGAATTCATTCAAAATTAATTGTAAATTGGGATTACGTTTTATAGCAAAAAAAAAACAATGGGGTATCAAAGTAGCCCCATTTTTATTTTAACGTTCATGGGATCGTTTTTTAGGGTTCCGTACCCAAAGGGTAAAAACGGGACCCTATTACTAAGACTCCGCGATCTGTCTGTGTGTCTGTCCGTCTGTCACTAGGCTGTATCTAATGAACGGTGATAGCTAGACAGTTGAAATTTCCACAGATGATGTATTTCTGTTGCCGCTATAACAACAAATAAAAACAGAATAAAATAAATATTTGAGTGGGGCTCCCATACAACAAAAGTGATTTTTTTGCCGTTTTTTGCGATGATGGAACCCTTCGTGCGCGAGTCCGACTCTCACTTGGCCGGTTTTTTTTATTATTATATCCCAAACTATGGAAAAAAATGTATAGGTAAGGGCAAATAATTTATTTTTGTGAAATCGTCAACACTGCATTTTTTTTTTTGTCAAATTATAATTGAAATAGTTACACAATAGGATTTTATTTCTTTGATTGTTTATTTCTTTCTGTTAACCGTCAAGCTGTGTTCCTCATTGTTTCGAAGGCATGCTAAACTTAACCCACGGCATCAGCTGTTACTGTAATTGCCTCTCGCAAAAAATACATAAATTATTTATTTATAAATAGCATGACAGTGACAACCGTCTTTACCTGCCCATAATCGTCCTTAAGCAACTTTTAAGCTGGCCTTACTTACATTGGTTGACCTAGACACACTGCCGATGACCTTAAACTTGCAAGCGACATCGTAATGAAAGTTTATGCAACTTCCTGACTTCAAAAACACACGAAAATAAACTCTGACATTGAATGTCAGAGTTTATTTTCGTATGTTTTTGAGATTGTCATTTCGAAATTGACGTGATGTTAGTAACTGTGAGGTGAACTGTAATAATTTAATTTATCCTCTATGTGAACGAGTTTTAGTAATGGAGGCCAATCTTAATCAGCGGCACAGATAATATAATACTAGCATACAGATGCCTCATCCCATACAAAGAAACCCATACGACGACATCCTATACGACGTAACTAGCGTTTTTTTTTTATTAGATATGGGTTTGCTCTTGACTCTAGTCTAGGTCATAGGTGACAGATACAGAGTCTACGATGGAGTGAGCTTACCCAGAAGAAGCCTTTTCACTCTAACTTTGAAGAGATTCGGGTTGATTGCATTCGGAAACACAGACGCAGGTAGTGAGTTCCATTCATTCGCTGTGCGCATTATGAAGAATATATGTTTGGAAGCGCTTGGTGCGAATTGGTGGAATGGCAACAAGGTAAGGATGGTAACTTGCAGTGCGTCTAGATGTCCGATGGCAGAAGGGCGCTGGTGGGATCAGGTCGTGGAGTTCTTGAGCACACTCACCGAAGTTTTTCCTCTGATTAAGCTGCTTAATTTTCTAAGAACATCGATCGCGTTCAGTTCCGTTCCACGGATATAGATGGTGTTAGCAGCGACTTGCAAGTAAAAGGATTGACTAGGTTCGTGAATACTTATTTTTAAATACAGCGACGTTTTTTTGTACTTTTTTACAGTTTCATTGTACAAATGAAAAAATCGAGTGGATGCCTCAGAAATTTAAAACCGCACAATCTATTGGAACCAATAAAATGGTCCATTCAAATAATCTTTGAAATGTGAATTAAGAGCCCAATATTCCTTAATTTTGTGCTTAGGTGAGTTAATTTGGGCGCACGGTTGGCGCAGTGGTCGAGCGATTGACTGCTGCGCTGCGTGTCGCGGGTTCGATTCCCGCACGGAACAAATATTTGTATGATCTACAAATAGTTGTTCCGGCTCTGGGTGTTTGTGTATGTGAGTTTATATGTTTGTAAACGCACCCACGATACAGGAGAAATTCCTAGTGTGGGGCAACGTTTTTTAAAAAAAAAAAAAAAAAAAAAAAAATTAAACAAGAACATAATTTTTTATGATCGTCTTTAGAAAATCTTAATGTTTCACTAAACTCAATAACAAATCGAATCTTATCACGCCATCTAGTGCAATTTATTTGCACAAAATTTTATTTCTTCGTGTTGGGTGCCCGTGGTATCAGCGGAGACTAGCAGGCTGCAGATTTTGTGTGCGCAACCACAGGGTATAGTTCTCGCTATACTTTTTGGCCGCCCTGGAGTTGGCTTTCCGATGCGCAAGGCACGGATCGGTGCTGTTTTTGTACTGCGCAGCGATTGTAGCCAACTTCAGACCGGCCAAGAAGTTTGGTGATAACTATACTCATTCACTTTTGAATCCTACTTTGTCCTCGAGGAATGCAATCCATAGACTCGAGACAACTCACATTCTATCATCGAAAGTTTGGCGATAGCGATTGTCAAAAAAACTTTTTTGCAAAAAATTCTACCGACTTCCAAATAAAAAAAAATTGGAAGTCGGTGTCTTTGGTAGGTACAATTTTTTATCGTTATGGACACCGACTTCCAAATATAAATTTATTTTGAAGTCGGTAGTATTTTTTTGCAAAATAGTTTTTTGTTATTCAGTTTTTAGTTGTACCTAATTGGCAAGTTCTTTAGTAAGGTACCTATAATGCCAAAATAGATCACCCGAATACCATGAAAATTAAACATAACCGGCGAAATGAGAGTGTACCAAGGTGAACTGTACACATCTGCGTACCCCTTTAGAGCGTACTGGCGTGATGTTATGTTATGAAATGGTATAAACAATAAACAGACATGCGATTGCAGCAATCCCGAGAGATTTGCCATCATTTATTGAAGAATTCTGTTGTATATCTCTGAAAATCATCATCAGATCTTCACCAAATTAAAATGGGACCAATTTGGGAACATACTCTATCAAACAAAAAAAATATTTTCATAATCGGTCTACAATTGACTGAGATATCGGTGAACATACATAAAAAAAAGAAAACAACGTACATAATGTCGAACATAGAACCTCCTCCTTTTTTGTAAGTCGGTTAAAAAGGCAAAATTGTATGGGATTGACAAGCGATATCGAACAATCAAGTGATCAATCCCTTAACATTTCGACCATCGCCTTCGCCTTCGTTGACATCAATGAGACTTGTCTAGAGCATGGGGTCAACCACAGCTTCTCACCAAATTGATGTCAAACAAGACAAAATGTATAAGATTAGCTACTACCTAAATGTGTGTATTGTATGGAAACTGGAAAGGTATTCGAGTCCTTTCGTTTCCTAGGACGTTTTCACAATGACAAGAACTATTTATTTTAATTACTTAATCGATTTAACTGGTTATTTTAATTTTAGAATCCCTTTCAATGATCGAATGTCGATGCGTCATAATAATAAAAAGACCGGCCAAGTGCGAGTCTGACTCGCGCACAGAGGGTTCCGTATTAAAAAAAAAAACTATTTATTTCCACATGCATTCATAAAATGTTTACATAGTAAATAACGCTCAATCTTTTTGAGGCAAGAATATGTGCGCTATCGATTTAGGTTAACAGTTACCTACTCGCTCACAGTTTATCTGCTAGTGGACCTACACGTAGGCCCTTCCCCCATTCTAAACTTTTCAACGGTAAAGTAGATTTTCAGGATGTTATGTATAAACAGCTACATTCACCAAAATAAATAGGTAACATTACTAACGTTCATAAACAATGAAAGCACCGAAAATAGCTCTAACGAAGAGACAAAATTAACTTTGCGTTGGTCGACTATTAAGGTCCGTTTATATCTACAGACACTGAGCGTGCCAGACACGTGCCGTGGCAGACAAAATAATATTCTTCTATACAGTATCTATTAACGTATTTATATCTATCGTTACACGGCCGCGCAGACACCAACAGACTCACTGTATAAAAGAATATTATTTTGTCTGCCATGGCACGTGTCTGGCACGCTCAGTGTCTGTAGATATAAACGGACCTTTACTCGTAAACTTGTAAAGCCTACTTATCTGTGATAGTTTTCCTTTTAATTTATATTCATTATTATTATTTATATTCATTACTGCCGTGATTTTTTCACATATCCAAAAATAACAATTTAGTTAGCAAGATGGAGACTTGACTTTCACAAAAATTAGTAATTTGAAGGTTAATTTTGCGCAAACGGATCTCTGAATAGAAAAATGATTTTTTCAGACCCGTAATTTTGGAATGGCCTATCCAACGATACCCCACATCATGGGATAGGCGAGAAAAAAAACATCCCCACTTTACGTGTACAGAAGGTTCCAAATATTTTTTACTACTTTGTCGGCGATTCCAAATTACAGCGTTCTAATACTAAGAGTCTCTGAGCTAAGCTGCGGACAACCGGACAAGGTCAAACTATAAGGGTTCCTTGTTGACTATGGAACCCCAAAAATGTTGCCCTTGCCATTGAAGTTAAAAAAACAATTGGCGATCGAGAATATTATGTCCTGTCGTAATCATTTATCATATTATACAGGGTGGGCCAATAATTTTTGCAAATTGCAACACTAAATTTCTCGAATACCGTTGGAGGGAGGGGTGCGCGGGTGGCGGGAAACTATGCGTCGCTACATGCAATTTTAGTCACGATGGAGCGCTTCACGGGACAACAGCGTGCTTTTTGTGTTAAACAATTTTACAAAAACAACGATTCCTACGGCTAGGCCCACTTTCACATCAACGGGCACGTGAATAAGCACAATTGTCGATATTGGAGCAGGGAAAACCCTCGCCTTAAACACCAAAAGCCACTTCATTCACCTAAAACGACAGTATGGGCTGCCATATCAGCAAAGGGCATAATTGGTTGGTTGGTTTCTTTGAAAATAATTCAGGAAATAATGTAACTGTGAATTCAGCGGAATACGTCAAGATGTTGCGAGAGTTTTTGACGCCGCAGTTGCATGAATTTCAAGGATACAACAGCAGGACCTGGATGCAACAAGATGGAGCAACATGCCACACGTCAAATGTGACTTTACCGGTAGTCAAAGAAATGTTTCCGAATAAATTGATTTCTCGCAGAGGTGATATTCCATGGCCTCCGAGAAGCCCGGATCTTACACCATGTGATTTTTTCTTATGGGGATACCTGAAAAGTCGAGTCTACCTTAATAAACCGACGAATATATCCCAATTAAAACGAAACATCCACGACGAGATAGCCGCGATCCCCCGCAGCATGTGTCAGCGAGTTTTCCAAAGTTTGCGTAGTCGATTGCTAGAGTGCCAACGACGAGACGGTGCACATCTCGACGATGTCATTTTTAAAAAATAAATTTCATTAAATTTTCAAAACGTTAAAAATATAATCAACAAAATAACAGTTGTAGTTTTATTTCTATTCATGTTTTAAAAGTGCAAAAATTATTGGCCCACCCTGTATTATGTATGATGTAATTATCCGTTCTCTTTTTGGGGACATTTTTTTGCTGTTGTTATAATACACACAAATCCTTCTTCTCAATCTGTTATAGAATATCCGGCTTATAGCTACCTTCACACTTGATATCCAATAACATTAACATCGTCAAAAATTCAAAATCTAGTATCACACCAGAAAATATTTGTTTAACGAAGACTAGCTGGTAGATAAAAATTTAATCTGTTTTAGTTTTTTTGGGCAAACGCACCGCACTATTCCCAAATCACTGCGACGCCTGAAAGCCGAGAAAAGAAAAGTGCCGAGGCAATGAAGCTCGACGAAGACCCAGAGAATGAATTAAACTGTCTTGAATCCCACAACGAAATTAATCAGAAAAGAATAACGGAGGAGTAGAAAAAAATACAAATTTCCACTTCCCTCCATATCAAGCAGGAGACAGAATAAACAAGCCAAATAGGCATAAAGAGTCGTTTACAACTGGGATAAGCCCAGTTGCCTAGCACCACGGATAAAAATTAATGGGTCCTAACATTGTGATTCCAATAATAGTTATGGCAAAAACGCTTGAACGCACGGAAATTTATTCTACTTTCCACAAGGTCCGTATAGTAAACAACTGCTCTAGATGCAGCCTGTATATTATCCAACATAATATTGCGTTCGTTCTGCCAAAGAATACACTCCCATAATGTGCAGATTGAACATATTCGCAGTCCGATGTAGAACACTGACATAAAGGCGAGGCAACGAGCTTCAAGGAAAATAATTTACTTTTAAAGTTACCATACCCAGTGAGAAATTGGGCAACACAGTGATCCACCTCCAGCCACGTCCTGGTTGACTGTTTTAGAATATGTCTTATAAGATGGCCGTATCAATACTATTTCAAATAAACTCACCTGGACGCATATTCATTTTCTCCAGTAGCATGAAGTCTAGAGGAGTGAATATAAAGCTGCCTATTGACAACAGTATTAATAGGACTCCCCACACACATTGGACTACAGGGCCTGCAACAAAAGAAAAATATAATTATTAATGGTTTCTAGGTTCTAGAATAACATCTATACTAATATTATAAAGAGGAAATATTTTTTTGTTTGTTTGTTTGTACCGAATAGGCTCCGAAACTACCGGACCGATTTAAAAAATTCTTTCACCAATAGAAAGCTACATTATTCCTGAGTGACATAGGCTATTTTTTAACCCGAAAACGGGTCTTGTGGGGTGGTCCACGGGAGCAAAGCCGCACGGAACAGCTAGTCTCTAATAAACTTATTAACTTAATTAAAACAAGCTTTTTTCGTATTCCTCTGTTATTTGCTACTTATGAAAATGGTACCATCGAACTGATCTGTAGATGAAGCTGGAAGGTAAACACTGGAACACAGAAATAAAACAATGTCGGGGCGCACGGTTGGCGCAGTGGTTGAGCGATTGACTGCTGCGCTGCGTGTCGCCGGTTCGATACCCGCACGGAACAAATATTTGTATGACCTGCAGAATGTTGTTCCGGCTCTGGGTGTTTGTGTTTGTGAGTTTATATGTTTGTAAACGCACCCACGATACAGGAAGAAATTCCTAGTGTGGGGCAACGTTTTTTATTTAAAAAAAAAAGTGTTCTAGTCTAGTCGTGTTTGGGATTATTGGAATCGTCATGAGATGAACTTTAAATGATTTTCATGGTCATTGAATATGGTTACCTACAAAAACTAAAAATAAATAACTAATTAAAAAAGTTTTTAATAAAAACATCAAACCGACTTCCAAAACAAAACACTTGAAAGCGGAAATTAACATTCTATTTCGAAGTCGGTGTCGAAAAACGGAAAACACATAGCTACCAAAGATTATTTTTCGTTTTCAAGTGTTTTGTTTTGTTTGACAATTCAAAAGTATCTTTAAAGAAAGAAAGAAAACTTTATTTGTCAAACATGCGTTTACATGACTAATCAGACATGCATGGTATTGATTTAATAAATATTGTGAGCGTCCATGTTTTGCCAATAATGGCGTACAAAATTTGTAAGTATATTATTTTACATGCAATCATTCTAAATATCATTACACAAAACAAAACAAATAAATAATAATTGATTTAAAGATATTATAGTATAATTAAGTATATTATAGTCAAAAATAAATTAAATAATGTCCAGAATATTTATTACTATGCAGTCAAGTAGAGTCATTCAATAGTTAATTAATTTAAAATTCACATTATTCAATTGCTATTCTTAACTATGTACATTAGAAGCCGGTATAAAGTCCTTTTCATTTAAAAAATCTACAACATTGTAATACACTTTACTAACTAAAAAATTTCTCAGCTTATTTTTGAAAAGTGCCAATAGACCAGGGTCGATAATTTTTAAAACCAAAAAAAATAATAGTAGGATGAAACCCATTAGAAAAGGAGGGGAATATTATAAAAATGAAAGGAAAAATAATTTACGGGCGATCTGAGGTCGGGAAGGGGATGGGGGTGAGTTTTTAAGGGTAAAAAACGGTTTTTCTCGATTTCCGGCAAAACTAAAAGTCGTATCGAAAAAAGTCAACTGGCAAAGTTGTAGGTAATAAAAAGATTTAAAACTTTTGTATTTACACTTTTTTCACATAACCTCAAAATTTATGTGAAAAATCCAAAAAACCAAGTTTTTGGTTTTTTATTTTTATCTTTTACAAAAAAATTTTTTTTTTAACGAAATTTGGTGAAAACTTACCTTTTTATGTCCCAAATACGCTGTAATTTATTTGATTAAAAATATTTATTTTTTCACCTTATTTTGAATTAATATCAAAAAAACACCCTAATTTTCAATCGAAAATTCACCCGTCAAAATATCAGCTTTTTTCAAAAAGTTGGTATGGTTTCTGTTCGTTGAAATCTCTACTTTCCGATGGTGAAAAAAAAATATATGTTACTACAGTAAATCTTCTCAGAAAATGCAAAAAATCATTAAAAACTTGAATTCGAAAATTTTTTTTTAATTATTATAAATAATTTTGAGCTATTTATTAAAATTTACACTTTAATTACTCGAAAAACGTTAGATTACATGTGACATTGATAACAAAAAAATTTGCAAATAAAAATATACTACTATAATTAACAAACAAATAAGTTTATAAAATTAATATTTAATAAGACATCTACAATATTTGGAGAAAGTTGTCGAATCTTCTTTAAATTATATACGTAGATGCCTATTTATAACTATTTTAAGATAAATTATATATACCTGAGTAGATATACCTGAGTGACCTACGAAAAATTGTAGCCCATCAAAAGGTATTTCGTGGAGAAGTGGGGAAGGGGCTAGGCGGGTCTGGGTCTTACTACATACATACCTACTATTATATACTATGTATTTCGTAGCAGCTGTTACAACCGTTAGCCTAACCAGTATTCGAAATACAGTACAGTATACAACATCGTTTATAAAAATACACGTGCACGCTGAGTTTCTTGATGATAATTGTGACGAGTTTACTTAAAAAAAACAAAAAAACTTTTCGAAAAGAAATGCCATCAAAAAGACAAAACCTAATGGATAAGTGATTAGAATTGAAGATAAGGTATTTATGAATGATAAGATTAATGTGTTTAAAAATATTGTAATGAATAACGTAATCAGAATAAAGCATCTATCTACATTTAATAGTACGATTTACATTTATATTTATATATAATGAGATTTTCTATGACATAAATGTAATTAGCATTAAATAAATCAACTTTTTAATTGAAACAAATTGCAGCAATCACATTTTTTAGATGAAATTATTTATAATAATTAAAAAATAATTTTCGAATTCAAGTTTTTTTTGATTTTTTGCATTTTCTGAGAAGATTTACTGTAGTAATATTTTTTTTTTTTCACCATCGGAAATTAGAGATTTCAACAAACAGAAACCATACCAACTTTTTGAAAAAAGCTGATATTTTTACGGGTGAATTTTCGATTGAAAATTAGGGTGTTTTTTTGATATTAATTCAAAATAAGGTGAAAAAATAAATATTTTTAATCAAATAAATTACAGCGTATTTGGGACATAAAAATGTAAGTTTTCACCAAATTTCGTTTAAAAAAAAAATTTTTTGTAAAAGATAAAAATAAAAAACCAAAAACTTGGTTTTTTGGATTTTTCACATAAATTTTGAGGTTATGTGAAAAAAGTGTAAATACAAAAGTTTTAGATCTTTTTATTACCTACAACTTTGCCGGTTGACTTTTTTCGATACGACTTTTAGTTTTGCCGGAAATCGAGAAAAACCGTTTTTTACCCTTAAAAACTCACCCCCATCCCCTTCCCGACCTCAGATCGCCCGTAAATTATTTTTCCTATCATTTTTATAATATTCCCCTCCTTTTCTAATGGGTTTCATCCTACAATTTTTTTTTTTCACTTTTTATTATTTTTCAAGGCTTCTACCCTGGTCTACAAGGGCATTTCTCTCCAACTTTTAGGTAATGTATTAAATATGATAGGAGCCATACAGAAAACACTTTTGCGCATGAGGGTTGTTCTCGCAGTATGAGAACATACCCTGCTGTTGTCACGCCTATTACGTGGGACTACTTCATCTAATCGTTTAAAACGGTGAGGATTTGTTTTAACAAAAACAGCCACTCCTAAAATGTACAGACAGGGTAAAGTAAGTATTTTATATTTTTTAAAGTAAGGCACGCAACTATCAGTTGGTTGGTATCTTTATGTGGTTATGTCGAAATAAAGTATTTTGAATTTGATTAACAGGCCATTTTAGCCTTTGCACCGTATTATCGTTGCGTTAATCGTGTTTTTCACTAAAAGTAGCATTCTATTGGCAATAGAATCTGTGTAAAATCGAAAATGTCAATTTTGAACCAGGTGAGATTTTGGTGCAGCAGTGGTGGCCCAGTGGTATCGGCCGCGACTTACAAGTTGTAGGTCGTGGGTTCGAGCCCAGGCAGGCGCTTTACTTTGTGTAAATTATTTCATCACCACTGCTCTCAAAACGGTGAAGGAAAACATCGTGAGGAAACCGGCATGTCTTAGAACCAACAATGCGAAGACATGTGACATCCACCAACCCGCACTGGGCCCGCGTGGTGGATAACGGCCCTTTCCTTCTCACAGAGAGGAGGCCCAGCTGTGTCTCAGCAGTGGGAACATTAATAGATTGATGATGTGATGCGATGTGATGTGAGATTTTGGTGTGTGAAGTCAAAAAAAAGGTATACCTTTTGGAATTTTGTAATTTGACAATGGAATTAGCTAAACATTAATATCACTTTGTCTAAACCACCGTCTATCCGTCGTCGTCGTCGTGTCGTCGTCCGTTATTTTATCACCGTGAAAACTAAGGTGTCAATACGTCAATACGTCCATTCAAGGTGAAAATTACAGTTGACTTCAAGCTCACTCCACCACCACCTATATATTTACGGTGACATTATTTATACAAATAGACCGGCTGGTCCAGTTATGTTATGGACAGGGTCAAGCCTCCTTCACTTAACCGTACTTAAGGTTGCCCTAGTCGACGGCACGAACTATTTTGTGTGCGGGATTAAAATGCATGTTATATCAACCGACAATACGTGCGAAAGAGATAGATGCTGTGATGAGCAGTAAAAAGCTAGTTCGCGTACGAATACACAATTTGGAAAATTTGTAGCGAATTGGATGATGATGTAGGACGAAACCGAGCGCGCGAAATTTAATAAACAGTCCTTTGGTAGTATGGATATCATGAAAAAACGACTAAATGTATCTGTTTAAAATAAAATTATTTGTATTGTTGAACTACTAATCTATCCCTGTATGGTGACTGTTTTGCAATTTTTCTTCTTCTGGTGGTACTTATTTGCGCCCAAAGAATTTAAAATTAGTGTTGAAATGTGAAACTTTCGACGCTCATAACTTTCAATAACATGTTTTTTTTTTACTTTTTGTTTCCATACAGGGCTAAATAATGATGAGACAAATTGATATATTTTTCATTTTGATCGTACACCGCCAAACAATGGAGTAATCGCTAGACTACGTTTGTATGGAAGAATGATCGACTAGTGCAATCTTAAGCCTGCAGCCTTAATGCGTAATAAATTCGACAAGGCAAAAAAAAATCGACCAATCATTCATATTATGCGAGATGAAAGATGCGATGTGGATTTCAGTCTAAGTGATTGGTCGATTTTTTACTGTTTGCCCTTTGCCTTGTCGAATTCATTATGCAATAAAGCTGCTGGTGTACACGGATAAAGTTAACGGTATAATATTCAAATTCAAATTTTTATTGCATAACACATGTAAACACATGTGTTATGCAATAAAGATTTGAACACAACAAGGTATTATAAATAGTAATATAGTTCACATGGACCCTGTCAGGCACAGCAATTGAGTAAAACAATAAGTTAATTTAATTAATATTAGATAATTAGTTAGATAAATTTTAAATTAAATGATGCTACAGAATAACAATTGTAAAATAAAGAATGTCAGTGAAAGATTATGTACAAAAGTCAAATAAAATGGTAAAATGTCAAAACAAAATAATAAAATCAAATAAAATAGCAATGTCAACAAGATAAAATACAAAATAAACGTCAATATGTCGAGCACAGTAATTTAGTGTAGTGAATACCTAGCATAATATAAACATAACTTGGAGAATTCTTAATTTTAATTGTAAAATAAATGATGCCACAGATTATCAATGATAAAATAATGAATGTCAAAATAAAGTTTAGATAAATAGTCAAATAATGGGCGAAAAAAACATCAAAATAAAAATGGCAATGTCAACAAAATTAATTACAATACAATTTGTCAAAATACAATAAATAAATACAATAAATACAGCGTTCTGGGCACGTTTCCCATTGACATCGATGTGGATGAATTTTTTGATGCGCAATGAGCCCCTTTTCCTCTCCCCTTTGTATGTAAGTTTGTTTTGTTATTAGGCATAAGATTAGAAATATTCAATTGTATATATTGTTTAAATTATAAATAAATACAATTAATTATGAAGTTTTCCCTCAACAAGATCCCTTCCCATAGCTGACATTTCAAATCAAAATGTTAACGTCTCCGGATAGTCACGTTCGAAAGTCATCATTAATAAATTCATTAAATGTATAATAGCATCTATCAAACAACAATTTCTTAATACGTTTAGGGAATATTTTTTCTTTTTTCTCGATTTTAACGTCGTTGGGTATTTTGTTATATATTTTAATAGACATGACATGAGGGCTCGAGCTGTGTAATTTCAACTTATATCGTGGTAGAGTAGAAACAATGCTACTTCTACGAACACATTGGCTGTCTACTACTGGTCTACAACACTCCAAGAAATTCCTAGGCTCTACGTTCTAAGCCCGGGAATGCATCTGGAATATGAGCTGGGGGCAAATCCGCTACCTGCTTGGGGCCTTTACTGGGCACTTTGGAACCAACGACATGCTCATGAAGATGGGTCTAACCGCGACACCCATGTGCAGGTTGTGTGGGGAACATTCGGAACGCATGGAGCACCTTCTGTGCACATGCGATGCACTGGCTAGTAAGCGAATGAGTCTCCTAGGGGTTACATATCCAAAACCAGAAGACTACAGGCTCATATCTCCTAGTCTCGTTGTAAAACTCATAAAAAGAGTTTTCAACGAGATTGGGGAGGAGTAAGTTATCCAGGGGACCACAATAGATCCCAATGGGTCGAAATGTTCGAGTTACTTCTCGGCCCCTCCATAAGATAAGATAAGATGCTACTTCTATTGTTCCTACTCTACCTATCGTGCTACTCTACCGTTAACTCTACCCGTGTACACCAGGCTTTACAGGGATTAATGCCTACACTTTCGCGCGGTTCCGGCTCCGCTCCGCCAGTTGGTTGTCTGTGGTTGTCACCACTCGCGTGAAAAGCTCGCGCGTACGTGGCTGGTGGGCGCGGGGGTCTTAGTTCGGTAACCTTGCAAAAAACGAGCCGTCACGAATCAACCTAATCGTCACGGATATTGAGCTCAAAATTGTGTAGGACTTGATCTCGGAGAGTGAAATATCTGTTACTTAGTAACTTCTCTAATCCGTGGCAGGGTTTCGTACTTATGTTCCTATACGCAACCACAAAGGATGATAAGTACGAAACCGTTGCAATAAAAAAATACGGTCAAGTTCAAGGCTGATTTGACACAATTTTCATTAGAAATTCTAGCCATCGCGCTCGTATCTCGTAACGGGTATAGCAAGAGTGTGAGTGATCGATGGATTGGCTTCAATCCATATGGTAAGTACGTGTACAGTCAACTTTGTAATAGTTACTTAGAAAATATACTTAGGTCGAAATTCTTACACGTTTGTACGGTTAATCTGGTCAGTTCGTGTTAAGATGGCCTATTGGCGTAGTAAGCAACATAACACTTTATTTAACTAAATAAAGACAGAAAGAAATAAGTAAAGAAAGAATACAAACTTCAGGCACTGCAAGATTTTCACTCACAGAAAAACGTGTGCGGTTAGGTGGACCCCAGTAAGAAACGAAGTTCCTCACGCATTTTCTCTGCTTTCTGTTACGTTTTTAATCCTATGCACTTGAAAACCAAATTTGTGCTCTGGTAATATGTTTTTGCTATCTATTATAGCTAGATGACTTAATCGTCTGAGTAATAGCTTTTCAAATAGCTTGGACATTATTGGTAGGAAACTTGAAGACAAGAAAGAATGTTCGTGCCTAGACGTGCCGCAAGCGTTCGACAAAGTATGGCATGAAGACCTTTTACATAAATTGAAGAGCCTGTTACCGAATCAATTAACAGATATACTAAACAGAGTCTTTAGAATAAGACAACAAGATGCCAACTTATAACTGAAACAAATAAAAGCTGGCGTACCGCAAGGAAGTGTGTTAGGTCCGGTCCTGTGCCTACTATACATTTGTGATATGCCTGAATTAGAGCAAAAAAGGATTGTGACCTTTGCTGATGATACAGTCATAATGGCTGTAAGAAACGGCCACGTTACTAAGCAGTAAAAAAGGTTCAAATGGCTGTTAATCAAGTTTATGATTGGACCAAAAAATGGAGGATTAAACTAAATGAATCCAAATCTGTTCACATAGATTTTACCAACAAAAAACATCAGTATTCTCCAGTTTATATTAATAATAAACAAGTCCCATACGAGAAAACAGCTAAATATCTCGGTATAACCCTTCATGCAAAGGTACGCTGGAAAGCCAAAGTGGTATTGTGTTTTCACTTTAAGGATTTATCAGTAGCACTCGGAGTTTGGAAGTTGCTGGTGTGACACCCCCTGTTCCTAGGACAGCACGTAACATAAAGCTATTGGTTCAGCGCCTTATCTTTCGCCGGTCGTGACGGATTATGAGAGTGACAAGTAAAATTTAAACACCCCCGACACTTTTTTATTTCGTATAAATCTAGTAGGTATTTATGACACGATATCTTGCTAAAACACCCCGATTCAAACAGTAAAACGCCTATAACTTTAGAATGGCATAACCGATTTTCATCAAACATAGGAACACTCACAACAAAGTCACCTTTCAAACAAAAAAAAAACGAAATCAAAATCGGTTCATCCGTTTAGGAGCTATTGCGCATAGACAGATACAACTTTATATACACAACAAACACACAGGTACACGAGTCAAACTTATAAGGGGGGTGCCTTTTCCGGCGGGGGTTAAAAATAAACACAGAGTGCGCTTGTATTTGTGCATACATTTATTTTATGCACTATATTACCTACGTATTTTCTGAATACCTACTTACTGTTGAGATTGGCCACCGTGACCGAATTTCGATCGCAAAGGATATCTGAAAAACCGGCCAAGTGCGAGTCGGACTCGCGCACGAAGGGTTCCGTACCATTATCGCAAAAAAACGGCAAAAAAAACACGTTTGTTGTATGGGAGCCCCACTTAAATATTTATTTTATTCTGTTATGTATTTGTTGTTATAGCGGCAACAGAAATACATCATCTGTGAAAATTTCAACTGTCTAGCTATCACGGTTCATGAGATACAGCCTGGTGACAGACGGACAGACAGACAGACAGACAGACAGACAGACGGACGGACAGACAGACAGACGGATCGCGGAGTCTTAGTAATAAGGTCCCGTTTTTACCCTATGGGTACGGAACCCTGATAATAGGGTCCCGTTTTTACCCTTTGGGTACGGAACCCTAAAAACGGCCATTTTGAAAATTTCACAGCTCACCTCACTCGCGAGCGTGAGCTGTGAACTTTAAACAAGTGAGCGGACACAATTCGAAAGTGAACTCTGTTGTTTTTAAATAAAATCATCGCGGGTTCACAACGAGATATCTTTCGAATTCAGAAGTGATGTTTAGAGAATGACCTTACTGAAATTGTACCGAGGTCAATAATAATCAAAGTAGATTCATTACATTTCTTAATCATACGTAAGTAGATATATTTTTTTTGCATATTCTTTGCAATGTGTAACAACCTTGCGAGTAATGCAACTTGAAGTTGCAACAGAAAAAAATGCAAAAAAAGAACAATTACTTACTTGTTTACTTAGGGTTCTATGTGAATGAAGCTGAAACCAATAGTATGTGTAATTTAAATGAAATTTCAGGTAAACGTCAAGCCATTGGCCGTCGTAGTCTTACAATGTGGAAGCAGGACAATGCCTTGGCATCTCGCTGTCGCATTTGATTGCATGCATATTGCATAGCGAAACTGCTTGCTTGGTGATTGTAAATAACTGTCATATTTGTTGAAAGACGCTGTTTTACCTGGTGAAGTCTAACAAATATAGCTAAATTATTGCCTAGTAGTGTAAATTTCCCTACTTAAATATTGGAAACAAACTGATTTAATTCTAAACGCCCCATTACCCAAGGAAGAGACCTTAGTTGGTTAGACCTTGTTTCGCAAACTGACTACAACATTGAAGATGTAAAAAATCGGTATTACCTACACAATTAATTGATATACGGAACCGCTTACGTTTGTTAATGTTCAGTTCCGGTTTGTTCCGGTAACCGACGCACACAAAATTATAGTTGATATAATTTTTTAAGCGTCGGTTAAGAACGGAATT
This sequence comes from Orthosia incerta, assembly GCA_948252205.1. Taxonomy (NCBI): domain Eukaryota; kingdom Metazoa; phylum Arthropoda; class Insecta; order Lepidoptera; family Noctuidae; genus Orthosia; species Orthosia incerta. The sequence continues at coordinate 15,037,752 of OX411766.1, read as the reverse complement.
AAAGCTTCTAGTATAGTTTGTTTATTAGGTATTGCCTAATAAACATAATTACAGATGTTTGTTAAGAATTTATTTTTTACCCATTATTCAGACTTCATTTTTCATAACAAGCTTTAGCCCGCAACTTTATCAGCGTGATATATGTTTCGATGATTCAGTTCATAGTCTACCCGTGTACCTACTAAAAGTTTCATCAAATTTTGTTCCGCACTTTAGGCTTATAATATAATAGCTAGTCTAACGTACAAACTTTTTATACACGATTCTGCAAAACTTTACTCCAGCAGGCAATGCAATATCTGGAAAACCTGATGACGCACCAATTGTATATTCGGCGCACATTTTTGTACAACTATAAGCTCTCCGCCCATACACAATATTTCTCACTCCGATCATTCGTTTAGAATTTTCCAGCTGCAACAACGTTACTCCAGCAGGAATCGTTTTTTTTTCCATTTTCTTCAAAAACGACTAAACGCACTAATTTTTTATGTCGCGCACATTCACAGCAGATTACGCACTAATTATACGTTCCACTCATATCAATCTAGGAGCCACTTTCTTGCTGGAGTAACGTTTTCATCTAAAATTGTAATTGTAACTATTTGAATAGACCCATTGTATCGAATAATTTGAGTGTATCTCCCACGACACACTAAGTGACTTCCCAATGGTTTGCATCTATCGGCCACCCTGATGCAACAAATAAATAAATCAATCACATTTGATTAAGTAACTTTTTCTTGCAACGATCCAGTGAACTTGCTTGAGCAGTAAAAATTAAGAAATCATTTTAATTAATATTCTCATGCCAAGAGAAATTGTGAAACTGTCTAATGTCCGCTTTGTGTGATGGTTATAATTTATTTTTTCATCAAACTTAAGTATTTATTCCTTTTTTTTAGGTTTCCGTACCCAAAGGGTAAAAACGGGACCCTATTACTAAGACTCCGCGATCCGTCTGTCTGTCTGTCTGTCTGTCCGTCTGCCACCAGGCTGTATCTCGTGAACCGTGATAGCTAGACAGTTGAAATTTTCAGGGATGATGTATTTCTGTTGCCGCTATAACAACAAATACTAAAAACAGTTGAAAATATATATTTAAGGGGGGCTCCCATACAACAAACGTGATTTTTTTTCCGTTTTTTGCACGATATTAATAACCGCAACAGGTAGACGCTTGAAATATTCACAGAATATTTAGTTGTATATTCACTTCAAAAATAATAATTATTAAATTAAAATAAAATAAATTTAGGGGGGCCCTCATACAACAAACGTGTTTTTTTTGCTGTTTTTTGCTCGATATTAATAACGGAAACAGGTAGGACACTTGAAATATTCACAGAATATTTAGTTGTATATTCACTTTAAAAAATAGTAATTATTAAATTAAAATAAAATGAATTAAAGGGGGCTCCCATACAACAAACGTGATTTTTTTGCCGTTTTTGCTTTAATGGAACGGATTTTTTTTATCGGGGGGAAGGGAAACCTTGAAAAGGCGCCTGGACTTTTGGGGATAAAGATCAGAGAGTGTGGAGTTTGTAGCTCACCAAAACCGTCTCGGTGATCACCATTACAGCTAGAGGCCCGTTACCTCCCCGCAGCCTAATTGTGTAAGTGAATTCTCCAAAGCAAACAAGTCGATTCTTTCCCAAAAAATACTTTACGTATTGCATATTACACTCTGAAACGGAAAGGTTATGCTCCTTTCCATTACCAATATTTTGACGTATAATTTATTGTAAAGAATGCACAAAAGCGGAAGAATCGAGATACTTCACTATTGGTATTGTGTAATGTTCGAGTTTGATGAAACATAACGCAGTAGATGAACTTCAACGCAAAGGAGGATGTTTGTACTTTTTCCAAATTAGTTTCGCAATACCGAAAAAGTTGAAAGAAATTATTCTGATTCTTTGAAGGAATCGACTCGTTTGCTTTGGAGAATTCACTTACGCAATAAGGCTGCCGATAACCCCTCTTTGCAACGCTTAAGGCACATCCCTCGCACACTATTTCTGTTGCCGCTATAACAACAAATACTAAAAACAGAATAAAATTAATATTTAGGTGGGTCTCCTATACAACAAACGTGATTTTTTGCTATTTTTTTCGATACTGGTACGGAACCCTTCGTGCACGAGAGTTTTTTTGACTAATTCTCAGTTTGAGGTTTCGTAGGTACCCAAATATTTAATTCAAACACCGGCCTTAAAATATACATAACATCACGCCTGTTGTCGCCTAAGGGTTAGGCCGAGATGCACTTATAGTAAAATTAACATAAAACAGACATATTCAAGCAACAGATAAGAACAAACGGCCTAAACATTAACGAATCTAAATTAATAATTCTCACATCATCAAAATGCCTGCCGAGGTCAAAACGCTCGTTGGAACGCATCACTATGAATATAGAATTGACAGTTACACAACAGATAAATAATGATAAACGTTTTTAAATGGCCGGCAAAAGTCTGGATAAAAAATAATAGGTTTGAGACTCAGGGATTTGGTCTCCCGAAATTTCGGGAGACACGAGAGTGTATCAAATTCAGTCCCGAGAATTTTGAGGGATACTTCCATACTAATATGGGTAATCAGTTCAGTAACATATCATACGGGTTTTTGATTAAGCCTTTCTAAACGGCTACCTATATCGGTTTTTGATTAACTGCATACAAAACCCCTATCGAAAACCCTTTCAATGGGTAATCTTCAATGGGTGCACGGTTGGCGCAGTGGTTGAGGGATTGAATGTTGCGCTGCGTGTCGCAGATAATTGTATGATCTACAAGTAGTTGTTCCGGCTCTGGGTGTTTGTGTATGTGAGTTTATATGTTTGTAAACGCACCCACGGTACAGGAGAAATTCCTAGTGTGGGGCAAAGATTAAAAAAATAAATTTAAAAACAAACCAGTATGGTGCCTGGAAATAATGATCAGATTACCTAGTGAAATAATAAAGAAACCAGCCCGCACTGGACTCGCGTGGCTTGAGTTCACCACCGAGAGTTTTTTTTTAATTAATATTGTTAGGCTCGCGCTTGACCACTATCTCACCTGATGGTAAGCGATGATGTGGTCGACGGTTTAACACGCTTGCCTAGAAGAAACCTATTCACTCTTGACTTAAAAACACCGAGTTAGTGCGTATGGGTGGCATGTCCACCATGTACCGATGGCGCATCGCCGTACGTCTTGTAGTCCGATGATGAAACGGGCTAGGCGGAATTAGATCATGCAATTCCATCGCACACTCCCCGAAATTCAACCGATAAAAAACCGACAAGCTGGGAACTCGGCGATGATGTTCATGTGAGTGGACCATATAGACTGACTATCCAAATAAAACCTTTTTAAGGGTACACTAGTCGACGGCACGAACTATTTTGAGAGCGCGGGGTTAAAATTTTATATCAACTGACAACACGTACGGAAGAGATAGATGCTGTGATGAGCAGTAGAAAGCTAGTTCGCGTACGAATACACACTTTTGCAAATTTGTAGCGAAATGGATAATGATTTAGGACGAAACCGAGCGCGCGAAATTTTATAAACAGACCTTTGGGAGTCTGAATATCATGAAAACACGACTAAACGTATCTGTTCAAAATAAAATTATTTGGATTGTTGAACTACTAATCTATCCCTGTGTGGAGGCCGTTTTGCAATTTACCGTCTTATTTTGGTATTCATTTGCGCCCAAAAATGCCTTAAAGTTAGTGTCGAAATGTGGAACTTTCGACGCTCATAACTTTCAAATATTTTCTTTTTTTTACTTTTTCGCTTCTATACAGGGCTAGATAATGATGAGGCAAATTGATATCACTTTTTATTTTGAACGTACATCGTCAAACAGTGGAATAATCCCTAGACTACGTTTGTATGGAAGAATTTTCGACTAGTGTAACCTTAAACCAGAATTCTATTTATGATAATGACCCACCACAACTTACACCAAGTCGAGTTCAAGGCTGCAAAACCAATTCGATAGGGTCATCCACATACAAGTAACAGCTGATTCCAATCCGCCATTGTATGATAATGTCACCCATGTAATTATAAACCTAGACGATATAAGTTTTCCTTAAAGACTAATCAATAAAGATTAATAGTTGCCTGACCTCAATATCCTTTTAGATTACCTGTGACGTCATTCTTATGACGTAATAACTCCTTATGAATGGTTGACGTGACGTAGGCATTGCTTGTCTAAGTTGTCCTAATACGCTATTACAGTTTTTAAACGCGAAAGTTTGGATGGGTAGATGTTTGTTACTATCGCGCCAGAAAGGCTGAACGGATAAGGATTAAATTTTGCACTGAGAATAAAAAAAAAAAAAAATCGTGTTGACTGACTGCCTACCATACATTACCCTCTTTGCCCCCCTGCTTACCCTACTTACCTACCTACCATTTTTTTCTAGGGTCATCATTCTTTCGCGAATCTTAGCACCGCCATTCAGAAAATGACTTCAAATGCACAACGCCATCTATCGAATATCGAGTTCAACTGTCCGAGTATCTGAATTGCGTGTGTTGTGATAATTTTACTTCTTGAACACTTTAAATTCATCTAACTTTTGATAGACTGAACCGATTGCGATGAAACAAAAACTAAGTAATTCTTCAAGTTACGCACAATTTTTATGTATAAAAGTTATCTACATTGGTTTCGTACATTTAACGTGATGCTTGCACAAATAAACATACAAAAATTCAAAAAATGCTGGTAATGGGTTCTGTTGGCTATCCTTTAACACCCTGGCTATTTTTTTTTTTAATTCTCGATGTACAAACTACAGATTTACTTTTCTATAGAATTATTATATGCATTGATGATATCACATAGGTCACCGGTATACATAATGCTCCTCTTATGCTCTGCGATAATTAAACACTTTTCAAAGGCAGCTAGTATTTGTGTACCTACATGGGAAACTATTATTGAGGATATATTCGTACGTGATTCTTATCACGTTGTGTTAAGAAATACATTTGATTGATTAGTAGTTAAGATTTGGAGCGGCAAGGGTGTGTTTTTAGGGTTCTTTGTGAAACGTGTTCCATGGTTGACCACATCATCGCTTGCCATCAAATAAGATGGTGATCAAATGCAGAAATATGAGGAACTATGTACTAACGAGGAGCTCGTGGCTAAATAATAACAGCCGCACGGGTCGATCATCAAGGTTAAGCAACGCTTGACGAGATCGGTCAGTGGATGGGTGACCATTTCAACATACCGAGTTTCCTCCGTGCCTCGGAAAGCACGATAAGCCGTTGGTCCCGGCTGTCATTTGAAGATCTTTGACAGTCGTTACAGGTAGTCAGAAGCTTGAGATCTGACACCAGTCTTGCCAAGGGGTACCGTGTTACCCAGTTACTGGGTTGTGGAGGTCAGATAGGCAGTCGCTCCATGTAAAACACTGGTACTTAGCTAAATCCGGTAAGACTGGAAGCCGACCCCAATATAGTTGGGAAAAAGGCTAGGCAGATGATGATGATCAAATGCGAGCCTATCAATAAACATCGGTTTTTTTTCCTGGTGGGCTGGTTCCTGTCCTCAATCTCGCCTGATGGAAACCGAAGGATGAAGATATCTGTTCACTCATTGCTTTGAAGGCTTGACGGGTGGTAGAGAATACAATCGCTGGCAGAGAGTTCAAAACTTTTTTTTCAGTTTGCCTTTATGTATTTACTAGCTGTCCCACGCGGCTTCGCTCCCGTCAACTGGCTACCTACCTACCTACTCTACCCTACCTACCTACCTAATAATTTTTATGTATCATCAATAGTTTTCTCAGCGCACGCCAATGAATGAATTTTATAGGCAACATTTTGCTACCTTGGGTTACACTATTGCAATTTTCATAAGGATCTCTATTTTTTTTGAAAATAGTTTATAGCCTATGACACTTAGGAATAATGTAGCTTTCGACTGGTGAAAGAATTTTCAAAATCGGTACAGAATATCCAGAGATTACCCCTTACAACGTCACAAACTCACAAACTTTACCTCTTTATAATATTTTATTTGTTATATTTATATATCGAGGTCACTGAAAATTGTGGTGGCAAGTTAGCAGCGTATAGCCGTAAAAAGAGTAGGTACCATCATTATTGTAGGATTGAAATGCTCACTGCATTTCACTTAGTATTAGGACCGGGCAACTTACAAGTCAATGAATCGTCCATGACTCTGTGACCTCCTTAATATCACAATTAATTAAGCCTGCCAAAACCTAATGCTATCAGTTAATCAACCAGTATTTATAATAGTCTGATCTTATAATTTAATCCTGTAGATCCAAACATAGAAACAAAACTATATTTAGATATACGGAACACTATTAATATTATGCGCGATTCTAACTCTGCCGACATCTTTTTTAGTATGCAAAACATGACAGAACTCTATTTATGTATTTGAAGCCTAGGACATTCATTGTAAAAGATCGTAACAGGCTCAATGTGAACGTTGTCTTTGCCTTTGTCATCCACAATGATAATTAAAAGTAGAATAAGTTTGTCTATTGACTGCCGAAAATGGGACAAGGAAGTTTGGGGTTGATTTGTTTATGGTTGTGTTTTGTTTTTTGGGCTGACAGGCGTTTAGAGTTTCAAAGCCAATCACACCGGTATCTTCCAAAGAGCAGCGAATATTATTGTATCGATATACGTCTTCTTACTAAAAATGTTTAGTGAAATGACATAATGATAATATAATGTCGGTGATAATATTATTCATGTCGCCTGACTGAACTAAATTGTACTACACAGTGAGAAAAGTGTTCATGGATAAAATCAATCAATCAATATCAATACATATAATAAATCTGTAGTAAAATATTTTTTGTATATCGAAAAAAAATCCAAAAAAATAGCCAGGGTGTTGAAGGATAACCAACAGAACCCATTTACAGCATTTTTGGAATTTTTGTCTGTTTATTTGTGCACGCATCACGTGAAATGTACGAAACCAATGTAGATAACTTGTATACATAAAAATTGTGCGTAACTTGAAGAATTACTAAGTTTTTGTTTCATCGCAATCGGTTCACTCTATCAAAAGTTAGATGAATTTAAAGTGTTCAAGAAGTAAAATTATCACAGCACACGCAATTTAGTTACTCGGACAGTTGAACTCGATATTCGATAGATGGCGTTGTGCATTTGAAGTCATTTTCTGAATGGCGGTGTTAAGATTCTACGCGAAAAAATGACCCTAAAAAAAATTGGTATGTAGGGTAGACAGGAAGGTAAGTAGGGTTCGCGCGGCTTCGCTCCCGTCATCTGCCTGCCAACCCTGCAGGCAGATGACGGGAGCGAAGCCGCGTGCACAGCTAGTAATAAAATAAAATTACAAATTAAATCATGCATTTTTATTATTTAGATATTAAAGTTACAATCAACTAAATTGAATTCTGACGATGATTATTTTAACTTTTTAAAAGGGTAAAAACGGGACCCTATTACTAAGACTCCGCAATCCGTCTCTCTGTCTGTCTGTATGTCTGTCTATCTGCCTGTCCGTCTGTCACCAGGCTGTATCCCGTGAACCGTGATAGCTAGGCAGTTGAAATTATCACAGATGATGCATTTCTGTTGCCGCTATAACAACAAATACTAAAAATAGAATAAAATAAATATTTAAGTGGTGCTCCCATACAACAAACGTGTTTTTTTTGCCTTTTTTGCGATAATGGTATGGAACCCATCGTGCGCGAGTCCGACTCGCACTTGGCCAGTTTTTTCTAATATGTGAATTAGTCCATTTTTTTTATACGCTTTTAAAATGTATGCCCGGTTCACTAACATTTCGCTACAAATTTTCAAAAGTGTATATTCATACGCGAACTAGCTTCCTACTGCTCTTCACAGCATCTATCTCTTCTGCACGTGTTGTGGGTTGATATAAAATACATTTTAACCCCGCGCACAAAATAGTTCGTGCCGTCGACTAGTGTAACCCTGAAAAACTATTTATTTTTTGCAGTCAGTTTTAAAATGTTTATTAACATTTTTATTTATTTAAACAAGGCAGCGATTTGTGGCACCTTTAATTACCTACATAAAACATTTAGTTTCTTACAAATACATATTTTTTTTTAACACAGGTCCTTTGATTTTTCACAATTACTTTTTTTTAACTTTGCCCTCCAAGTGTAGAAACAGGAAGTAAGCCGTAATATACACGGGCAGTGTTAGTTGGAGAAGGTCACAATGCCATAGTTTTTTTTTTTAGTTCTAGGACATGTCAATTTTCTCAATGTCATATCAATAAAAAAATATTTTAAATCGTACTTACTGCAACAAGTCCCCTTCTTTTTATTCGCCTCGCAATTTGTTTTCTCTATGCAGTTTTCCACACAAGTATTGTTATCTTTGGTCTTAAATAAACTATTTAGGGAGTCTGTGGCACTGCCTGGCCTTGAATCGCTGTCTTCAGATCTAAGGGATCCTGAAGAAGACCCGTTGTCCTCATGAAGTATCTTTTCCGAAGACATCTTGAATACTCTGGTTTCTGTAAAGCAGAAAAGACAAGGAGTTAGAGACATGCTTTAAAAAAAACATTTTTGGCGGGAAATACGTAGCGAATGCTTTTGACAACGACTTTAAAATGTCAACATGTTTTTACCGCAAGACTTTTGAAAATTGTTAACCCCTGATATAGTGTCACTTTGTATAGAGCCCTAGTGATTCTAACCATCGAATATCTCTCTCCATATATCTATCTCACTCCTCAAAAGTCGAGATACCCTCCCATAGAAATATAAAAAAGTACCCTCCCATTGTACTTACGTACATTTAAAAAGCTTTGATGGATGGCGATTAAGTGTAGGTAGCCAGTCTATTTCGTCAACGCAGCTGAATTAGGACCAATTGAATTTTGAAAAGTTCCAAATTCGAACGGTTTTTCGTTGTGAACCCACGTTAATTTACTTTTAAAAACAAATGAGTTCGCTTGTGAGGTGTACGGTGAAATTTACAGGCACTATTCAGAACTGAACTGCTATGAACCTTATTGATTTAACCTTCTTTTGCAGTCCCATAGCTTTCTTGGCTACGTTCCAGAGCCCGCGCTGTTTGGAAGCATGGGTCATGATCTAGTTCGGAGAAATCGTATGTTATTGGTGAAAGATAATTTCCAAAATTATATTTATCAGTAATTAAAAGAGTCAATTAAAAAAATTAAAAACTCGACTGATTAAGAAGCAAACTAAAAAGACGTAAACAAGAAGAAAATCATGCTGTGCAGTCGGCGGATACATATTCGCGAGCTGGCTGACCAAAACCAGATGTATCCTCCGACTGCTCTGCTAGTTAACATTTTTTTTCGCATTAGGTACATTTTAAGCATATAACCAACGCGTTTGGTCTCTATAACACCACATAGGAACAAACATACATACATAGACTGATAAACACATTACCCTCCTTCGGCAGTCGGGTAAAAAATAACATTGAATAAGGTCTGTAGTCTCTGAAGAGGTATGCAGAGTTATTAGTAGAAGTACCTACTTAGTCATACGTTATAGGGAACCTTTTGCCCATTAGAATCTAGACATGAATGGCTATCCGAGTAAAAGACAATATAGTATCTAGTAGCATACTACAGCAACCAATTTTTACTAAAAGATGGTCATGAAACCAATATCAAAAATGCCAAAACGCAGGAGCGTGATGACACCAGACTCAGTATAGATTTTATATAAATCATCTACTACGCGCACGTTTTATGTCCACTAATGCTACGAATCTTTCTTTTAAACCAGTACTTTTCACCTAAGTATTTCTAACGAATTATACTTCCGATTTCTAAATTTGAAGTTGAGTATTTGTCATACTCTATTTAAACCTGTCAAACTTTGACATTAGGTAGGGTTTGACACGACACCAATACCTTTCTACCAATAGTTTACTGAAAATTTGTTTACAATGCATGTCCTCGAAAAGAGCGTTTTCCAAGCAGCCAAACTGTGCGGAAAGTGTCACTTTTTTTGACTAGTGCTTTTTACTTTCCTGTACTTTATTAATTTTGAACTCCAACGTCAGCCCGCCGCATAGAGTTTTTATTATTTGAGAAAAGTTTTAAAAATTAGTTATATACAGATTATCATTCATATAAAAGGTAAAACAAAACTAATACTTCATTTAAGGTGTTTTAATTACTCTTGATTTAGATTTTGATCAACAAATTAATTTTAAATATTCATTAAATATGTTTGGCAGAATTAATATTTTGCTCGTGCCTTTTTGCGTTACGACATGACAGCTATTTGCACATGCGCAGAAGATATGCCCGAGGAACTATGAACTATTAGTTAATCTGTGGATATGCTGAGCGCCCTTGAATAAGCGCCATTTTATTAATTTCTTGCTTGGTTCAGATATATTTTTTTATTTCCTCGTACAATGCATAGTAAAATGTTGTATGATACACGTGCGTAAGATGATTTCCGACTCGTGTCGATTTATCCACTATCCACTCATCGGAAATCACCTACTTTCCGCACTTGTAGCATAAATAACTATTTTTATCCGTAAGAGTAAAAAATATTGGACACGTATCTTTCTTTTGACACGTAAACATTAAGTGACGACGATATAATGCGTTGAAATATTGTGAAACGTCACGCCGCTAGTACACTTTATACTGCCTCAGACGTCACACGCCCCCATCCCTGAACTTTGATGCGCTTTAACTTTGTATTTTTTTATTGATATGGTAAAGCAATAAATACGTGTACAATATTAACATCGCGATCACATACAAATCTACGACGGCGAGCAACCTGCGGGAGACCCGGAGTATTGGGTGTCCTGCTGAACTACAAGGCCCGGCTGGAGATGCAGAGGATATTGGGGTGAGTGCAAGTTGTCTTCCCAGTTTCCATGCCATATTAGGAAATATTCACATATAACATTTAAACTATTAGTCGTAATAGTTTAAATGTTATATGTGTGTTTGTGTTTAAGCTAAAAATCGCTATAGACATATTATCACCAGCTAAAATTTACAATTTATACAGACCACAGACCTCTGACATGGTTAATGAGTTTAAATAAAAAATAAATAAAAATAGACTTTATTTCCCTATAATTTACAATTCTATATATTTTTTTTATTTTTTTTATCTATTAAGGGGTCATCCATTTCTGGATGAAGGCCTCCTCCATCTGTTTCCATCTCAATCTATTCTGGGCCGTTCTGGTCCACTCTATCCCTGCCAGTGCTACGATGTCATCTCGCCATCGTTGCAATGGTCTGCCGCGGCGCCTGTTTCCGTTTCGTGGGTACCAGTGCAGGACGCGCTCGCTCCACCTGTTGTCGGCGGTCTTCGCGGTGTGGCCCGCGAGGACCGCCGACAACAGGTTCCACTTCAGTTTTTCGGCCATAAGCAAAACATCGGTGACTTTGGTCCTTGCCCTAATGACACTGCTCCTTATACGGTCGCTCGGTTAATGAGTTTAAAAGACCCTAATTCCAAATTAACCCGTTGGAAGTTAAAGTTAGCAGAATACGACTATAAGGTAGTTTATAAAAAGGGTAATTTAGCAATAAGTTTAGTTTATAGAATAATTATAAAATAAAAAAAAAGAAGAGCAGTGGTGGCCCAGTGGTGTCGGCCGCGACTTACAAGTTGTAGGTCGTGGGTTTGAGCCCAGGCAGGCGCTTTACTTTGTGTAAATTATTTCATCACCACTACTCTCAAAACGGTGAAGGAGAACATCGTGAGGAAACCGGCATGTCCTAGACGTAATAATTCGAAGACATGTGACATCCACCAACCCGCACTGGGCCCGCGTGGTAGATAACGGCCCATTCCCTCTCACAGAGAGGAGGCCTGTGTCCCAGTAGTGGGAACATTAATAGGCTGATGATGATAGAATAATTGTAATATTAATTTTAGTCTTGTAGTTCTAATCATAAAGTAAACATTGTATTTTAATTAAATAAATCTTTTAATAATTATCTTGTTCGCTGAAACTTAACTACCTACCTACTAAAATATGAAAAATCAATTATTCGTAGCTAATTTTAGCATAGCAATGAGCATTAAAATACAGACATACAATTACATGAAATATTGTTTTGTGATAAACTCACACGATGCAGCTCATTAATCAATCAGTAATTAATATCATTATGAAATGTTGTTAATCATAGCAAAGAAAAAAACGGCAAAAAAATCACTTAAATATTTATTTTATTCTGTTTTTAGTACTTGTTTTAATTCAGAAATCGGGAGAAAGAATTTTAAGTTAGAATTAGTCAAAACAAAACCGCCCAAGTGCGAGTCGAACTCGCACACGAAGGGCTCCGTGCCATTATCGCAAAAAAACGGCCGAAAATCTAGTTTGTTGTATGGAGACCCACTGAAATATTAATGTTATTCTGTTTTTAGTATTTGTTGTTATAGCAGCAACAGAAATACATCATCTGTGCAATTTCCAACTGTCTAGCTATCACGGTTCATGAAATACAGCCTGGTGACAGACAGACAGACAGATCGTGGAGTCTTAGTAATAGGGTCCCGTTTTTACCCTTTGGGTACGGAACCCTAAAAATAATAAAAACACATTTATTTGTCACAAGCCACCAGGGCACACCTAACACACTTACTTTAACTAAATTTTTCTTGTGGTCCCAAAATACTACTTAAAAATAATATTATTGTATTTGAATCCGGGACCGCGGTCCCGGTCCCAAAAGCCCACGACCCACCACAAAAACATAAGAAAATAAAATCAATACAAAGTGTAAAATAACTTCAATTTTATTTGGATGTCGGTTGTATTTTTTTGTAAAAAAAAATCTATTTTCACTTATTATTTATGGTACATAATGGAGCACTTATATAGGCTAGGTTCCTATAATGCCCAAAGTGATGCCAAAATAGATTAACTCAAACCAAACCGGTGGAATGTCAGTATACCAGGGTGAACTGTTCACACCTGCCCCTTAAGAGCGTACCAGTGTGATGTTATGTTATGAAATGGTGTAAACAATAAACAGACATGCGATTGCAGCTATCCAGAGTGAATTGCCGTCATTTATTGAAGTGTTCTGATGCATACATATCTCCGAAGTTCTTCATCTTCAGATCTTGATGAAATTATAAATGGGACTAGATGACAAGCTCCAGCTTTCAAACAAAAAAAAAGAAAATGAAAAAATCATCAAAATCGGTTCAACTAGTAAAAAGTTCTGAGGCAACACATATAAATTGGATTCAAAATAGACGCCGCACGGTATAGCATAAAGCGCATCTTTTAAAATGTTCGTGAAGATTTAAATTCGTGCCTCGTGCGTGCCTCGCACGGGGCTCGACTCACGCCCGCTCCGGTCTAGCATAATTCATCCTTTAAAGTGCTTTCCGAGGCACGGAGGAGTCAATACTCCTCCGTGCCGTGCAAGTGAGTTTATGGTCGTCCAACCTTCAGTATTCATATTTTTAGCACCAGGAAGTCAGAGATTTTAAGAGATTTTTTGGCTACATAAATCCATCTGTTGCTTCCGAGTAGAAGATTAATTTGATTAAAATTAAGAACTTGCGGTTGTGGTGCTTTACAAAAAAATAATGATCGAAACATGAGGAAACGCATCAAAAGATAATTACATAACATATTTTTTCATATTTTGACATTATAAAATTAGTGGTTATTGATATAATATATTAATTAAGTATAAAAGAGCCATATTTAATTACTTCTGGGGTACGGCAAATAGATGTATCGAAAATAACTTTTTCAATACAGTTGTTAAACATGGCGTACTTTCAGAGGCTATAATTATGATTCGAAAGTTAAATCTTACGCATAGGCATCTTTCTGTTACGCGGTCGTGACTTTTGTTTACGAGCTCGATCACTATGTTTGCAGTTTAATTTTAAATTTATAAGTCAATTTAAAAAAGTTTAGTAGCAAGGATACATACATGGAATAAAATGGGATACGATTTTATACGAGGAAAAATTAATGATTCCGTACGTTTTAGGATTGAATTGTATTTTTTTTTAAATAGTTGTTTAATATGTTTAATTACCAGTTTTAAGTTAATTATTTTCATATCAACGTTTGTCAAATCTCGAATAGGCTGTATAGGCTGTTTTCTTTGTAAAAAAATATGTCCAGTTGCAAAAACGCGCCATATTGAAAATTTTATTTTTTGTGAATAAACAAATCTAATTCTTTGATTTGTTTTTACTGTTTCTCACAACTGTATTGAAAAACGTCGTGTGATACACGGGTGTGTAGGTTATTGCAAACTCGTGTCATTAAAAACACTCGCCTTCGGCTCGGGCTTGTTAATTACAGCTCGTTTGCAATAACCTACTTTCCACCCTTATATCACAATGTACTATTACAATGCATGTCCTCGAAAAGAGCGTTTTCCAAGCAGCCAAACTGTGCGGAAAGTGTCACTTTTTTTACTAGTGCTTTTTACTTTCCTGTACTTTATTAATTTTGAACTCCAACGTCAGCCCGCCGCATAGAGTTTTTATTATTTGAGAAAAGTTTTAAAAATTAGTTAAGTACAGATTATCATTCATATAAAAGGTAAAACAAAACTAATACTTCATTTAAGGTGTTTTTAATTACTCTAGATTTAGATTTTGATCAATAAATTAATTTTAAATATTCATTAAATATGTTTGGCAGAATGAATATTTTGCTCGTGCCTTTTGGCGTTACGACGTGACAGCTATTTGCACATGCGCAGTAAAAGTTAATCTGTGGATATGCTGAGCGCCCTTGAATAAGCCCGCCATTATATTAATTTCTTGCTTGGTTCAGATATATGTTTTTATTTCCTCGCACAATGCATAGTAAAATGTTGTATGATACACGTGCGTAAGATGATTTCCGACTCGTGTCGATTTATTCACTCATCGGAAATCACCTACCTTCCGCACTTGTAGCATAAATTTAACAAAAAATCCAAAACAAAACACGACAAATCTAAAAATAACTTTAAGTCGGTTTCACTTTTTGGTAGGTACCTCCAATTAACATGAAAATCATTTAGAGCCAAAGCCATTTCAAGACGATTCCAATACGGTCAAACATGACTAGGATACATTGTTTTATTTCGGCGTTCCAGTGGTCATTGTGGTCTTCTTCATCAGTTCCACTTCACCAAATGATACTTTCTGAGTGCAAATGATTGCATTATTGATGAAAATACCAAAATCGCTATATGTATTTGAGGAGTTCCCTCGATTTATCTTGGATTAGATCCTGTCTCCTTATCATGGTATCCTTGTACCCTTAGGATATCTCCTTTCCAACGAAAGAATAATCATTAAAATCGGTTCATAAACGACGAAGTTATCCGCGATCACACATAAAAAAAAATACGGTCAAATTGAGAAAACTCCTCCTTTTTTGAAGTCGGATAAAAGAGAAGACATATGCGAAGACTCCAAATGTAATGGGATCAGACAATGATGCAGAAAATAACGTGCAAGTGAGCGTGCAAGAAACTCCAAGTATTTGGACACTCGTCTAAATCAAGTTAATACAAAATCCTGGTTCAATCAAGGTTTAATTGAAATAACTGAAAGTCTGAAAGGTAAAGCTACTCATAATTATGGAAAACTTCTACTACGAGAGATGAATCAATATACATATAATAAATCTGTAGAAAAATATTTTTTGTACATCGAAAAAAAATCAAAAAAAAATAGCCAGGGTGTTAAAGGATAACCAACAGAACCCATTTCTAGCATTTTTGGAATTTTTGTCTGTTTGTCTGTTTATTTGTGCACGCATCACGTGAAATGTACGAAACCAATGTAGATAACTTTTATACATAAAAATTGTGCGTATCTTGAAGAATTACTTAGTTTTTGTTTCATCGCAATCGGTTCACTCTATCAAAAGTTAGATGAATTTAAAGTGTTCAAGAAGTAAAATTATCACAGCTCACGCAATTCAGTTACTCGGATAGTTGAACTCGCTATTCGATAGATGGCGTTGTGCATTTAAAGTCATTTTCTGAATCGCAGTGTTAAGATTTTACGCGAAAGAATGACACTAGAAAAAAATTGGTATGTAGTATGTATATTTTAAAGTAGGGTTGACAGGCAGATGACGGGAGCGAAGCCGCGGGCACAGCTAGTATTTAATATTTATGATGGTCCCGACATTGCAGCAGACTGAGGTGAAGATGTCGGGACGAGATCGACGCCTATCGACAATACTGATTACTGGTCCACAATTGTACTAAAGGGGAATGCCCATTTTGTAAGGGAACTTGGGCCCCTTTGAAAAAATGGTTGTATCTTGATGAATTTGATTGTATATTGTAGAAAAAACACGTTATATTCATAATTAGAAATCATTTTTTATTTATTTTGTGGGGTTCACGAGAAATAACGATGTTTCTGTTCTTGAAATGAAGCCTTATTACAATGCAGGTGATGAATGGCATAATGTGCAGGTGATGAAACCTGATCTGTTGTTGTCTGTACATAAAGAGTAAAGGACACGGATGGAAAAAAACACAAAATATAAATCCTATTTTTGGATAATATTGAAATCGCAGACACGATACCTCATAAGGGGCCTGTGTATGGGCTATCTCCTTTGGAGGAATAGAAGAACGAAAGGGAGGCATTTGCCCTGCCACTGCAATATTTTATTTTATTTGGCCACAGAAACAAATAAAATATTAATCAAACAGCCGATTTTTGAAAATCCCGGCATTCCGGTATTTTTCGTCACCAAACATAACCTATAGCCCTCTTACTAATAAACGCGGTATAAAGTTATACCAAGTATAAACCTATGAAAATGTATGGTTATTCCTTTGTTATACCTATTATAACTTTATACCGCGTTTATTAGTAAGAGACTAGAAGTTCATTCGGTTAGCCGCGGGATAATGCTGATCTAAAATAAACTTATAATCAACACAATATACATATTGGTTTTGCAATACTCTATCGAAACTTTGAGTTGGCCTTGTAACAAGTATATGAGTAACAACTAAACAGGAAGATAGCAGAAGTTCAACTGTAGCGCTATATGTACTGTGAAATCTTAGGCGAAGTTGACATGACATGAAGTGATAAGTTTTCATCCCCAGACGGAAAAATAGGAGTGTTTACGTTTGACGTGTGTTGCTGTGTATTTGTGGGTCTGTCTGTGGCATCGTAGCTCCTAAATGCATAAAGCAATTTTGATTTAGTTTTTTTATTTGAAAGGTGACTTGATCGAGAGTGTTCATAACAATTTTTTTTTTAAAGCTTTGCCCCACACTAGGAATTTCTTCCTGCATCGTGGGTGCGTTTACAAACATAAACTCACATACACAACACCCAGAGCCGGAACAACTATCTGTAGGTCATACAAATATTTGTTCCGTGCGGGAATCGAACCCGCGACACGTAGCGCAGCAGTCAATCGCTCAACCACTGCGCCAACCGTGCGCCTATGACCGTGACTATGTTTGAATTATGCGCATTTTACTCTTTGCAGAGGGGTATTTTCGCAAGATATCATGTTATAATTACGTGTTCAATAGATGGTCGACCGAAGCGTGTCTACTACTAAGTATATTATGGGTAGTTTAAAAAGCATGAAATTAAATTAAAAATACCCCGGGCACAAAAACCTCTAAAAAGCAAAAAAAAAAATATACATTGAGCGATTGCCTATTGTATCTTTGCAACCCAGATATTGCATAATACGATAACTACCCCTCTTGGCAGAACTAGTTGGCAGACTTTCGGGTTTTTGACTACCCGTATCGGTTGTCAAAGAGATACAAATGATAGTTATGACCAAAAGTGACCATAACGTGGTTTTCGGGTCACGGGGGTCTATACTCCATTTGAAAAAAAAACAGAAATTTTTGCAACCCCTTTTTACAGCCCGTTCAACCGATTTTGAGTTCTATCCCGTAAATATAAGCATGGCATAATAGCATAAACCTGTTACCAAAACTAACTGTTTAATAAAGCTGCCATTTGTCATATCACCAAAGCAATAGAAGTCAAAATCAGTTGAACGGGCATTAAAATGGGATTATTTATAAATGTCTAATCTCAAATGGTGTTTAGGTACGTAATGAATAAATGATCACCCATCTACTGACCGGCCTTGGTAAGCATTGTTTAGCCCTGAAGATCGACTCATGCAGCAGTTATTACTTGTCCACGAACGTCTCTTATATATAGCTATTATATCACCTAAAACAATGACCCCGTAACTGCAGGTGTCATTGACCTACAGTTCAAATGAAACGTGTATTTTTTTCGCAATCTTTCGTAATGTTTACCTTCTATCAAGGTTTTTGGTTTTGCTACGGATACTGAAACTGGCGTGTCTACAGATAAGATCATCCTCGCCTCCGAAGCTGACAGGCAGGCGTCAGCTTCGGAGGCGAGGATGACTGCCCTAGAATGCGGCGGAAAATCTTTATTAGTAGGGGCCCGGAATTCTTTTAGTTAAATAATAACGACGACGATGTTCCTATATTGCTATCAACAGGGATGTTAACCGAAAATGAATTTTTGACCATATTGGGCACGTATTTTATCTTTTGACAAGTATACATAAAGTGACGATGATATAATGCGTTAAAATATCGTGTATATTATACTGACATAGTGATGTCACAAGATCCCACTTTTGGATTTCGATGCGCTATAACTTTGTAATTTTTATTTATTTTGGTAAAGCAAAAAATACTTGTCCAATACTATTTGATAATACCCAAGAAACATCCCTACTGGGCTCTAATTCAAACTTTCGTTTGCTACTACAAAATTTCTCCTGAGACCAGGCAGGTTAACGGTACGATTCCTATCGTACCTCAGACCCAACACGTACGTTCGTTACGAATGTTCAACAGTCTTGTGACCACTGACTTTGACTCCCACAATGTACTGATGGTGATCACCGGGTTTCTTTTGGCGAGTCCAACAATGCAGTATTTAATTCAAGGACTTAAATAACTTATACTTCTGCTTCAAACTTATTTAACAAAACGAACGTTATTGACCAGTCCGTTCACATCGGAGCAACTAAAAACAACATTGCAATCGCTACTGTGACTTAATACCTAGCTTTAATATATTCATAAATCATTTTTAAATGCTATATGCATTTTCTGAACAGTTGGATAAACGACATTTGAAACGTATTTGCGCTGTTGGGTCATTATTATTTTCATTTTTTTTTTTGAGTTCCATATTGCCACCAAATTCTGTAAGAAGCTGCATTCTGACATGAGTAGGTAGATGTTCATAGGCAGTACATATGCAATCGCCATCAGGAGGGTGACGTGTTGGTTAGGTATAAGTATTTTACAAATTTAGTAAAGACATAATTTGCCCAGTTCTGAAATTCCCGGTTCTGGTACCTGTACTAGGAATTCAAATAACTATTTCCTAAGATTTAATATAATTTTTAATTAAAAAGAAATACACCTAAAATATAGAAAAACAATATCGTACTACTTATTCAAAATATTTAGTTTACAAAAACTTAAAGAGTGAAATTTTAGCAAGGTTTAAAGGTATTATATTGAATTCACGTGCCTAATCTTCAACGCAGTTGCAACCGGTTTAATGATGGCTTAAGCATGCAAGTAAGTACGATACATAACGTGTTAAAAGTAAGGTAATAAAAGTTTTTAACTATGGACACTTAAAAGGTAAGGCTACGGTAAAAATAAACTTAATTAAAAATATTATAACAGCCATTCGTCGGTAATTCACGCTGGATGAACAAAACCGCCTTCCGTAGAACCTCTCAAAACCTCAGGTCATTTAAAAAAGTATGTACGGAATCTATTGAAAGATGTTTGGAATCCCAAAGATTTCAGGTATTCCAGGGGTCATTCGTTCTGTCCCGGGGGTAAAGAGCCCATGTCGGCTCAAAACTGATATCAGTTTTGATTCAAGATGCATAAATTCTTGGCAGCGACAAGGTTTTTTATGATAAGCTTGTCACCAGTCTTGGCAGGACCACCCAGTCCTCCAGCCTGTCGCACGGCAACTGTGGCATGCCTTGGTAGTGAAACGATAGTTTGTGTCTCTGATAGAGCTCATTCGCAGAGACATGCGGTCCGGGAGCTCCATGCAGCCCGTACATCACCCTCGGCCTAACGACAAATGTGTTCCTGCCATTCCCGCACAAGAATTGACATAGCTATAGTCATATAGTTGCTGGCCATTTTAAAACACTCTTTAAAACAGTTTCTATAAAAATACTCATAAATAATTAATTTAGTAGATGATTTTAGAACAAAACAATTTTTATAAAAATCCTTTCTGTCAGTCCTAGAAAAATTGTCTTCTGTTTTCTTGACAAACTAAATATGAAAATTTGAATAATGTGTAATGTAACCGACCTACTTAAACAAATTAAAAAGTGGGCTAAATCAAAGCGTCTTGAAGCGATCACGCTACAATATTCATCGCTTACTTAAAGATAAATTCTGTCTGTTTGTTTTCACGTCAAAGAGATGGGAAATCACATCAAACAATATACCCAGGGCCGACCTTATGTCAAGCTGTAAAAACTGTGCAATGCAATGGTTCTCTAGTCCTACTATCTGGATCTTCAGATGTAAGGAAATTAGTCACGCGGGTCATGACTAAACGGCACCGGATATAGGATTCTTTTCATTCCAATACTACGTTCCTATGGCAGAGGAGCTCGTGGCTAAATAACAGCCGCACGGGTCGATCATCAAGGTTAAGCAACGCTTGACGAGGTCGGTCCGTGGATGGGTGACCATTTCAACATACCGAATTTCCTCCGTGCCTCGGCAAGCACGTTAAGCCGTTGGTCCCGGCTGTCATTTGAAGATCTTTGGCAGTCGTTACGGGTAGTCAGAAGCTTGAAATCTGACACCAGTCTTGCCAAGAGGCACCGTGTTACCCAGTTACTGGGTTGTGGAGGTCAGATAGGCAGTCGCTCCATGTAAAACACTGGTACTTAGCTGAATCCGGTAAGATTGGAAGCCGACCCCAATATAGTTGGGAAAAGGCTAGGCAGATGATGACTACGTTCCTATGGCAAAAATCCGACCACCCGCGAGCGAAGACGCTGGCAAAAACTAGTCCTTTATACATGTCAAAATAATTTAATTGTTTGGCACGTGCTCAGCATAATTATTTACAATAAGTGGTAGTAGGTGCGTAAGTGCTTTATTTTATCAACATTTTCATTAACTGTTTCATTATTTCTTTGCTATACTTAATGATAAAGTATGTACAACTTATTGACAGTTGTACGTACGACAAATACGTGGGGAATTCCAGGGATTTCTTAATTAGATTGTGGCCGTAATTTAGCTTTCGTTACCTGTTCCACGAGGTTTAAAAACAATCGCTCGTCGTGTGGGGGCTTGCTCGCTTCGCTCACTCATAGCTTGATTCTTGTCGTTTGTGGGCTCGCTTCGCTTGCTTTTCACGAAACTGTGCTCGATATAACATATTAACTATATAATATACGCATATACATACCCGGTATTTACTTTGTGATTTATTTACTTATCTTCCGCCTGTGTCATCAATCTTATTGACGTCGGAAAACGTCAAAAAGGTTATATGGCAGATAATAACAACATTGTCTGATATTATTAGATATTTACCTACTTTCATCTAATACGGGGTCATGTGATGGAGATAGCGAATCTATGTTAGAGCGCGATGAACTCTCTTCGACCTTATCATGACTCTTCGGGATGATTTATAATGATTGTTAGAAATATTGACCACCTACTTAGATTCTTAACAGAGTACTACTATAGTTCTACTGTTTCACTACTCACTTCTGAAATAGAATGAGCAGTGGTGACCATCAGAAAATGCGCCGAGGCAATGATGCTCGTCGAGTTCCGGCGAAATGATTAACTTTATTGGATCCCGCAGCTCGTGGCTAAATAATAACAGCCGCACGGGTCGATCATCAAGGTTAAGCAACGCTTGACGATGTCGGTCCGTGGATGGGTGACAATCTTACATACCAAGTTTCCTCCGTGCCTCGGAAAGCACGTTAAGCCGTTGGTCCCGGCTGTCATTTGAAGAACTTTGACAGTCATTACGGGTAGTAAGAAGCCTGAGATCTGACACCAGTCTTGCCAAGGGGTATCGTGTTACCCAGTTACTGGGTTGTGGAGGGCAGATAGGCAGTCGCTCCACACAGGTACTCAGCTGAATCCGGTTAGATTGGAAGCCGACCCCAATATATTTGGGAAGAGGCTAGGCAGATTGATTGATTAAAAAACATATTTTTCTTCTGACCTCTGCAATAAATTAAATAATTTCATAAAGTATTGACAAAAAAAGAAGACCGGAACCAAAGACAAATGGCTATTTAAAAACAAATGGCATTGCATCAAGTGACATAATACAAACAGATCGAAAATTGATTGCCTGAATTGGTCGTTGCATATAAAATTTGGGCCAATTTCCTATTGGGGTCACACTAATAAGTATCGATGATTGATATGCAACTAAATTGGCACTATTTAAAATTAATAGGTTCCCATGGTTGTTTTGTAATAGAAAACTTATGATCGTTAATGATTGGATGCGATTTCTTCTATTAGGTCTACCCCGGAAGCATAGTAAGGTTTATTGTTGAGTGAGGGTAAAGCTGGGAACAAAATATCGGACGCGGCTGACAGACGCGATTTACAGCCGCGACTGATATGTGTGCACAGTCGTTTGGGAAGCGGCTTGCGGACGAGTCCGAGCCCTTTGTCGCAGGACGCATACCATAAAAAAAAACAAAGGAAAGCTTAAGGCACCGATTCCCTTGGGTAGCTGATTTTAAAATGAGAATCACGCCTAAACGGCTAGTCGTAACTTTTTGGAAAAAAATATATGTTACATTAGACCAATTTCTTAATAATTCGATCTAAGAATTTTTTTAGTTTTATTCGTACAACATAGTGTAATTAATTTGTAAAGTTATGTCTAAAACGGACAAAAACACGACAATCGCACCAAAACCGCTGGACGTATATTAATGTAATTGACACCATCTCAATGACAATTTAATTATCTAGATTTTGATCTGAGGCTTTTTTTTAAGTCAAAAATTTATAAAAGTACAAAAAACTACTAAATTTTGGGTCGCGCGGGTGTGAAACGAGTGCGCGTTTTGTTCCCTCAAAGTCGTTGGCGTTAGTCGTCGTCTTAAATACAATACAGAGTATACGTCACAACCACGCAAAATGGTCATCGCTCAGCATATACTACCAGCAGTAATACTATTAATTTGATTCCCTTTCTTACTACTGCAGTAGTAAGTTGTTAGAAGGGTAATTACAATTTTCCCTTGTTACTACCAATGATAATAATAAATAATTAAAAAGAATCTGGCGACATGTTGGATAGATTAAAAGAAGGCCTATGATTCAGTGCCACAGTCCTCACTTTCACTACTCGACATGTTTCTACGTAAACATAATCTTCGTTGAATAAGCTATATTGTCTATGGTTAAGCGCTCGGACGCGTCCGCAAGCCGCGTGCCCGCGTCCCAAACGACTGTGCACACATATCAGTCGCGGCAGTAAGTCGCGTCCGATAGTTTGTTCCCAGCTTAAGAAAACGTCTATCAATTTATGATAAGTTGAAAACCTGGCCAATTGAGAGTCGGACTCGCGCACCGAGGGTTCCTTACAAACAGTTACAGTCAGCAACATAATTAGGTAATACAAAACCGAACATTGCTCTAACGAAAATAAAGATTTTTCCTTTGCCAAGTACATTTTATAAGTTGGTCGACTACTCGTAAACTTGTAAAGCCTACTTAGCTGTGATAGTTTTCCTTTTAATTTCGTTATATATACTACTGCCGTGAATTTTTCACAGATCTAAAAGCATCCATTTAACTGACAGGGGACACACACTTGATTCTAACAAAAATTTGCAAATTGAAAGCATAATTTTACGCAAACGGATCCCTGAATCGAAAAATGGTTTTGACAGACCCGTAATATTTTTGAATGGCCTATCCAACAATACCCTATACCATGGGATAGACGAGAAAAAAAAAATGTGATGATTTTAGTTTACCACTTTGTCGGCGTGATTATTATGTCCATGCCAAATTATAGCTTTTGTAGTACTAAAGAGTCTCTGAGCTAAGCTGTGGACGGACAGACAGACATGGCGAAACAATAAGGGTTCCTTGTTGACTACGGAACCCTAAAAGGGAACGGTATCACGCAAGGTTATTTGGGACGGTTGCCGCACGTTTCGAATATTTGTATGGGCTACAGAAGATATTTGTAAACTTACTCACGGATAAAGGAGCTGTTTCTAGTATGGGGAGCAATTTTTAAAACTCTTTCATACATAGATGTACCCCAATTTAGAAATCAATCAAACAAAATTCAAACACCTCTGTCTACTCTCTTAGTGATGATGACGAAAATCGTGATTATTGTTGTAATCTGCTTTAGTCAAGCTTAGTTCAACTGTGAACAATCGAAGTCATAATGTCATCACTGAACGGAACAAAATAAAATTGAAATGAGATTGAAATTTGTCATGTTATCTTCAATTTCATACAGTTACGGCACAGTTTTTTGATCAGTAGTTAAGTCAAACAATGGTTAAATATGCTAACCAATGGTTTCAAAAATCATTAAAATGCGTTTATTCATCAATAGGGAACATTACTGCCAATTGCTCCCGCCAGATGGCGCTTGACGGAGTGGAGTAAATAAATTAACAACATGACGACTACTACTGTTTGTGGTTACCAAACTTTATTTACTGTTTTTAAGAATAATTATCGTTCAAAAACCAAATAATAATATTGCTAACTGTTGGTCAAGATTGTATCAGATTTTCAGAAATAAAACCGGCCATAATGATCCTAAAAAGCCGGCAGGCCGGCATGACAGTTTGGTTTGTTTACTCTGATTCCTGTGGCGCCATCTGAGCTCAGCTTTGCGGATAGTTCCCTATTGTAAGTCTAACAAACTGTTAGTTAAATAAATAACTCTCCAACTTATTGCACCATTTGTGAGGCTAACAACTGAAAAACATGGTGTTTTACCGAAATTTGTTAGCATATTTAACCACTAGCTGACCCCCGCGGCTTCGCTCCCGTCAACTAGCTACCTACCTACCTCCTACCTACCTACCTCCTACCTACCTACCTCCTACCTACCTACCTCCTACCTACCTACCTCCTACCTACCTACCTCCTACCTACCTACCCAAATTTTTTTTATTTCCCATAACTACCCAACCCACCTACCCTATTTACCCTACCTACTCTACTCTACCTACCCTACCTTTCCTACCCTACCCTATCTACCCTACCCTACCTACCCTACCCTACCCTACTTACCCTTACTACTATACGAATGTAACCTGTAAACTTTTGTTTCTACCGGCGGCGGCCTAATTAAAATTTAGAACATAAAAGCTGCTATTGTGAATCAATCTTAAAAGATAGACATATGCTGTCGCGGACTTTTTTTTAGAACTTTTAAAGAAGAACAATTCCATCATACATTATATTTGCGTAACAAAAGCTCTCAAAAAGGAATATTTTTGCCCGTTTTTGCAACATTTTTCATGTATGCTCGGCTCCTATTGGTTGTAGCGTGATGTTATATAGCCTAAAACCTTCCTCGATAAATGGGCTATCCAACACAAAAATAATTTTTCAATTCCAACCAGTAGTTCCTGAGATTAGCGCGTTCAATCAAACAAACAAACAAACTCTTCAGCTTTGTTAACTGCTACTGGGCCTTAGGCCGAGTTTTTCACCTCTTAACTATCGCAGAATGAATGTCACAAATTGTAAAACAAGCGTTATCTGCTGTGGTTGGTTGAATGGATTTTCAACAGCCAATCACAGCCGATAACCGACGATTATTCGTCAATTACGTTAATAGCCCGATAATCGAGAGTTGAGAAACCGGGGGTAAGCCAATCAATCAAGCCTTTTCCGGACTTTGGGGTCGGCTATCAGTTTAATCGGATACAGCACAGTATTTATCATGAAGTGACTGCTTATCTGACTACCAGAACCCAGTAACTGGGTAACACGATACCCCTTGGCAAGACTGGTGTCAGATCTCAAGCTTCTGACTACCTGCAACGACTGTCAATGACCTTCAAATGATATTCATCAATGGACGTCTACGGGTCATATTATGACGAATATTTATAAATAAAAGAAATAAAAGAAAGAAAAGAAAGAAAAGAAAGAAAAGAAAGAAAAGAAGGAAAAAAGGAAAAGAAAGAAAAGAAAGAAAAGAAAGAAAAGAAAGAAAAGAAAGAAAAGAAAGAAAAGAAAGAAAAGAAAGAAAAGAAAGAAAAGAAAGAAAAGAAAGAAAAGAAAGAAAAGAAAGAAAAGAAAGAAAAGAAAGAAAAGAAAGAAAAGAAAGAAAATAAAGAAAATAAAGAAAAGAAAGAAAAGAAAGAAACGAAAGAAAAGAAGGAAAAGAAAGAAACGAAAGAAAAGAAGGAAAAGAAAGAAAGGAAAGAAAGGAAAATATATATTTGTGACCCGCACAGGATACATGAGATAGGCAAAATACAAACAAACATAAAAAATAAATAACCCCGTGCGAGACCAAAAAGGCCCCTATCTCAGCTTGTACAACGATATTAAAAAGAAAATAACGCTGCGCTGATATTCTGATAGGGCCAACTGTTGATAACACGGACACATTCACAGAAACGGAACATACCTGCAATATTTATGGAATAAAGTAGAATACAATAAATAGTAACAAAATAGTATAAACACAGAGGGTGAGTCACAGTATGTAAAATATAAATAAAACACATTAAATATACGAACTAAATCCCGACGGCTCAATGATAATTTGTCGAAACCGTAGACAAACAACAGAGCGCGCCAATCATCCATATATCTGTAATTCATTGTCAGATAGTTGAGCAAATGCGTCATAATGCATGCAACGGTAACCTAAAATAAGAGACTTGATACCTTAAAACTTAATTCTTTGCTTTTTACGTCAGAACGTCTGATACAGTTTTGGTTAGGGTTGTCACACTTGACTAAGTTTAAATTTCAGGTAGAATAATATGCTCGAAATTAAGGTTGAAAAGCACACCTCTTGCTGAGTTTACCACAACTTCATTATCATCTACAGCCCCATTAAGGCCGTACCCTGACCAAAAAATCAGCATGAGATATGAGCATTCCTATTGGCCTAGCGGCACTGGTGGCGCATGAATAACGGTAGTGAATACGCCCAGATTTTAGAATAAAATCTTTTTAAAATCGAACATTGGTCTTTTGAAAAAAATAAAACTTACAAAATGTTCGTTATCAAATTGTCTATCCATTAGTGTCAGTATAAAACATAATTAATGAATACTTTACGAGGAGATGCATGCTATCAATAATTATTTCACATTTTTATGGTTTTGTTGGAAGGAGATTAGTGACACATACACCTTTAAAAAAAAAACTGTACTACAATTTTAGAATCAACATTATGTAGAAATTTAATATATTTTTATTAATTGATATTTCTTTTTAAATAAAGAGTAGATAGCTCTTAAAAACTGCACAAAATTCGACTAGCGCGGCGTTTTACTCGGGGACGCGCCTTAACCCCACTGCTGCACATAGGAGACAACAGGGAGTTTATTCTTGGACCAATATCCTCGCTCCTGTGCCCAATTCATCCAGGAAATTTTCAAAAGTCAGCTACAAAAATCAATAAAAATAACAACCCAACCAATGTTGACAACCCTACTTTTCAGTTGAAGGTGAAAACGATATCTGGAGCAAGTAAGTACTCGTATAAAGTTGTTTCCAAAAGTCCGGTTTACAGTTATTTCAATGGCTAGTGCGATGAACCGCCGGGACTAAGACTTTCGTTCGTTTAAAGTTAACCAATAATAATATTGGTAAAGTGGGAGAAATTAACTGCGTACTACTTTTGGCAGCATAGGTACCTACATACAAAAATACGTACACTGCAGCTGGGACACAGGCCTCCTCTCTGTGAGAGGGAATGGGCCTTAATTCACCACGCGGGTCCAGTGCGTGTTGGTGGATGTCACATGTCTTAAAATTTTCAATTCTAGGACATGCAAGTGTCCTCACAATGTTTTCCTTTACCGATTTGAGAGCAGTGGTAATGAAATAAATTATACGCAAATAAAACGCTTGCCTGTTTTCCAATCAACGACCTACGACACACAAGTCGGGGCCATCAACACTGGACCACCACTGCTGTTTACTCGACTGCCGAAGGAGAGTAATGTGTTTATCAGTCTATGTATGTTTGTTCCTATGTGGCGTTCCAGAGACCAAACGTGTTGGCCGACTCTTGTCGATTAGAAATGGAAGTGAAATTAAGGGCCTACAACCGCTTTAGTGCGGTAAAACGGTAACTTTCTAAAGCATATTCCTTAGTAACGGCTAGGTTAAAAGGTTTGAAAAAAATATATATTTATGTTTGTTTCATGTACATTATTTTTGAAACAAGGTTTTTTCGTGTAACTAATAGTTTTGCTTTAAAAAAATAATTAACAACACGATATTTTTTCGCAACATTTGGATACTCCTCCAAAACGACATGGATCTTTAAAAATATTTTTACACAGTAAAATTGATGGCTGGAATTACTTCATAACTGAAACAGCATAATTATGTAAATCAAATAATATTTTGCAAACAAAACTGTTCAAAAGGAGGTTCAATATTGATATTTTGGCATCGAGCGGGCGCACGGCCAGTACTGCGTTAACATTGGGGCGTATATATCGCCTTAAATCTTACCCATCGGCAAAAGTGACGATCGTCCATACAAACTTTCATCTCCTATTTTAATCCATGTTTCGTTAGATATATCTTATAAGGCTCACTTGCACTTAACACTTAAATCAAAGTTAGTTGCTAAAACGAGGTTAAATTGACAGTTGTTCATACAATATTGTCAATTTAACCTCCTGTTAGCAACTAACTCTGGAGTTAAGTTTTTGGTGTAAGTCACTTGGGAGTGATATGAAGATTCGAATGACGTTATTGCGACGCACGCTATTTCGAAAACCTTTACGAGTGGTACGCCAGTTCGAAAACACATTCGAGTCGAAAACCACTATATCGAATGACGTTGTCGTGAACACGCTGATTCGAAAAACTGTTTGACTGGTACGCTAGTATGAAAGTCTTGTTAACGAAATCCACTGTTGCAAATAGCATATTCCAATCTGAATTTGTCTGGGGATCGAACTCGCGACCCAGTGATTACCAAGAACTACCTACGCTACGATGGTAAAATTGACACTGAGCTGTTTGTCTAAACAAATAAGTATAAATGATTAATATTAGTAGGTACTTGGGTCCTTCTACAGAGACAGTAAAAAGGTAATAGGGACTCTTGTGCAAAATTTCACGTTTATGACCCCAGCGGTTTAGGCTGTGCCTTGTCTGTTATTAAGGAAATTAATATTTTATTGTAGATACTTAGGATCAGTTTATAAATTGAGAATTAGGAGTTAAGCACGTAGCAAACTCTTTAACAACAATGTCAATGTTTTCAAGCTAGAGTGAGACAAATACTCAACTTCAAATTCTTAATTCCGAAATCGGGGGTTAGATACTTTCTGAAAATGATTAAATAGAACAGCTGATATTTTGTGACATTGACAATTACTAAACCTTCCTCGTAGTTTTAATACACAAAATAAGTACGTAAGAAAACATCATATTTTAAGGGTACACTAGTCGACGGCAGGAACTATTTTGTTAAAATGCATTTTATATCAACCGACAACTCGTGCGGAAGAGATAGATGCTGTGATGAGCAGAAGGAAGCTAGTTCGCGTACGAATACACACTTTTGCAAACTTGTAGCGAAATGGATAATGATTTAGGACGAAACCGAGCGCGCGAAATTTTATAAACAGACCTTTGGCAGTCTACATATCATGAAAAAAAAACTTAATCTATCTGTTCAAAATAAAATTATGTTTGCATTGTTAAACTACTAATCTATCCCTGTATGGAGACATTTTGCAATTTCCCGTCTTCTTATGGTATTTATTTGGGCCCAAAAATGCGTTAAAATTAGTGTCGAAATGTGGAACTTTCGACGCTCATAACTTTCAAATATTTACTTTTTTGCTTCCATACAGGGCTAGATAATGATGAGACAAATTGATATCACTTTTTATTGTGAACGTACATCGTCAAACAGTAGTATAATCCCTATACTACGTTTGTATGGAAGAATTTTCGACTAGTGTAACCTTAACGTTAATAACTTAAGAATATGTACAGTTCATCGTGAGTATCTTTACAATCTACGGCTCAGAGTGGTTGACCTCGAGTATTTGATGAGCCGTGTGGTTGTTCTACAGAACCCAGTAACCTCTGTGACCCATAGAGTTGAAGGTCGCGGCCCTTCTTACATAATATCAGGGCTGTATTCCCCAAAGCATAAATAGATACACCTAATTACAATAGTTACTTTAACGCTTATATATATATAATATAATATATATATAATCATTTATTAGGTTTGGTAGAAGAGGGCGAGTATATTGTCAATTTGTCATCACCACGACCGTAATTTGTGACCGGCTAGGCAGACATAAACCTATTTCTATATATATATAAAAGCGAAAGGTCATTCATTCAACTCTCACGAAATATCGAAAATCCGCTTGACGTATAAAGAAGAAATTTGGCAGGGAGATTCCTCAAGTGACGTAAGTGCGCGCTAGGAATGGATTTTTGGAAATTCCACCTTTAAGGGGGTAAAACGGGGGTCGTAAGTTTGTATGAAATTTCTACAGTTTGTAAGTTGGACACGTGACATTTTAGATTTATGCTGTTGGTTTATGAAAATAATTTATGTATGTATTGGTTTTTGTCAATTCCACCAGTAAGGTGATAAAAAGAGGGTTGAAATTTTGTATGAAATTTCTACAGATTGTAAATTGAACACGTGATATTTTAGATTTAATGTGTTGGTTGATAAAAAGAATTCATGTATGTATTGGTTTTGGAAATTTCACCAGTAAGAGGTAAAAAAGGTTTAAAAGTTTGTATGAAATTTCTACAGATTGTAAGTTGGACACGTGGTATTATAGATTTACGCTGTTGGTTGATAAAAAGAATTCATGTATGTTTTGGTTTTGGCAATTTCACCAGTAAAGGGTAAAAAAAGGTTTAAAAGTTTGTATGAAATTTCTACAGATTGTAAGTTGGACACGTGGTATTATAGATTTACGCTGTTGGTTGATAAAAAGAATTCATGTATGTTTTGCTTTTGGCAATTTCACCAGTAAGGGTTAAAAAAAGGTTTAAAAGTTTGTATGAAATTTCTACAGATTGTAAGTTGGACACGTGGTATTATAGATTTACGCTGTTGGTTGATAAAAAGAATTTATGTATTTAGTAGTTTTTGGAAATTCTGCTCCTAAGGAGGGTAAAAGGTGGAAATCTGTTGGGCTTACATATTTGAAACTTCGCATAAATACTAACCTAAGTAAATAGTAAAGGTTTTCATTTTTAGTTTTTCAAAACTACTCCTAAAAGACGATTTAGGGGGTTTTAAAGATTTTTGAAGAATTTTACTGTACAGGGCTTCTTTTTATGATGTAAGGCGAGCACTTCAGAAGGGATTTTTGGAAATTTAGCCTTTAAGGGGGTGAAACTAAAAAGTCATCTGTAGGATTAAATACGGATCACGCGAACAAAGTCGCGGGCGAAGTGCTAGAATTATATTATACTCCTGCATTTTACTAGTAACTAGCTGTGCCCGCGGCTTCGCTCCCGTCATCTGCCCATCCTACCCTACTAACCTTCCTGCCTACCCTACATACTACATACCAATATTTTTTTCTAGTGTCATTCTTTCGCGTAGAATCTTAACACCGCGATTCAGAAAATGACTTTAAATGCACAACGCCATCTATCGAATAGCGAGTTCAACGTGCGTGTGCTGTGATAATTTTACTTCTTGAACAGTTTAAATTCATCTAACTTTTGATAGACTGAACCGATTGCAATGAAACAAAAACTAAGTAATTCTTCAAGTTACGCACAATTTTTATGTATAAAAGTTATCTACATTGGTTTCGTAAATTTCACGTGATGCGTGCACAAATAAACAGACAAAAATGCCAAAAATGCTGGTAATGGGTTCTGTTGGCTATTCTTCAACACCCTGGCTATTTTTTTTGGAAATATTCTCGATGTACAAAAACTTTTCTACAGATTTATTATATGTATTGATGATAGCACATAGGTCACCGGTATACATAATGCTCCTCTTATGCTCTGCGATAATTAAATACTTTTCAAAGGCAGCTAGTATTTGTGTACCTACATGGGAAACTATTATTGAGGATATATTCGTACGTGATTCTTATCACGTTGTGTTAAGAAATACATTTGATTGATTAGTAGTTAAGATTTGGAGCGGCAAGGGTGTGTTTTTAGGGTTCTTTGTGAAACGTGTTCCATGGTTGACCACATCATCGCTTGCCATCAAATAAGATGGTCAAAAATTCCAAAAATGCTGGGGTTCTGTTGGTTATCCTTTAACACCCTGGCTATTTGTTTTGGAAATGTTTTCGATGTACAAAATTTTTTTTTCTACAGATTTATTATATGTATTGATGATGATGTTTATTAAGTCCCACTGCCTTTTTTCCGTGGCGGTAAATCCTCATTGGATGTCCTCCACCCTCCACCTAGTGCTGGCCAGTGGCGGCTGGCGGATCATAATAGTAGTAGACTAGTAGTGCACTCTGCCGTCTCACTGGGTAATTGTGTTAGATAAGTTAGATTTACTAAAATTCACATGAGCCTATGTAAATCGGCAAACTATCTCGCTAGCGAACGACGAATTCGACGCCAACGCCATCTAGTTACGTCGTTGTACAACTTGTAATGTTGGTACTCGACCCGAAGATAAAATTCGTTCGTCAAACTTCGCCCGCTCTCGGTAATCTTCGGTTCGCTGGGACGGCGCACGAGAATGGTCATATTTTGCCGTACATTTTCTATTGAACTATCTCTGTCTCACGCGCCAGGCGTTTTCGCTTGTTTCTCATAGAATAGTATGAACTCTCGCCGTGCGCTTTAGCCTAGCGCACGGGGAGTATTTTTTACAGCAATATACGTCTTATTACTTTAGCAAAGAGCTTAAATTTGTTCGTCATAATTTCGTAAATATTGAATACTTAGATCGTTAATCAGATATTATTAAACATTTTTATTTTATTTCTAAACCTATTTAAATCTGGCAGTTCAGTGCACGAGTGAACTTAAAGTACTGCCGCCTCTGGTGCTGGCCTGCATTTGCGGGCCTCGACCTCGGGTTGAGAGTTCGTGATGTTATGTTATTTATGCAAAGAATTTCGTGTCATTACAGTAGAGTTATTCTATTAAGTCGGTTTACCTTATAATCTTTCATTGTTGTACTATCGCGGTCATTGTCACTCGAGTAATGCGAAATGTTATTTATTTTAATATTTTGTGTTGATAGAGATACGATTTTTTACTAAGACTTTAGCACATCACACATTACATCATCAGCCTATTAATGTTCCCACTGCTGGGACGCAGGCCTCCTCTCTATAAGAGGGAATGGGCCGTAATCCACCACGCGGGCCCAGTGCGGGTTGGTGGATGTCACATGTCTTCGAATTTTTGGTTCTAGGTATGCCGGTTTCGTCACGATGTTTTCCTTCACCGTTTTTGAGAGCAGTGGTGATGAAATAATTTACACAAAGTAAAGCGCCTGTCTGGGTTCGAACCCAAGGCCTACAACTTGTAAGTCGCGGCCGATACCATTGGGCCACCACTGCAAGACTTTAGCGTGAGTATCTAAGTAAGGAGCGCTCTGCAGTCAGCAAAAAAAGCGAGTCTTATGGCTGGTTTCTGAATTGAGAATTTGGCGGTAGGTTTTTTGGCTAAAATATATTGGGGTGAGCTTCCAGTCTTACCGGATTCAGCTGAGTACCAGTGTTTTACATGGAGCGACTGCCTATCTGACCTCCACAACCCAGTAACTGAGTAACATGTTACCTCTTGGCAAAACTGGTGTCAAATCTCAAGCTTCTGACTGCCCGTAACGACTGTCAAAGATCTTCAAATGACATCCGGGACCAACGGCTTAACGTGCTTTCCGAGGCACGGAGGAAACTCGATATGTTGAAATGGTCACCCATCCTCGGACCAACCTCGTCAAGCGTTGCTTAACCTTGAAGATCGCCCCGAGCGGCTGTTATTATTTAGCCACAAGCTCCTCTTTTTTCCTCCTCGTTTTTTGGCTTAAATAGACTTTGATAAATACTCAACTTCAAATTCTTTGTGAAAACTAAATGACCATTGCAAGAAGTTACGATTTTTAAAAGAAAACAATAAAAATATTAATTAAAAAATCTTTTTTAAAACAAGGTTTTCTCGTATTCTTCTCAGCAAACCCTTTTATTTGACACCCATATCATGGCAGTGCACAAAAAAAAACTAATCCGCCATCTTGGGCCGTCCGCCATATTGTATTTAGAATGACGTCACTTAGCTAACCATGCATTGTCATCCAAACTAAACGTGTATGCAAAATTTCATCTTAATCGGAGGTGGATAACTATGCTTTAAAATTCAGTTGCAAGATTTACACAGACACATATCTACCTACCATACATACATTGCAAGTTAAATAAAAGCTTGTAAAATAGTTTATTTTTTATTTATTTAAAGAGTTGTTCTAAATTAAAAGATAAGAGAATAATAGTTATTGGCAGTTGAGAATAAAAAAAACTATTTTTTCTGATGTATTCATCAGAAAAAATAGTTTAGCTAAGCTATGATGAGTTGCCATGAGGTGAGATAGAGCCTAATAAAAAAAGATCGGTAAATGTCACAGGCTTCTTTTTACCCGGCTCCAAGGAAAGGGTTATGTTTTTCGCGCGTATCTTGTTTTGTATTTAAGTAATATTCTTTATTACCTTGCATCTTTCAAACCATTTGACGGATTTTTATAATTGATACATCGTTAGATAAGTCTTGGCCGCCCAAGTGTTCTTAGATAAGTGCCGTTGAAAATAATTGGCCAAGTGAGAGTCGGACTCGCGCACGAAGGGTTCCGTACCATTATAGCAAAAAACGGCAAAAAAATCACGTTTGTTGTATGAGAGCCCCTCTTAAATATTTATTTATTTCTATTTTTAGTATTTGTTGTTATAGCGGCAACAGCCTAGCCTGGTGACAGACGGACAGACAGACAGACAGACAGACGGATCGCGGAGTCTTAGTAATAGGGTCCCGTTTTTACGCTTTGGGTACGGAACCCTAAAAAGGAACATGGCGGATTTTGGGCGACATATTGCGGGGGATGCAATATTTTTTCATCGATACCCATCGAGTGGTGTATCAAAATGAAGGGTTTTTAGAGGTGATTACAAAAATATATACCACTTATATGTTTAAAAGACATAAATAAAAAGTTATAAATAAAAAAAGTTGATAAAATAAAAAAAAACCCGACTGCAAAGATGTAAACAAGAAGAAAATCATGCTGTGCAGTCGGAAGATATTTATAGTTTTGGTCAGCCAACTCGCAAACATGTATCCTCCGACTGCACAGCATGATTTTCTTCTTGTTTACATCTTTTCAGTCAGGTTTTTTTTTTATTTTATTAACTTTTTTTTTATCTATATATCCTAGATACCTTTTATCCCGAGAATATGTGCCCTCGGGACTATCACGCGGGTGATGCCGCTGGAAGAAGTTAGCTTAAAAATAAGACCATATTGACATTGTCAAAATCATTGAGGTATCGATTCAAGTAACATTGACCTCTACATGACACTGGCAGAATAGTCGGCATCGGCTCAGTTGCCAAAGATGAAAAAAAAAAAAGCAACATTGACGTCAGGAAACAAATTTTTTAAGGACATAAAATGACGTATAAATTAATCTGTTTACAGCAATATTGGCAGGTACATTCACTTACAACAGGATGTTAAAGCTGCCTACACATTACTGTGTCGTGTCGTGGCGCGGGTTATACCAATCTTAAAAAAGAAAGAAAAAGTATTTGAGTTGTTTGTATTTAGCATTTTTTTTGTGTTTTTGTATTTTTTTTTTGTAGTTTTTTTGTTGTTTTCTTACGAATCTGTTTAAGACTACGTCACATCACAACGCCAGCCATATCTTGTAGCCAATCAAATGCGTCATAAGGCGCCACGACACGTAAGTGTGTTACCGTCTTATCTTTTACTAGACCCTTCATTAGGTAATCAATAAAAAAAAAATTGCCAAGTAACCTACTTTTTAGGGTTCCGTACCCAAAGGGTAAAAACAGGACCCTATTACTGAGACGCCGCGATCCGTCTGTCTGTCTATATGTCTGTCTGTCTGTCTGTCCGTCTGTCACCAGGCTGTATCTCATGAATTGTGATAGCTAGACAGTTGGAATTTTCACAGATGATGTATTTCTATTGCCGCTATAACAGCAAATAATAAAAACAGAATAAAATAAATATTTAAGTAGGGCTCCCATACAACAAATGTGACTTTTTGGCCGTTTTTTGCGATAATGGTACGGAACCCTTCGTGCGGGAGTCCTACTCGCACTTGTTTTGTAATATTGACATATTCACCACTAACTACTACACTAACACTACACTAACTACTACTTTCCACTTCAAGTAATGTTCTAGTTATGCTATTTTTAGAAAAAGTGGTAAAATAGACGACAAGTTCTTTTTTAGTACATAAAATGACGAGTAAATCTTTTTATATCAAAATTGATAGGTCCATTCAACAATTACAGAATCTGTACTTCTGCCAGACCTTTCATATCTAGGTATCAAGGTGATCAATAAAAAAAACAGCCAACTTACCTATATTTGTAATATTGGCGGAATTAAACCACTTCAAGTATTTATATTTTTAGAAAAAATTGAAGATTGAAAGTTGTTTTCTCAGAATTGGCATTCAGTTATTATTTAAACACTTGTCTGCAGTTCCGTCTTTACCATAGGGGCACAAAGGGCACGTGCTCTGGGCCCCGGCTCATTGGGGGGCTCCCGAAAACAAAACTAAGTCTGTGAAAGAATAAACAAACAACAAAAAACAAGTAGGCTGGATGTGAAAAATTGTCCGCTTAAGGTGACACTAGTCAACGGCACGAACTATTTTGTGCGCGGGGTTAAAATGCATTTTATATCAACCGACAACACGTGCGGAAGAGATAGATGCTGTGATGAGCAGTAGGAAGCTAGTTCGCCTACGAATACACACTTTTCGCAAATTGGTAGAGAAATGGATAATGATTTAGGACGAAACCGAGCGCGCGAAATTTTATAGACCTTTGGGAGTCTGGCTATCATAAAAAAACGACTAAACGTATCTGTTCAAAATAACATTTTGAACTACTAATCTATCCCTGTATGTTGGCCGTTTTGCAATTTTCCGTCTTCTTATGGTATTTATTCGCGCCCAAAAATGCGTTAAAATTAGTGTCGAACTTTAACTACTACTATTTACTTTTTTGTTTCCATACAGGGCTAGATAATGATGAGACAAATTGATATCACTTTTTATTTTGAACGTACATTGTCAAACAGTGGAATAATCCCTAGACTACGTTTGTATGGAAGAATTTTCGACTAGTGTAACCTTAATTTAGTTAGATACAATTCATGAGTATTCTATGAATTTCATAATAATGTTATTACAAGACATCTTGCTTGATAGGATTATCTTGACATCATAATATACCTACTTCGACCACTAGAGGCCTCGCGCAAGGTTTTCGTAGAATAAAACAAGGAGACAGGCCAATTAATGTTAAAATGCTGAAAGCACGAAGAATAATAATTGGACTACGGGGCCCTACTACCTGTGACTGCTTTTCATTTCTCGGGGCCCTTCTCCCAAAGTCTGTGTGCCCAGGGGCCCCGCATGGAATTTGGCATGGAGATAGTTTGAGACCCTGGGAAGGAAATAGGGTAGTTTGTATTCCCTTGAGATAATAAGACACTTTTTACGAGGGCGAAGCTAGTTAATAATAAAAACCGGCCAAGTGCGAGTCGGACTCGCGCATGAAGGGTTCTGTACCGTTATCGCAAAAACGGCAAAAAAAATACGTTTGTTGTATGGGAGCCCTTCTAAAATATTTATTTTATTTTGTTTTTAGTATTTGTTGTTATAGCGGCAAAAGAAATACATCATCTGTGAAAATTTCAACTGTCTATCACGGTTCATGAGATGCAGCCTGGTGACAGACAGTCAGACGG
This sequence comes from Orthosia incerta, assembly GCA_948252205.1. Lineage (NCBI taxonomy): Eukaryota > Metazoa > Arthropoda > Insecta > Lepidoptera > Noctuidae > Orthosia > Orthosia incerta. Next base: position 14,999,487 of record OX411766.1, on the reverse strand, counting down.
ATCGTGAAGTCTTAGTAATAGGTTCCCGTTTTTACCCTTTGGGTACAGAACCCTAAAAAGTGTAACGTGGTCAGTTTTTATTTGTCCTACTTTATTTAATATTTGTTTTTCTTAAATCATAATAAATATTGACAGGCTACACGTCTGTATTAACAAAATGTATTGTATAGGGTACCTACGCTATCTACCCAAACACTCACACAATCTATTTATTTATTTCACAAACATACATTCTTCATCATCATCATATCAGCCGAAAGATGTCCACTGCTGGACGTAGGCCTCCCCCAAGCGTCGCCACATTGACCGCCCGTGCGTCTCGTAACCAGCGGATCCCCGCAATCTTCACCAAGTCATCGGTCCACCTGGTGGGAGGCCTTCCAACGCAACGTCTTCCGGTTCGCGGTCGCCACTCCAAAACTTTTCTGCCCCATCGGCCATCCGTTCTGCGAGCAATGTGCCCTGCCCACTGCCACTTAAGTTTGGCAATTCTTTGGGCTATGTCGGTAACCCTGGTTCTCTTGCGGATCTCTACATTTCTGATACGATCACGCAAGGAAACTCCGAGCATAGCCCTCTCCATATATATACAGTATTGTTATTACTGTCGACAGAAATTCACGGCATATAATATCGTTTACGATAATGCGCCGGGTTATCTGGTGAACGCTACCAATTACGACTTCAACAGCCGCTGCGACACTGCACTGCGAGCCTTCGGATATCCATCCACCCAGTGTCGCAAACCCAGTGGGTTACCAACCCACTACGACTACTGTGCTTTTGCAAATTGATGTATTCTGCGACATACAGAACTCTGTATGTACCTGTTTCTATGTATTGTGCCGTGAACAAGCATGTATTGTTATTGTGACTTCACTGGTTCGTGATTCTCCTTCTGAACTATAATATGTGTAACGTGTTTTGTGTGTGACGAACAATAGTGGAATCGTGAGTACCCTCATAAGACTTTTATTGTGACCAATACCGTCTACACGTTCCCAAACTGATGACCCTCAAACATGAACGTCAGCGCAGCCTTGTGTGTCATGCTCTCTCTAATTTCTCTCTGGTGGCACATGTGTTGGATCATTTGGTGCCCTTCATGATGGTTGAGCTGAGTGGTGCTGATCCATGCGTCATGTTCGTGAACGGGCGCCATCAGTTGGGTTTGGTCATAACTTTGCTGCCTCGGCCTGTTATTGTATTTTTTTTTATTGTTTGTGTCTCTAGAAGCTTTTACGTGTACGTCTTTTTACATTGTTCTCACATATATGTATTTTTTCAACAAGAATGATGTATTCAATAAGTTGTAATTAAAACTGATGGAAAAGAGTGTCCGTGGAGTTTCTTGCAATTTTTCTCCAATGCGACCTATTACTGACGCTTGCGAATTTGCAACTAAAGTCTCCTTTTTGTAGGGTTCCGTACCTAAAGGGTAAAAACGGAACCCTATTACTAAGACTCCGCGATCCGTCTGTCTGTCTGTCCGTCTGTCACCAGGATGTTTCTCATGAACCGTGATAGCTAGAGAGTTGAAATTTTCACAGATGATGTATTTCTGTTGCCGCTATTACAAAAAATACTAAAAACAGAATAAAATCAATATTTAAGTGGGGCTCCTATACAACAAACGTGATTTTTTTGCTGTTTTTTGAGATAATGGTACGGAACCCTTCGTGCGCGAGTCCGACTCGCATTTGACCAGTTTTTTTTGTTTGGTCATTCAAAAGTACCTGTAAGGTTTATTTGAAATAAACTATTTGATTTTGATTTTTGCCTTTGTGCAGAGCTACTTCATCGTGACGTCATTATCACTTCCTCAAGACTTTGAGCAGCGAGTCATCAGTCAGCTAGTACCCACGGCATCTACGGGGGGGTATCCTAACTATTAGCATGCAGTGGACGCGCATTCCTGGTCATCAACCTCAACCTTTTTTATCACCCTCAACCACAACAATGACCCTGGCACAGCACACTGCACCTTCAGCCGGTCAACAATAAGTGTCTTGAAGATCCTCTCCGGATCGACGACAGCAGTCAAGCCACTATCCCCGAGTTTCTCAGCTCAAAATTATCGTAGAATTAATGTGACAAATTGTCAAGCACGCGTTATCTGATGTGATTGGCTGTTGAAAATTCATTCAGTTAGCCACCCAGCACCTCTCCGACCCTCTGGAGCCAGCAGCACTACTCCAACCAACTGGAGCCTGCAGCACTATCTCGACTCAATGGGATACCATCACCCCGACTCACTGGAGCACCACCGCATACATTGCCGACTCACCGCGAATTCAAAAACTTCCGATTCCGACTCGGAACCAACCTTACACTGACCTGGCACGCATCACAAGATGTACGGACGACTCAACTTGCTATCGACCTCCGGAGGTGAGTGATGCAGCGGCGTCAACGCCGCGTACGAACTAATGACATGACGTCACATAAATCCTGCATCGAGCAAGCAAAGTTTTCGGCGCGATTTGAATTTAAACGGGGGTCTACTCCCTATGCACGAAATCCGTAGTTTCTTCCTTCGTTACGGGCCTTACCTACTCTGTATCACATACGGACGCATGATTCTTTGTGGGCCCAAACTATTAATGAACGACAACACAATTTGACAGTAGTACCTATCTACTCCCGATGTGTTTTTACCCGTCCGAATAATTGAATCATTACGGAGTAGGGTTCACTCCGAAGTGCCAGAGTACTTCCGAACGGGCCTCCTCCTCCCTCCCTATCCTCCTCCTATCCTCCCTTTTCTATGGAGGTTTGTGGGACTTTACACCCTGTTCCGCATACTTCCAAATACCTACTGGTTTCACTGAATTGGTGATGCAATCCATTTTTAGTATTTTCAACAGATTTTTGGTTATTGATTTAAATATTTTACCTACATATAATATTGTTACTGGTTAATAAGGTCCAACTTTATACCCTTTACATTCTATAAATTAAAAAAATAGCAACAATAAATCTTCAAAATCTCAAAATGAACAGCGATTTTCGATAGATAGATAAAACATTTATTTAGTGGACACAAATAAGCACAACACAAAATCACAATTGTTGATAACTGTCTGCAAACTATTTGATTTACTTTTGAGGGTTCCATACCCAAAGGGTAAAAACGGGACCCTATTACTAAGACTCCGCGATCCGTCTCTCTGTCTGTCTGTCCGTCTGTCACCAGGCTGTATCTCATGAGCCGTGATAGCTAGACAGTTGAAATTTTCACAGATGATGTATTTTTGTTGCCGCAATAACAACAAATAATAAAAAAAAATTAAAAAAATAGTGGGGCTCCCATACAACAAACGTGATTTTTTGCCGATTTTTTGCGATAATGGTACGGAACCCTTCGTGCGCGAGTCCGACTCGCACTTGGTCGGTTTTTTTTCTTGTTCTCGAACCGTTTATTTACTAGCAGCATTAAAACAATTTAAAATTAACTCTTTTAGTTGAAATAATCCTCAGATTAGAGATTTTCTCTATTCCCATCTATTTCCACAGTAGTCTTGTTTTCCATGGCTAATAAATGAATAGTACTGTTCTGATAGATTACAGATATACACATAAGTATGTACCTACGTCATTTCCAGATGATAAGGTTAAGTTCAAATGTGGAATATTTAGTACAGATTCTCAACTAATCAGGACGTAATTGGTTTACGTAATAGAAGCTTAATAATATATTATATAACAATCAAAAATATTGTGACAAACAAGTTGGTATTAGAATATTCAAACAACGTAATATTTTTTGATACCGAGCGTGTTACGCAATGTAATGTTTTTAATCGAACTTATAAATAATATTTTGATTATATAAAAATACTTATTAATAAATAAAATATAATTGTTTTATTTCAGACATTACAATCCATATTTGTGTACACACTAATTAAAATATTGAACGTTTTTTTGCGATTTTAAAAAAAATAATTAATAATAGTTTTAAAACAACAAAAAAACACGCTTTAAGGTTACACTAGTCGAAAATTCTTCCATACAAACGTAGTCTACGGATTATTCCACTGTTTGACGATGTACGTTCAAAATAAAAAGTGATATCAATTTGTCTCATCATTATCTAGCCCTGTATGGAAGCAAACAAGTAAAAAAAGAAAATATTTGAAAGTTATGAGCGTCGAAAGTTCCACATTTCGACACTAATTTTAACGCATTTTTGTGCGCAAATAAATACCATAAGAAGGCGGAAAATTGCAAAACGGCCTTCATACAGGGGTAGATTAGTAGTTCAATAGATAGATAGATGCTCATCACAGCATCTATCTCTTCCGCACGTGTTGTCGGTTGATATAAAATGCATTTTAACCCCACGCACCTTAAGACGACGACTAACGCCAACGACCTTGAGGGAACAAAACGCGCACTCGTTTCACACCCGCGCGACCCAAAATTTAGTAGTTTTTTGTACTTTCCTTATTATTCTGACTTTAAAAAAAAATCTTCAGATCAAAATGTAGATAATCAAATTGTCTTTGAAATGGTGTCAATTTCTTTACAATACGCCCAGCGGTTTTGGTGTGATTGTCGTGTTTTTGTCTGTTTTAGACATAACTTTACAAATTAATTACACTATGTTATACAAATAAAACTCAAAATTTGCTTAGATCAAATTATTAAGAAAATACTCTAATATAACATATATTTTTTTCAAAGAATTACGACTTGCCATTTAACGTGATTCTCATTTTAAAATCAGCTACTCAAGGGAGTCGGCGCCTTAATTATCTACATTTTTTTAAAGTCATAGTATAATAAGGAAAGTACAAAAAGCTACTGAATTAAAGCTACTGTCTACTAAATTTTGGGTCGCGCGGGTGTAAAAGCGGGCGCGTTTTGTTTCCTCAATGTCATTGGCGTTAGTCGTCGTCTTAAATGGGTCAAACTAGAGAAAAGGATTTTTAATTAATTTAAAAACAAATAGTTAATTGCCTATAAAATGTATTAGTTTTGATGATGTATTGTTTCTATTTCCATTTCAATAAAGAACAATACATTGTCAATTTACACATTTACACAAAGTACGATGTAACAAACAACAGGCACTGCGATGTTTATATTAATAATTATAATAAACAAAATGAGACCGGTTCTGTGGCACATTCATTCACCCTTGAATTTCAATGTTAATGTAGAGATTTTGTGCTATTGATGCAGATTATATCGCAAGTCTCTCTTTCACTTTCTATAATATTTTTGACGCCTTTCTAGATACTCAATTGTAATTTAAGGCGCCTCCCCGAGCAAAAGGCCGCGCTAGTCGTTTTTGTGTAGTTTTTAAGAGCTATCTACCCTTTATTTAAAAAGAAATATCAAGTAATAAAAATACATTAAATTTCTACTTAATGTTGATTCTAAAATGGTCGTACAATTTTTTTTTTAAAGAGGTATATGTTTCACAAATCTCCTTCCAACAAAACCATAAAAATGTGAAATAATTATTGATAGCATTCATCTCCTCCTAAAGTGTTAATATTTTTTTTTTTTATACTAACACTAATGGATAGACAAGTTGATGACGAACATTTTGTAAGTTTTTTTTCTTTCAAAAGACCAATATTCGATTTTATAAAGATTTTATTCTAAAATCTGGGCGTATTCACTACCGTAATTCATGCGCCACCGGTGCCGCTAGGCCAATAGGAATGCTCATAATAATCTCATACTGATTTTTTTGTCAGGGTACGGTCATAAATGGAAAATTTTCTGTATATTCCAATCCAAATCCATGTAGTTTCTTGCATATTCATCTCCATAGAACGCTTTGGAATGTGCAATTGTGCTTGACAATACAAAAGTTTTTTTATTTAGAACTCGCGTATTGTCTATTTAAGAGTTTCGTGAATACATAGACATAGGAAAGGAATGAGACCAGTGGTGGCGCAGTGGTATCGGCCGCGACTTACAAGTTGTAGGTCGTGGGTTCGAGCCCAGGCAGGCGCTTTACTTTGTGTAAATTATTTCATCACCACTGCTCTCAAAACGGTGTAGGAAAACATCGAGAGGAAACCGGCATGTCCTAGAACCAATAATTCGATGACATGTGACATCCACCAACCCGCACTGGGCCCGCGTGGTGAATAACGGTCCATTCCCTCTCACAGAGAGGAGGCCTGTGTCCCAGCAGTGGGAACATTATGATGGTGTGTGGAAATGTGAATGCTGATTTTTATCAAGCTTTTTTAGCTTGATATGTAGGTATGTATCTATATAACGGAATCTTTGAACGTGATTTTCACCCCCTTCAAAACGTCGGGTTAATTTGAAACTTTATTTACTTGTGTTTTTTTATGTTTTGTCCGCTATTTCGCCTGATGTTGAGTGATGATTTGGTCGACGGTGCAGCACGCGTGCCTAGAAGTAACCTATTCACTCTTGACTTAAGGTTACACTAGTCGAAAATTCTTCCATACAAACGTAGTCTAGGGATTATTCCACTGTTTGACGATGTACGTACAAAATAAAAAGTGATATCAATTTGTCTCATCATTATCTAGCCCTGTATGGAAGCAAAAAAGTAATAAAGAAAAAAATTGAAAGTTATGAGCGTCAAAAGTTCCACATTCCGACACTAATTAATTTTAACGCATTTTAGGGCGCAAATAAATACCATAAGAAGACGGAAAATTGCAAAACGGCCTCCATACAGGGATGGATTAGTAGTTCAACAATGCAAATAATTTTATTTTGAACAGATAGATTTAGTCGTTTTTTCATGATATCTAGACTGCCAAAGGTCTGTTTATAAAATTTCGCGCGCTCGGTTTCGTCCTAAATCATTATCCATTTCGCTACAAATTAGCAAAAATGTGTATTCGTACGCGAACTAGCTTCCTACTGCTCATCACAGCATCTATATCTTCCGCACGTGTTGTCGGTTGATATAAAATGCATTTTAACCCCGCGCACAAAATAGTTCGTGCCGTCGACTAGTGTACCCTTAAAGACCCCGAGATTGTAGCTATCGGGAAACACAGACCCCGGCAGGGAATTCGGTAAAAGCGCGAAAAAAATATGAAATCGTGCAGTTTCACGTGGAAGTGTAAACAAAAATTTGCAAGGCGTATCCATTGATTGTCCATTGACCAAAATTAGTACTTAATATAGTGGAACAACTTCGCTTTTCAAAACGGGTTTTATTCCGAAAGTAAAAGAAACCTGTAGTGGGCAGGGCGCACAGGGCACTGAAGCAACTCGGCGGCCACTGGCATAGCTTTATTTAAGGGCCTACATACGCTTTAGTGCCGTAAAACGGTAACTTTCTAAAGTCTTTCCTTAGTAACGGCTAGGTTAAAAGGTTTGAAAAAAAAATATATTAATTAATGATTCATATACATAACTTTGAACACAAGGTTTTTACGTGTAACTAATAGTTTTGCTTTAAAAAAATAATTAACAACACGATAATTTTTCGCGACTTTTGAAAACTCCTCCAAAACGACTTGGATGTTTAAAAATATTTTTACACAGAAAAATTGATGGCTGGAATTGTTTCATAACTAACATAGGATATGTAAATCAAATAATACTTTGCAAACAAAACTGTTCAAAAGCATATTTTGAACAGTTCAATTTTGATATTTTGGCATCGAGCGGGCGCACGGCCAGTACTGCGTAAGCATTGGCGTGTATATATCGCCTTAAAACCGGCCAAGTGCTAGTCGGACTCGAGCACGAAGTGTACCGTATCATTATCGCAAAAAAAAAACACGTTTGTTGTATGGGAGCCCCACTTATATAATTATTTTATTCTGTTTTTAGTATTTGTTGTTATAGCGACAACAGTATTTCACATCATTTGTGAAAATTGCAACTGTGCTATCACGGTTCATGAGATACAGCCTGGTGACAGACAGACAGACAGTTCGCGGCGTCTTAGTAATAGGGTACCGTTTTTACCCTTTGGGTACGGAACCCTAAAAACACGTTTCGTCGTGGAAACTGACGGCTCAAGACCATTTTGATTATGGCCATACCTGATTAAGTGGGCTTAGCGTAAATAAACGGGCACGAATATAACGAATGAGCAATGACGTCTCTAGTAGTTCCGTGCTCTGTGGCTGGATCCATAATTTTTGGTGTATTATTAAGTATTACCCGATTGCGTTCGCGGTGAAAAGTGGGGTTATAAATTTTTCATAATATGGAAGGCATTTATTTTCCCTTTATGAATGCGGTTACGATTGCCAGTTGGTACCTAAGTAGATATTGCGCAAATTGCATACTTCAGTTTTGTTTAAAAGCGGTTGCAACAATTTTTTTCTCCCAGATTCCTGTAGGTACCTACCAAAAATTAGACACTATAAAAAAACTCGTCACATTTTCCATGTTTTTTTTTGACTAATCATAATATCATAAACTAGCTGTTCCCCGCGGCTTCGCTCCCGTGGACCACCCCACAGGACCCGTTTTCGGGATTAAAAAATAGCCTATGTCACTCAGGAATAATGTAGCTTTCTATTGGTAAAAAAAATATAGTTTCGAGTAGGTAGGTACTCGTAGCTTTTTATTTTTCTCTTAGGTAGTGATGAAAAATAGTGTGTATCACTCGGGGACAAAATATATTGTTCCCGGGCGGCGTATATTGAATTCCTCGCTAAGCTCAGGATTCTACGTTAGAATCCTTCGGTTAGCTCTGAATTCAAAATAACGCCCTGGAAGAACAAAATATTACTTTGTCCCCTTGTTACACAAATAACTATTATTTGCAAGCTAGTGCTTTTCGTGTGGTCCAATTTTATCAAAATCTGACTAGAAGTAGTAGTAGTAGTGTAGTGTAGTAGTGTAGTTTTTGAAGTTATCCTGAATAATGCGTGTTTTTTTAAGGTAACTAAGGTAAAAAGAGAAAAATAAAAAACTTATTAACAAAAAATAATTACCGAGTTCCAAAACCAAAGTCTGCATTGTGAAAAATTTTTTTTTCGGAAGTCAGTGTCTTTGGTAGCTTTTTTTTCGTTATTGACACTGACTTTCGAAGATAAAGTTTGTTTAGAAAAATAAAATTATGTTTTGCTCACATCATCATCTGCCTAGCCTTTTTCCCAACTATATTGGGGTCGGCTTCCAGTCTTACCAGATTCAGCTGAGTACCAGTGTTTTACATGGAGCGACTGCCTATCTGACCTCCACAACCCAGTAACTGGGTAAAACGGTACCCCATGGCAAGACTGGTGTCAGATCTCAAGCTTCTGACTACCCGTAACGACTGTCAAAGATCTTCAAATGACAGCCGGGACCAACGGCTTAACGTGCTTTCCGAGGCAAGGAGGTATGTTTAAATGGTCACCCATCCACGGACCAACCACGTCAAGCGTTGCTTAACCTTGATGATCGACCCGTGCGGCTGTTATTATTTAGCCACGAGCTCATCAGTTTTTTGTTTTGCTCACATCAGTTTTGAAAATTATAATAAGAAAGCCTGGGGGGTGACCATAAGCTAGAGCGGTATCAATTTGATATCGAGTAAGTAACAGATGTATACAAGTCATATACATCTGTCCCTTATTCGATCTCAAATTGATACCGCTCTAATGGCTTATGGTCACCCCCCTGGTGGTAAGATTTTCAGGCTTCAGGCTACACGTAACGACTGTCAAAGATTTACAATGTCCAACTGAACCAACGACTTACACATGTTCAGTATTTCCTGATGTCATATTTTAAATATTTAATTGGTGTTTTGATTCCAAACTACGAGTATTTAAATCTTATCTCTAAGTCGAATAACAAAAAATAACTAATTGGGTAAAATAGACATGGTCTTATCTACTTTTTCTAATCACGCAATATTGTTGTAACACGTTAAAACAATGTGATATAATGTAGTTCAAAGGTTAAGACCGGTTTTTTCTTTATTTGAATTCAAAAACAAAATTAATATTGCACACAGCACTAATGATTTTAAAGTAAAAAATCTGAGCATTGAAACAATTTACAAAACCGACCAAGTGCGAGTCGGACTCGCGCACGAAGGGTTCCGTACCATTATCGCAAAAACAGCAAAAAAATCACGTTTTATATGGGAGCCTAACTTAAATATTTATTTTATTCTGTTTTTAGTATTTGTTGTTATTGCGGCAAGAGAAATAAATTATCTGTGAAATTTTCAACTGCCTAGTAGCTATCACGGTACATGAGATACAGCCTGGTGACAGACGGACAGACAGACAGACAAACAGACAGACAGACAGACGGTTTTACCCTTTGGGTACGGCACCTTAAAAATTACCAATGGAATTGACATGCGCTACCGAATTGTCACTTGGTCAATCCCAAACATTTTGGACCTTATCAACCGACATCAACAAGGAGGAGGTTCTGAATTCAATTGTATGTTTTTGTATGTTTGTTACGCAATTACTCCGCCAATTAGGAACCGATTTTGATTATTCTTCTTTTATTTTAAAGCTGGTGCTTCTCGTGTGGTCACTTTTAAATTTGATCAAGATCTGACGAGTAGTTTTTAAGTTATCCTTAATAATGCGTATATTCATGGTAGTATACATATAACGTAGGTACATAAACCAAAAAAAAAAGTATTTTTTTTTGACATTCGTTACCGTTGATATATGTTTATCTATGCCCTCTGGAGAGGATTTGTAATTCTGGAAAGCCTGTTTGCATACGAAAGATTGTGTTTGTGAGTGTTTGTTACTTCTTCACGCTCAAACGGCTGGATGGACGTGGATGAAACTTGGCACAGACATAGATTATAGTCAGGAATAGCACATAGAATTTTCTATTTATCCCGAGAATTTATTTATTTATATACACTTTATTGTACACCATAATAAACAAGAAAAAAAGAAACTTAATACTAAAAACATACAATGGGCGGCCTTATCGCATTCCGCGATCTCTTCTCTTCTTCTTTTATTCCCTTGGGATAATTTTCGGCATTGACGCGGACGAGGCCGCTGGCCGAAGCTAATAGTTATCTATGTATCAAATCAGATATGCGGGTGATTGTTGATGATGACAGATTTCACCAGTTTTTTTTTACTTACCTCTCATATCTATTTAGTATTTACATTGTCATATTAAAATACTAGCTTCTGCCAGCGGCTTCGCACGCGTGATAGTCGAAAATCATCTCGAGGGAACATATTCCCGCGATAAATAGAAAATCCTATCTGCTATTCCTGACTATAATCTATCTCTGTGCCAAATTTCATTCACTTCCATCCAGCCGTTTGACCGTGAAGTAGTAACAAACACTCACAAACACAAACTTTCCCCTATATAATATAAGTGTGATAAAAAGTGTCATATGTGCTATTCCTGACTATAATCTATCTGCATGCCAAATTTCATCCAGATCCGTCCAGCCGTTTGAGGGTGACGAAGTAACAAACATACAAACACACACACACTCACAAACTTTCGCCTTTATAATAATTATTAGTGTGATAGTAAAAGCCAATAATTATTTTCAAAAGACTTAGTGGAGTTTTTTTGCGGGTACTTCTCCATACTAAACTCTGACGTTTCATGAGAACGCATGTAGGTGAATGTAACATACTATATTTTGAATACATAGGTAGGTATTCCTTTTTTAATTAAATAATAACTGCTTCATCAACAAATGGCTTCGCACCACGCTGTGTCTCGCTTTCTACAATTTGGGAAACACAAAAATTATTTGTATGCCCTACAGACAGCCTTACTAGGTCAAGCAGGCAGGATGCTTGTGGATTCAAGGAGAAATTCAATGTGAGATTATGAAATCCATAAATCCTTGATCCACGACTAACAGAGTCACTATAGCTTAGAAGACAGGCAACTGTCTGTCTGTTCTGTTGTTGTTTCCTAAGGCATTAAGTCCGCCTCTGTACATTTGTGTGCTTGAAGTATTAAATAAATAAATAATAGCAACAGTTTCAATTTCTATATAAGTTTTGGCAGTCGATGGAATTGCTGTAGCTTAGAAGACAGGCAACTGTTCTAAAATTCATTCCACATAGCAACAGTTTCTATTTCTATATAAGTTTTGGCAGTCGATGGAATTGCTATCGATTCTAAATACTTTGTTACAATCTTAATTTGTTTTTTTTTTCACTCATTGTTTTTTTTTTAATTGACACTTTTTTTATTTTGATGTCGACTGTACCAGTGAACCAATAAATTCTGTTACAAAGGTTTGTGGAAATGTAGTTTTTTTTTATAATTAGTCCTTATTTTAGCATATGTTTTACTTGCATATTATTTATAATGATCTGGCATATTATAAAAAATATTGAAGTATTTTTGTTACGAATCTATACTAATATTATAAAGAGGAAAGATTTTTTTGTTTGTTTGTTTGTACCGAATAGGCTCCGAAACTACTAGACCGATTTGAAAAATTCTTTCACCAATAGAAAGCTACATTATTCCTGAGTAACATAGGTTATTTTGTAATCCCGAAAACGGGTCCTGTGGGGTGGTCCATGGGAGCGAAGCCGCGGGCAACAGCTATTACCTAATAATGGGGAATTCTGTGTGGTCGTGATGTTATTTTTTGTTATACTGGCTTATTTTAAGTAAGATAGCGAGGCTTTTTAGTAGTTTTTTTATTAATAATAGGCTGTCCGGCTCGCTTGACACATACCTCATCTGATGGTAAGCGATGATGTGGTCGACGATGAACCACGCAATTTTTCGTCAATTCGTAGGCTTCTTTTGAATAACTTTATCATATCGATAACTTTTGATGACAAAACTTATTATTGAACGATGTAACGAAACGGTAATAAATCCATGTATTGTAAAATTTGTACATAACATTTTACTTCAGCTATGAAAAATGCGTACCTACTTGCGTTTTTTTAATAGTACATTTGTGTTGTAGGTTGGAATGTTATGTAGGTAGGTACACACCATGCCAACCTTACAATTCCAACGTAGTAGGTAAACCTTTCTTGTTTTAGTCTGATAAGCTTTAGTATTGTTTAGAATTCTAGGGTACCATACTATAACGATTAGAACGAACCCTTATCAACATTACTGACGGTTCGACGCTTCGATTTAAATCACACCGAAGGTAAATTTTTACTCAGCGAAATTGCAAGTACATTCATATGTGCACTTGAAATTTTCATCGAAAAAATCTTTTCAACACACTTGCTCATAAAGTGGCTCTAATTTCACCACAATTAGGCACATAATGATACCTGTGATCAAACTGTGACTTTTTCATTGCTATTTTTACTCATGTGAAGTATAATATATTACATATAATATATTTTACACAAGTGAGATATAGAGTTTTTTTTTTAATTTATTGGTTGAGTTGCTTTGTTCTTAAAAAAGTTTCGATACAAAAAAGATCGTGCTCAATAGTACAAATAAATTAATGTACCTATTGCTTGCTCATTTCATGCAACTTTGTATTTAAATAGATAATTTCAACTTGTACGTGCTTAATAAATAAAGCTTTCACTCAAATATAAATTTTATTTGCTCTGTAATTAAGAAAAAATTAAATTCCCTATTTTGTACGTGGCTAAAACACTATCAACGAAAAGCCAAAAAAAAAAAAGAAACCTCATTCTTTTAGTCTATGGCCGATCGCCATTGTTAAATGCGCGCGCATAGGAAAACTGATTAATTTTGCCCGCCATTGCGAAAACATTTTCACAACTCGTTTTTACTGTTGAAAATGATTTTTTTGTATTATTTTCTTGACAAGTGTGTTGAAAAACGTCGTATACACGTGTGTATTGATGATTACCGTCCTCGGCTCTCTTACGACCCTCACCTACGGCTCGGGTCTCAATGGCGCCTCAGCGGTAATCACCAACATTGCACACTTGTACCATAATGTACTATTATAACAAAAATAACTAAACCGACTTCCAAAACAAAACACTACAAAGCGAAAAATAACTTTCTTTTCGGAAGTCTGTGTTTTGTACCTACCTATTTTTTTTCGTTTTTGGCACCGACTTCCGAAAAGAAAGTTTCTTTTCGCTTTGTAGTGTTTTTAGTTTAGTTGGGCTACGTGTTAGGTACTGGTTAAGTATTAGGATTCTCGTGGACAGAGATGATACAAAATGCTTATGTTCATCAGTTACTACTTCGTTATTATCATGAAAGTAAAATTTTCATCTCTAATTTTATTATTTGTCTTTTCGACCAGTATTGGACGAAAAGACAAATATCTAAATTTCTACCTATGCAAATACCTAGGATGACACAAACTAAGGTATTAGGTTGGGCAAATGGTCCGGAAACTATATGCAAATCACAAACAACTTTAATATTTTTGAAACCTCAAAACCGCTATCGGTCTATTTGTTTTGGAAGTCGGTTTAGTGTTTTTGTTAAAAAGTTTTTGTTTTTATCGTTTTAGGTTTGGTATTACCATGAAAATCATATTTATAGCTAAAGTGCTTCTCATAACAAATCCAACAAGCCTAAACACGACTGGGATAGCTTGTTTCATTACCGAGTGCCGGTGCCTACCTTCCAGCTTCCAGTTCAATGGTACCATCTTCATTAGAACCATTTATTTAAATTTACTTCATCACAGTCATTTAACTATTCGGGATTTACCCAAACATGCTTAACATTGAGAAGTTCCAGTATCCAGCTGTGGTCTTCTTCATCAGTTCCACTTTTTTTTTTTTTTTTTTTTTTTATTTGTTATAGGCTCGCGTTTGACCACTATCTCGCCTGATGTTAAGTGATGATGTGGTCGTAGGTGAAGCACGCTTGCCTAGAAGTAACCTATTCACTCTTGACTTGAAGACCCCTAGGTTGTAGCTATCAGGAAACAAAGACGCCGGTAGGGAATTCCACTCCTTAGCTGTACGCACAATGAAAGTATTTTCAAAACCACTTCACCAAATTATACTTTCTGAATGCAAATGCTTGCCATGTTGATGAAAATACCACAATTGCTACATGTATGCCTATAAAATTTGAGGATATCCATCGATTTCCGTGGGACCCCTCATCAGTGGTAACAATGGGACCACCTCGAGAGTGTACCCTTTAAATAAAAAAAAGGATTTTAAAAATCAGTTCATAATTGACGGAGTAATCGGTGAACAGAAGTAGTGCTTTTTTTTTGAGCAGTGGTGGCCCAGTGGTATTGGCTGCGACTTACAAGTTGTAGGTCGTGAGTTCGAACCCAGGCAGGTGCTAATTACTTTGTGTAAATTATTTCATCACCACTGCTCTCAAAAACGGTGAAGGAAAACATCGTTAGGAAACCGGCATGTCCTAGAACCAAAATTCGAAGACATGTGACATCCACCAATCCGCACTGGGCCCGCGTGGTGGATTACGGCCCATCCCCTCCCACGGAGAGGAGGCCTGTGTCCCAGCAGTGGGAACATTAATAGGCTGATGATGTGATGTGATGTGAATCGGTGAACATACAGTTATAATAAAGTCGAACATAGAACCTCCTCCTTTTTGGTAAATCGGTAACAATTAAGTGCGTGATATAAACGCAATTTAAATTGCGTCGCGCCATCAAGAATAACCCTCAAGGTGCGATATTGTATGTCTATTTGTCATTGCTGCATCTTTTAGGCTATACTTGAACTTTGGAATGGTCACATTGATTTGGAGAAACACACTAGTGCACTTAGTTGGCAAGTGTGAAAATTATAACTAGACTCCTAAATTGAATATACAATGTTAACTAACAATGTAAAACAACATTTTTTTAGGGCTATCCTTTGCACCAGTGCTGGGCAAAGTACGGCCCGCGAGCCAGTGCCGGTCCGCGAAGAAAGCATTTAAGGGTACACTAGTCGACGGCACGAACTATTTTGTGCGCGGAGTTAAAATGCATTTTATATCAACCGACAACACGTGCGGAAGAGATAGATGCTGTGATGAGCAGTAGGAAGCTAGTTCGCGTACGAATACACACTTTTGAAAATTTGTAGCGAAATGGATAATGATTTAAGACGAAATCGAGTGCGCGAGATTTTATAAACAGACCTTTGGGAGTCTGGATATCATGAAAAAAATGACTAAACGTATCTGTTCAAAATAAAATTATTTGCATTGTTGAACTACTAATCTGTCCCTGTATGGAGGCCGTTTTGCAATTTTCCGTCTTCTTATGGAATTTATTTGCGCCCAAAAAAACGTTACAATTAGTGTCGAAATGTGGAACTTTCGACGCTCATAACTTTCAAATATTTTCTTTTTTTAGTTTTTTGCTTCCATACAGGGCTAGATAATGATGACACAAATTGATATCACTTTTTATTTTGAACGTACATCGTCAAACAGTGCAATAATCCCTAGACTCAGTTTGTATGGTAGACTTTTCGACTAGTGTAACCTTAATCCGGCCCGCCGACGGTCCTTCGACATGAATAATATATGGCCAGCGATAATTATATTTTCACGGTCCAGAAATATAAAGTAGATTCTACTTCGTAGAATAATAGACGCATAGTTAAAGGTTGTGCAGAATACAACGGTAAACCAGTATGTCTTATATGTAATGAAGAATCAGTGGCGGTATATTTTAAAGGTTTTAACCTCGCTCGCCATTTTAACGCCAAGCATGCTAGAGCCTGGCAAACGAAAGTAGACACTGGAATGTCAACCCCAATTTTCCTTTGTTTCAATTCGTAATCACTATTTATATTTTTGTAAAAAAAAAACTCTATTTAATAATTTAAAAATGTTCATTATTAATGTAGAAAACAATGATTCCTGTGACTCTTATGAATCTTTTCACATGAAAGTCTTAGATTCAGATTTTGATTGATAGTGAATCAACCAAAATTATTATAGAATACTGTTGCTTTTTTTTATTCAGATTGATATATCTAAAGTATTACCTACCTAAATGTAGGTACCTATAGTATTTTTATTCAGACGAAGTAATATCAATAATTCTAAAGTATCAAATTAGGTTATTCCAGGTATTGCATACTAGTTTTTGGGGTTGCTATGCTGCTATTTTTTAAATTTGTCGTGTTTTTTCAGTCTCTACTTTCGTTTGCCAGACTCTAAAACCAAATATACTTTGAAGAATGATGCAGAAAAAAAGGTGAATGCGGAAAACCTAAAAAAACACAATATCTGGTCAAAGAAATATGTTTAAAAAGCAAATTCTGGCCCTCCTCTGAAATTTCTTAAACTTTCTGGCCCCCCCATTAAGAAAGTTTGCCCACCACTGCTCTACACAACCACAAAAATAAAACGAATTCGATCATTATAGAATGTTGTATCTGTTGTACATCGATTTAACTGAGTTAGTACAGATGAAAGATAGTTTGAGAACATTAAATATTCAAGGTCCAAGGACTAGAAGATGAAAGAGGGAACCTAAAATGTTCAGCCCTGCTAACAGCTGATTGCCATGTCAGTGCTTTGTTGGTAAATATTGTGCCTTCATCTTGTCCAGAGTATAAATATTTTTGTTTTTTGAGTGAGCTTACCCAGAAGTAGCCTGTTCACTCTAACTTTGAAGAGATTCGGGTTGAATGCGTTCGGAAACACAGACGCAGGCAGTGAGTTCCACTCATTCGCTGTGCGCATTATAAAGGATGTTTGGAAGCGCTTGGTTCGAATTGGTGGAATGGCAACAAGGTAAGGATGATAACTTGCAGTGCGTCTAGATGTCCGATGGTAGAAGGGGGCTGGTGGGATGAGGTCGTGGAGTTCCTGAGCACACTCACCGAAGTACAGTCTGTAGAAGACCGACAAGCAGGCAACTTTGCGGCGATGAGCCAAGCTGTGAAGCTTGGCGTCCACCAGTTCCACGTTGCCAATGAGCCTCTTGGCTCTGCGTTCCACTGAGTCAAGCGCGGCAAGCTGATACTTAGCTGAACCATCCCAAAGGTGGCTGCAATACTCCATGCAGGATCGGACTTGTGCTTTGTATAGGGTTAAAAGCTGTCCAGGCGTAAAGTATCGCTTCACCTTATTTAGGATGCCCAGTTTTTTGGCCGCGATTTGGGCTTTGTTCTCAATGGAGGAGCCGAAGTTGAGACTGGATGTCAACTCCATGCCTAGGAGCTCGAGCCGATCAGTCACAGGAACAGACGCACCCCGAAAAGTAGGCGTTTGATCGAACAGACTCCTTTTGGCGGTAAAAAGACACGCCTGTGTTTTGGTGGCGTTAAAAGAGACCAGATTGTCATCACCCCACTGGGAGACAAGGCTTAAGGTCAAATCTTTAATCTTTATTGAAATTAACGGAGGCGAAATAAGGGTTCACATTGTTTTGCATAATTGTTACAAATCATATTTTATTATGGATAAAATTAAATTATTGAATTATTAAAAAATAATATTAAATTATTAAAAATAATTATTATTTATACCCCATGGTTTTAAAATGATGAAAAATTTTTGTTTAAATTATCAATAATGCCCACTATCTCCGAAGTTTCCAAAGCAAACAACCTTAAATAAATCCAGTTTATAATGGTTTAATGTAAAATTTACAGAAAAGAAAAAACTATATCTTTATCTAGCACTGTATTTTAGTCATCAGAAAAAATCTCTTTACTTCACACTTGGTTTTATTTACGATCGTAAAATATGAAATTTTAGTTTGAAAATAGCAAAATGATATTCCTACAAAGGTACGGAACCTTCAGTGGATGAGTCTGACTAGCTCTTTGTATATTAATTGTTTCTAATTTGCTATGAAAACATTCATTACTTAAGAACTGTTCGTGTCGTTAAGTGTGTTAAACTAATGATAATACTGTTTGTTTTTTAAACACTAACTAAACCATAGATATAAACTAAACCTTTGTAGGTTAGGTTACCATTTTTTAGCTTTGGGGGTAGGTATTAAAAATTAATCAATCTTTCTGACTTTCCTAGCCATGGTCGGCTTCCAGTCAGGAATTCAGGATGCCGCAGAATATCTTCCGGTGTTTTACTAAAATTACTTCCAAAAAATTATTTTTAATCTCAATTTGTTAATGTATTACTTACCAATGTTTACATAACTACATTTAGAATCTTTGCATAAGCTGAGAGCTGTGTAGTTATTATTTTAAAATACAGTAAAATAATGTAATCAGTCGTGTTTTCATCTCATTCATTACCAATTAATAAATGAGTTTTGCAGATTAAGAATTAGAATTAGTGATTTATCTTTGTTTTATTTGGCAAATAAAAATATTTTCGCTACCTACAATATTTCTAAGTGCTACGAGGAAATAAGCAGTTAAAAAATAAATAAAAAATAATTAGAAAAAGAAAAAACAAACCTTTTCAAAAAAAGAACCACCAACAAAAAACAAACAAACTCACAAAACAGTCATAATAACAAAAAAGTCCATGCACAAAACAAAACAAAAAATTCAAAATTCGAAGCACAGAAAAATAAAATCGTATTCTCGATTAAAGTATTTAAATTTCGAATCCGCGCGCGCGCCCGGCCTGCCTTGCCGTGGTCTATTGCGAAATGCCGCGTTTAACCTTAGCTCAGCTCAGCACCATTCATCTGTCATACGGCCTCAGTTTAAATTTTAATCCACGAATCGCTACTTAGTATTTCTTCAGTGAATTTGAATTTCGAAGGGCTGAGAAAAAAATAATGCATGGCTTTATGGGATTGTTTCTTTTTAATTTACTGGTTGACACTGTTAAAATTGAGGATGTAATTTTATTGACCTACCTTGTAACATTTTTTTAAATGCGAATTTAATATTTTGATGTTACTGGTACATGTCATTACATATTTTGGCTTTTGGCTGTGTAAAGTAAATATAAAAATAAGTTTATGATAATTAGAGTTTATTTACCACCTGTGTTTTTATAAGTATAAAAAGTATAAAATATTTTTTTAAACATTTTTTATTGAGGAATATTATCAGATAGATATTTTAGTAATTACTGTCGCCGAGTGCTACTACGTTATGCTTCAAAAAGGAATAAAAAAACAGGCCAAGTGCGAGTCGGACTCACGCACGAAGGGTTCCGTACCATTATCGCAAAAAACGGCATAAAAATCACGTTTGTTGTATGGGAGCCCCACTTAAATATTTATTTTATTCTGTTTTTAGTATTTGTTGTTATAGCGGCAACAGAAATACATCATCTGTAAAAATTTCAACTGTCTAGCTATAACGGTTCATGAGATACAGCCTGGTGACAGACGGACAGACAGACAGACAGACAGACGGATCGCGGAGTCTTAGTAATAGGGTCCCGTTTTTACCCTTAGGGCACGGAACCCTAAAAAGCAAGACTCACACATAATTGCATCAAAGTTTAAAACAACTTGAACTCATGTCCTTCTAACTTCAGTTGTTGAGGTATTATCATTTCATCTTGTCAAGAATTTTACGTGTATTTATTACTACATTGTTGTTGACTTTACAATGCATATTTTATCAAAAAACACGGTGAGTTAATCAAGAGATTTTACATCAATCACAAATAATATTTTAAGTTGGATTAAATTAGAAATGAGAGCAGTGGTGGCCCAGTGGTATCGGCCGCGACTTACAAGTTGTAGGTCGGTTCGAGCCCAGGCAGGCGCTTTACTTTGTGTAAATTATTTCATCACCACTGCTCTCAAAACGGTGAAGGAAAACATCGTGACGAAACCGGCATGTCCTAGAACCAAAAATTCGAAGACATGTGACATCCACCAACCCGCACTGGGCCCGCGTGGTGGATTACGGCCCTTTCCCTCTCCCAGAGAGGAGGCCTGTGTCCCAGCAATGGGAACATTAATAGGCTGATGATGTGATGTGATGTGATTAAATTAGACTCGTCCCGTGTACCTGGTGAAATGAAAGGAGTATTTATTATAGGTAGACCTCTCCCTAACGCATCGGCGAATACTGGTGAGATAATATATTTGTTTGTTTTGTGAAATAAAAGTCGATATCATAAAATAAAAAATAATCCATAGTAGGTACCAACCTACGTATTTACAGTCGTACAACAATTTGCTTTCTTTTCCTTGAATTTGAAATGTCAGTTTACAATATCTATATCTTTTTTCAAAATTTTGAAATGATTGTAATTCTTTTTAAACAAGACAATAAAAAAAATACAGTTTATACAGATCCGTTGAACTATGATTCCAAAATTAATGCCAAGGTTGACACAAGGATGTGACAGATTGACAATAGAACGGTTATAATTATTACTATGAGGTGCGATGACCGCTCATGTATAGACAATCTTTGTAAGATCTTATTGTGATTAGAATCAAAAGTAAACACGATTGTCTCTGGAGGTTAGATATAAATAATTGTTTTGTTTTTTGAAATGCGCTTGTTTATTGTTTTGAGTCGAAAAACTTACAATAAGCAGAGAATTGTCAATAAACTAAACAATAATAAACTAACTAATTAATAATAAAATTATTTAGAACAGTGGCGGCCCTGTGGTCTTACACGAGTAGGTCGTAGTTCCCAACCAGGCGGTTTACTTTTTGTAATTTATTTATTTATTTCTCAAAACGGTGAAGTAAAAATCGTGAGGAGTGAGGAAACTGGCATGTCCTAGAACCAACAAAATTGTATACATGACTGTGACATCCACCAACACGCACTGTGCCCACTTGGCGGATTACGGCCCTCTCCCAGACAGGATATCTGCAGAGTAGTAGTTTGATTATGCTACCAAACAAAAAGGTCGAATTGTGTATTAATATGTCAATGCTTATCCCTGTAATTACTAATCCGGTTACGATAATTCTATCACTAATAGGTACGAAGCTTTATTACATTATTGCTGAGCGTCTTAGGCTACTTTTTAGCTCGAAGAGAGGAAATCAATGTTCAACCACGGGAACGAAGCCACGAGCAAAATAATTATAATTATAATCGACACTAATATTTATTTGTTTATTTATATATACTTTTTGTACACCAAGATAAAAACAAACAGACCACAGGTGGCCCAATCGCTTTCTGCGTTCTCTTCCAGGCAACCTCGAATAGACAGAGATAGCCTGGTAACGATATGAGGTTGCACTTGGCGCAGTTTTAAATCAAATAATAAATTACAAACATAGTGACACAAAATACAAAAAAAAAAAAACCCGACTGCTTAAAAAGCGAACAAAAAAAATCCCCCACAAAATGGCACCCAAAAGCCGCCATTTTTTCTTTTCCAATTTTAATGTTGTCAGTGACACTCGCAGGGTTGAGACGAATCGATGTTAGAATCATCAAAATCAGTCAACGCGTTTGGTCTCTAGAACGCCACATAGGAACAAATATACATACATACATAGACTGATAAACACATTACCCTCCTTCGTCAGTCGGGTAAAAAGAGGAAAAATTTGACTGTTTGTAAAAAAAATGTAAACTCAAAAACTAGATTTTTTTAAATTCTTTCACCCACGGAAAGCTACCTACATTATTTCTGAATCCTGATTGACAGGCTACTTTTTATTCCGGGGAAAAACACGAGCAAAATCACGAGAAAAACCTAGATAATAAGATATAAATTGACAAAGAGGAATTAAATAAATGAACACAATTGCATAGGTTGTTGTTTACAAAGACGTCATCACATCATACATCTAACTAGATTACGCAAATGTATGTACATCGCGTGTCAAAAAACTTTTTAACAAAAATCTTTTTGATAAAAAGTTTTTATATAACCGACTTCCAAAGCAAAATACTACAAAGCGAAGTCGGTGTCGAAAAAAGAAAAATAATAGGTACCAAAGACACCGACTTCGGAAAAAAGTTATTTTTCTTTTTGTAGTGTTCTGATTTTGTGGCAATGGGGACTACTTCGAGAGTTTACCCTTACAAACAAAAAAATAATTTTATATGACGGAGTTACTCGTATGCCCGAATATACATAACATCCGAATTGAGAACATGCTAGTTTTTTTTATTTTTTTATTTGTAATGGGTTTGCTCTTGACTCTAGTCTAGGTCATAGGTGACAGAGACAGAGTCTACGATGGAGTGAGCTTACCCAGAAGAAGCCTGTTCACTCTAACTTTGAAGAGATTCGGGTTGAATGCGTTCGGAAACACAGACGCAGGTGTGTGGTAGTGTTAAAAAAGGGAGTAAAAGTGAGAGCAACTCTCATACTTTGAGCTGTGTCAACTAGCGTTATCGGCACCGGAGGAATCTCGGAAAATACCTGATTATGCCGGCCGTATTGAGCTGTAAACACCCTACAAAAAAAGTTGGCCAGAGTATGTAGACATTTTCTTTCATCAGTAAGTTTTGTTCTAAAGGTTGCCCTAGGCGATCATTCTTCCATACAAACGTAGTCTAGCGATTACTCCACTGTTTGAGGGTGTGCGTTCAAAATAAAAAAAATTAAATCAATTTGTCTCATCATTATCTGCCTGGGAACAAAAAAGTAAAAAAGAAAAATATTTGAAAGTTATGAGCGTCGAAAGTTCAACATTTCGACACAAATTTTAACGCGTCTTTGGGCGCAAATAAATACCATAAGAAGACGGAAAATTGCAAAACAATCACCATACAGGGATAAATCAGTAGTTCAAGAATACAAATAATTTTATTTTGAACAGATACGTTTAGACGTTTTTTCATGATATCCAGACTCCCAAAGGTCTGATAAAAAAATTTCGCGCGCTCGGTTTCGTCCTAAATCATCATCCATTTCGCTACAAAATTGCAAGTGTGTATTCGTACGCGAACTAGCTTGTTACTGCTCATCACAGCATCTATCTCTTCCGCACGTGTTGTCTGTTGATATAGCATGCATTTTAACCCCGCGCACAAAATAGTTCGTGCCGTCGACTAGTGTAACCTGTGTGTGAAAAAGTGGCACGCTTGGTTTTCATACAGATGGAGGAATTTGCGTTATCTAGTTAGATTTAGTCTGTGGCCGTCATAGTACGGAGATACAGATAAATTGTGTTCTGCATAAAGATCTCAATTGTGAGCATCTAGCCATGAGCCATGTGAGGGTTGCCATCCGTCCGGGTTTTTCCCGGATTTGTCCTAGTTTAGAAGGCGTCCAGGCAGCGTCCGGGAGGGTTTTATTTTTAGTCCGGGTTTCAAATCATCGATGAATTTTTCACCGATTTCTCCGTCAATTGTAGACCGATTTAGGTTTTTTTTTTTGAACTTTATGATCCCGAATTAGTTCCATTTAAATTTGGTGATGATCTGATAAAGAAATTCGGAGATATTCAACGGAACTCTTCAAAAATTACCGCAATTCACCCGGGATTGCATGTCTGTTTATTTTAGACTAGGTATAAGCTTCTGCCAACGGTTTCGGCCGCGTCGAAAGTGTTTTATCATCCCAAAGGAACGTTATACCGGGATAAAAGCCTATATGTTATTCCTGACTATAATCCAAATTTCATCTAGATCCATTTAGCCGCTCTGGCGTGATTTAGTAACAAACATACATCCAAACTTGCGCGTTTATTATATTAGTAAGAAGTAAGATTACTATAGAAATTTACCACTAACGGACACAAAAAGAGAAAAATATTTTTTTTACAAAAAAAACAACCGATTTCCAATTATTTATAATTACAAAAAACACTACAAAGTGAAAAATTGAGATTTTTGAAATCGGTGTCAAAAAACGAAGAAACGAAACCATAAACACAAACTGCCGAGATATAAATAATTTTTCAGTTTCTAGTGTTTTTAATTGGAAGTCGGTTGTATTTTTATGTAAAAAAGAATATGTTAAAACTAAAATCTGTTTAAATGTCCGGGTTACAGCTCCAAAATCCGGGGTTTTTACGCTCCTTGTCCTGGCTGGCAGATTATAGAGATGGCAACCCTAGCCATGTGCAATAATAAATCATTTTTACATGTGATAAAATCGTAGCAGAAGCTATTTGTGGAATATGAATAAGGTGTCTTTATTTCGATATGCTATCATATACTTGTGGGTACCTAACTAATACTTAACAGCTGCACGTTTTGATCTTCAAGGTTCATCGTTTACCGAGGTCGGTCCGTGGTTGGGTTACCATACCAAAACCAGTTGCCCGTTGGTTCCCGCCACAGATTCAGTGATCCTGGCTGTTATTTGTAATTTTTTGACAGTTCGTTACAGCTGGAAAAAATAAATAATGTATTCCTTTATAATCTGTGCTCAAATTAAACTGTACAATTAAATCGTCGTAGGAGTTTTGGCGGGAACGTGATGGCGTCTATGTTGCTTCTCTGTTTTATTTTCCTATAATTGTGTTAAATTGAATATTAATAGTGTAAAAGTGGTGGTTTTTATTCTAATAATATTAGTGAACGTGCACGAGTGTGGGCAAGTAAAACACAGCGGTAGAACAAGAGTTTGTACATGGTGTCGACAAAACTCCGTAGAAGCTTCCAATAAAGTTACCGCCATTTTATTGGGGCCTAACTTGAACGACTAAAATCTAAAGAAACTAGAACTTCTACTCTAAACTTGACACTGGCTAAATGCATAAACCGTGCGAAGCCAAAATATAAAAAAAAAATAACGTCGTAGATTCTGACAGTCTTGTTTATATGGCAAGCTCAACGGAAATAATTCTTTGCCTGTAATTAAGTAGGTATGGACTACCTACTTTCTCTCCAAATTATGAGATGAATTACTTGACTTTATTTATTCTGTAAGATTGTTTTTAAGGATCAGTTTCTTTTTCTTTAATGATTCAATTTTTTTATCTCGGCAATAGGAATATTACAAAAAAAAAATTGTCTATCGCACTGCGATTTTTATTCGCGCGAATATTTTTCCGCCCATTCTGTGACCTATGGAAATGTATGAAGCTGCACGCACTGCGGAAAAAAATCCCGCTCAAATAGTACTACAAAATTCGCGCTTATATAAATCGCAATGCGTGCTATGCCTGCAACGACTTTCCAAAAAGGAAGAGGTTCTATGTTCGACTGTATGTAATTTTTTGATTGGTAATATTTAGTAAAATATTATAAAAAGAACTACAGACTATTTGTATTCTAAGGAGTTGGAAATATTACTGGGTGAATGATGATTCATCTGCCTAAACCCGGTTTCTCAACACTCGATTATCGGGCCGTTAACGTAATCGACGAATAATCACCGGTTATATGCTATGATTGGCTTTTGAAAATTCATTCAACCAATCACAGCAAAAAACGCGTGCTTGACAATTTGTCACATTAGTTCTGTGAGGGTCCCAAACTGTCTCCATGCCAAATTCCATCTAAATCGGTTCAGTGGATCCAGAGATCACCCCCTACAACCTCACAACCTTTACCTCTTTATAATATTAGTATAGAAGTATAGATGTAATTTTTTGCCGTGAAATAGTTCCATTTTCGATCTAATTCGATTTTCAAAAAACTTTCGTTCACTCAGAACACGACACTATTTTTTGAAACGATAAAGTGGTAACCCACTAATGACAGTTCTGTCTACGAAATAAAAAAACAGAGATTAAGGTTACACTAGTCGAAAATTCTTCCATACAAACGTAGTCTAGGGATTATTCCACTGTTTGACGATGTACGTTCAAAATAAAAAGTGATATCAATTTGTCTCATCATTATCTAGCCCTGTATGGAAGCAAAAAATTAAAAAAAGAAAATATTTGAAAGTTATAAGCGTCGAAATTTCCACATTTCGACAAAAAATTTAACCTATTTTTGGGCGCGAATAAATACCATAAGAAGACGGAAAATTGCAAAACGGCCGCGATACAGGGATAGATTAGTAGTTCAACAATGCAAATAATTTTATTTTGAACAGATAGATTTAGTCGTTTTTCATGATATCTAGACTGCCAAAGGTCTGTTTATAAAATTATCGCGCTCGGTTTCGTCCTAAATCATTATCCATTTCGCTACAAATTTGCAAAAGTGTGTATTCGTACGCGAACTAGCTTCCTACTGCTCATCACAGCATCTATCTCTTCCGCACGTGTTGTCGGTTGATATAAAATGCATTTTAACCCCGCGCACAAAATAGTTCGTGCCGTCGACTAGCGTACCCTTAATATATATATTATAACTTATGTTGTGGTCAGTTTGCAGCCTAACCGGATGCAGCTGTAGACCAGTATTTCACACGGAGCGACTGCTTAACTGACCTTCATGGCCCAGTCACTGGGTAACACGACAACCCCTGGCAAGAAAAAGAAAAAAAAATGAAAGGTCACAACAATGACGCGATCACTTCACGAAGTGATAGTGAAAAAACCGAAAACTCATGACGGTTCTTACGGTCGCAGTCGGGTAAACAGGTTTCTCATATGGCTGACCTTATGCGCTCCAAATATTTCGCCATTAACAATAATCAACAAAATAAAAGCGAAAAACTGGAGCGATATCGCGAGGGCCGGTTTATATGGAGCAAGATTCTCGCCTGGCGATAAACAAGTATGTTCTGAGACTGATTGAGACAAAATCATTTCAGCGTTCATTTTCATGATTCGTTTTCTCAATAATGTATATGTCATGTGCCAAGTGATTAATCAGGGCCCTATGTATAATGCCTGGGCGTTGTGAATCTTGTCAAGTCCAAGCGGGCAATGTAATGAATACTGATTTAAATATATTGCTACGTAACGGTTGGGTAATTCGTTAATTATGGTCAATTGATTAGATCAAGAGCTCGCTTCGGTTGGAGGCAGGCACCGTGTCAGGAGGCACTAATGCCTCCTAACACGGATAGGTTAGGTTCGAAGGAGATGACGGGAGCTGAAATGAGCAAACAACGGCGCTCCTTCGACTTTGTTGCTTAAATAGTAATTGTTCGAAACCAGTCAACGTTTCGTTCTTTTTTTTTGTTATTTTGATGCAACACTGTGTCAACTCGCTGTCATCGATTTCAACAGTTTTTGGTTGAGATGAAGATTACAGTACTTGCAAAAATGTGATTGGCATCGCGAGACGTGACAACTTGGTCTTGATCTGGTTTTTGTTTGAAATTGATTTATAACCAGCCAATTGTTGCTCGAAATTTCGTTCGCGACCCACGAGTGGTATTGTGAGTCACCCGTGCATTTGTTTGTGTTTATTTTTGTCGGCAACGTGTATAGCTGTCTGTTCAGACCACGTCGTTTATCCCAAATTTAGTATATATATTTCCTCCCTATAACCCTCGACCGGGCGCGGGATTGGACACGGGACCAGGAGACCATCACGAGAACAAATGTGAGTAGTAGTTGTAAATTGTTCATAGTTGAATCACTTTCCACCCATACGGGAATCGAATAAATATCTCAAAGAACAAAACCCTGGTTGCTGCCGCGTATCGCGGTTTCGCGGGTATAGACCTTGTAGGATCCAAGAGTCGCAGCATTGCCATGGGCCCCAATGTTGCCTCTTGGCTTTGTGATCCGCAGGCTTGTATTCAACAATAATCGTACTTACTTATTCTATGTTAAAACCAATGACAACATTAAAATAGTAAAAAAAACGCATCTTTTTATTACCCGGCCAAGTAAGTGATGGACATTATTCAGAAAGCCCGCCAATTTAATTATTTCAATACTTTTTATCATTTTGCCTACTCATATTGGACATTTTTCATATTGCGCGGGTATCATGAATAATGCCGTATTAATCACTTGGTTGGTTGGAGTGCCAGTGTGGGGCCCCTTCGCAAGATATAGCCCACCTCCTTGTCTGCCCTTCGTGCCCGACGTTCAAATCAAATGATAGAGCTGTCCGAGTGGCTGCATACTGGTCGAACAAAATCTGAATGGTTGTATAGTTTGAGTTGATCGGCACGAAAGAAGAAGAAGAATCACTTGGTTTATGGACCGTAGATAATATAGAAGTTTAAATCAGTATTAATTACATTGCCCCATTTGACTTCACTTGATTCATAATGCACCGGCATTATACATAGTGCACCTATTAATCACTTGCTCCATAACATTTTATATATCTTTCTCTGTTTTTTCTTTTATTTAGTTGCACCTTCCATGTTTTATCTCTGCAACACCTTAAGGCGGACTGGTAGAAAATGTCTAAGGCATTAAGTACGCCTTTGTACTTATGCATTAATTTTTAATAAATAAAAATTACTATTGTTATTAATGCTACAAGTGCGGAAAGTAGGTGATTTCCGATGAGTGGTATTTTTAGTGGATAAATCGACACGAGTCGGAAATCATCTTACAAACGTGTATCATACAACATTTTACTATGCATTGTGCGAGGAAATAAATAAATATATCTGAACCAAGCAATAAATTAATAAAATGGCGCTTATTCAAGGGCGCTCAGCATATCCACAGATTAACTAATAGTTCATAGTTCCTCGGGCATATCTACTGCGCATGTGCAAATAGCTGTCACGTCGTAACGCAAAAATGCACGAGCAAAATATTCATTCTGCCAAACATATTTAATGAATATTTAAAATTAATTTATTGATCAAAATCTAAATCTAGAGTAATTAAAAACGCCTTAAATGAAGTATTAGTTTTGTTTTACCTTTTATATGAATGATAATCTGTACTTAACTAATTTTTAAAACTTTTCTCAAATAATAAAAACTCTATGCGTCGGGCTGACGTTGGAGTTAAAAATTAAAAAAGTACAGGAAAGTAAAAAGCACTAGTAAAAACACTTTCCGCACAGTTTGGCTGCTTGGAAAACGCTCTTTTCGAGGGCATGCATTGTAAAGTTATATATTTAAAGTTGGTTAGTTTTCTGCTTGTGCAGAAAACCTCTAAAGGCACAGATACAACAACCTTGAAGTTGAAACATTAGGTCCATGGGGTCCGAGTGCTCATCGAGTATTTCGAGATGTAAGCAAACGGTGAGTCGACTCTTCACGTGTCCAGAGGGCCAGGCATTTTATCGCCCAACGTTCTGGGCAATTTTTACGATGTCAGCGATGTGGACGATTTTTTTGACGCCCAATGTCCCCTGCCCTTTAATTAAGTATTTTATACTATGTACATTTATATATTGAAATAAATAAACACAACCCGTTAAAGTTGACAAATCTGGTCAGTGCCTATTTATGATTGGTGGACCTGGACCATATCAACAACTGCCAATGCAATAACAAGATTTTAGAAACAAGCGATTATTGTATTTGAATGTCAACTCAGGTTAAAACTTCGCTAACGATTAAGGCTTGTTTTTTTTTGTAATTGGCTTGCGCTTGACTACTATATCACCTGATGGTTAGCGGTGATGTGGTCGACGATGAAGCACACTTGCCTAGTAGAAACCTATTCACTCTTGACTTAAAGACTCCCAGGTTGTAGCTATCGGGAAATATAGACTCCGACAGGGAATTCCACTCGGGAATTTCTCAATTGAGAATTTGAAGTAGAGATATTATCAAACTTTAATTAATCTTAATCTCATCAAAATAAAATTATATTTTTTTCAAACCTTTTAACTTAGTCGTTACTAAGGAGTTTGATTTAGAAAGTAACCATTTTACGGCACTAAACTAGCGGAAGGCCCTTAAAGTCTAGTAAGTTCTCAACTGAAATAGGGCAATGCCGTAGTGGCATACAAGGACAAGCAAAGGGAACCTTTCGGATCATTCGGTTCCCTTCATGATGGTTGAGCTGAGTGGTGCCGATCCATGCGTCATGTTCGTGAACGGGCGCCATCAGTTGCGATTGGTCATAACTTAGCTGCCTCGGCCTGTGATTGTATTTTTTTTTGTCGTTTGTTACTCTAGACGCTTTTACACGCACTTCTTTTTACATCGTTCTCACATTGTATATGTATTTTTTCAACAAGAATGATGTAACCAAATACTTGTTATAAAAAAAAAACTGATGGCAAAGTGTGTTCGTGGAGTTTCTTGCAAATTCTTCTTCATTGAGACCTACTGACACTTGTGAATTTGTAACAAGATTCATCTTTTTTTTTGTTTGTCAATTCTTTTCGTTTATTTTAAATAAACTATTTGATTTGAGGAGACATATTAGGTGTCCGGCAGCGAAATGGGCATACGATATTGTTACCACTGCAGGTAGAACCTGGATAAGAGTAGCACAGGAGCGTGGGGATTGGCACAAGAAAAGAGAGGCCCAGCAGTGGACGAAGTCAGGGTGCGGATGATGACGATGAAGTTCTCATCTTCAAATTTTCAATTCAACAACTGGATGGTATTACAAATTTACAAGATTAGTCAGGGAATTTTCTCAAATTGATATTTTTACAACTCGAAAATAATTCTTACGTTCTTTTGTTTACAGTTTTACGCTGACTAATCCTGTATTACCTCCATGAAGATATAATCATTAACCGATTTTAAAGAAAAGAAGGAGGTTCTCAAATCGTCTACATTTTTTTTAAATGTATTTTCCCCGATTACTCAAAAACGCCTGGGCCGATAAGGAAAATTCTGGAAAAGGTATATTTTCTAGGTGGTCCCATAGTCATCAGGTCAGGATCTGATGATGGGATCCCATGAAAATCGAGGGAACTCCTCAAATATTATAGGCATACATTCAGCGATTTTGGAATTTTCATCAACAATGCAATCATTTGCATTAAGAAAGTAACATTTGGAGAAGTGGAACTGATGAATGACCACAGATGGCCACTGGAACGTCAACGTCACGGGTATAAGATATCTTGAATAGTTAACTGGACTATGATGAAGCTTCATCAAAGTCGGATTGATGAAGTTGATGATGAAAATGGTACAATCGAACTGATCTGATCATGAAGCCGGCAGGTAGGCACTGGAACTCCGAAATAAAACAATGTATCTTAGTCGTGTTTGGGCTTCTTGGAATCGACATGAAATGTACTTTGGCCATGAATAATTTTCATGGTAATTTGAGAAACGAAAACTAAAAAACTTTTTAACAAAAACATTTGTCTTTGATACCTTTGTTTTTAACTGACTTTCAAAAAAGGAGGAGGTTCTATGTTCGACTTCTTGTATGTTTTTTTTTGTGTATGTTATGTCTTTCATAAAAAAAAAGAATTTTTAAAATCGGTCCACAATTGACGATTTCTTTTTTTGTTTTGAAATTGGTCCCATTTTAATTTGGTGAAGATCTGATGAAGAACTTCGAAGATACACAACAGAATTCTTCAATAAATAACGGCAAATCTTTAGGGACTGCTACAATTGCATGTCTGTTTGTTGTTTATACCATTTCATAACATAACGTCACGCCAGTACGCTCTTAAGGGGTAAGCAGATCTCTCATTTGATCGGTTTTGTTTAAGTTTCATGATATTCGGGTAATCTATTCTGGCGTTATAAAAAACTTACTAAACAACTCGCCTATTAGGTTAGATAGGTACAACTAAAAAGTGAAAAATAAAAAAACTTTTTTACAAAAAAATACTACCGACTTGTAAAAAGTTTTTTTTTCGTTTTTCGTCACCAACTTGTTTTCTTTTGGTAGTCGGTAATTTTTTTTTGATTACAAAGATTTTTGATTTATTGTACATCACGAGACTTTCGAAGCGAGAAACTCTCCTCGTGTAAATGAGCCTTCACGGATTTCGGTTCCGAGAATTAAGTTTTTATGAAAAGGAGGAAGTCACATAACACGTCATTGTTACAATTCCAGAAGGCCATGGTCGGTTTGAAAAATCACTACATAATATTGTAAAACAAAGTCTCCGCCTGTCGAAACTCAAAAACTACTGAACGGATTTTCAAGCGGTTTTCACCAATAGATAGAGTGATTCGTGAAAAATATTTAAGTGTAGGCACAAAGGGTCGTTTACAACTGGGATAAGCCCAGTTGCCTAGCACCATGGATAAAAATTAGCATTAATATTAATGGGTCCTAACATTGTGAGCTGTTATATTTGATTCCAATAATAGGTATGGCAAAAACGCTTGAACGCACGGCAATTGTTAAGGTTTTGTGTAAATTGGTTGAAATGTGACGATAATTGTTAAACATGTCGGTAAACGTCAAGCCACCTGGGATCTTTCACCGAAAACGCTGTCTAATCCCTTTGAGATATAACAAAACAATGTATGGTGGGATCTCTTTTATAGATCTACAGAAAAGTCTGCGATGGCATATGACATCTGTAATTTAAGGCGCCGATTCCCTTGAGTAGCTGATTTTATAATGAGAATCACGTCTAAACAGCTAGTCCTAATTTTTTGGAAAAAATATATGTTACATTAGACTATTTTCTTAATAATTAGATCTAAGCAAATTTTGAGTTTTATTCGTATAACATAGTGTAATTAATTAGTAAAGTTATGTCTATAACGGACAAAAACACGACAATCACACCAAAACCGCTGGGCGTATTTTAATGAAATCAACACCATCTCAAAGATAATTTAAGTATCTACATTTTGATCTGAGGCTTTTTTTTTAAAGTCATAGAATAATAAGGAAAGTACAAAAAACTACTAAATTTAGGGTCGCGCGGGTGTGAAACGAGTGCGCGTTTTGTTCCCTCAAGGTCGTTGGCGTTAGTCGTCGTCTTAAGGATAGCTTAACATCCACAGCGCTTCCAAACATCCTTCATAATGCGCACAGCAAAAGAGTGGAACTCACTGCCTGCGTCTGTGTTTCTGAACGCATACAACCCGAATCTCTTCAAAGTTAGAGTGAACAGGCTTCTTCTGGGTAAGCTCATTCCATCGTCGACTTTGTCTCTGTCACCTCTGACCTAGACTAGAGTCAAGAGCAAACCCATCTCGAATAAATAAAAAAAGCTAAGGGTAACGTAACTCAAGTAAAGGAACTCATTCGAACAGTTCTAAAAACTAAAAAACACGCTTTAATGGTAAATTGAACTAAAAAGTCGCTAATCCTGAAGATCTTCGTAAGGCAAAAAATTTAAACGCCCACGGTAGAATCAACTCTTATTACTTGTAAATTAAAATTTTTGTTTGACGTTCAAAAGTGCCGCTTATTGTCCTAGTTGAATAAATATGTTTGACTTTGACTAAATTATTGCATTGTCATCGGTCCTTGATAAGTGTGCAACGTTTAAAATCAATCCCACGTTTTGAAGGGGGTGAAAATCACGTTCAAAGATTCCGTTACATTAATACATAGATACATACATAGCAAGCTAATAAAAGCGTGTTAAAATAAAGTGTAGTTCTAAAAACTAAAAAACACGCTTTAATGGTAAATTGAACTAAAAAGTCGCTAATCCTGAAGATCTTGGTAAGGCTAATGGGACAAACTATTTAAACGCCCACGGTAGAATCAACTTTTATTACTTGTAAATTTAAATATTTGTTTGACTTTCAAAAGGGCCGCTTATTGGCCTAGTTGAATAAATATATTTGACTTTGACTAAATTATTGCATTGTCATCGGTCCTTGATAAGTGTGCAACGTTTAAAATCAATCCCACGTTTTGAAGGGGGTGAAAAACACGTTCAAAGATTCCGTTACATTGATACATAGATACATACATACCAAGCTAATAAAAGCGTGTTAAAAAAATGGTGACGTACAATGAAATCTATTTACACGGATATGGTATTAATCTTTATCAACTTAAATAAGTTAGTTACCTTAAGCATTTCATGCACTTTATGATAATGACTTACACCATAATTTAAATGAATATCTTAGGAGTTATCGTAAAATAAAAACTAACCAGCGGGCAAATAAATTCAAGCGCGAGACCTCACACCGATGAGGCGGCCCTACGACAGAAAAAACATGTAGGCATAATATGCTATACTACCCGTGCGAAGCCGGGGCGGGTCGCTAGTTAAAAATAATATAATAAAAGCAATATTTAAGAAAATAATTCTTTGAAACAGTTCGGAAGTTGTTACTTTTTTAACTACGCATGATTAAAAATAATAAACAAAAAGTAACAGTATTTAAAAAAAGAATTCTTTGGTTCGGAAGTTGTTATAATTTATTACGCATGATTAAAAAAAAATTGGTAAGTATCTACTGGCTGCCATTTAGGGAAGTTTACCCACTTGTATTTTTGCCGTTTTTAATGCCGACATCCATAGCCGGATCCAGAGGGGTACGGAGGCATGTGCGTTATTTTATGTCATAGATCTGGACCAAATTAACTAGTAGAAAGCGCTATATAGCCACAGATAATATATATACTAGCAGTATTATATTATCTGTGGCTCTGGGGACCATTAGCTTGGACGAACAAAAACACAAGCTTGTTACTTTTTTTTTTTTTTTTTTTTTTTTTTTTTTTTTAAAACGTTGCCCCACACTAGGAATTTCTTCCTGTATCGTGGGTGCGTTTACAAACATTTAAACTCACATACACAAGACACCCAGAACCGGATATGAATTGTATGAATTGATATGAATTGTCAAAAGACATTTAACATGTCCGAGGTTGAATTTTGAGCTCGATTCGCTTACTCTTGCATCTTAGTGCCTCTTGGTTGTTCTACTTTTAAGGACCGATCCTAAGTGCTAAAATTTTCGGGTATCTAATTGAAATTCAAATTATCATCATCATCTTAACAGCCGAAAGCGTCAAAAAGAAATAAATTATCAATCAATACTTTTAATACCTAAAGTCGTTTATGGGAAAGAATCGATTCTTTCCCAAAAACGAATTCAGTTACGCAATTAGGCTGCAGCAGGAATCGCTTTAGTATCTAAAGCTATGCTAGTATTATATTATCTGTAGTAAAGCTGAGGTGGCAGGAACGGACACACGCGCTTGAGCGGTGGCGCGAGCGGCGACAACAGCCGCAATTTTCGCGGAAGCACGTTGTCGAAGCCGTCCTGCCTCACTTCAAAGCCTGGCTGAAAAGAGAAGAGTGCATCTTCCTATTGTTTACCCGTGTGCCTAGTTGTATCTAAATTCTAGACGTGATAAGGTAACAGACAGACTAAAGTCTAGACTGGTCTACTAAAAAGATGTAAACAAGAATAAAATCTTGCTGTGCAGTCGGAGGATACATCTGGTTTTGGTCAGCCAGCTCGCGAATATGTATCCTCCGACTGCACAGCAAGATTTTCTTCTTGTTTACTTCTAATTAGCTCGCTTTTTAAGCAGTCGGGTTTTCTGATATTTTTAATTAACTTTTTTTATTTACAACTTTTTAGTTATTTTTTTAGAATTAGGTACATTTAAACATATAACTGTTTGATATTTTGGAAATCACGTCTTAAAATCCTTTATTTTGATACCCCACACGATGGGTTTTGAAGAAAATCAAACCCCCTCCCCCTCCACAAAATAGCGCCCAAAATCCGCCATTTTGTTCCAATTTTCTATGGCCAGTGACACTCGCAGAGTTAATACGAATCGATTGACGTAAGAATCATCAAAATCGACCAACGCGTTAGCTCTCTAGAACGCCACATAGGAACAAACATACCTACATACATAGACTGATAAACACATTACCCTCCTTCAGCAATCGGGTAAAACAGTGAAAAACTCGTGAGGTCTACAGCTCACAGAATCACTAGTACTTAATACAAAAATATAGAGTTTATCTTGCCTGGTACAAAGTGGTGATATCATCCGTGTGACTGACCTTTCTTAATAAAACATATTTATTCATACTAGGTACATAGCAGCATTATAAATGCGAAAGTAACTCAGTCTGTCTGTCGCCTTATCACGTCTAGACTTTAGATACAACTAGGCACACGGGTAAACAATTGGAGATGCACTCTTCTCTTTTCAGCCAGGCCTTGAAGAGCAGCAGGACGGCTTCGACAACGTGCTTGCGCGAAAATTGCGGCGGTTGTCGCCACTCGCGCCGCTGCTCGAGCGCGTGTTTCCGTCCCAGCCGCCTCAGCTTTACCACAGATCTTCCTCTTTTCGGGTGAGGTGTGGCCACCTCTGGTGTCAGAGTTAATTAAGCCGCCTCTGGGCAACCCCACAGGCCTCTGACTTGCCTATTTCAGACTTACATTAACTATATAAGTCCAGGATTCATCACGATGTTTTCCTTCACCGTTGCCTGTGGTGTCCAAGATAAACTTAGAAAGTATATATGAATTTGAAAAAGTCACATTGGTACTTGCCCGGATTTGAACCCACGACCTCAAGCACGACAGGCGAGTTCTTAGCCACTGGGCCACCACCACATATGCGTGTTTCCGTTCCTGCCGCCTCAGCTTTACCACAGATCATATAATACTAGCATAGCTTTAGATACTAAAGCGATTCCTGACACGCTATCATTATTTTGGCGGATGGCGCGAATTTAGTTATAAACCCTCGCGTCCATGTCCACCAGAATCTCCAGCGGAGGCAAGCTAGCCAGGAGAGGATCCCGCCTCAAAGGATATAGTTCCCGCCAAACTTCGTGACCGCCCTGAAGTTGGCTACAATGGCTGCGCAGTAATAAATCTCATACAAAAACAGCACCGATCCGTGTCTTGCGCATCGGAAAGCCAACTTCAGAGACCTTTACTCACGCTCAATCGCGTTAACGTAAACGTCAATTTGTATTAAAATTGGATAAGCGCCGTCTGGGGACGGTAAGGAGAAACCTCTTTTTTAGGGTTCCGTACCCAAAGGGTAAAAACGGGACCCCATTACTAAGACTCCGCGATCCGTCTATCTGTCTGTCTGTGTGTCTGTCTGTCCGTCTGTCTGTCTGTCTGTCTGTCCGTCTGTCACCAGGCTGTATCTCATGAACCGTGATAGCTAGACAGTTGAAATTTTCACAGATGATGTATTTCTGTTGCCGCTATAACAAAAAATACTAAAAACAGAATGAAAGAAATATTTAAGTGGGGCTCCCATACAACAAACGTGATTTTTTTGCCGCTTTTTTTGCGGTAATGGTATGGAACCCTTCGTGCGCGAGTCCGACTCGCACTTGGCCGGTTTTTGTATACATTTTGGCATAAGAGATCGTTTACGTTATCACGAGTGAGTACGTTAAAAAACCCGGAAAAAGCACACAGAGCGGCTCGAATTATGGCGAGAACTATACCGTTCGGTATCCCAGTGCGATAAGAATGGCCATTTTCTGAGCGCCGCCGCGCCGCTTCCCTAATTTTAAAATGAGAATCACGCCTAAAAGGCTAGTCGTATTTAGGACAAAATATATATATCATTAGACCATTTTCGAAATAATTTGATCTAAGAAAATTTTGAGTTTAATTCATATAACATAGTGTAATTAATTTGTAAAGTTATGTCTAAAACGGACAAAAACTCGACAATCCCACCAAAACCGCTGGGCGTATTTTAATGAAATCTACACCAATCTCAAAGACAATTTAATTTATCTACATTTTGATCTGAGGCTTTTTTTTTAAGTCATAGTATAATAAGGAAAGTACAAAAAACTACAAAATTTTGAGTCGCGGGGGTGTGAAACGAGTGCGCGTTTCGTTCCCTCAAGGTCGTTGGCGTTATTTTTCAGTTCTGCAGCGTCGGACACCTGATGGTCTGCTGAAAGCTCATTGTTGGCAATAACGAAGGAAAGAGAACACGGGACCGGTCGCCAACTCGATGGCCTGACCAAGTGAATTAAGCTACGTCCTCTAGCAAATTTCAACAGTTGGTGATGGCAACTAGACCGGAGTCGATGGAGACCAGTGACCACGATCCTCAGTAATGAGGGACCGATTGCAGAAGAGTGTTATAATAATAAAATATAATAATAATGTTATCCCTTGGGATAATTATCGACTACGACGCGGGTGGGTGAAGCCACTGGCAGAAGCTTCTTAATAAAAACACATTTCCTATCACACTAATATTACAAGTAAAATTAAAAATTTCCAAAAGCCCCGACATTTTTTTTAATTTCATACTTTTTAAACTACATAATTTATCTAGTAGTAGACACGCTTCGATCAACAATATATCGAACACGTAATTATGACATGACATCTTGCGAAAATACTCCGTTTCAAACAGAAAACAGCCCATAACTTTTGAACGGCTAAACCGATTTTCAACAAACATAGCTAAGAACACTCTCGAAAAAGTCACCTTTCAAACAAAAAAATCTAAATCAAAATTGGTTCATTCGTTTAGGCGCTATGATGCCACAGATACATACAGATTTTTTTCGTCGGGGGTTAATAAAGGCGAAAGTTTGTGAGTGTGTTTGTATGTTTATTATTTCTTCACACTCAAACGGCTGGACGGATCTGGTTGAAATTTGGCACAGAGATAGATTATAGTCAGGAATAGCACATAGGATACTTTTTATCCTAGGAATATGTTCCCTCGGGACAATTTTCGACCTTCACGCGGGCGAAGCCGCTGGCAGAAGCTAGTTTAGAAATAAGTAATAAATAATGTTCTAGAATGTGTATTGAAATCTTTATGTCAACTTTATGCTGTTTATATTAGTAATTATTAGCTGAAACGATTATTCTTATCCACGTTTTTATACAAACACAACAATAAAACGACATACTGTGTAGACATAACATTTTTATCTTAATCATTGTGGGTGTTTTTCTAGTTTGTTTGTGCCTGAGATTTGTCGGCATGGTTGAAATCCGGGTCCAGAGGTATATGATGACGATCAGAGGCGGCTGTACTTTAAGTTCACTCGTGCACTGAACTGCCAGATTTGAATAGGTTTAGAAATAAAATAAAAATAATTATTAATATCTGATTAACGATCTATTCAATATTAACGAAATTATGACGAACAAATTTAAGCTCTTTGCTAAAGTAATAAGACGTACATTGCTGTAAAAAATACTCCCCGTGCGCTAGGCTAAAGCGCACGGCGAGAGTTCATACTATTCTACGAGAAACAAGCGAAAACGCCTGGCGCGTGAGACAGAGATAGTTCAATAGAAAATGTACGGCAAAATATGACATTCTCCGTCCCAGCGAACCGAAGATTACCGAGAGCGGGCGAGGTTTGACGAACGAAATTTATCTTCGGGTCGAGTACCAACATTACAAGTTGTACAACGACGTAACTAGATGGCGTTGGCGTCGAATTAGAAGTCGCTAGCGAGATGGTTTGCCGATTTACATAGGCTCCTGTGAATTTTAGTAAATCTAACACGATTACCCAGTGAGACGGTGAAGTGCACTACTACTACTATGACCTACCAGCCGCTACTGATGACGATAAGACTCTCATTCGGCCCATTGTGCCTAACAAAGCCAGCCTAGCTCCACCCAAAAGCACAGAAACTTCCTGGGAGCTTCACAGGCTTCGCGGAGTGATCTCATTGTTCCGAGGATTTCTTCACGTTGAGAAGCCACGACCATGCATTCCAGGATGACGTGGGTTGCTGATTCCTCAGCGTCAAGGCAGCCAGCGACTGATCAAGAGTTCTGACCGCCCTAGGCTAATTGTAGCGTCAGCGAGAAGTAAAATAAATTCATCGATTATAGAGGATGACAAGTACTATAGAGAACCTCTGCCGTTTTGTCCAAATCTCACCAAATGCTCAGCCATGAAAGGATCTTAGGAGATATAAGCACAATACAGCCAAGAAATTTTCCGTTTAGTGCACATTTTATAATTTCATTTTGACCGTGAAATATGTAGGGTAGATGCAATGATGCTAGATTAAAAGTACATGCGAAGACACGATCTCAGCGCGCCCGCGCCCCCCCGGATCTCGCGCCCTAGGCTGCAGCCTAATTAGCCTAAGGGTTAATCAGGCCCTGAAGGCAGCCCCTGCAAAGCAGGCTGTCTGTTGCGCCTAAAAAGATGTGTGTTAAGGCGGTTATGGCCCGTATTAGTTCCTATGATTATTCTAAGGTTATTTCTACTCAGGCTGAGAAGATTTTTAGATTAATCGCGGGTATACATTCGGTATAGCCAATTTTGACTGTCTGCAGTCTGTTACCCGTGACCATCTGTTGTTATGAAGTTCGGCCAATCTTTAGCTAATCCACGCACGAATTTGTGAGAAAGGCACGGGGAGAAGTGGGTACGGGCCTAGCACTATCAAATCACAGCCTCTCTTCACAAGTTCATCAGCGGCATCATTGCCTAAGGATCCACTATGTCCTTTAATCTACTGGAGAGTAATACGAATAGACGTCGATATAGTCTTATCTAGAGGAGGAGCTCGTAGCTAAAATAATAAAAGCTGCACGGGTCTGTTGTCGAGGTCGGTTCTTAGATGAGTGACCATCTTTACATAGCCAGATTCCTCCATGCCTTGGAAAGCACGTTATGAGTCATGATTTTCAATTGTAGATCTCTGACAGTCGTTACAGATAGTCAGCAGAAGCAAGGAAGTCTGACACCATTCATTCCAGGGGCTATCGTGTTACCCAGTTACTGATATGGTGCTCAGATAGTTTGTAGCTCCATGTAAATTATATATGGCATCCGTGTAGAATGGAAGGCGTTTTAAATGATTTTCCAAAAAGAAGGAGGTTCTTTGCTCAACTATACTTCATAAAAGATCGCTTTATCTCTGCGACATATGTCAAACTGACGTATACGTTATTGTTAGCCTGTCAAGCGTTATTGTTACTGTATTGATAATGACAGCTGTCGCAGTGATCAAGCTATCTTTTATGAAGTATAACGACTTTGTTTATGCCTATTAGGTACAACTAAAAAATAAAAAATATTATTTATTAAATGGTTCCTACCAAAGACACCGACTTCCAAAAAGAAAGTTATTTTTCACTTGTTAGTGTTTTTATTTGGATGTCGGTAGTATTTCTTTGTAAAAAAGCTTTTTCAATCAACAATCGCTTATTAAAAAAATATCTCGGCGATGTTTAGCAATTGATTTTAAAGATTCTAAATTCAAATTCTGAATTAGACATCTAAAAATAGGTAACTAATAAGCGATTTCTATTCTAAACACGACCCAAAATCATTGAATCTGACTTCAAGGAATTCCAAAAAAAAAATCCTCAGCTATAAAATATACTTAATCACAATTAACTAATTAAGTTACTTTATAATATGATTTATCTCTCTTCCGGTATCACACAATTATTAGGATGTTATCTTCAATCGGTTAAGGCCGTGGATAAGACCCTGTAAAATAGACGATGGTACATTGTTATCCTAGGGGTGAAAGTAACTTATTTAGTCCCGAGACGGGGTTTGGCGCCCGGAACGAAGTGAGGGCGCCAATAGTTCGAGGGACTAAATAAGTCTTTAACCCGAGGTAAACACTGTGCTTTTCATTACAAATACAAGGAAATAAAAATAAAAACATGAATTAGCTAAAGAAAAAATGATTGCCGCTTTCCCGCCTATTTTGTTTGTTTTTTTTTCTGTGGCCGGCCTGCTATTCAGCCATTATTTTTTATTTTCATCATTGAAAAAATGGTAAATATTTTGCCCAAATGTAAGTTATTTTAAAGAAATTGTTGAAACTAAATTATAATAAAGTTATTTAAAAAATATATATTCTTTAATCAATACTTAACTTTAAGTTATTTCAATTTTACTTCGTGGTTGTATAGAAAGTTGGAACATGGTTCAACAGATATGTGAAAAGGAACAATTTTTTTTTTAAATAATTTGACAGCTGTCAGTTGAAAGCGATTCTCCCTAGGGCTGAAAAGTATTACTTTCAACCCGCTCCTCAGGCAACTTAAGACCTACTTTCAGAGTATGAGTAGTGAAAAGTTATGAATAACAATAAACATAAACAAAACATATGAATAATTAAGTTTAGATACAATTAAAACTGGTTTCCGCCATATTGCGTCATACCTAATCACACTATATATATATATTATATATATATCATTCTTCATACTAATAGTATAAAGGCGAAAGTCTGTGAGTGTGTTTGTATGTTTGTTACTTCTTCACGCTCAAACGGCTGAACGGATCTTGATGCAACTTGGCACAGAGATAGATTCGAGCCAGGAATAGCA
This sequence comes from Orthosia incerta, assembly GCA_948252205.1. NCBI lineage: Eukaryota > Metazoa > Arthropoda > Insecta > Lepidoptera > Noctuidae > Orthosia > Orthosia incerta. Next base: position 14,956,877 of record OX411766.1, on the reverse strand, counting down.
CATAGGATACTTTTTATCCCATAAATATGTTCACGCGGTCGAAGCCGCTGGCAGTAGCTAGTATTAGATAACTGTGTTAAATGTTGCCTCATTGGTTTAGTAGTTGCAAGGATCAAGCATGAGGACCCGGGTTCGATGCCCGAGTCGGGTAATGTGTTATTGGGTTTTTCATATATACATTTATTACATACATTTTCGCGAGCTGGCTGACCAAAACCAGATGTATCCTCCGACTGCACAGCAAGATTTTCTTCTTGTTTATATCTTTTTAGTTCGCTTTTGAAGCAGTCGGGTTTTTGATTTTTATTTACAACTTTTTAGTTAGGTATACTTTTTTTTCGAATGACTTTAAACATATAAAAGTGTTATATATTTTCGTAGTCATCTCTAAAAACCCTTCATTTGGATACCCCACTAGATGGAGTTCGAAAAAAAAAATCGCTACCCCTACAATATGGCACCAAAAATCCGCCATGTTTCTTTTTTTTCAACAGTACTTATCTAAGAACACTTGGGCGACCAAGACCTGTCTAACGATGTCTTAATTATAAAAATCCGTTAAGTGGTTTGAAAGATACGAAGTAATAAAGAATATTACATACATACATACATACAAGATACGCGCGAAAAACATAACCCTTTCCTTGCAGCCGGGTAATTACGATCAATGATCGTACTTTGAGATTTTCATTTAGCATTATCGACATCTAGAAAAATGCATTATTATACCATATTGAGCTGTAAGAACTGTATAGAAAAAGTTGGCCGAGGCATTGGAAATGTTTTCTTTCATTGGTAAGTAAATTTGTTTTTAAGTTGTGTGTGAAAAAGTGGCACGCTTGGTTTTCATACAGATGGAGGGAGTTGCGTTGTCTAGTTAGATTTATTGCTGTGATTAGGACAGTTCCCGTCTCTGTAAGAGGGAGTGGACCGTTATAAACCATGCAGTCCAGTGGGGCAGCCAATTGCGTAAGTGAATTCGGCAAGGCAAAGGGTTTGACCTCATGAAATAGTATGACAAATTCTGTTTATATAATTATGTATTGCCAACAAATAATAATTCAAAAAATCAAAAAACCCGACTGCTTAAGAAGCGAACCAAAAAGAAGTAAACAAGAAGAAAATCATGCTGTGCAGTCGGAGGATACATATTCGCGAGCTGGCTGACCAAAACCAGATGTAATGTGTATACTTTTTAGTTGTCATTTTTTTTTCGAAGTATGTTCTACATTTAAACATATAAGTATTATACATTTTTGAAATCATCTCTTAGAAAACTTTATTTTGATACCCCACATGATGGGTTAGGTAGAAAAATTAGAAGCCCCACAATATGGCGCCCAAAATCCGCCATTTTTCTATTTTAAAATTTTAATGTAGCCAGTGATACTGGTTAAGACAAATCGATTGACATAAGAATCATCAAAATGAAGAAGCCAACGCGTTTGGTCTCTAGAACGCCACATAGGAACAAACATACATACATACATAGACTGATAAACACATTACCCTCCTTCGCGTATCTTCGGGTAAAAAGTGAACAGTAAAAGCTTAAATAAACAAAACCGACTTCCAAATAAAAACACTACAAAGTGAAAAATAACTTCAATTTCGGAAGTCGGTATTTGAAAACGTAGAAACAAAAACAGGAACACCGACTACCGAAATTAAGGGTACACTAGTCAACGGCACGAACTATTTTGTGCGCGGGGTTAAAATGCATTTTATATCAACCGACAACACGTGCGGAAGAGATAGACGCTGTGATGAGCAGTAGGAAGCTAGTTCGCGTACGAATACACACTTTTGCAAATTTGTAGCGAAATGGATAATGATCTAGGACGAAACCGAGCGCGCGAAATTTTATAAACAGACCTTTGGCAGTCTAGATATCATGAAAAAACTACTAAATCTATCTGTTCAAAATAAAATTATTTGCATTGTTGAACTACTAATCTATCCCTGTATGGAGGCCGTTTTGCAATTTTCCGTCTTCTTAGAATAGAATAGAATATACTTTATTGTACACCATAAAATTATACACATTTTCAAGAAAAACTTATTTCTACGGGTACAAAGGCGGTCTTATCGCTGACAGCGATATCTACCAGACAACCTTTGGATGGACTAAAAAAAAACTTAGAATAAAAAAGGGGGTAGTCTGCGGTGTACTGTTATTAGATTAAAACATAAATATATACAAGATTATATTACTATAATAAATACTATACATAAACCTATATATATAAACATACATACATAATATGATATGAAATTTATATAAAGAGAGAGAAACAAAAAGAAAAAGGGTTAAATAATGATGACAGAGATTATATCTATATAGAAAAGCGTTAGAGAGAAAGGAAATGGTTTTTAAAAGAAGCCAGTTACTGGGCTTGTCTAACTGACAACGGCAACCGGCAACTCATTCCACAATCGCACAGCCTGGACTGTAAACGATTTGTCGTAAAACTTAGTGGAATGAGCAGGCATCAAAAGTTTCAAATTCTCCGATGATCTCAAGTGTCTAGAATGTGTGTCATGAAGGAACTTAAAGCGTTCTTTAAGATAAGTGGGGGTTGTAGGAATAAACAGAATACTGTAGAGTAATGATAAAATATGGGCATTCCGGCGAAAGCGGATTGGCAGCCACTTGAGCTTAATTCGAAATTCGGAAACATGGTCATATTTGCGTAAACCAAATATGAATCTAATACAAAAGTTCTGGAGTCGCTCAAGCTTATCTAGCTGCACTTGAGTTAGGTCTAAATAGCTGACATCGGCATAATCGAGGATTGGGAGAAGGAGGGATTGGGCGAGCGCAGTTTTGGTGGCAGTCGGAAGGAAATTGCGCAGTCTGCGCAAAGACCCCGCAGATGCAAACATCTTGCGGCTAACTTCCTGCAGCTGAGGACCCCACGAAAAGTCTTTGTCAACTAAAATACCCAGATCTTTCACTGAGTCGCTGTACGGAATAGCTGAGCCATCAAAGACAATCCGGGGGAGCTGCGACCAGTTAATTTTCAAGCGCAACCTAGGACTACCGACAACAATGACTTGAGTCTTCGTAGGATTTATCTTCAGACCATGAGCCAAACTCCACTCAGAAATACGAGCCAAATCTTTATTTACCATATTAACCGCCTCAGATAATTCTTCTACTGGAGCTTGAGAATATATTTGCAGATCGTCAGCGTAAAGGTGGTAGGATGAGAGAAGAGCATTGGAAATAGAATTAATAAAAATAGCGAAGAGAAGAGGAGATAGAACGCCCCCCTGTGGTACACCTGCAGAAGTATTGCACCAAGACGAAGAAGAACCTTCAATGCAAATACGTTGTCGGCGGCCACACAGGTAACTACGAAACCAATCAATTGCCGTTGGAGATATGTTAAGAGAGCCAAGTATGCCGAGTAAGATATCAAAATCGACGGTGTTAAAAGCATTGCTAAAGTCTAATAAGGAAAGAACCGTCAGATTTCCATTTTCCATACCGAGTCTAATATCGTCTGTAATGCTAACAAGAGCTGTTGTAGTACTATGTCCTGGACGAAACCCGGATTGGAAAAAAATAAGGAGGTGGTTCTTGCAAAGGAATGTACTAAGTTGGTTATGGATTAGGCGTTCGAGGACTTTAGACAGAAACGGTAATATGGAGATAGGTCGGAATTCAGAGAAGGAAACAGGATTATGCTTTTTAGGAAGAGGAGTGATTTGGGCTTCTTTCCAAGAAGAAGGAAAAACACCGCTGGATAGGGAATGATTAAGGATATGGCAGATGACAGGAAGGATTTCGCCAAGGATAGGGAGTATCATCTTGCGACTGATGCAGTCACTACCAACAGCACTAGACGAGATAGACTCTATGCTCTTCTTAACATCACAATCGGAGAACTGATTAAAAACGAATGGTGAATAATCGGGAGTAGGAAGAGACGAAAGATCATTTAACGTTTTTGCTTTCATAGTACCATTGAAGCTAGAGGAAGTAGAAAAATGTTGATTAAGTAATTCAAGATCTATATCTTTAGGAATAGAATCTTGGCGCGATTTTCCCACTCCCATTGATCTAAGAAATTTCCAGACTTTAGCTGGGTCACCGTTTTCAACGGACTTATGAATGTGGCGGCGTTGAGCATCCCTACACATCACGTTGCTGCGATTGCGGATTGCAACATATTTCTCTCGAGTAAAAGAATTTGGTCTGCTTTTAAATCTTGATTTAGCTGCTGCTTTCCTCTGCAGTAGGTTTTTTAGGCCGTCTGTCAGCCATGGCGCCGGCAGGTGCTTCATTTTTACGGGCCGAACAGGTGCATGGACGTCGTATAGCTGAAGAAGCTTGGTATTGAGTATATTGACTTTGACATCAATCGACTCAGCGGCAATGACATCAGACCAGTCAATGCTGCCAGCATCCTCGCGGAGTTTCTCAAGGTTCATAGCACCAAAACTACGCCGGAGGAGTATCCTAGGTTTAGCCTTTGGAGGGCGAATTTTGTAGGAAAGGAATAAAAGGTCATGGTAGGAGAAGGCATCAGCTGTACATTGTCCATGCTTAGCGATATGTTGAGTAGAAGAAACAAGTATAAGATCAAGAAGTGAAGGAGTGCAGTTAGGAAAATGATGAGTGGCACCTAAGGGAAGAAGGGATAAATTGCAAGAATGTGATATAGATTGGAGGGAGGAAGACCTTGAATCCTTTTTAAGAAGACAAGTGTTGAAGTCCCCCATTACAATAGTGTGTGTGTGACTGTACTTCTTATGGTATTTATTCGCGCCTGAAAATGCGTTAAAATTGGTGTCGAAATGTGGAACTTTCGACGCCCAAAACATTCAAATATTTTCTTTTTTTACTTTTTTGCTTCCATAGAATAGAATAGAATAGTTCTTTATTTGCACAGAAAGTAGGTACAAGTTACAGCTGTTAAGTTTTAATGTAATGATCCTTATACTAACTACCTTAAGTAAGGCATGCAAACAGTTTTAGCTATAATAAAGTCCCAATTAATATAAATCATTAAAACATTCAATTAAATCAAATACAAATTTACCATGTCAAGATCAAATTCTGTAAGTAATTTGAAATAGGCAATGCAATACACAATGTCAATTTTAATAAAAAGGGATTACAAATTCGTCAATACAGTCTAATAAAAAATAAAACAAATAAAATTATTAAGTACAAGTCAGGAAAACAGAGAAGTCATGTTATCAATTTAAATTCTTATCGGTCAGAAATTCGCTAATTGAGTAATAACATTTATTAATTAATAGATCTGTCTATTTCTTTTTGAAAAGTAGAAATGTCTCATTTTTTATTACATCGGGTATTTTATTAAATGTTATCGGACCCATACACATAATATTTTTCTTTAATAGGGCGGTATCGGAACCACTAACAATTAGCAAATTTTTGTACTGTCTCCTGATTGGCCGGTTTCTATTTTCGGACACTTTATTAAATAGATGCATATTTGATTTAACAAAAACAGCCACCTCGAAAATATAAAGGGATGAGCATGTTAGTAATTTTAGGGACTTAAATACAGGTACGCAGCTATCTGTTACTATTAAATACAGAGATAATGATGAGACAAATTGATATCACTTTTTATTTTGAACGTAGGTACATCGCCAAACAGTGCAATAATCCCTAGACTACGTTTGTATGGAAGAATTTTCGACTAGTGTACCCTTAAAGTAATTTTTCACTTTGTAGTGATTTTATTTGGAAGTCGGATGTGTTTTTTTGTAATTCCCAACTATGTCGGAGACGTTGGCTTCCAGTCTAATCGAATGCAGCTGAATACCAGTATTTTTCATGGCAAGACTGCTTATCTGACCTCCGCAACCCAGCAACTACCAACGATGCAATTAATTGGCAGACTTAAAAAAAAGTTTTTTAAAAAGGTCACATTAAGTAGAGCATTTAAAAAGAAACAATTTAAGCATATTAAAAAGTACTTAGTATTATTATTAATCTAAAATTAACATTTATATATTTTAAAACTGTATTACTCAACAGCTTAGGTCAGGTTGTATCGAAGAGGACATAGACTAATAAAAGGTATAGATGCGATAAATTCGTGTGCAGTGCACTCTCTCTTCCATTACACTCATAGTTCGATGGCACGGCAATCCTACACGAACGGAGAGAGATAAAGCTGAACGTGCTTTCCGAGGCACGCGAGTTTGCCTGTTTGAGATCAGATTTCCAAACTCCGGGCTGTCATAAAAGCATTGGCACTTTTTACTCGACCTGTGAATTGAACCCTCCATGGGGACGGGAAGGACTCTCTCGCGTCGCCTCTATCCATTTCTACTCTATGGCCGGTAAAGCCGCATACGATTAGCATAATACTTAATTACGTAAAACTAAATTAATAAAAACAAATTAAATGATTCAAGGTCTCTAACGGATTGCAGTATTTATGTAGGGCAATAAACTTATTTAGTAAATCGAGGTCAGGTTTATTTATGTTATTTTAATTAATTAGCTCTCGGAAGAGTTTGTGGCTAAATAATAAGAATAATCCTTATCTTCGAAGATAGGATAAGCAACGCTTGCCGAGGTTGGTTCGTGGTGACTATTCTTGACATGCCTCTGAATGCACGATGCTTCATCCGGCGTAATTACAAACAAAATAGAAAAACAATTAAACAGACGCCCTATAAGATCTCGCGCCAGCTGAAGAGGTTGTTGGTTTCGGCTGTCACTTTGACAGTCGTTAATAAGATCGCTAAATGTATTTATTTGAAGCTTCACAGCTTGGCTCATCGCCGCAAAGTTGCCTGCTTGTCGGTCTTCTACAGACTGTACTTCGGTGAGTGTGCTCAAGAACTCCACGACCTCATCCCACCAGCCCCCTTCTACCATCGGACATCTAGACGCACTGTAAGTTATCATTCTTACCTTGTTGCCATTCCACCAATTCGAACCAAGCGCTTCCAAACATCCTTTATAATGCGCACGGCGAATGAATGGAACTCACTACCTGCGTCTGTGTTTCCGAATGCATTAAACCCGAATCTCTTCAAAGTTAGAGTGAACAGGCTTCTTCTGGGTAAGCTCACTCCATCGTCGACTTTGTCTCTGTCACCTATGACCTAGACTAGAGTCAAGAGCAAACCCATTCAATCTGCCTAGCCTTTTTCCCAACTATATTGGGGTCGGCTTCCAATCTTACCGGATTCAGCTGAGTACTAGTGTTTTACATGGAGCGACTGCCTATCTGACCTCGACAACCCAGTAACTGGGTAACACGGTACCCCTTGGCAAGACTGGTGTCAGATCTCAAGCTTCTGACTATCCGTAACGACTGTCAAAGATCTTCAAATGACTGCCGGGACCAACGGCTTAACGTGCTTTCCGATGCACGGAGGAAACTCGGTATGATGAAATGGTCACCCATCCACGGATCGACCTCGTCAAGCGTTGCTTAACCTTGATGATCGACCCGTGCGGCAGTTATTATTTCCACGAGCTCCAAGAGTAAACCCATTACAAATAAAAAAATAAAAAATACATTTCGCGATGACTGTCCCGATCGTTGAATCGGCAAACGACAATGGTAATTTCTATCGTGTCTGCTAATTAACGGTTTGACAGGTAAACGGGTGCATTCTGCACCAATAGCGCTCGATAGCTTTCGTAAGCAAAATGGCGACCGGGTACGTTAAATTGTCAAAAGTATCTTATCAATTGTCATTTTCATTTCAATCGGTTATATTCACGAAACTTCTGTGAAATAATTAAGTTTATTAGTACGAATGTCACGATGGATGATCGACTGGATTTTGTAGATTTGTATTTTAAATAAAAATTGTTATAATACTGTATTTTATATTTGAAATACACGACTTTAAATACGTGCGAGATAGTATTTTGTAATTTCTATTTTAAGTAAAGCAAAGCCTGTATTTTGCCCAGCTCTGATCTTGCAATCACACATCACATCATCAGCCTATTAATGTTCCCACCGCTGGGACACATGCCTCCTCTCTGTGAGAGGGGATGGGCCGTAATCCACCACGCGGGCCCAGTGCGGGTTGGTGGATGTCACATGTCTTCGAATTTTTGGTTCTAGGACATGCCGGTTTCCTCACGATGTTTTCCTTCACCGTTTTGAGAGCAGTGGCGATGAAATAATTTACACAAAGTAAAGCGCCTGCCTGGGTTCGAACCCACGACCTAGAACTTGTAAGTCGCGGCCGATACCACTGGGAATTCTAGATCTTGGAATACTTCAACCAAAAAATCACCAGTCTGTTATTACAAATCCACTGCTTGGTGTAAATATACCCCATTGTACGTCATTTAACTCGATCCTCAGCTATTCTTATCCAGCTGCTACCAGCCACCCTTCGAAGACCGTCTCTCTATACGCCCTTAAGTTAGAGGTTGTTCTGTCATATGCTGATTTACGATATCCAAGCATCTACCCAACCCCGTCACCCCTACTGCATTTTGTTTAGGCAAAATTGAGTTATTTATTTACTCAATCGGAATCTGGAATATGCATCTGGCGCACGGTTGGAGCATTGGTTGAACGATTGACTGCTGCGCTGCGTGTCGCGGGTTCAATTCCCGCACGGATCAAATATTTGTATGACCTTCAGATAGTTGTTCCGGCTCTGGGTGGTGTGTATATGAGTGTATATGTTTGTTAACGCACCCTCGATTCAGGAGAAATCACTAGTGTCAGGCAACGTTTTTAAAAACAAAAAAAAATATTATTTATTTTTTCACTCTGCCTGATTGTTTTGATCAACATCCAAAATATTTATAGGTATTAGGTATTTAAATATTTAAAAAAAAAACACAATTTTCAAGCAAAAATGAAAACCAAAACAGAAAAAAAATCTGCTGCTCTATTTTTGTCGAGCTATAAGAAAAACCGGCCAAGAGCGAGTTGGACTCGCGCACGAAGGGTTCCGTACCATTGTCGCAAAAAAATCACGTTTGTTATATGGGAGTCCCACTTAAATATTTATTTTATTCTTAATTATTTATTTTATTTTATTTTATGGTGTACAATAAAGTATATTCTATTCTATTCTATTCTATTCTATTCTATTCTATTATCGCCAAAAACGGCAAAAAATCACGTTTGTTGTATGGGAGCCCCACTTAAATATTTATTTTATTCTAATTTTAGTATTTGTTGTTCTAGCGGCAACAGAAATACATCATCTGTGAAAATTTCAACTGTCTAGCTGTCACGGTTCATGAGATACAGCCTGGTGACAGACGGACAGACACGGCCAACACGGCCCGTTTTTACTCTTTGGGTACGGAACCCTAAAAACGGATAGTAAGATAAAGAAATTGGGTGTAGGCCATCAGGTGGTTGACCGAAACATAGTTTTTATGACTCTTGTATTACTTAACTTTAGTGTAGCCTTGCACTAAGCGAGCTAGGTCCTAAATGGCGTCCATCAAGGACTCGTACTAGACTTTCTAAATTGAGATTGGACGATCTCACACGTCGCAGCGAATTTTCTGTTTGTTTTATTTGAAACTAAAAACTGGCCAAGTACGAGTCGGACTCGCGCACTGAGGGTTCCGTACCATTATCGCAAACAACGGCAAAAAAATCACATTTGCTGTATGGAACCCCACTTAAATATTTAGTTTATTCTGTTTTTAGTATTTGTTGTTATAGCGGCAACAGACATACATCATCTGTGAAAATTTCAACTGTCTAGCTATCACGGTTCATGAGATACAGCCTGGTGACAGACAGACAGACGGATCGCGGAGTTTTAGTAATAGGGTTTTTAACCCTAAACACTATAGCCCTCGTGAGAGGTGTTCTATTACCTTAATAGGGGGTTATGCAACAAGAATAAGAAGCATCCTATAAATTAATCCATTTCATGGTTTCATCTGAATACATTCAGCCGTTAAGGCGGAAAAGGTAGCAGGCAGACAGAGTTACTTGCCGCTTTTTAGGGTTCTGTACCCAAAGGGTAAAAACGGGACCCTTTTACTAAGACTACGCGATCCGTCTGTCTGTCTGTCTGTCCGTCTGTCACCAGGCTGTATCTCATGAACCGTGATAGCTAGAGAGTTGAAATTCATTTCACAGATGATGTATTTCTGTTGCCGCTACAACAACAAATACTAAAAACAGAATAAAATTAATATTTAAGAGGGGCTCCCATACAACAAACGTGATATTTTTGCCGTTTCTTGCGATAATGGTACGGAACCCTTCTTGCGCGAGTCCGACTCGCACTTGGCCGGTTTTTAATATTAACTAGCTTCTCCCAGCGGCTTCGACCGCGTGAGTGACGAAAATTTGCGCAAGGGAACATACGCCGGCGATAAAAAGTATCCTATGTGCTATTCCATACTATAATCTATCTCTGTGCCAAACATCATCCAGATCCGTCCATCTTTTGAGCGTGAAGAAGTAACAAACATACACACACACACTCACAAACTTTGGCCCTAATAATATTAGTGTGACTGTCTATATATATAAAAGAGAAAGTCTGTATGTACCTTATAGACTCCGAAACGGCTGGACCGATATTAATGAAATGTTCATTGAAATCAGTCAACAATTTTTAGATTGACCCAGCGGATAATCCTGTAAAGTTTGGTGGCGATCGAAGTTTTTTTTTTAACTTTGAACGCGGGCAAAGCCGCGGGCAGTAGCTAGTATATTGTGATTATATAGTGTCATAGTATAAGTTGCTTTCGTCAAGAGATGATGAATGAAAGGCGACTAACAGACGTTAGTGAAAACGCTGGGAGGGGACGATCTGAGCGCAAACACAGGTCTACTGGCGATGTTCTTCAGGCAGTCCAGAGCCGAATTGCGTAAGTATATTATCCAAAGCAAAAGAATCGATTCTTTCCCAAAATCGACTTTACGTATTGCATATTGATACGTAAAGTCGTTTTTGGGAAGGAATCGATTCTTTTACTTTGGATAATATACTTACGCAATTCGGCTGCAGGTGCGTAGTGCTCGAATCACAACTGGCGCTTCTATGAAACTTTCTACTCGTAAGATATAATAATATTTCTTTGTAATAAAAAATATTCAATATAATAATATTTCTGCATAATGACATTTAAACATAAAAAATTTGCACGCTTGCTTGCAGGCAGAATACAATGACTATAAGGGTACACTAGTCGACGGCACGAACTATTTTGTGCGCGGGGTTAAAATGCATTTTATATCAACCGACAACACGTGCGGAAGATATAGATGCTGTGATGAGTGGTAGGAAGCTAGTTCGCGTACGAATACACACTTTTGCAAATTTGTAGCGAAATGGATAATGATTTAGGACGAAACCGAGCGCGCGAAATTTTATAAACAGACCTTTGGCTGTCTAGATATCATGGAAAAAGGACTAAATCTATCTGTTCAAAATAAAATTATTTGCATTGTTGAACTACTAATCTATCCCTGTATGGAGGCCGTTTTGCAATTTGCCGTCTTCTTATGTTATTTATTCACGCCCAAAAATGCGTTAAAATTAGTGTCGAAATGTGGATTTTCCGACGCTCATAACTTTCAAACATTTTCTTTTTTTACTTTTTTGCTTCCATACAGGGCTAGATAATGATGAGACAAATTGATATCAGTTTTTATTTTGAAAGTACATCGTCAAACAGTGGAAGAATCCCTAGACTACGTTTGTATGGAAGAATTTTCGACTAGTGTAACCTTAAGGCTGTAAGATCTTCCCTTGTAAACTATGTATTTTCTTGCAGATAAACATTTTGAATTTGAATTTGAGCAGGATGATGCCACTATGCTTGTTGATCAGGGTCCATGCGCATTCCTTCTCTATATAAGAAGAGGCGTTTAACCATCAGTAGGACAGTGACCATGGTGGTAACGGTACTTATACCTGCCTACAAATAATATACATACATACATAACCTCACGCCTTTTTCCCATGGGGGTAGGCAGAAACTACAGAACGCCACCTACTACGATCCTTACATACTTCTTTTGCTTCACTCACATTCATACATCTAGTCATACACACACGCCGGTTATGAGTACTGCACACCTGGGGGGTGACCATAAGCTCTTAGAGCGGTATCAATTTGAGATCGAATAAGGGACACATGTATATGACTTGACCGCTCTAAGAGCTTATGTTCACCCCCCTGGCCTTTCTGAAGAACATCACCTATAAAGAAAGAAAGAAAGAATGAAAAATTATTTATTTGTGACCCGCATAGGAGACACGAGAAAATGTCTATGTATGTCTTCCTAGGGCGTCCCCTCCCGGCGTTTCCATTCACGTCGCCTTTCATTCATCCTCTCAACATGGCCAAACCATCTTAACATACTCTTTTCAATTTTAGTCACTACATCTTCTTTTAAACCACATCGTTGTCTTATTACCTCATTCCTCAATCTATTATTTAAAGTTACACCACACATACTTCGCAAGAAACGCATTTCTACTGCATTAATCCTACTTTCATGTATTTTTTGCCATACCCAACCTTCACTTCCATAACGGGGAGTCGAGCTTCCGGAGAAATCGACTTGCTGGTCACAAACGCATGTATAGCACCATTCACTTTATTCCCTGCATTTACTCTCCTTTCCACATTCTCTTCAATCTTTCCATCCCTTGTGAAAATACTTCCCAGATATACAAACTCGTTCACTTGCTCCACACGCTTATCATTTATTTTCACTTCACACTCCAATACATCGTCTTCTCTTTCAATACCGCTAATATATTATTATTATTGTACACAGTATTTTTTCTTGGAATTCTCGTGATCATCAGTACAATATGGAAGTGCCAAATGCATGAAGATACAAAAGCCTACAATTATAATTGCCGACCTTACGTTTACAACCTCTAATGTTGAATTAACCTTCATTTTTGTTTCCTAAATATTTAGATTCACGTGTGTCTAACGGTCTAACCACGGTAAGAAGTGCTCCATGTTTTTATGTTTCATGGTCAGTGTTAATGGTCATAGTAAACTATAAAAACCGACCAAGTGCGAGTCAGGCTCGCGCACTAAGGGTTCCGTACCATTATCGCAAAAAACGGCAAAAAAATCACGTTTGTTGTATGGGAGCCCCACTTCAATGTTTATTTTATTCTGTTTGTAACCGACTTCCCAAAAAGGAGGAGGTTTTCAATTCGACTGTATTTTTTTTTTATGTGTGTTACCTCAGAACTTTTTACTGGGTGACCTGATTTTGATGATTCTTTTTTTATTTGAAAGCTTGTCGTCTGGTCCCATTTAATTTTCTTCAAGATCTGATGAAGAACTTCGGAGATATTCATCAGAACTCTTCAAAAAATTACGGCAAATCACTCGGGATAGCTGCAATAGCAATTCTGTTTATTGTTTACACCACTTCATAATATAACATCACACTGGTACGCTCTAAAGAGGTACTCAGGTGTGAACAGTTCACCCTGGTATACTCTCATTCCATGGGTTTTGTTTAAGTTTCAGGTAATTAGGTTAATCTATTTTGTCTTCTCTTTGGGTATTATAGGCACCTAGCCTATAGAACTGGTCTATTATGAACCACAACTAAAAAGTGAAAAGTAAAAAAAACTTTTTTACAAAAAATACAACCGACTTCAAAATAAAAACACTACAAAGTGAAAAATTACTTAAATTTCGGAAGTCGGTGTCAAAAAAAAACGAAGAAACAAAAGCAGGAACACCGACTTCCGAAAATTAAGTAATTTTTCACATTGTAGTGTTTTTATTTTGAAGTCGGTTGTATTTTTTATTTAGTATTTGTTGTTATGGCGGCATTAGAAATACATCATCTGTGAAAATTCAACTGCCTAGCTATTACGGTTCATGGGTGACAGACAGACAGAAGACGGACCGCGGAGTCTTAGTAATAGGGTCCCGTTTTTATCCTTTGGGTACAGATACAGAACCCTAAAAATGACATAACGGAATAAAATATTATAAAAATCACAGTGCCATCCATTTTTACAAGGTTTTATTTAACTTGCAATGTATATGTAAAGTGTGTTCGGGTCAAATCTTGCGACTGAATTTTAAAGCCAGTTATCGTCCACCGATTAAGATGAAATTTTGCATACACGTTTAGTTTAGATGACAATGCATGATTAACTAAGTGACGTCATTCTAAATCCAATATGGTGGACGACCCAAGATGGTGGTTTAGTTATTTTTTCTACCATGATATGGGTATCAAATGAAAGGGTTTGCCGAGAAGAATACGAAAAAAAGCTTGTTTAAAAATAATAAAAAAATATTAGTCATAATCTTGCTCGTATTACATTATTAACCCTCGAAGTGAAAAGAAGGTTTTATAAGTTTAACGTGTGTATCTGTGTGTCTGTCTGTGGCATCACAGCTCCTAAACGGATAAATCTAATTTGATGTAGTTTTTCTTTGTTTGAAAGGTGACTTCGTCCAGAGTATTCTTAGCTATGTTTGATGAAAATCGGTACCCCGTCGCGAGTAAGAGGCAATTTTTTTTTTTTTTTTTTACTTTAAATATCTTCCAATGAAAGCATCCAATATTTTTTGTCAATACCTATTTCACGTAGGATTCAAACAACTGGTGAAATGTGATTGTACTTTTCACATATCCCTTCGAAGAATACAGGCGTGAACTGTTATTTTATATAACCTAAACAGCCCGTATGAGTCAGTCTGTCTATCGGTCAATGACAGCTGGTTAGAAACATGTATTTTGAGTACCAACCAAACTGGTTAGGATAGCTTTGACCTAACGGCTGAGCAGTACTTAAGTGTTATATAATGTATACTAAAGACACTGGTAATTTTAATTAGGTTTACACACGAACGTGGGTGAATAACTTGGGTATGATTGATGTAGTAAACATTGTGGTCGAAGAGTCTAGTTACGCACAAAACGTTTTGGAAACACTTTTGTTATGCGTACAACTAAGAAGTAGAATTCCCTGCTGGTGTCTGTGATTCCCGACAGTTACAATCTAGGAGTCTTTAAGTCAAGAATGAATAGGTTATTTCTAGGCAAGCGTGTCTCACCGTCGACCACATCATTGCTTACCAAAAGGTGAGATTGTGGTCAAGCGAGCCTATAAAATATTAAAAATAAAAATATTTTAGAGGACTCCCTCTGAGGTTCGTTCCTTCTGTAGGTTCGTCCAAGTCGGCACTTCTGACTGTACACTGGGCTTCTTATGGTTCGTCATAAGTTCCACCTGGTGGGGATGAACCGCCAGGTCACCGTGAAGAAGCGGCGAGTTGTTCAGAACGCTCGCCGCGGCGCAGTCACACACAACAAGCCAAACATAGCGAGCGCGGGTTGGACTCGCGCTCGCAACGTGCTTCAGAGGACCACCTGGGGACGGGCTCTCTGTTGCGAGCCCTGGTACTGCACCCGCGGGCAGGGAATAGAGTTTCTTGACCGCTCGACTTCCAAGGAGAGGAGATTTTGTAGCTCACAATTTAAGTGTGTTAGTAATACAGGTAGTGCACGAATGTTTGAAAAATACAGGTACTGCCCACACGGTCTACATTACCGTGGTACTTGCGGCGTGGCACTTCCTCGAATTGCCATCATCATCATCATCTCATCATCTTCCTGCCCTTGTCCCATGTTACTTGTGGTCGGCGCAACACGTTTTCTTCTTCCATACCGTCCTGTCCCCCGTCACGCTATCACTGACTCCCTTTTCTTTCATATCACTCCTCACACAGTCCATCCATCTTTTCTTTGGCCGTCCCCTCCCTCTCCATCCATCCACATTTGTATTCATAACTCTTTTAGTAACATGCGTTTCATCCCTCCTCATCAGATGACCATACCAGGACAAACGGTTTCCTTTCAACTTTTCTGTCACTGGCGCCACTTTCAAACTTCCTCTAATAATACTCATTTCTCACTTTATCCATTCTCGTCACTCCGCACATCCATCTCAACATTCTCATCTCTGCTACATGCAATCTCTTTTCATCCATCTTTTCACAGCCCAACATTCTGATCCATATAGTACGACAGGTCTTATCACGGACTTGTAATTTTACCCTTTACATCCCTTGATACAAATACAAATTACAAAATAGTGTATTGCTTCATGATAATGATACATAAAAGTGTTTGCGGGAGAAGTTATTGGAAACCTACAAAAAAGAAAAAGAAAATAAACCAGCCAAGTGCGAGTCGGTCTCGCGAACGAAGGTTTCCTTACCATTATCGCAAAAAAACAGCAAAAATAATATGTTTGTTGTATGGGAGCCCCACTTAAATATTCACTTTATTCTGTTTTTAGTATTTTTTGTTATAGCGGCAACAGAAATACATCATCTGTGAAATTTCAACCGTCTAGCTATCACGGTTCATGAGATACAGCCTGGTGACAGAAGAACAGACAGACAGCTGGATCGCGGAGTCTTAGTAATAGGGTCCCGTTTTTACCCTTTGGGTACGGAACTCTAAAAATGGGTATTTGGACTTTGATTTCTGTTGTTGATTGCTATGGTATCAAATTTAGATAACTGTTGTTAAGGCTTATCCAATCACCAACCCTCGACTAATCTGTAAAGACCAAATCGCTCCGCTTAATCTGAGGCGTCTGACCCTATATTGCAATCGTCAGTAGGTATTTAGAATGTAAAATTAAAGCAAACTATTGTCTTAAAGCATCAATTATAATTATCGTATTGTTCTTCGACCCCTCAATGATAATAGGGGTGACTGATAACTTAACAGTAGAGTCCAAAGTGACACATAGATTGTTAGAAAGTAACTTATCATCACGCTATGCCCCGAAGGGTTGGGTATTAGGCAGAAGTGTATCTATAGTAGTACATCCACATTTTGACAGTTATGTTTAACATACATACATAAACTCACGCCTTTTTCCCATGGGGGCAGCCAGATAATACAGAACGCCACCTGCTACGATCCTTACATAATTCTTTTGCTTCACTCACATTCATACATCTAGTTATACACACACGCCATTAAATGGCGAATGGCGAAAAATTTTATGAGTACTGCGCTCCTGGCCTTTCTGAAGAACATCACCATCACCTTTCATTCATCTTCTCAACATGGCCAAACGATATTAACATACTCTAATGTTTAAGTCTCATGTAATAGCCGTAACACATGCTCGGATTTGGTACGAGTGGACCACGGATATGGTACGCTGCCGTACCATATCCGAGCGTGTGTAGAGTGGTCCGCCGGACATTGTTATTATTAATTGAGTCCACCTCGGTCCGCTTGTTTGCACATCGGATATGGTCTGCTCCGTAACACAAAGTACGTAAGCGGCGGTGCACCGCAGACAGAGAGGCTACTACGAACAAAGCGTCATTTTGCACACACACATTGACATTGCGATTTTACAGGGAATATTGGGCAATATTGGACCTAGCTCAGTCGCGGCTGTCACGAGTGCTTTGTGCGGGCGTTTGTAACGTCATTCATAAAGTACTGTAACGAGGTTGCATTGCCTGAGTTACCTTTATTTATTGTTACAGACCGAATATACTTTAAATTAATTCTTTAAATTCGTTCCTTCATTAATTTTAAGTTATAAAGGTCATTAAATTTTTCAAGATGACAAGTTAGAAATTCAATATCTAGGAAAATAATAAATTATTTTAAGTCCACAGACGAAATTGGAAAGGTTATGATACTTGTCATAATAATAATATGGTTTAAGTCATCCAGATCACAAATATGTTTCCTCCGACTGCACAGCATAATTTTCTTCTTGTTTAAATACATCGTTTTAGTTCGCTTCTTAATAAGCAGTCGGGTTGTTTGATCTTATTAACTTTTATTTTCACATTTATATTTTTGTCGAGTTTGGTGCTTTTCAACCGGTCAATGTGCGACGCTTGGGGGAGGCCTATGTCCAGCAGTGGACGTCTTTCGGCTGATATGATGATGATGATTGTGGTTTTCACATTATAATGTTTTTAGTGGGATCATTATTACACAATTGTTACGTCTTGTTACTTGTTACCCTCCAATCTTCGTCGTATGTTGTGTCGTGATATTTAATGGATATTTGATGCTCTGTCTACCCTCTAAGGCATATAAGCATGATATGATGTATGTTTAGACAAATCGATGTATTTATGTTTGTAACTTATACAACCTACTCTTTTTTTTAATTCGGAATCAATATAGTAGCAACCCTAATGAATCTATCAAGTTTAGCAGTCAAATTTCGAAACGGTGGGAGTTGCCCTTCTGTATACTATCTATTTTGTGTCCGTACCAAAGCCGGACGTGTGTATGTTTGTCGGTTGGTTGGGCCGTACCAACTACGATCAGCGTTGAAAAAGTCCCCGATTTATGGACTATATATGGTTTTCGTTATAGTCTCCCGATATTTTTACATTCAACTTAGTCATAAATAAAAATGGAAAATAATATTCTAAATAACGGATTTGTGGGCGGAGTTAGTCCGCCCGTACCATATCCGAGCGTGTGTTATGGCTATAATAGAGGGCGAACCTATTGCCATCCTGAATCCGGGCTGCTACTAGGGTTAAAAATGAAAAATTAAAAATGTCGGGATTATGACGTTTTTGTTTAAAGTTTCATAGTACCAAAATATGTTGCAATACAAATTAAAAAAATCTATTGGCATGCCTCAGATATTAATACCGCGCCATCTATTGGCGTCAATTTTAAATGATCCATTCAAATACTCTTTGAAATGTGAATTAAGATCCCAATATTCCATAATTTTGTGCTTAGGAGAGTTGATAAAAAAAACATAACATTTTTATGGTCAATTCTAGAAAATGTTAATTTTACACAGTTCAATAACGAATCGATGCATATCGCGCCATCTAGTGACATTTATTTGAACCTTGTTTTGAATTTTCTTTGTTGCTGGGACCCCGTGACGGTATGGAAGAAGAAAACGTGTTGCGCCGACCACATGTAACATGGGACAAGGGCAAGAAGATGATGATGATGACCTGCATGTAGATTTAAGCTGTGGGTTCTGTTACTAATATGATAAAAAGGTCAATAAAATCAAAAAACTCGAATGCAAAGATGTAAACAAGAACAAAATCATGCTGTGCAGTCGGAAGATACATACTCGCAAGCTCGCTGACCAAAACTATCAATATCCTCCAACTGCAAAGCATGATTTTCTTCTTGTTTACATCTTTGCAGTCGGGTTTTTTGATTTTATTTACAACTTTTTAGTTACAGATATATTTTTAATCGAATGACTTTTAAAAATATAAGTGATATATATTTTTGTAATCACCTCTAAAACCCTTAATTTTGATACCCCACTTGATGGATTTCAATGAAAATTGCAACCTCTACAATATGGCGCCCAAAAGCCGCCATGTTCCTTTTTTTTAACGGCACTTATCTAAGCACACATGGGCGGCCAAGACCTATCTAACGATGTCTTAATTATAAAAATCCGTCAAGTGCAAAAACCCTTTCCTTGCAGCCGGGTAAAAATACATCCACTACTCCGCACTGGGCCCGCTTAAGACGACGACTAACACCAACGACCTTGAGGGAACAAAACGCGCACTCGTTTCACACCCGCACGACCCAAAATTTAGTAGTTTTTTGTACTTTTCTTATTATTCTATGACTTAAAAAAAAAGCTTCAGATCAAAATGTAGATAATTACATTGTCTTTGAGATGGTGTCGATTTCATTACAATACACCCAGCGGTTTTGGTGTGATTGTCGTGTTTTTGGCCGTTTTAGACATAACTTTACAAATTAATTACACTATGTTATACGAATAAAACTCAAAATTTTCTTAGATCAAATTATTAAAAAAATGGTCTAATGTAACGTAATTTTTTTTCAAAAAATTACGACTGGCTGTTTAGACGTGATTCTCATTTTAAAATCAGCTACTCAAGGGAATCGGCGCCTTAATGGATTACAGCCCACTTCCTCTCAAAGACAGGAGGCCTGTGTCTATTAAATGTTTATACTAGCTGACTCAGCCATCTCTTAACCTTGGCAAAACCCATGAAGATCCTTCGTTCCTAGAACTAAATAATTCACCACAATATATGCACAAGCACGGAGTCGAAACCGACAAAGGCTAGAGGTCATTACTGCACATGTAGTCACATTAATTCATATCTATCTAGATTGTTAATAGTCATTCATAAAACTGACAAGTATCATCTTCTCTGCAGATTGATTGGACTCGTGGTGGCTTTAATCAATGTGGCAATTGATATGCAGCGATCTTATCTCACAATAAACATAGGTAATGGACTGAGCATGATCAAAGATCGTCATCATCATCATTTCAACCGAACGACGTCCGCTAGGATAGGATAGGATACTTGGACCCCCTATTCCGCAACTAGAGTCCAATTTTGGTCCATTGTGCGTACAGGCCAACTTGACCTGTCGGACTTGCGTCGATTGACAAACGGGCCAACAGTCTTATCGGCAACGATGCACTGGTCGCCTCAAAGCTCCAGAGCCTTGAACATCGACGCCGAATTGCCAGCCTGTCGGTTTTTTACCCGACTGCCGAAGGAGGGTAATGTGTTTATCAGTATATGTATGTTTGTTCCTATGTGGCGTTCTAGAGACCAAACGCGTTGGCCGATTTTGATGATTCTACATTAAAATTGAAAAGAAAAAATGGCGGATTACGGGCGCCATTTTGAGAGGGGAAAAAATGTTTTCTTCCAAACCCATCGTGTGAGGTATCAAAATAAAGGGTTTTAAGAGATAATTTCAAAAGTATAAAACATGTTTAAATGGACTTATACTAAAAAAAACTAAATAGTTGTAAATAAAAAAGTTAATTAAAAAATTAAAAAATCCGAAAGCTTAAAAAGCGAACTAAAAAGACGTAAACAAGAAGAAAATCATGCTGTGCATATGTAATCATGTGTGCATATCTTTTAAATTGATCCAATATTGGAGGAGAAAAGAGACGAGAGCCAAACCTCGAATTATTATGACTTTTTACTAAGGAAGTTCAGTAGGCGCTCTCTGTCCCCGTTTCCTCTTAACTTTTTTTATCGGTTACATTTTGGGGAGTGTGCGATGGAACTGCACAATTTGATTCCGCCTAGCCCTTTCCATCATTGGACAACAAGACGTTCGGTAATGCGCCGTCTGTAGTAGTCTGTACATGATGGACATCACATCCATATGTACAAAGCGTAGACTATCGGGATACAAAGACCCTGCCGGAGTCTTTGTATCCCGATAGTTACAACCTTGGAGTCTTTAAGTCAAAAGTGAATAGGTTACTTCTAGGCAAGCGTGCTTTACCGTCGACCACATCATCGCTTATACCATCAGGCGAGATAGTGGTCAAACGCGAGCGTATCGATAAAAAAATCATGCAGACATCCTCTCTGTGAGAGGGAATGGGCCGTAATCGACCACGCGGGCCCAGAGCGGATTGGTGGATGTCACATGTCTTCGAATTTTTGATTCTTAGAAGGTTTCCTCGCGCTGTTTTCCTTTATAATTTTGAGAGCAGTGGTGATGAAATAATTTACACAAAGTAAAGCGTTTGGTCTCTAGAACGCCACATAGGAACGACCATACATACATGGACTGATAAACACATTACCTAAAAAGCACTCGTTTTTTTTTTAAATTAAACATAATTATTTGGTAGAATTAGAATAAAGACGTCAACGGTATCCTAATCCCAAAATCATTTACAATTCTGCTCAGCTACCAACTAATATCGAGCGTAAACATTAACATACATAAATAACACACAAGCCTATTATCTAATGGTATCATTATGACGTATTTTATAAAGAGGGCCTTGTTTTTTAATATTCCAATTGCATGTGTTTTGGTCTTCCTCGTTATCAATCAACGTGTGAGTCTAATACTAAATAACAGAGGTTTAATTTATACTGATTAATTCGTTGATTTGGTAGACGAGCTATAGCTGATCCTGAGCTTGTGGTCCTGCATCCTCCTCGGGTTAGATTGCCGAGTAAAAGTTTATTGGGCTCTTCCTCTGGAATTTCACTTTTTTCCGGAGTTTAGAAGTTGTCCGTGTTAAACTCCCTGCCTCGGAAAGCACGTAAAGCCCATGAGAATAAAGGGAGAGTGAGGGAACAGATAGTGTACCTGTGTTTGCGCACACACTTGTCTTATCACTATCATCATCAGCCTTTTAATTTTCCCACTGGTGGGATGCAGGCCTCTTTACTTATTTTTTTACTACTACTTTCTTTGCTTATTTTTACTGGGAATGGGCTATGAATCCACCACGCGGGCCTTTTTAGTTTCGTTTAAGCCTACTCATGCATACTGCGCTACCACGGGAAGATAGCGCAGATATGTGGGACTCCAACCCACGGTGTCCTTCTGTGCCACTTATGGCGGGAACACGGGTACGCGTTAGCACTTAACGTGAACCCGCCGCGGCTGTCCGTCACCGGACCTTCCTCTGGGTGGTACCCCCATCACCGGTGCACAAGAACACATTGCACGTCATGACCACACCAGGGACCAAACCAGCACATGGGCGCCGGACGACTCCGTGTATGGCACCCTTGGTCCCCCTGTGACGGGTCAGGTCAGTGGCCCCACTTTTCGGCCGCTGGGGATAGGGAACTCCACTGCGGCCCCACCGCGTCCGCCATCAGAAGGTGGTGAACCCGCCCAGACCGCGTAAGGTAGGGTGAGCGGCGCACCACTATAGCAGCACTCCTCCCCCGCCGTGGCCTCCAACCCTCAGCCGCGATATCTTATGGGTATGGGAGACCCCATACGACATAGCGGCCCGCCTCAGTTGAGATGTCGCCCAAGCGGCACCGCAACTTACTTGTTGACCGCTACGTCGTCGGCTTAATCGGCAAAAGCCCTGACGAGTGGCTTCTCCTCGGGTTAATCTTCGCTT
The DNA here is from genome assembly GCA_948252205.1 of Orthosia incerta. Lineage (NCBI taxonomy): Eukaryota > Metazoa > Arthropoda > Insecta > Lepidoptera > Noctuidae > Orthosia > Orthosia incerta. The sequence goes on along the minus strand of OX411766.1, from coordinate 14,934,017 downwards.
CACCGTGGGTGACGGTGTAGCACGCTTGCCTAGAAGTAACCTATTACACAAAGTATCCCCAAAGTAGCCACCAACTGCTATCTTTTTTTAATGTTCAGTGGTATAGTTTACATTGTCGACCTCGTTACTCTAGCCTGTGGTGTAGTGGTCCCATAGAGGAGTTCATGGCTAAATATTACCATCCACACAGGTCGACCTTCAACATAAGCAACGCATTATCGACTTAAGTACGTGGATGGGTGCCTTTTTATTACATTTCGAGACTCTACCATGCCTCGAAGAGCACGATGAAGGTCATAGCACAAGTAACCGTAGCCCTTCGCCTCGCCGTCAAACAGGTGTCAACCTTAAGTAAGTATGTAACCAATGCGGATCAGCAGCTCCAGTACGTCGACTCGGCTAAGCCTGGGCGACGCGGCGCTTTGGCTCACCGACCGCTGGTTGACCTGGCTGGCACTAGTTCAGACGACTGGCCGTAAGCGCGGGGACAACGAGCCATGCACCGCAGTTCATAAGGGACCCGAGACAAGTTGATTACGTTACGATTCCGATAAATGTGCGTTGCATTAGGGAGAATCATACAAAGAATACTGCACGGCTCGAGTTGATACGGTGACGATCCCTATCCGAGATGATAAGTGTGCTATGACATAGCCGTAAGTTGTAGAGATCATTTTTAAATCTTTGTCACTCGTTACGGGTGCCAGACCAGGGCCGACCTGGTCAAGGGACGGGGAATCACGTTACAAGTGACATTGTATCAACGGAAGCGTCGCAAAAGCCATTGGATATAAAAAAAAACTTTTTACAAAAAAATACTACCGACTTCCAAATAAAACTACAAAGTGAAAAACAACTTTATTTTTGGAAGTCGGTGTCTTTCGTAGGTACCAATTTATTGCGTTATGGACACCGAATTCCAAAAATAAAGTTGTTTTTCACTTTGTAGTTTTATTTGGAAGTCGGTAGTATTTATTTGTAAAAAGTTTTTTTATTTTTCACTTTTTAGTTGTACCTACCTAATAGGCAAGTTGTTTAGTAAGTTACCTACTCGTATAACGCCAGAATATATCACCAAAATATCATGAAACTTGAACATAACCGGTGAAATGAGAGATCTGCGTACCCCTTAAGAGCGTACTGGCGTGATGTTATGTTATGAAATGGTATAAACAACAAACAGACATGCGATTGCAGCAATCCCGAGAGATTTGCCGTTGTTTATTAAAGAGTTCTGTTGTATATCTTCGAATTTCTTCGTCAGTCCTTCACCAAATTAAAATGGGACCAATTTCGGAACATACTCTTTCAAACAAAAAAAGAATTTTTGAAATCGGTCCACAATTGACGGAGATATCGGTGAACATACACAAAACATACAATGATGAACATAGAACCTCCTCCTTTTTGGGAAGTCGGTTAAAAAGTAAAAAACTAAAACCCGACTACTGAAAAATCACGCTCTAAAAAGTATGAAACAAGAATATATTTACATCTGAAATTGTTCTGTACACACAATTCGATATGTATCAGATTGTAGCGGCACCAACGCCGCCTCTTACGATCCAATGACATGACGTCACACAAATCCTGCAAGCAAAGTTTCGGCGTGATTTGAACACATACAACAGTCCGACAATAACCGTTGGACAGTTGCCAGGACCAGACACAACTTCCGACTGGTCGGAGGATCCTCCCTTTTCAATGGGACTTTACACCCTGTTCCGCATACCTCCAAAGGATATTAAATAAACAACTTACAAGTAATAAATATTGTACGAGCCAATAATGCTCATACAGCAAAAGTACGCCTATTAAAGTACTGCACAATATTAAGTAAATCAGTCGTAACTAAAACACCGACACACGCTAATTTGCGCGTTGACGTAACTAAACATTAAGTGCGGCTCAGGTTACTAGCAACAACCTAAAACTGTGTCCATAATAAATATTTGGAACATAACAGTGGTTTGGTGTTAAAACTAACTTCTACAACTACCGGGTTACTCGGCAACGACGAGAAAACCCCAACATCTTTTGGTCCTTCGAGCCGGATGTCACGGGTCCACGGGAACACATCGTGTGAATCGTCGTGACTCCTCATCAAGCAGAGTGCTTAGCGTGGTATATCCCAGTTACGTTAGCAAATCGGTGCTGCTGGCCTCCCACAAGCGGGTCTCACCAGTAGCATTGAGACGTTGCACATAACGTAAAGGAGGGTGAGCTACACTAAGTGTCTGCCACTAAAGAACCAGCGGAGATCACGTCTACTGCTACAAGCTACATATCAAACAAGGATCGGCGAGGATAACGTCCACGGCGGTTTCTTCAGCAGAGATTACGTCTACTGCGACAAACAAGAAATAATCAGCGGGGATAACGTCCACTGCGATTACTTCGAAACCTGTGAGAGTCCACACTACTCACGCACCAACCACTAGCAGCCACAAGGCATAAACAATGTCCACAGAAGACTACAACGAATTTGCTGAACTTATAACTAAGCAGCAAAACAGCTACGAGAATATCAAAACTCTCCAAGCTAATTACAAAAAGGATGCTGTGAGTAGAAAAACCATAGTATACCTTAACAAGCGCATCGAATCTTTACAATCCTTATGGGATGAATTTCGAGCCAATCACGATGTCTTAAAGAAGTATGAAACTGTACAAAGAGACCATGACTACTTCAAAAAGGACATTTTCATCATAACAAAAAGCATGTTTGAAGAAACAATGCTATCAATGAGTCAACTACGAAACAAGTTGATAAACGAACCATCGGGGATGCTGCAATCAAAAATACCAGAAACACCCGGAACACCGCAATTTGATACAACTGGAGTACACCAACAAATAGAAGATGAAACGGACAAGTATCTATCGACACTGTTACGTAATCAAATGTGTAACTTCAACGCATTGAAGCGAGCGGTCTCCAAGGTCAACATGAGCAGCATGTATGAAAAATGGCAACTGCAAGATCAACTAAATATTTTGCGATCAAAATGGGAATCAATAGACAAGATTCACTGGGAACTGAGTTACCTACTGCAAGGCAACGATAAAGACTACGAAGCCAAATATGACCACTGGGAGAAAGTCTACGACGACCTAAAGGAAGATTTGAACAGAAAAATCTTTGAGACATCCCATTACGAAAAAACAACACCGCGTATGGAATTGCCAGAGTTCAACGGAACTTACAACAATTGGATCTCTTTCAGAGATTTATTCTTTGAGATGATTCACAACAATCCAACGCTAAATAAAACGCAGAAAATGCAGTTCCTAAAGTCAAAATTGAAGGGTGAAGCGGAAAGGATAATCAAGCACCTTCCTGTGAGCGCGGAGAATTATGATTCGTGCCTGGATATTATCCAGCATCGCTTCGATAACAAGCGACTGCTCTTCATTTCATACTTAGAAACACTTCTCAATCAACCATCTATTGAAAAACCAAACTCGACCAACTTGAAGAAGCTGTACGACACGACGAAAGAGTGTTTAAATGGCCTAGAGAACATAGACATTAATGTTCCAGTATGGGGTCCTCTTCTCGTGTACCTACTATCTTCCAAACTGGATGACGTCACTCACGGTGACTACATCAAAACCATGAAGCATTCAAGAGAGCTTCCAGATTTAGAAGAATTTATGGAGTTCCTGGAATTGCAGTTTATGACGTTGGAAACATCCCGTACTAAAAGGAACGGAGGAAAACAAGGTTATTCAACGAATAATAACCAGCATAAAAGTTATAATTACAACAAATCATCAAACATTAAAGACTCAGAAAAGTGGACAAAAACCTTCCATGCATCGCTGAAAAAATGTCCACTTTGCAAAAACGAACACGTGCTGTGGCAATGTCCGACATTCTTGAACATGGATGTCGCAACGCGAAATCAAACAACAAGTAACTTGAACTTGTGCAAAAATTGCTTGTATAGTCACGGCGAAAATAAATGCAAGTCAACGAAAAAATGCCGCACGTGTAACTTCAAGCATAACACCCTTCTTCATGATGACAATCTGAAAGGGCAACGACCCAAGCCGACCACACCAACGGTGGCTGAGCGGACATCTAACCATGTTAACGGTGAACAAGAGATACTCTTAACCACTCTTCAACTAAGAGTCAAGAACAAAGAAGGAGATTACATCTTCCTTCGGGCGTTACTGGATCAAGGCTCTCAAGTTACCTTGATTACAGAAAATGCTGCTCAAAGGTTGAACTTACCCCGAAGCAAAATGAACGCTGCTGTCACGGGTGTTGGTACTATAATGGGCAGGAGTAAAGGAATGATAAAATTGGAATGTAAATCAATCCACTCGGATTATACATTCCAAACCGAAGCTTTAGTAATGAGTAAACTCGTAAATAATCTGCCTAACTCGACGATCAACACAGAGAGCTGGACGCACCTTCATAATATCAAGTTGGCCGACCCAGCCTACAACATCTCTGGACCCATCGATCTACTGCTTGGAGCTGATGTTTACTCCGATGTGATCTTAGGAGGAATAATCAAGCACAATAATGACTCGCCAGTAGCGCAACAAACAAAGTTGGGCTGGATACTGTGCGGTGCGACAAAGCAGTTTAACTGTCTAGTTACTCTAACAGAGCTAGACAACCTAACAAAATTTTGGGAGATAGAAGACATTCCATCAGAAACTGAACCAACATCCAAAAACGAATACTGTGAAAAATATTACACAGAAACAACAAAGAGATTAAGCGACGGGCGTTATGTGGTGAAGATGCCGATGAACGCTAACTACGAGAAATACATTGGAAACTCAAAACCTCAAGCCACAGCACAGTTTCTTCATTTAGAAAAGAAAATGAGGAGACAAGATCACTTCGCTAAACTATACAAAGACTTCATCCGAGAATACATCGAATTAGGTCACATGAAACCAGTGACAGAATCAGAAAGTCGAGTACAAGCCTTTCTACCGCACCACGGCGTGTTAAGGGAGAGCTCAACAACCACCAAACTACGAGCTGTTTTTAACGCATCAATGAAAACAGACTCCGGGTACAGCCTAAACGATTTGATGGAAAAAGGGCCAAATCTTCAAAAGGACATTTTATCCCTGATCATAAAATGGCGGAGCTATAAATATGTTCTAACGGCGGACATTGAGAAAATGTACCGTCAAATCCTTATTCATCAAGATCAACAATGTCTTCAAAAGATTATTTGGAGAGACTCCATGAGAGAACCACTTCGAGAGATGCAGCTTTGTACCCTAACTTACGGGACCAAAGTCGCTCCATTCATAGCGATGCGCACTCTCCAACAGCTGGCCAAAGATGAAGGAAACGCTTTTCCTCTGGCTCAAAAGGCGCTACTGAACGAATTTTATATGGATGACGCCATCACTGGTCACCATACCATAGAAAAAACAAAGCTACTTCAAAAAGAGCTAAGCGAACTCCTGAAGAAAGGTGGTTTTGTTTTACGGAAATGGTCTACGAACGAACCATCTATTCTCAAAGGACTACAGACGAAGGAGAAAAGCAACCGAATCGAATTTAACTTCAAGCAACAAGAGTTCAGCAAAACACTCGGACTCGCATGGAATGACGCAAGCGATACATTCCATTTTATTTGCGAAGCGCCTAACAACAACAAAAATGCACCATACTCGAAACGCAAGCTATTGTCAGAAATAAGCAAGATTTACGATCCACTTGGTTGGTTGGCACCAATGACCATCCAAGCAAAACTGCTTTTTCAAAAATTATGGAGTGACAGCTATCAAAACATTGGCTGGGACGAAAAGGTACCAGATTCCATAGAAAAGGAATGGATACAAATTAAAACCGATCTTCCAAACATAAATAACATAAGTTTACCAAGATGGATAAAAAACGAAAACAATCGGCCGATCGAGTTACAAGCCTTCTGTGACGCGAGCGAGAAAGCCTACGCATGCGTTATCTACAGCCGAACTACGTCACCCACCGGCGCTTATAAAACTACATTACTCGCAGCAAAAACTAAGGTGGCACCACTCAAAAAGAAAACAACAATACCAAGGTTGGAATTATGCGCTGCAGTTTTACTAGCGAAACTCCTAGAAAGGATAACTAAGATCCTGGAAGAGAACGATCTCAGGATTACATGCTGGACTGATTCTAAAGTAGTTCTAGCATGGCTTCAGGGAAGTCAAACTAAGTACGAAAAGTACATAACCAACAGGACCAGACAAATACTAAACGTCGTGCCTGCGATAAACTGGGGTTACGTAAAGACAAACGAAAACCCTGCCGACTGTGCCACAAGAGGACTCCCACCGCAAAAACTGGTCAGCTTTAAACTGTGGTGGGAAGGCCCTAAATGGCTTAAGGATCAAGAAACACAAGCCCTTGCTTCAAAAGAAACCTATACCACAAATGAGGGCTCCTTAACAAACTGTTACACGGCTAATAGTACGGAACCCATGTCGATTAAAAATGAATTAATTCATTCATTACTTGAGCGACATAGCAACATAGATCGTATTACAAGAATACTCGCCTTAGTGATACGTTTTGCTGATGCATTACGAAACAAACGAAGGTCAATCGAGTGCCGTGCACTGAACTTGAATAAAATAAACAACGCATTCTGTATGATTATCAAATCAGTGCAAGAGAATTATTTTAAAAACGAAATTAATTCTCTCAACAAATGTGGAAAACTACCAAACAGAAGCACTATTTTGAAATTAAACCCAGTTTTGGACACAAGTGGAGTCTTACGTGTTGGAGGACGTCTTAACCACTCAAAGTTGCCGGTGGAGACTAAACACCCCATCCTCGTTCCAGGAGAGGGAAGACTAACCCAACTCATTGTTGAAAAGGCACATCAACGAACCTTACACGGTGGAGCAAGATTAACACTTGCTTACACTAGAAACAATTACTGGATCATCAGCGGTAATCGAACCGTCAAGAAGATACTGCGACAATGGATCCGATGCCGGCGATACGCAACTAACAGATCTGAACAACTGATGGGCAATCTTCCTAAAGAAAGGATCACTCCATCGAGGCCGTTTTCACACACTGGCATTGATTTTACAGGCCATGTGGATGTGAAGATAAACAAAGGCCGCGGGATAAAAACCTGCAAAGGCTACATAGCCATATTCATATGTATGTACACAAAAGCAGTACATATTGAACTTGTTTCGTACCTATCCACGCAAACATTCATCGCAGCATTAAAAAGAATGTGCGCCAGAAAAGGAACCCCAAAACACATCTACTCCGATAACGGAACCAACTTTGTCGGAGCCGCAAGAGTCTTACAGGAAGAGTTCCAACACTGGAAACTTGTTCGCGACGAAGCGTCATCAACCATACTAAATGGTTCATAGAAATTGAAGTTTGTATGTGTAGACATGTCTGCTTACCACGGCGCGCCACCTGATACTAAAATGAATTTTAGAGGCACGTTTATATTTATACTAAAATTTTACCTACATTTTTTGAGATAGTAGTATAATGTTTTTAGTGTTTGTCAGTATGTTATAGGGTTCAATAGTTCACCCTTAACAGAGTAAAATCATTAGAAAGCATACTGATAAGAGTTATCATAGTAAAAAACATAAATTTCTGTCATACGATACGTCTGTGCCCGACGACGGATTAGTTCCGAATGACCCGTGAGAGGGAACCACACGTTATTTATAGTTTTGGTGGTTTTTTGAAAATATTATAGTAATTAAAATCATGTTTTTAAGGGCTTATCCTATGTACTGGACATGAAATCAGTACATAATGATGAAACTATGTGAAGACCACATAGTTTCTGCTATGTAAATAGGAATATTGACTTGATATCTCAAACACCAAATATATGGTTTTAGGTCATTTTAGGGTATATGGGGGACCTAGACCGGGACAGGAAGCCTATATACACCTCATAGTTAGCGTAGTCTTTTATATAAAGCCCATTTACTTGAGATATCAAGTCAGTATATAATAGAAAAACTGCTGTTTATCTGGTTTTGGGCAATCGCTTACGGTTTTAGGTGCCCTAAGTACCTAGAAACATATAGGTGTACTGGTAAAAGTACTACCATTGGAAAGCTTGCTAAAAGGGCTTCCAGGCGGTTTCTAGATGGGAAGAATCGCTTGGATAGTCAACGAGATAAGCAGTCGTGAAAAATGTAAACAACGTAAAACGTTGAAATTTGTAGACCCTTCAGGTGGAATAACTCCATGAAGGGAATAGATGTACTCATGGTGTAAGTACTTTCGGATGGCTTGCTGGACTAGCTACCAAGCCATCACTTTGGAGCGAAAATCGCTCAAGTAGTTTAAGTACAATTCCAGAAAATAGGTTTCTGGAAATGTAATTTTTAGTCAGTTTTTGGCACTCCCCGGGACTATACACCCCTGGGAATTCCGAAAATAAGGAATTTTTGGGGACCTCCCGATGGCCCGTTAAACGCACCATCGTGTTGTCCCAATCTTATTAGTGTTTTTATATCTAATTTCTCTGATAGCTGGGCGCAAAGAAAGTGACCAGCTATCAAATTTGTACATATCAAGGCACCTTATGTGCATATGACCTAGATAGACTTACATAAACACTAGAAATGTAAAGTGTGGTCTATTGGCTACCAGAATCCCCATAATAGGCGGTGATTGCCTGGTTAGCCTAAGTAGGAAGTCCTAAAGTCGGTGAAATGACTTAGGAATTTATAGATTCATTACATAAGGGATGATATCCCATAGAAGATTCCCGAAAATAAGCTTTTTCTAGACGTCAACAGACAGCCTGCTATTGGCACCAGCAGGTCAACCCAACCTATAGATATCCTTAGGCTAGGTTGAAAACTATTAAGGTTTTAACTGGGAAATAAAGGGAATTGTCCTTTTATTTCATGGAAATAGTCTAGGGAAGCTATCAATACCTGGAAATTAGGTATATTGATTAGATACATAGATAGGGGGCGTTACTGTGTTACAGTACGAAGGAATCCAGCTATTGATAGCACCATGGAAGGGGTGCGGTAACCCTATTTACCAAATATGTATAAGGGTTTTTTACATAAATAAAAATTATTTTCGGCGAGAATTTGCGGGGCTCTCAATAATGGCACGATGCGAGGGTATAAAGAACCCCCGGGCCCAAAATAGAATTTGTAGTCATCCAAAGCTAGTCGCTTGTACTTGTCTTAGTAAATAAGAAGTAATTCTTATATAGAATCACGTCTCAGAAATTGTTGAGAGCCCTAGAATCGTGCCGTGTACTGAATAACTTAGTGTTTCATTTAATTCATCGACTTCAACCCTTATGAAGACATCCCTTTTCGATCCTGTCGAGCTGAACCTCGGAACCTGGACACCAGGAGTGCTGATCCAGAAGTAGGCAACCCGGAATCTGGAAATAACTCAAGTACAGCCAACACATCGTTGAATCGTTAGAGTCGATTTGCAACCCTACGTCACTGCTGCAGCTAGGCATCCAAGAACCTTTGTTTTCGTTGATGTGGATGGGGCGTTCAGCGGCAATGGCCAGAAGGTTTACGCCCTTCTTTTCTCGGGGCCAATGAACACGCTACGTCCTGCACATTTAATGGTCCTTGCGAGCCAGATTTTGGAGCCTGGCGTCCCGGCAAAATTCGACGACGGACATATTTAATGGTCCGTTCGAGCCGAATTTTGGAGCCTGGAGAGCCCCAGGACGTCGGGAACAGCAGATCCAGAAAAAACAACTGGGTGCCTGCATATTAAGTCGGCTACGTGCAACACAACGTTGACCCGTTCGAGCCGAAATTCGAAGTCTGGAGCGCCCCAGGACGTCAGGAAGAAACAGTGGTGGAATTAATTTTTCGAATTTTGGAGAAATTAATTTCACAAATAAACCAAAAATCGACGTGCACTGCAGGGAACAAGTCCTACGTGCCCTATTTGCCGCTGGATCCAAGAGGTAAAATTCTGGAGACAGTTATTGAAAATACCCTATTTTTTCAATAATTGTAAGAAAATAGAAGAAATTTTCTGTGAGCCGCAAAATGCTGTATGAAGACAGATGCGCATCCTTGAAGCCCCAAGAATAGTTCCTGAAGACTTATCGCTGAAAACTACCCTATGTTATCAGTGATTTGTTCTAGAACTGAACGCTTGTTTATTCAACCAAGAATACTCGTTCAGAAGATTGGATTACGTCTTTGACGCGGAAGAATAGTTCCTGAAGACTTATCGCTGAAAACTACCCTTATGTTTTTAGCGATTTGTTTAAAAAACGAGCGCCCGTCAGAAAAATACAAGACGTGCGTTTAGAAGGCTGATGTGCATCCTTGATGATTGAAGAATAATTCCTGAAGCCTTATGACTGAAAACAACCCCTATGTTTTCAGGAAAATTTTGAAGACTGAATTTTCGTCAGTGAATGGAAGAAACGTACTCTGAAGACTTAGATACGTTTCGGATGTACTGACTAAGCGGTTCCTGAAGCACTATCACTGAAAATAACTTTGACGTTTCGGTGATTTATTTGAAGATTGAATTTTCTTCAATCAAGCAAGATACGTGCTCGGAAGATTGATGCACGGCTCTGATGCTTTGGACAAGCAGTTCATGAAGCATCACCACCGAAAAGTAACCTTGACTTTTCGGTGATTTAGAATTTGATTGAATTATAGTCAATCAAATAGAACATACACGTTTATGGGAAAAATAAACTTGTATAGCAAATGCCTGAAGTTTCCTGAAGACTTATCACTGACCGTAAGTTTTTAGTGATATTTTATTTGAAGATTGAATTATAGTCAATCGAAGTGGAGGTTAACTTCTGGAGATCGTCGGTTTGAACGCTGAAGCCCGGAACTGGGACTTATCTTTGAAAACTAACTTCGAGTTTTCAAAAGAAAATATTTCAACAACAATGCCGATAACCAGATCCAAAGGCAAGACGCCGGAGGCATGGACCGTGGAGTTGGATCAGCCAGCTGGCATCAGACATGAGCTGCCGCCGTGTTCACCTTCCACAACCGAAGGGACCGAGCCGTCGGACGAGCAGCGCCATCTAGCGCCTCAAACTGAAAGCACTCCGACGCATCAACCAATAGAAACTGATCAAGCGGTTTCTACCAGAGTAACCAGATTAGAAGGAGCTTCAGACACAACATTGAAACCTTCTCAGAAAGAGAAGATTTCCGAAGAAGACAGACGTACAGCGATGCCGATGACTACCCGGGGTGACGCCCGTATCGAACATAGCCGTCCGCCGTCAACTAGAGTGACTCGGTCACGAAAAAACATAGACAAAGCTCGCGAAGACTTACTCAAAATTAAGTTGGAGCTTGCACAACTGGCACTTCAGAGAGCGGAGGAAGAGGGTTCCGAAGCTGAATACTTGGATGACAGAAACTCGAATGACGAGTACGTGCGTTCATGGCTAGAAGAGGCACCAGAACCTCAGCCTGAGAAGGAGGATAACGTCGTTGAAGGGGGAACCAGAAATTCTATGCATAGACCCCTGACTGCGGCCGCCACCAAATCGCAAATAGAAGGTCAGCATCCTAAGGAGAAAGAAGTGCCAAAGCCTCCAGTTGCAGCGTCAGCTGAGTGTACAGGAGGTCAGAGGGATAGTCTCCGTCCATTCTTGACGGAGTTGACGTCCGCTATAGCGTCGCTAGCCGACAGGAAAATAGAACAGCGGGACCAACCGAACCCCTCTGCGTCGAAATTCGTCATGACATTGCCGAATTTCAATGGTTCTCATACTGAATGGCTATCATTTCGGGCCATATATGAGACAACTCGAGCGTATTTTACGGACATCGAGAATACAGCGAGGCTGAGGAGAAGCTTACATGGACGTGCAATGGAAACCGTCAGCTCAGAACTCATCGGACATGCCAGGCCCGATGACATCATGAAGGAACTCGAGCTGCAGTTCGGCCGTCCAGACTCCATAGCGCAAGCTGAAACAGATAGATTACGCGGACTGCCGCGCTGCAGTGAGTCACCAAGAGACATCTGCGCGTTTGCAAGTCGCGTAAGAGGTGCTGTAGTCACGCTCCGCGCGTTAAAAAAGGGTCATTACCTTATGAACGCGGAGCTTATGCGATTGTTAACAGAGAAGTTACCCAATTCGCTACGAGCACAATGGTACCGATCATATTCGGAGAAGTACCAATCGGTGCCAGATATTTCATTGTTCAGTAATTTTATATCTGAACAGGCACACTTCTGTAGTCCATTCGCCCCACCCGAAGGCATCGCTTCGGCCGAGGCGAACACCAACAGACGCGTCACACAAAGGACGCATATAGCTACGGACCAACCGGTAGGAAAATGCCGTGTTTGCGACGTGGGACATCACTACGCCACTGGATGTGCACAATTCAGGGGCGTAGCTGTCGAGAAAAGATGGGAGCTAGCGAAAAAACACAATCTATGTTATCGCTGCCTTCAACATCGACGAGGCAACCACACTTGTAAGAGAAAACAGTGTGGCCAAGACGGGTGCAGAGATACGCACCATCGGCTTCTTCATAGGAAGAAGCAACAGCAGAGGGAAGCCAACAAGAAGCCCGATGTTCCTGAATCCAGCAAGGATCCTCAGGAAACGGTGGCCAGTTTCGGGTCACCATCGAGCCAGGCGTACCTAAAGATAGTGCCGGTCCGGGTAATCGGACCGGCGGGAGAGGTAGCAACATACGCTCTCCTAGACGATGGGTCCACCGTTTCGCTGATGGATGAAGACATCGCGAGGCAAGTCGGGGCAGAGGGCCCTGTGGACCCGCTCAAGATCGGTGCGATAGGCAACACCATGCTCACCACCCCATGCTCAAGAAGAGTCAAGGTGACGCTGGTTAGCCCGCAAGAGAGAAGGGTACAATTTAAAGCACGTACTATACCTAAACTCAGCTTGGCAAAACAAACAGTGAGCGATAGGGTTGTCGCACGCTGCAAGCATTTAACCGACTTGAGAAAAGAGTTGATGTACAACAATGGCGTGCCAAAAATACTCGTCGGCCAAGACAACTGGCATTTGTTATTGGCCAGCGAGATTCGCAGAGGTCCAAGACACCAACCAATTGCGTCACTTACAGCGATGGGTTGGACACTACATGGCGCGCACAGTAGTTTACTACGACAACAAGTACATCATGTCAATAGAATAACAACTGATGACAATTTGGATCATCAGTTGCGCGAACATTTCGCCATAGAATCGTTGTGCATAAACCCACAGCGACCCGCCTCTGACCCAGCAAGAAGGGCAGAGGACATTTTGAATCGATCAACTGTCCAATTAGAGAATGGACACATCGAAACCGCCATGCTTTGGCGTAATGAGCATGCTGAGATGCCAGATAGCTTTGAGACAGCTCTGAAGAGGCTCGTCTCAACAGAAAAGAAGCTGGACAAGAACCAGGAACTTCTAAGAAGATACTCAGACCAGATGGACTCGCTAATTGCGAAAGGGTACGCTGAAAGGGCACCCGCAATTAGCACGCCGGGCAAAACTTGGTACCTCCCACACTTCGATGTCTTCAACCCAATGAAGCCAGACAAACTTCGCATCGTACATGACGCTGCCGCCAAATCGAGAGGAATGTCACTGAATGACTTCCTGTTAACTGGGCCCGACCTATTACAGTCGCTGCCAGGCGTAATGATGCGGTTTCGCCGCCACTGCGTCGCAATAACCGGTGACATAGCGGAGATGTTCATGCAAGTGAAGGTGCGGAGCCAAGACCGAGACGCGCTTCGCTACCTGTGGAGGGGAAACCGCAGAGAAGGAGCGCCAGAAGAATATAGAATGACGTCCATCATTTTCGGCGCAGCCAGTTCGCCTTGCACAGCAATTTTTGCAAAGAACTGGAACGCAAACAAATATATAGAGAAGCACCCTGAAGCTGTGGATGCTATACTACGTAGTCATTATATGGATGACTACCTAGATAGTTATAGAACTATCGAGAAGGCGGCAGAAGTCGCTAGTATGGTGCGAAAAATACACCTACAGGCGAGGTTTGAACTCAAGAAATGGGTTTCAAATAGCTCGCAGCTCCTAGAAAAAATGGACCCATCGCATATACAAACTGAGATGGTATCCATTGGAGATATAGATACGTCGGAAAAGATACTCGGCCTCATATGGAGGCCAGGCGAAGACACGCTGGGTTTCAACCTCACACTCGCGCGTCTGCCTGAGGGTATCTTGGACCGAGAGGCGCCCACCAAGCGAGAGGCGCTCAGAATAGTAGCGTCGCTATACGACCCACTCGGACTCGCCTCGCCAGTAACCATCAAGGCGAAGCAAATATTGCAAGAAGCATGGAGGCGAGGCGTCGACTGGGATCAGAGGCTAGATGTTGACCTAGCATTACAATGGAAAATTTGGGTACAACATTTACGCCAACTAAAAAACGTTAGCGTACCAAGATGCTATCCTGGATATAGCGACGCTATAGAAATGCAGGTGCATGTGTTCACTGATGCAAGCGAGATGGCATATGCTACCGCTATATACTGGCGGGCCACGACCGTGGAAGGCAAGCACTTAATAAGCCTTGTTATGGCGAAAGCGCGGGTGGCCCCACTGAAACTGCTTTCGATACCGAGACTCGAACTTCAGGCCGCGGTATTGGGAACCCGCGTAGCCGCAGCAGTGATGAGTGAACACGACTGCAAGCCCACGTCAGTAACGTATTGGTCAGATAGCAAGACCGTACTGACCTGGATTAGAAGAGGAGCGAGAGTATACAAACCTTTCGTTGCTCACCGAATAGCTGCTATTGAAGACAATAGCAAAGTCGAAGATTGGCGATGGATACCCACCAAGAAGAACATCGCTGATGCAGCAACCCGTGACGTGCCACTGCGGTTCAACTCGGACCACGAGTGGTACTGCGGGCCGAGTTTTTTGTCTCTTGGGCCCGAATTATGGCCCACAGAGAAACCTCCGACTACAAACGACACGGGAGAAGAAAAAACTTTCGTTGTCACAGAAGGGGACAAGAAGAGCTTCATAGAAGCCGTTCCAGAGCCAAGCAGATTCTCCAGATGGGAGCGACTGCTTCGTGCGACCGCCACAGTTCTGCGTTTTATATCTCTTTGCAAAAATAGAACAGAGATAACGTCCTATAAACGGACGAGAAAAAACGCTGAAAAGGACCCAGACTGGCGCAAGAAGCCCGCTGTACCTGCACAGAAGCAGAAGCAGGCATGCAGAGCACCAACCCAGGTCAACAGACAAATCATAGAAGCAGAATTTCTCCAAGAAGCTGAGAAAATACTTGTCCAGGTCGCACAACAACAATCGTTCGCTTCAGAGTTAGCGAATGTTGAAGAAATAAATAAAAATAGCTCGCTGCGACCTTTACAAATTCAGGTCGTCGACGGCGTGCTGCGACTAAGAAGTCGCATAGCAGCTACGCAAGAGGTAGCTGAAGAAGTGATGCGCCCGCCTATATTACATGGCGACCATCACATAACGCAGTTGTACATAGACTGGACACATCGCAGTCTACAACATAGTGGCACCGAACTCACAATCAATGAGGTACGGCAGCACTACTGGGTCGTGAAGATGCGACCAACAGCGAAGAAGGTGATAGCAAGATGCCTGCATTGCCGTATACGCAAGGCACAGCCACCAGTACCTGCGACCGGCGACCACCCGAAAACGCGCCTCGCTCACCATAAGAGGCCGTTTACATATACCGGGCTCGACTATTTCGGCCCGCTATCCGTCACCGTCGGTCGGCAGCATCAGAAGAGATACGTAGCACTATTTACGTGTCTCACATCAAGGGCGGTGCACCTTGAAATCGCCGCCAGCCTTAGCGCAGACTCCGCCATATTGGCGCTGCGCCGATTCGCCGCACGCAGAGGATGCCCAGCTGAGATACACTCAGACAATGGCACCAACATGCACGGCGCCGACAGAGAGCTGCGAGACGCCTTCAAAACAGAGGCAAGTCGTAGAGGCATCGTATGGCGCTTCATAACGCCATCAGCGCCATTCATGGGAGGCGCCTGGGAGCGCCTAGTTCGTTGTGTAAAAAACACACTATACAATGTACTTACAGAAAAACACCCCACCGAAGAGGTGTTGTCCACACTGATTTGTGAGGCAGAGTACATTGTAAATAGCCGACCATTGACACACGTGTCGGTAGATGGTGATGATGATGAATCCATCACACCGAATCACCTCTTGCTCGGTGGGTCAGCCAGACTACCTACACCTGGCACGTTCACCGAGCAAGATATAGACAGCAGGAAAATATGGCGACGATCACAGATCCTCGCTGATATGTTCTGGAGTCGCTGGGTCAGAGAGTACCTGCCGGAGCTCCAAAACCGGCGGGAGCCACATAGTAGTGGGCCCAGATTTAAAGTGGGTGACCCTGTCCTGATAGCCGACGGCCAGCTGCCCCGCAATACGTGGCCGCGAGGCCGCATTGTGGCCGTGTATCCAGGAATCGACGGAGAAATCCGGACCGCTGAGGTACGCACGCTTGGCGGTACCTTGAAGCGTCCGGTGAAGAAACTCGTCCCACTGCCCCAGTAACCAGAGACGCCGGAGCGGCGACCGTCCTCTCGGTGGGCCTGGCCGGCAGCCGAGAAATGCCGTCCGTCGCTCACCGAAGGAATGCAGCGCCGCGCCGACAACACTTCGAGTCGACACAGCGAGTCGACACAGCACTGCACGGCGGGAGATATGTTCGCGACGAAGCGTCATCAACCATACTAAATGGTTCATAGAAATTGAAGTTTGTATGTGTAGACATGTCTGCTTACCACGGCGCGCCACCTGATACTAAAATGAATTTTAGAGGCACGTTTATATTTATACTAAAATTTTACCTACATTTTTTGAGATAGTAGTATAATGTTTTTAGTGTTTGTCAGTATGTTATAGGGTTCAATAGTTCACCCTTAACAGAGTAAAATCATTAGAAAGCATACTGATAAGAGTTATCATAGTAAAAAACATAAATTTCTGTCATACGATACGTCTGTGCCCGACGACGGATTAGTTCCGAATGACCCGTGAGAGGGAACCACACGTTATTTATAGTTTTGGTGGTTTTTTGAAAATATTATAGTAATTAAAATCATGTTTTTAAGGGCTTATCCTATGTACTGGACATGAAATCAGTACATAATGATGAAACTATGTGAAGACCACATAGTTTCTGCTATGTAAATAGGAATATTGACTTGATATCTCAAACACCAAATATATGGTTTTAGGTCATTTTAGGGTATATGGGGGACCTAGACCGGGACAGGAAGCCTATATACACCTCATAGTTAGCGTAGTCTTTTATATAAAGCCCATTTACTTGAGATATCAAGTCAGTATATAATAGAAAAACTGCTGTTTATCTGGTTTTGGGCAATCGCTTACGGTTTTAGGTGCCCTAAGTACCTAGAAACATATAGGTGTACTGGTAAAAGTACTACCATTGGAAAGCTTGCTAAAAGGGCTTCCAGGCGGTTTCTAGATGGGAAGAATCGCTTGGATAGTCAACGAGATAAGCAGTCGTGAAAAATGTAAACAACGTAAAACGTTGAAATTTGTAGACCCTTCAGGTGGAATAACTCCATGAAGGGAATAGATGTACTCATGGTGTAAGTACTTTCGGATGGCTTGCTGGACTAGCTACCAAGCCATCACTTTGGAGCGAAAATCGCTCAAGTAGTTTAAGTACAATTCCAGAAAATAGGTTTCTGGAAATGTAATTTTTAGTCAGTTTTTGGCACTCCCCGGGACTATACACCCCTGGGAATTCCGAAAATAAGGAATTTTTGGGGACCTCCCAATGGCCCGTTAAACGCACCATCGTGTTGTCCCAATCTTATTAGTGTTTTTATATCTAATTTCTCTGATAGCTGGGCGCAAAGAAAGTGACCAGCTATCAAATTTGTACATATCAAGGCACCTTATGTGCATATGACCTAGATAGACTTACATAAACACTAGAAATGTAAAGTGTGGTCTATTGGCTACCAGAATCCCCATAATAGGCGGTGATTGCCTGGTTAGCCTAAGTAGGAAGTCCTAAAGTCGGTGAAATGACTTAGGAATTTATAGATTCATTACATAAGGGATGATATCCCATAGAAGATTCCCGAAAATAAGCTTTTTCTAGACGTCAACAGACAGCCTGCTATTGGCACCAGCAGGTCAACCCAACCTATAGATATCCTTAGGCTAGGTTGAAAACTATTAAGGTTTTAACTGGGAAATAAAGGGAATTGTCCTTTTATTTCATGGAAATAGTCTAGGGAAGCTATCAATACCTGGAAATTAGGTATATTGATTAGATACATAGATAGGGGGCGTTACTGTGTTACAGTACGAAGGAATCCAGCTATTGATAGCACCATGGAAGGGGTGCGGTAACCCTATTTACCAAATATGTATAAGGGTTTTTTACATAAATAAAAATTATTTTCGGCGAGAATTTGCGGGGCTCTCAATAATGGCACGATGCGAGGGTATAAAGAACCCCCGGGCCCAAAATAGAATTTGTAGTCATCCAAAGCTAGTCGCTTGTACTTGTCTTAGTAAATAAGAAGTAATTCTTATATAGAATCACGTCTCAGAAATTGTTGTGCCCTAGAATCGTGCCGTGTACTGAATAACTTAGTGTTTCATTTAATTCATCGACTTCAACCCTTATGAAGACATCCCTTTTCGATCCTGTCGAGCTGAACCTCGGAACCTGGACACCAGGAGTGCTGATCCAGAAGTAGGCAACCCGGAATCTGGAAATAACTCAAGTACAGCCAACACATCGTTGAATCGTTAGAGTCGATTTGCAACCCTACGTCACTGCTGCAGCTAGGCATCCAAGAACCTTTGTTTTCGTTGATGTGGATGGGGCGTTCAGCGGCAATGGCCAGAAGGTTTACGCCCTTCTTTTCTCGGGGCCAATGAACACGCTACGTCCTGCACAAAACTCATTGAGCTCATACGTCGACACTTTTGGGAGCGCTGGTCAAAAGAATACCTTCATACATTACAAAACCGGAACAAATGGCAGCAAACTAAGGAGAACATACAAAAGGGCCAACTTGTCCTCATCAGAGAAAGCAATCTACCTCCGAGCAGGTGGGCAATGGGCCGCGTAGTGGAACTACATCCAGGCAGTGACAACTTAGTCCGCGTGGTCACGCTCAAGACACAAAATGGAGTCCTCAAAAGACCTATAACAAAACTTGCCCCGTTACCTATAAACGAGGTATGTGAAGGCATTGATTCACAGAAAGTTATTTCGGAAACGAAGCCCTGCAAGCAAAATAAAGGGATCAAAACCAAGAAAAAAGTAAATAGCCTTCTTTTGGTGTTACTAGTAGCGTTCACAACGCTATCAAGTGGACTATCAACACCCCTGCAAAATTTCAAAATAACAAAATTGACAGAAAACCAACCAGTGTATTTTGACCCCATCGGAAATATCCAACTGATTCACGACGAATGGAAGCTTCTAGTGTACTACAACCTAACAACATTCTGGCAAAGTACAACAAAGGTGGAGAAATTTGTGGATCGTTTAGCACAAATGTGTGATACGATGCCTAACGAACCATGTCACGCTACGACTCAACAATTGAAGTTCGAAATGAGCCAGCTGAACGAGTACAACATACTGCTACGTTCTCAACATCGACAGCGAAAGCGACGTGGCTACGTCAACGGCGTAGGAAATCTTGCACGAGCTCTATTTGGTGTCCTTGACAGCGATTTTGCCGAAAAATACGCTCAAGACATACAAAAAATCAAAACAAACGAGCAATATTTACTGCAGCTCATAAGAAATCAGACTCTGATTATCGAGGCAGAAAATAATGTCATAAAGAAAAATGAAGACTTCGTAAAAACGCAACTGGACAGAATTCAGCAATTTATGAACGAAACCAAATATAATACGGCATTGATAGAAAACCGGTTTCAAATAATGAAAACAATGAGTGACGTCAACGCTGGAGCCTTAACTGCAAGCCTACTTATCGCAGTACTGAGAAGAAATCAACAAATGCTTCTAGATGCATTGACAGATATCTATCGAGGTCATCTCAATATGAACCTATTCACACCGGAACAACTATCTGAACAAATGAACTACATTGCGGGTATTATACCGAAAAGGTTAACACTACCTATCAAAACCAGCAATGGAGCAAACAACAAAAATATTTACAAAATTATTTATGTCAAAGCCCGGATTACCGAACAGTACCTACTCTTCGAACTACATATCCCGTTACTAAGTGATGACGAGTATACATTGTATCGCAATATAGCTATACCTAGACACCAAACTGCTGACCAATGTCAGGTGATAGCAACAACAACACAGTATATTGGAGTTAACTTCGCTAAAAACACCTACATACAGATGGAAGAGGTTGATCTACAGCAATGTTCAACAATGACAGAGGACAACCACATTTGCCACGCCTCTACAACTATCAGCAACTTGCATGGAGCCACGGCATCTTGCGAAGCCCAAATACTGAGTCAAAATGTAAATAACATTACATGCAATTGGATACCTCAGTCATGTTCGGACCAATGGACAAAATTACAGAGACCAAACATATGGCTGTATAACTGCATCGATGAGTGTACGACTCGCATTGTATGCGAGAATCGAATAACAACAACTATCATAACAAAGGCGGGGCTCCTTGCCCTAGGTCAAGATTGCTTACTACAACATAAGGATGTGACGATCTACTCACATAACGTTCTTAGTAGTAGTATCAATATTGGAATTACTTTGGAGGTGCCCACTATAGAATCACCAAATGATATGTGGAGCACATTCAAAAACACAAAATTCGTGTTACCCAACCTCAATTTATCAAATGAACACACAATATTAGATAACCAGATAGCAGCACAAAAGGTACGAGAGAGCCTACCTTACGAGTTAAGTGTCCACGACATTGGCAACTACGCCATAAGCACTTTGCTGGTGGGAGGAATCGTCGGCGCTATAATAGTATGGCGACTAAGAAGATATTATCAACAAGCACGCAAGAAGAACAATACTTCGACGGCCAACAGGACTCGAGAGAGGACGGAGGATATTGAACTGAAGGAGATTCCTGTCTACGGTAAAATTAGAAGTGGACCCTCATCGAGCAACCGTCTACAGCAATCAGCACCAACAAGATTTAAACTTAGAATATTTAAGAATTTATGTATGTTCTTGCTTACTGTTTACATAATTTTTGTGTTATATAATTTTACATTTTGTAACGCTAGTGATTTGAGCACGTATACCTTTCCCTCGGGAGCATGTACGAGCCAATAATGCTCATACAGCAAAAGTACGCCTATTAAAGTACTGCACAATATTAAGTAAATCAGTCGTAACTAAAACACCGACACACGCTAATTTGCGCGTTGACGTAACTAAACATTAAGTGCGGCTCAGGTTACTAGCAACAACCTAAAACTGTGTCCATAATAAATATTTGGAACATAACAGTGGTTTGGTGTTAAAACTAACTTCTACAACTACCGGGTTACTCGGCAACGACGAGAAAACCCCAACAAATATTTTATTGTGTTTCATACATATTTATAGTGGGGTTCAGAGTAACCGTGGTCGTATGCCACATACAATACATTCTGCAAAGTAGCATACGACCACGGTTAGACCAGCGGACAAACAAGACGGGCCAACGACACTTCATTTGTCAAATTATGATAAGTCGTTTAGAAGTTATGAGGGAACAGATGAACATACATTACTTTTGACTTAATGTCCTATTACCCCTAGATGGGGCAGAGGGCGTCCACAGATGTCCTCCATCGCGATCGATCTTGAGCTGCACGCTTCACCTCGCTCCCGATGCTTGTCGCTTCTGCCAACACGGTGCGACGCCAGGTTTAACGGGGACAGCCACGCTTTCTTTTCCCTTGGGGATTCCAGTCCAAAGCTTGCTTGGGTATGTGATTTCGGAGAGTATGGCCAATCCATCCTCTGCGACGCTTGATCTGGCGGTCGATCGGGCTATCGTGGCATATTTCCAACAGCTCTACATTGCAAATGGTCTCGGGCCAGTAAATTCCGAGAATGCGACGAAGAAAGCGGTTAACGAAGACTTGTATTTGGCGTGAGATGTCCTTTGTGACCTTCCACGTTTCGCACCCGTAGAGCAGCACAGATTTAACATTGGACCCGAAGATTTTAAGCATTGGCATGCCAAGCGCAAGCACTTTAATAATTTCCATCCCTTATAGAATGAACCTTGCCTAGAACCATTGGTCATTCACGCAAATTAAACAAGGTATATTTATTATTCTAATTGCATTCAACTACAGATCTTCCTTGATATCAATCAATATGTGGATCTAATGCTAATGTTAGATATTTCAATTGCGTAAAATACAGGTCGTGTTTGAATACATAAATACTAAGTTTTATATGCGGTGTAGGCGCAGTGAATGATTCGGTATGACGTCAGAATCACAAGTCATCAACTCCCGGTCGGTCAAAGTATGTTGTTGGGTTTATCCATCAGGAATTTCTCAATCTTCTTCTTCTTCGTTTCGCTATTGACAGAGCGGTCAAGGTCACTGATGAATTTTGTCCGATCGCATGTGTTGTCACTCGCCTCACGATCGTTCTCCATTTGGCGCACTCATTTACATTCCCTTAAATATTAATTTTATTCTGTTTTTAGTATTTGTTGTTATAGCGGCAATAGAAATACATCATCTTTGAAAATATCAACTGTCTAGCTATCACGGTTCATGAGATACAGCCTGGTGACAGACGGACAGACAGACAGACAGACGGATCGTGAAGTCTTAGTAATACCCTTCGGGTACGGAACCCTAAAAAAGAGTTAGACTGTTACAGGTAAATTCAAACATAATGGCAGCATGGTATACTAAGCACTGCGCAGTACCAAATTCAAGTGACAGCCATATCAGCCAGCCAACCTTTCGTTTTGCACAGCATGTCCAGTTGCCTGTTCACGAGGGGTTCTAATGACTGTGTTAGCGGAGGGCGTTATAGTTCTCGCCAAACTTCTTGTTGGCTACAATGTCTGCGCAGTAGTAAATCTCATACAAAAACAACACCGATCCGTGCCTCGCGCATCGGATACCATTTCAGGGCGGCCCAGAAGTTTCGCGAGCGATACCTTGGCTGAATACTGGGCCAGACAATGGTCATCATCATCTTCCTGTCCTTATCCCATGTTACTTGGGGTCGGTGCCACTCGTTTTCTTCTTCCATACCGTTCTGTCCCCTGTCACGCTATCACTGACTCCCTTTTCTTTCATATCACTCCTCACACAGTCCATCCATCTTTTCTTTGGCCGTCCCCTCCCTCACCATCCATCCACATTTATATTCATAACTCTTTTAGTAACATGCGTTTCATCCCTCCTCATCACATGACCATACCAGGACAAACGGTTTCCCTTCAACTTTTCTTCCACTGGCGCCACTTTCAAACTGGCTCTAATATACTCATTTCTCACTTTCCCCAATCTCGTCACGCCGCACATCCATCTCAACATTCTCATCTCTGCTACATGCAATCTCCTTTTATCCATCTTTTTCACAGCCCAACATTTTGATCCATACAGTTAGACAGGTCTAATCACGGACTTGTAGATTTTACCCTTTAACTCAAAATCAAAATCAAAATCAAAATCAAATATTTTTATTTTACATAGGCCTACATGGGCACTTATAAAACGTCGACAAAAGGTGCACGGTTCGGGTTAGTCGTTTCCTATGGAGAAGAACCGGCAAGAAACTCCATGGTTACTCTTTTAAATTGTTTTGTTTACAATATTTCCATGTTACAGCATTAGTACTTGGATATGGGGGGACAACGTAGGCCCGACAATAAGTCGTACGAAATTAAGAAAAAAAAAAAAAAATGCACGAAATAAAAAGTTAACAAATGTTAACAATCATCTAGAAAACTAGAAAGCCTACAATGTTCACACATTCACAATAGGTAAAAGAATCTATACAAAGGTAAAAAAAAAAAAAAAAAAACAACTCTAAATTTAACATGTGGCACAAATACTGTAATCAGTGCTGTAACTATTCTTAGCTAAGGGCTATAATGATGATTGAAAAATATTGTAAAAAGTCTAATTAAAAGAGAAAAAAAAATGAGATTGAGAATAGTTAGAGATATCCATATATTTGTGCCGTTTATGAGTTACCAGGGAAGCCGCATGCGCAGAGGGTGTCAAAGCCAAATTTTTTATCTTCAACGTAGTCCTTGATTTTATAATATGCTTTTTTAACAAGGACACGTTTGATGTAGTTTTTGAACTTTCCATCGGTCAGTTCTATAACTGACTTAGGCAACTTGTTATAAAAGCGTATACTGTTTATAAGAAAAGACTTGCTAGTTTTCGTTAATCTGAAGATTAAGAACTTGAAGGGCAACAATGGTATTTAGCTAAAAAGAGTCTATTTATCATTGAAACGCCAAAAAGATTATCTTACGCACACGACAATAATCAATCATTATACGAACAGCTTCAGATCATCAAACCCAATAAAAATATAAGGCACGGTACGCTATGCACATCCTTCGTTTAGAATTAGACACGCGATGCGCACGCACCGAATTACAACATAAGCCATCAATCATTCGGACAGGTGACACCGAATGTGGCGAGTTAAACTGCGGTTAGTTCGACTGTTGGTTTATTGTTTCAATATAGGCTCACTATTGGTCCAATACTAGTCCAATACTTTTTATTCGTGGTGGGGTATCCACCATCTGGACGTCCTGTCTAGGGTTGGGCGGAGGGGTCTGTCAGACTCTTACTCGACACCAGCGTCGGAGGCTGCGGCCCAGCGTTTGTGCCGGTCCGCCTGGGGTGTAAGTACCCTAATATATATATGTATTCTGGCTTCTAATAACATATAACACTCTTGTACTCTTAAGTCAGTAATAATCAATTTCATGTTTAAAAAAAATGCCTAAGTTCGTACTTTTTGTTGTAGTCGGAGGTAGGGTACATAGAAGACAAGAATAAGTAAACACTCATACTTTGCTTTTAATATTACTTGATAGTAACAAATCTACCCACATTGTACACTGAGCATAATTATGAATTTCTTATTATTATAATGTTTGTATTGTAATGTATAATCATACTATAAGCACCTACTCATCTCTGATTGTAACAACATTGGAAGCGACTAACGTCAGTAACGTCTATAATACAGGCTCGGCCTAGTTTAGACGTTAGGGTTCATCTTGATCTTATAACGTACCTACTTGTGATAATATTATGATAAGTGTGAAATGTATTTGCTCTTTTTTCAATAAAGATAAAGATAACAAAAGGTAATCGCTTGAGAACAGTTGTTTGACTAACACAACATCCCCACATGGCGACCCTTCCCTTTTTTGGGGCGCGTGACGCGATTGATATCTCGGCGTAGTGTTACGGCTCCAGAGCAATGTAAAATAACTGAACTAAGTTCGTGAAAATTAATCGAGAACATTTAATAAATCCGTGAAAATGTGTCGTCGCCTTCATCCCTTAGTAGGGACCTTCCTTTACCACCTGTATGTACATTATGGATGCAATAAACTTAATTTAAATTTGAATTTGAAGTGAGCTGTTACCTCCCACTTTACGTCTTAGAGAGGTGCGCTTGGAACACTACGCGCCGCCATCTTGGATCCTGATTGATGGTGAGTGACGGATTTCCGTCGTCCCTGGACCCCGTTAGAAGGGCTGGAAGAAAGCGTTGTCTGACGATACCCGCAGCCTAATTGCTTAAGTGAATTCTGCAAAGCAAACAAGTCGATTCCTTCCCAAAAACGACTTTACGTATTGCATATTAATACGTAAAGTCGTTTTTGGGATGGAATCGACTGCCTAATGCTGGTTCTCTCCCTTTCTCCAGCATCCTTCTATGATATGACTGGTCCAATACTAGTGTAGTAAAACAACAACAGATCAATTTCAAGTTGATTTTATGAAATGTATAGAGTAACATTACCAACGATTACTCAAGCATTCTTTGGACGAACAAAATAAACGAAATACGCATGATCTCAATGCAATATATTATGTACATTAAGTTTATGATAGATTAAGTTACTTAACTGACATTACATTCACTTCGAATTGCGTTAGGGTCAAGTTAAGTATAAGGTGCTGGTACATAGCTGCTCACGGCTAAGTTACGCATGTTACTCAATAGCTTCGCTTAAGAGAACACTTGAAGAAGACTTTACACAGCCACATTTTCATCTTCCTGCCCATGTCCTATGTTACTTGGGGTCGGCGCATCACGTTTTTTTCGCAACATTGAGCCGTTGCTCACCAGAAACAACACTTGTCTGGTCCCTTTCAATGGAGGTTGGAAAAGTTGTCGTATGTCTAAAAATATATTTGATCATCTACTGCTCGCCGCGGCCACACTAGGGCTAAGAGACACCATTCCTAATATTAAGTATTATAATACTTTTCTTCTATATTTTTATATGGCAAGCAAAGCCGATGTCGACTACTCTGCCAAAGTCTAAAGTAAATTGGGAAACAAGAGTGCATTTTATAACAGGTGCGCTGGATACAAGTTTTAGCTGACAAAGCCATAACAAAATTGTCACGGGCTGTCAATTTTCACTCACTAATACGCATAGTTTCTATATAAAGTTTTGACAATACCGTCTCTAGCAGTGGCTGCCAAGGCCCTTTACTCAGTGTCTATGCCGTTTCGTGCAAACAATTCGCGACGGATTATGAGAAATATGCTGTGTCTTTTTAGTGCCCTTTTTGTCGTTTTCTTTGAGCTTGATAACATGAGCACCTGTAGCCAAGTTGACAATCTACAATCGATAACGCTAGTAGAAAACGAATCTATGTATGGGAATGACACATCTGAACATTAAGTCACGTGGTCAGACCACACAAATAGACGGCGTTAACGATTGTAGAAAGAGATTCGAAACGAAACGTTTGTAACTTGGCTAGGAGAGAAGAAGTCTTTTAATTTTGAGGCTGTTAAACAAATGAACCACGCAGCTGATATGGCAAACCTCTCCTGGCACATCCTACAAAAGTAAACATTCAACTATCCTTGAGTAGCTGATTTTAAAATGAGAACCACGTCTAAATGGCTTGTCGTATTTTTTTTTAGTGAAAAAATATATGTTACATTAGACCATTTTCTGAATAATTTGATCTAAGAAAATTTTGAGTTTAATTCGTATAACATAGTGTAATTAATTTGTAAAGTTATGTCTAAAACGGAATCGCACCAAAACCGCTGGTCGTATTTTAATGCAACCGACACCATTCCAAAGACAATTTAAGTATCTACATTTGATCTGAGGGGTTTTTTTAAAGTCATAGAATAATAAGGAAAGTATAAAAAACTACTAAGTTTTGGGTCACGCGGGTGTGAAACTAGTGCGCGTTTTGTTCCCTCAAGGTCGTTAGCGTCAGTCGTCGTCTTAATATCATATTACTACACACATCTAATATCAATGAATAGCTGGAAGTACATATTGGTGGTAATATCGGCATTTTCCGTTTCGTAAAGTTGCATAATAACCTCTTAGAGTTCACGGTCGATAATTGATGTATTTATAAGACTGTTTAGTTCCCCTGACATCTGTGAAGGCTTTCCTTTCGCTTGATAGTTTTGTGACTGGTAAATAGTCATATCGATGGGTACGACGTACGACCGTCAAACTGTCTGCTTTTGACGATGCATGTGTTGGTGTGAGCTGTAAGCTGACCTATGCGTTATTTAAGATTTGAGTCAGTCAGTAAGGTTGGTACTTGGTAGTGGTGCTGACCGCATAGAAAGGATCTGACTTTAGGGTACACTAGTCGATGGCACGAACTATTTTGTGCGCGGGGTTAAAATGCATTTTATATCAACCGACAACACGTGCGGAAGAGATAGATGCTGTGATGAGCAGTAGGAAGCTAATTCGCGTACGAATACACACTTTTGCAAATTTGTAGCGAAATGGATAATGATTTAGGACGAAACCGAGCGCTCGAAATTTTATAAACAGACCTTTGGCAGTCTAGATATCATGAAAAAACGACTAAATCTATCTGTTCTAAATAAAATTACTTTGAACAATTGTTGAACTACTAATCTATCCCTGTTTGGAGGCCGTTTTTCAATTTTCCGTCTTCTTATGATATTTATTCGCGCCCAAAAATGCGTTAAAATTAGTGTCGAAATGTGGAACTTTCGACGCTCGTAACTTTCAAATATTTTCTTATTTTACTTTTTTGCTTCCATACAGGCCAAGATAATGATGAGACAAATTGACATTCATTTTTTATTTGGAACGTACATCGACAAACAGTGGAATAATCCCTAGACTACGTTTGTATGAAAGAATTTTCGACTAGTGTAACCTTAAGGCGTAGATACCCCTCAGTAGTTGATTTTAAAATGAGAATCACGTCTAAACGGCTAGACGTAATTTTTTGGCAAAAATATATGTTTTATTAGACTTCTTAATAATTTAACTACGAAAATTTTGAGTTTTATTCGCACAACATAGTGCAATTAATTTGTAAAGTTATGTCTAACACGGACAAAAAAACGACAATCGCAACAAAACCGCCGGGCGTATTTTAATGAAATGGTGACCATTTAACTGACAATTTAATTATCTACATTTTGATCTGAAGATTTTCTTTTAAAGTCATAGAATAATAAGGAAAGTACAAAACACTACTGAATTTTGGGTCGAGCGGGTGTGAAACGAGTGCGCGTTTTGTTCCCTCAAGGTCGTTGGCGACTATCGTCTTCTTAGTATCGTCAATATTGAAGGCTCTTTTGATGAGTTTACCAGTCTGACAGGCAGGCATCAAGCTCATTATTTCTTCAACCTAGTAGGTCACACTGCTGTGCAAAGTACTTTCCCATAGCGTCCCACTCTTCCTGGTGTTTTGCCTACTCCAATCAATCCCTCCTTAACGCTCCTAGTAGTCTTTTATTACACTATATTTAAACTACGATTAACTTATAACACGGTGCCACCGACCCATAACTAACCTATGCAACAGTTCAAAACTTTACTAGGAGCACGCACAGAAGGCCACGGCGTGCGTGACGCGAGTAGACGCGTACCGTTGACTAATTACACTTAGCTTGTCTATAGTTAAGAGTGTCATAATTATTATCTGTGGGTAAGATTATTTGATGGCCGGCGTGCCGCATGCCTTGACGACGAAAGGGTGTATTATAGGTACACTCTGCCCTGACCTTTCGTGATGATATTTTTTGTGTGTACCCTTAGATTAATCAGTATATGTATCTATCAAGTTTGCAGAGTTCCGCTGTCTAATTTGTTTTGCGACTATGTGGTCGATGGTGTAGCACGCTTGCCTAGAAGTAACCTAATATTCACTCTTGACTTAAAAACCCCGAAGTTGTAGCTATTAGGAAACACAGAGTCTGGCAAATCCACTCCTTAGCTGTACCCACATTGAAAGTATTTCCAAAAGGTTTAGTATGGGTGGGATGTCCACCATGTACCGATGGCGCATCGCCTTACGTCTTGTAGTCCGATGAAGAAACGGGCTAGATTATGCAAATCCATCGCACACTCCTCGAAATGCAACCGATAAAAAACCGACAAACTGGCAACTCGGCTTTGTCTGAATGATGACTGAAATTCCTTTTAACAGCTTCATTCACCCACTTTTTGGCAGTTATTTTTCAGTCCCTTGTAATTGGGGGCATCCACTGCTATCAACCCTAAAGAAATTTATTTATTTTAAACTAACTACTACCCGCAGCTTCGCTTGCTGAACTTTACAGGATTATCCGCTGGGTCAATTTCATTAAAATCAGTCCAGCCGTTTCAGAGTTTATAAGGAACATACATACATACTTTCTCTTTTATATAGATAGAAGACAGAAGATATAAGATAGAAGTTAGAAGATAGAAGATAGAAGATAGAAGTTAGAAGATAGAAGATAGAAGATAGAAGATAGAAGATAGAAGATAGAAGATAGAAGATAGAAGATAGAAGATAGAAGATAGAAGATAGAAGATAGAAGATAGAAGATAGAAGATAGAAGATAGAAGATAGAAGATAGAAGATAGAAGATAGAAGATAGAAGATAGAAGATAGAAGATAGAAGATAGAAGACAGAAGACAGAAGACAGAAGACAGAAGACAGAAGACAGAAGACAGAAGACAGAAGACAGAAGACAGAAGACAGAAGACAGAAGACAGAAGACAGAAGACAGAAGACAGAAGACAGAAGACAGAAGACAGAAGACAGAAGACAGAAGACAGAAGACAGAAGACAGAAGACAGAAGACAGAAGACAGAAGACAGAAGACAGAAGACAGAAGACAGAAGACAGAAGACAGAAGACAGAAGACAGAAGACAGAAGACAGAAGACTGAAGACAGAAGACAGAAGACAGAAGACAGAAGACAGAAGACAGAAGACAGAAGACAGAAGACAGAAGACAGAAGACAGAAGACAGAAGACAGAAGACAGAAGACAGAAGACAGAAGACAGAAGATAGAAGATAGAAGACAGAAGATAGAAGACAGAAGACAGAAGATAGAAGATAGAAGATAGAAGACAGAAGACCTTTGCCTTGCCGAATTCACTAACGCAATTACGCTGCAGGAATTGCAGTTGCAATAGTGCTTGCTTGACTACAAGAAACCGCACAAATTTAGACTCCAGGCACAATATTACTTGAGACTGCGGGCTGCTATTAAGATACTTATGGAAAACCAGAATCTCCCCTCTTTCTCTACCCAGGATTTGCGAACCATTCAAAGACAAAGACAAAGATATTTTATTCCAAGTAGGCCACCAAGCGGCACTTTTGAAAGTTGCATTAAAATTTACAAGTAATAATAGTTGATTCTACCGTGCATTCGGAAAGTAGCTTGTAATGGAGAAGAATGCACAAGAAACTCCATACATACTCTTTTAAAAAAAAAATGTTTTACATACCTTGAATGAAATTGAGTTTATACAAAACAAATAAATTTATACAGTCATCAGAAGGTCCAACAATACTTCAAAACAATAATGTTCTGCATATCACTTGTTTATGCAGAACAGTGATATGTCACACACACATATCACTGTTGTTACCCAGTTACTGGGTTGTGGAGGTCAGATAGGCATTCGCTCCAAGTAAAACACTGGTACTTAGCTGAATCCGGTAAGACTGGAAGCCGACCCCAATATAGTTGGGAAAAAGGCTAGGCAGATGATGATGATATCACTTGTTTATGCGCCCTAGTGGATGTGGAGTAGGACTAGCATTTAGCCAAGCATTTTTATCAGTGATGTAATCCCCCAACTTATAATATGCCAGCCTGCATAGTGTGCGTTTTATACAAGTTTTAAATTTCGTCTCATTCAGTTCAAGAATGTGGTTTTCGAATTCTATACCTTCTTGGAATATAGGCGTTATTTGTAGTCCCCATTCTATGCCGTCTCGCTTGGCTTCCCGTACCCAGCACTGGACGCACCACAGACTCTGCGTGTCACACGATACACTACTTACTTAATAACACACAGATTACACTAACTAAGTAATATTTACCTAAGTTAAATGTGACGAGAGATAGCCTAGGTCAGGGACAAAGGACCTCTTGTTTATATTGACGGGAGAGATCTGTAAAAAGTTGACTAAGTCTTTTGGCCTTGCACATCTATCCTTAAAATATATAAGTCAACACTGTCACACTGCTTGTCAAAGTCCTCCTCCAAATCTCCAAATTCTTTGCCTGAGTCACGTCAAACCAGCCCTTGCAGTAAGCGGCTAGGCCGCCTATCACCTCTTTCTGGGCTGGCCTCGGCGGCGCTGTCCGCCCCCGAGCATAATATTTCTTGGGACTATTGCCCAGCGGTCACTGTGCATGTGCCTACGTGACCTGACCAATCCCAAATTATCCTGGCAGCTATTTTTCCTACGTCTATGATCTCCATTTTAGAGTGCATGTAGCCTGCATTGCCTCCTCCACTATACTTCATATAAGATATCTTGATCTCTGCGACAGCTGTCAGTAAAAATAGCGCTTGACAGGCTACACACAACGTAGAATAACAATAACGTATACGTCAGTTTGACATATGGCGCAGAGATCAAGCTATCTTTTTATGAAGAACTAGCTGTCCCCCGCGGCTTCGCTCCCGTGGACCACCTGACAGGACCCGTTTTCGGGATAAAATAATGTCTATGTCACTCAGGCATAATGTAGCTTTCCATTGGTGAAAGAATTTTTAAATCGGTCCAGTAGTTTCGGAGCCTATTCGGTACAAACAAAAAAATCTTTCCTCTTTATAATATTAGTATAGATAGATAATTGCAAAACCTCGCAATTCAAAAATCAATGTCGAGGCCTTTTCGTTTTATTTCAAACATCACCTCAATTCGCACATACCAGCTAGTACTTTGATCAGCTGTTACCACGCCACTGCTAAGCGATCTATCACTATCGAAGTACATGACTAACAGGAGGTAAAACAAGAAGGATATAGTTGTCTAATAAGTTGCCACGTCTACAAATGCAATCGTGATCAGCGTGTGAAGTTTAAGACTTATAATGATTTCGTTCTATTTTATTAGACTAGGTACGTGAGGTTAGGTAATTCAAGCCTGCTGTGCAAATCAATTGATTTAGTAATAATAATATAATATTCATAAGCAGCAAATACAAGTTTGACACATAATTTAAGGTACAGATAAATTAACAACAAAAATAGTGTGCGAAAGATAGGAAAGTACAGTCAATACAAAAATTTCAGCCCTGACTCCTAAACTAG
Source organism: Orthosia incerta (assembly GCA_948252205.1). Lineage (NCBI taxonomy): Eukaryota > Metazoa > Arthropoda > Insecta > Lepidoptera > Noctuidae > Orthosia > Orthosia incerta. Next base: position 14,901,216 of record OX411766.1, on the reverse strand, counting down.
GCAGATCCTGTATCATAAAAGGCAGTATCTTCGCATAAATAGTGGACAAGCAAATTATGAGCGTACTAGCAGACTCGGATAATCATAGACAAGATATAGACTAAATGGTAAATGTATATTAGACACAATTAAATAGTATTTTTAATTAAATACTAATGTTTGTATTAACTGTATGTGTGTAATGTATCTGTGTGGGGTGTCTGTCATGAGAAAGTGTTGTGTGTGTGTGTGTAAGAAGGGAGAGGGGTGTGTGATTTGAGGGATTTGCGAAGGATTAGACTGGCCCACTGGTCTTAACAAAAGGTATTGTTACCCAGTAACTCGGTTCTTTAGGTCACATCAGCAGTCGACGTGGCCTGTCCTTCAGGAACTGTGTATACAAAGGATCTAGGATTAATTGCTGGGCAAGCACAAGAGCATGAAAAGTTGTCTTGTCGATTCAAATCATCATCATCAGCCTTTTAATGTTCCCACTGCTGAGACACAGGCCTCCTGTGAGAGGGAATGGACCGTAATCCACCACGCGGGCCCAGTGCGGTTTGGTGGATGTCACATGTCTTCCAATTTTTGGTTCTAGGACATGCCGGTTTCCTCACGATGTTTTCCTTCACCGTTTTGAGAGCAGTGGTGATGAAATAATTTACACAAAGTAAAGCGTCTGCTTGGGTTCGAACTACAACTTGTAAGTCGTGGCCGGTAACACTGGACCACCACTGCTCAAATATAGTGCCGGATTAAGCCAGCAGGGTGGGCATTGTGTGTAGATAACTATTTAGGTTCTGTTCAGATTTCTGTTCTCCTCTGTTAACTGCCAACCTCTTCAAATGGAATACCTTCAAATAATATTTTATGCAAAAATATATATTTAATTTAAATATTTATGTTGTCTTCTAAGTGTTTGCACTCCATTATAATAAAATAAATAAATAAAATAATAGCCACTTTACAATCAGTTGTCGTTAACATTGATTGTTTGTTTATTAACAAACAATTTGTTTGATGTATTTGTTTAATGTAAATGTTAGCCTCGTTGGTCTAATGCAGTGATTTTCCAACTTGGAAGACACACATAATTATAAAGGGTGTGGGAGTCTTGGCAATGGGCCAGCAACCTCCTCCACCTCTGGTGAGGAGCTCGGCAAACACGTCGACGATGAAGTGAGGATCTATTCATCACTTTGTAGTCTGGAGAGCGAGTGAATCTCGTCGCCCGCGCACATCGCTATGCTCGCGAGGGCAAGCTTTGTTTTTTTTTTGGTAGTTTTATTTGGAACTTCCAAATAAAAACACTACAAACTGAAAAATTACTTCAATTTCGGCAGTCGATTTTCCTGTTTTCGTTTTTTGACACAGACTTCTTTAATTTAAGAATTTTTGCAAATTACTGTTACTTACCTAAATACAAATACAAATTTTCATTTTAGCCAGTAGGGAGGCGTGACATAAAAAACGGCCAAGTGCGAGTCGGACTCGCGCACGAGGGGTTCCGTACCATTATCGCAAAAACGGCAAAAATATCACGTTTGTTGTATGGGAGCCCCACTTAAATATTTATTTTATTCTGTTTTTAGTATTTATTGTTATAGCGGCAATAGAAATACATCATCTGTGAAAATTTTAACTATCTAGCTATCACGGTTCAAGAGATACAGCCTGGCGACAGACAGACAGACAGACAGACGGACCGCGGAGTCTTAGTAATAGGGTCCCGTTTTTACCCTTTGGGTACGGAACCCTAAAAATCTTTTTAACAAAAAATTCAAACCAACTTCCAAAACAAAACACTACAAAGCGAAAAATAACTTTCTTTTCCGAAGTCGGTGTCTTGGTACCTATTGTTTTCCGTTTTTCGACACCGACTTCGGAAAAGAAAGTTATTTTTCGCTTTGTAGTATTTTGTTTTGGAAGTCGGTTTGATTGCTTTGTTAAACATTAGTCATTTATCTCTTTTTAGTTTGGTAGGTTTAATTGGAAACCCACAATTACCATGAAAATCTTTTATAGACAAATTGCATCTCATGACGATTCCAATAAGCCCAAACACGACTAGGATACATTGTTTTATTCCGGAGTTCCAGTGCCTACCTTCCGGCTTCATCATCAGATCAGTTCGATATAGAACCATTTTCATCAGTACCATTTATTTGTATTTGCTTCATCATAGTCGGTTAACTATTCAATATACCTTATACCCGTGACATACTTAGCATTAAGGAGTTCCAGTGGCCATCTGTGGTCTTCTTCATCAGTTCCACTTCACCAAATGATACTTTCTGAGTGCAAATGATTGCATTGTTAATGAAAATACCAACATCGCTATATGTATGCCTATAATATTTGAGGAGTTCCCTCGATTTCTCCAGGATCCCATCTTCAGATCCTGACTTGATGACTGTGGGACCACTTGGAAAGTATACCCTTTCAAACAAAAAAAGAATTTTCCAAATCGGTTCAGGCGTCTTTGAGTAATCGGGGAACATACATAAAAAGGAAAAAAGATTCCGACGAATTGAGAACCTCCTCCTTTTTTTGAATTCGGTTAAAAGTACACTTTATATCAGTTGTCGCCAACATTGATTGTTTATTAACACGCTTTTATTAGCGTGGTATGTATGTATCTATGTATCAATGTAACGGAATCTTTGAACGTGATTTTCACCCACTTCAAAACGATGGATTGATTTGAAACTTTGCACACTTATCAAGGACCGATGACAATGCAATAATTTAAACAGTTTGTCCCATTATCCTTACCATTAAAGCGTGTTTTTTAGTTTTTAGAGCTACAATTTATTTATTGACAGACAATTTGTTTGATGTCTTTGCCAGTATTTACGTAATGTACCCAAATATTATGCATTACTAGATCTTCGAGTTATTGCTAAGTAGTTATTTATACATCCTTGTTTATCGTACACCTTTGAAACATTGGTGATGTGCGACTAACTTCATAAGGTGCAAAGTTATTATAGGTCACCTAAAAGTTTTCAGTTGATCTACACGATAACTGTCAAATGCTTGCCGACGGCGTGTAGTTTTCCACGCACGCCCCAAAGAGATGTCAGCAGAATCGGACGGGCCAACGAGGTCTGCTGGGGTCGATGCCAGTCTGGGTAGCGGTTGAATTTGAAAGAGAGTTATCGCGGTCCTAGCACAAGCAGCTGAAGGAACGTAGGGGGAAGTAAGGGGGCCAGGGTCATTGGATGATTTCCCACCCCAAAAAATAACGGCATCAACCTACATGGTTCTCATCTGTTCATTGTGCGCACAGCTAAGTAGTGGAACTCCCTTCCGGATTCTTTGTTCCCTGATAGCTACAACCTTTTCAGGGAACGTAAGGGGAAGGAAGGGGGGGCCAGGCACATTGGATGATTTACCACCCCAAAAAATAACGGCATCAACCTACATGGTTCTCATCTGTTCATTGTGCGCACAGCTAAGTAGTGGAACTCCCTTCCGGATTCTTTGTTCCCTGATAGCTACAACCTTTTCAGGGAACGTAAGGGGAAGGAAGGGGGGCCAGGCACATTGGATGATTTCCCACCCCAAAAAATAACGGCATCAACCTACATGGTTCTCATCTGTTCATTGTGCGCACAGCTAAGTAGTGGAACTCCCTTCCGGCGTCTTTGTTTCCTGATAGCTACAACCTTGGGGTCTTTAATTCAAGAGTGAATAGGTTTCTTCTAGACAAGCGTGCTTCACCGTAGACCACATCATCACTTAACATCAGGCGAGATAGTGGTCAAACGCGAGCCTATAGATTATAATAAAAAAATATTAAAAAAAAACTTTTTTTTTGATTTGACAAATTAAAATAATATTTTCTAATTGAAATAGAATTGCATGTATTCTTATTTATTTGTACCTACATCTAATAATGCTAATTATGTTAATGTTTCTGATAGCTACAACCTTTTCAGGGAACGTAAGGGGAAGGAAGGGAGGCCAGGCACATTGGATAATTTCCCACCCCAAAAAATAACGGCATCAACCTACATGGTTCTCATCTGTTCATTGTGCGCACAGCTAAGTAGTGGAACTCCCTTCCGGATTCTTTGTTCCCTGATAGCTACAACCTTTTCAGAGAACGTAAGGGGAAGGAAGGGGGGCCAGGCTCATTGGATGATTTCCCACCCCAAAAAATAACGGCATCAACCTACATGGTTCTCATCTGTTCATTGTGCGCACAGCTAAGTAGTGGAACTCCCTTCCGGATTCTTTGTTCCCTGATAGCTACAACCTTTTCAGGGAACGTAAGGGGAAGGAAGGGGGGCCAGGCACATTGGATGATTTCCCACCCCAAAAAATAACGGCATCAACCTACATGGTTCTCATCTGTTCATTGTGCGCACAGCTAAGTAGTGGAACTCCCTTCCGGATTCTTTGTTCCCTGATAGCTACAACCTTTTCAGGGAACGTAAGGGGAAGGAAGGGAGGCCAGGCACATTGGATAATTTCCCACCCCAAAAAATAACGGCATCAACCTACATGGTTCTCATCTGTTCATTGTGCGCACAGCTAAGTAGTGGAACTCCCTTCCGGATTCTTTGTTCCCTGATAGCTACAACCTTTTCAGAGAACGTAAGGGGAAGGAAGGGGGGCCAGGCTCATTGGATGATTTCCCACCCCAAAAAATAACGGCATCAACCTACATGGTTCTCATCTGTTCATTGTGCGCACAGCTAAGTAGTGGAACTCCCTTCCGGCGTCTTTGTTTCCTGATAGCTACAACCTTGGGGTCTTTAATTCAAGAGTGAATAGGTTTCTTCTAGACAAGCGTGCTTCACCGTAGACCACATCATCACTTAACATCAGGCGAGATAGTGGTCAAACGCGAGCCTATAGATTATAATAAAAAAATATTTAAAAAAAACTTTTTTTTTGATTTGACAAATTAAAATAATATTTTCTAATTGAAATAGAATTGCATGTATTCTTATATATTTGTACCTACATCTAATAATGCTAATTATGTTAATGTTTCATGCTGGATTATATTCGAACGCAATGTTACTGAATAAATTAAATTCGGCGTCTTCATTGAGTACAAAGCCCAAATTGCGGCCAAAAAACTAGGCATCCTAAATAGAGTGAAGCGATACTTTACGCCTGTACAACTTTTAACTCTATACAAAGCGCAAGTCCGATCCTGCATGGAGTATTGCAGTCACCTTTGGGATGGCTCAGCGAAGTATCAGCTTGCCACGCTTGACTCAGTGGAACGCAGAGTCAAGAGGCTCATTGGCGACGTTGAACTGGTGGATGCCAAGCTTCACAGCTTGGCTCAATGCCGCAAGGTTGCCTGCTTGTCGGTCTTCTACAGACTGTACTTCGGTGAGTGTGCTCAAGAACTCCACGACCTGATCCCACCAGCGCCCTTCTACCATCGGACATCTAGACGCACTGCAAGTTACCATGTTGCCATTCCACCAATTCGCACCAAGCGCTTCCAAACATCCTTCATAATGCGCACAGCGAATGAATGGAACTCACTACCTGCGTCTGTGTTTCCGAAAGCTTTCAACCCGAATCTCTTAGTTAGAGTGAACAGCCTTCTTCTGGGTAGGCTCGCTCCATCGTCGACTCTGTCTCTGTCACCTCTGACCTAGACTAGAGCCAAGAGCAAACCCATCTGAAAAAAAAAAAAAAAATTGTATAGGCCAGTACCTAACTAATTGAATGTCGACAAATGGCAAATAAATAATTATTTGGACCATCATCATCAGCCTTTTAATGTTCCCACTGCTGGGACACAGGCCTCCTCTCTGTGAGAGGGAATGGGCCTTAATCCACCACGCAGGCCCAGTGCGGGTTGGTGGATGTCACATGTCTTTGAATTTTAGGTACTAGGATATGCCGGTTTATGTGCCAGTGTTATGTTTTCCATGATATAATTTACACAAAGTAAAGCACCTGCATGGATTCAAACCAACGTTGCCAGAGTTTCCTTTTTATCTTAAGGTTACACTAGTCAAAAATTCTTCCATACAAACGTAGTCTAGGGATTATTCCTCTGTTTGCCGATGTGCGCTCAAAATAAAAAGTGATATCAATTTGTCTCATCATTATCTAGCCCTGTATGGAAGCGGAAAAGTAAAAAAAGAAAACATTAGAAACTTATGAGTGTCGAAATTTCCACATTTCGACACTAATTTTAACGCATTTTTGGGCGCAAATAAATACCATAAGAACATGGAAAATTGCAAAACGGCCTCCATAGAGGGATAGATTATTAGTTCAACAATGCAAATAATTTTATTTTGAATAGATAGATTTAGTCGTTTTTTCATGATATCTAGACTGCCGAAGGTCTGTTTATAAAATATCGCGCGCTCGGTTTCGTCCTAAATCATTATCCATTTCGCTACAAATTTGCAAAAGTGTGTATTCGTACGCGACCTAGCTTCCTACTGCTCATCACAGCATCTATCTCTTCCACACGTGTTGTCGGTTGATATAAAATGCATTTTAACCCCGCGCACAAAATAGTTCGTGCCGTTGACTAAGGTGAAGATCTCTGCACAGAATAGCTCTAGATTAAAATGGATGAGTAATTCTGTTTTCATTAAACTTTTCTGTGCCACCCGGCCGTTCCTCAGCACGCTGCACGCACGGGCGAGTTATCCCCGAAAAGCGGATCATCCAGCCCGACACATAAAAATCGGGCCGTCCCGCCAAAATCGGGACGTCTGGTATCGCTGATTCGAACCCACGACCCATAAGTCGGGGCCGTTACCACTGCGCGACCACTGCTCAAAATAGTTTGATGCTCAAATGAAAATTTGCCCAGCCATAGACGGCTTCTAAAAAGAGCTATCTATCAATGCGGAATACAAAATTTTCGAGCTCGCTTCGCTCACTCTCTATGGTGTGATTAAAATGAAACCGACTGCAAAAAACTACTAAAATATTCCAAGCAAGTTCAATTTTCAATGATACTGTTAGTGATAGTATTTTTTTTTATTATCGAAAGGTATCTCACCTCATAGTAAGCAATGACGTGATCGACGGTGAAGCACGCTTGTCTAGATGTAACCTATTCACGCTTCATAGTTAGTTAATACAGGGTAGTATTTAAACGCAAATCAAAAATATCCTTTTTCTAAGCAATAAAATTCCGAATTCTCATCAAAATTACTGATTGCGCAGCAAAATATTCAACGCAAAATATCACTAAACACACTACAATTTATTTTCGCAGCGTACAGCGATTTTCCCTAAAGCAAAAGCTTTTTTATTAATGCACAGCTAATAATCTTAATGCACATCATACATGTTAACTCTTTTTCTTTTAAATATAGCTTCTATTTTTATATTATTTACAGCAGTTTTTCTAAATAAAACAGCATTTTATTAGTCACAGTAGGGGGGGAGGGGCGGCAACCCCCCTGTACCATCCCCACAACTCGGAGCCCCATGGTTATGGAGATATCCATGGTTAAAGTTTTTACAATTACTATTTAACGACAATGTCGACGGAGCCCCGCTGTGCGGGGCTCCTATTTCTGTCTAAAGGGTCTAAAGTAACCTAACACGAAGAAGATGACGGGAGCTGAGTTCGCTCGCTTTGCTCGCTCACTTCAGCTGCCGTCATCTTTTCGAACCTAACCTGTCCGTGTCGGGGTGCCCTAAGTTCCCGAGCTCGCTTCGCTCGCTCTTGGACTAATTCATAAAGACCACATGGAACGTGGGTGCCCTATATATCTCTAAATATGGAAAATTTGCTGTGCAGTTAGTATTTCTGCTATGTTTGTAGTATTTTTGTACAAAAATAAATTTAACTGTATTGCATTATGAGGAAAAAAGTAATGTCATATTGATGTATAATTTCGAATTATCTGCAGTTTGAGTATTGCTAAACATTTAGTTTATTTGTAGTGAAGTAAGTTATTTGATGTAAAAAAGAATATAAATGATGAGTATGTATTGATAGACGATTATTTTATTTGATATGCAATTTATAATATCCCGTTAATACACTGTTATTTTATTTCAATCTCGAAATTGATGCCACCAACCGCATCAAACTGCTAGAAAAGTAATTTAGGGTTTTACAGACTATTTGTATTGCCAGAAAACGCAGGATTCCTGTTAAAATCTTCATGCGGGTAAAACCCAGGGGAGCAGCTACAACGATATTTATTTAAAACAAAAGATGTTGATATTATTTTTTAGTTATAATATCCATTACTATCGGCAGGTCATCGATCGTGCGTTTATTTTCGTGAACTTGACCATGATAACATAGGGTTTTCTAGAAATTGTCTGCCGAATGCCGAAATAATCAACAGTATTTTTATTATTAAAGTTCATATTGCGTGTTTTCTTATCGTATTTATCGTAATTTTAAAACATTTTACGTCGTAGATATAATTTTATTATACCTATTAGTTATGCCTTTAGAGGAGCTCGTGGTTAAATAATAACAGCCGCACGGGTCGATCATCAAGGTTAAGCAACGCTTGACGAGGTCGGTCCGTGGATGGGTGACCATTTCAACATACCGAGTTTCCTCCGTGCCTCGGAAAGCACTTTAACCCGTTGGTCCCGGCTGTCATTTGAAGATCTTTGGCAGTCGTTACGGGTAGTCAGAAGCTTGAGATCTGACACCAGTCTTGCCAGGAGGTACCGTGTTACCCAGTTACTGGGTTGTGGAGGTCAGATAGGCAGTCGCTCCATGTGAAAACACTGGTACTTAGCTGAATCCGGTAAGACTGGAAGCCGACCCCAATATAGTTGGGAAAAGGCTAGGTAGATGATGAGTTAAGTCCTTTATTTAATTTTCTTTCTTATTTCTTACATATTTAAATATTGTTACGAGCTGGGGTTCAGGGATAAATTATTTAAACAGCAGACTTCAATTAATCACAATTTATTACAAAAACACTTTTTAAACAATTCTATTACTTCGCACTATTTTCCTTTTCTGATCGCTCTGTGTCGCTTCCGAATCGAAACTGACCTGACTTTCTAAGTGACGTCTCGTAGTTCGGTCAAAGTGACTGACAACTACTTAACCGGACTTTCCCTGTGGAAGACCCACGACGAACCCGACCGCTCTTTATATAGCACCGAAGATGTTTCTAGAACGTTCCATACTGTTCTAAATAATTCGGGAAACTTCCAGAACAATCGACATTCGAACTCACTGTTCCAGAAGCGACTAGAAACTTCTTCGAACCGAACATTCTGGAAAATTCCATTCGACACGAGAAGATTAGTTCCGCTATTCGATACTAGATGGCGCCACTAGTAACTACTTAGTTCTTCTACTCGTCACTAGATGGCGTTGCCCTATCTTGTAACAATATTTTTACAAAATACATACAAAAAAAGAAAAACATTTGAAAAATTATACCTATTTATTATTAACAACTCTATCTGCTGCTCTACATTCGGAGAATACAACCGTGATGCTATTGTTACATAAACTGCAGTTGAATTTCGATTCAAACTTAACGGCGGGAGAACAACGCCCTTTACCGCAGCCGGCATTATGTTTAAATCTACCTGTACCCACGTGTTTTAACTGGCATCCAAAGGGCCAGGTGCGCAGTACTTATAACCGGCGTATTTGTATTACTATAATATATGAACTTATACAATGCAAACGAAGTTTTTTGTTATTTGGGTGGCCACCTTCTGGGCCCAAAATTTATGAAGAGTTTCCCATCGACTCGAAAAGAAGAAGAAGATGCAAACGAAGTGAGTATGTGGACATGATGTATGGACGACACGGTTGGTGAGGTGGTTGAGCGATCGGCTGCCGCGCTACGTGTCGCGGGTTCGATTCTCGCACGAAACAAGTATTTGTAAGGCCTACAGATAATTGTTCCGGTCTGGTTGTTTATGTATGTGAATTTATATTTATGTAAATGCACCCACGATACAGGCGAAATTCCTATACTTCTTCTATGATAGCTTGATCTCTGCGACAGCTGTCAGTATCAATACAGTAATAATAGCGCTTGACAAGAGTTTTTGGCGGGAACGTTATGTGACGTCTATGTTGCTTCTCTGTTTTATTTTCCTAAAATTGAGTTAAATTGATTAATAATAGTGTAAAAAGGTGGTTTTTTATTCTAATAATATAAGTGAACGTGCACGAATGTGAGCAAGTAAAACACAGCGGTAGAACATGAGTTTGTACATGTTGTCGACAAAACTCCGTAGAAGCTTCCAATAAAGTTACCGCCATTTTATTGGGGCCTAAATAAGACATTGGACTAAAATCTAAAGAAACTAGAATTCTATTCTAAACGTGACACTGGCTAAATGCACAAACCGTGCGAAGCAAAAACATAAAAAAAAAAATTGCGCTTGACAGGCTAACAATAAACGTCAGTTTGACATATGTCGCAGATCACAAGCTAATAATTCGTATAGAAAGGGGCAACCATAGACTAATATATGGGGCGACGTTATAAAAAAAAGTATATGGTTCGTCAGGTGACATTCAGTAGTTTCTGCCAACCCCCATGGACAAAAGGCGTGAGTTTACGGTTCCAAAGGGATTTTTCCAAGTTTCTGGCTATAAAGTATCTGGCCCAGATAGACCTAGCATTGGTCTTCAGAGCATGCGTCTATTTGAGTTGTCAAGTAAAGTTTCAGTCAGATTTAAATATAGATATAGTGCCCGGCACGTAAGTTGGCAAGGTTTTGGCGTAGTGGGGGTAAATTCACGCAAATTCCGCGAACTGACCAACTATCATATAGAGCGAACGGAACGTGGACGCGACGCGATTGGTCAGTCGATTCTTGTGTCGGACGGAACGAACGACGTGAGCGTGAGGGAGTGGAGCGCGGGGAATGGTCCTTAACGTTCCCCGCGCCCCGCTTCACTACCAAAGATACCTAAAAAACGACTTCTGCGCATGTAACGACTCTTGCCAACTTACGTGCCGCGGTTATAGCTGCTACAGCTCTGTACTTTATTAAGTTCTAAAAATGAATTCTGGGCTATTTTTAAATATGGGTAGAAAATACGACAGTCTCGTAGCACGCGTTAACCGCTGAATGTTTATCAAACTGTAATTACTAGTTGTGTGTTCGCACATGTAATCAGCGGTGCCTGCCTTTTTTGAGGAAGGAAGAAGAGTTTTGAGGTTTCATTTTGCTTGCATCGGCATCGCGCATCGAATACCAGTTTGATAACGAATACCACTAACTGGCATACATTGCCCGCATCGTTAATAAATAATAATAAATTGAGACAACATCACATACATTGTCCTGGTCCCAAACTAAGGTCTTCCCTTTTACTATGGAAACCAGGAACAACGAAGGTACCACAAACACCCAGACCCAACACAAATATCTGTTTCATCAACAAACATCTGTGTTGGTGCGAGCATCGAACTCGCGACCCTTGCGTCTCAACCGGCGCTCTAGACTACTAACACCCATCCCTAAAAGGCGATCACAGATCTGTTTCTTGATGTTATGCTAGTATTATATTATCTGTGTTGATGTCTATTCTCAGGGGTGCTCGGCACCCACTGTTTATTTCTCAAGTCTGCTCCCCTGCCAGTAAAAAACATTAATTAGAGTTCGCTTGATCACGTGCCTACCATTACTCAAATTCAGGCATTAAGATTTGAGACTTTGACCTCTGCCTTTCCTACGATGTGCTGTTTTCTAGCTGACTATTATAAAACCAACATTGAAGGAAAGTCAAGCCAATCTAAACTAAATTCCTAAATAAAATGATTAACCCAGACAGAGACTACTTTCTGAGATTTAGGCTATGCCACTTTATGCACGCGTCTTGATTGAGGGCCCAAGTATCTTAATCATAACGGTTTTAATTCACGTTTAAGAAATTCTAGGCCCATTGCCAAACATCAAGTTTTTTTATTTATAAGTTTTTACAATTTTTTACTAAATTCCCTCTATGTCTTATTTCCTTTCGCAAGGATTAAAAAAATGGGCCCTCCATCCAGATGCACATGAATTTTCTCAATATTTCGACTTATGTCCACGCCAACACCATCCAATACGTTACATTTCCGAACATAGACTACTATTATAAGTTTCCGAACACAAAATAAAATCGCATCAACCTTCAGCAAATGTCAAGCCTGTCAAGTCAAGCTGTCACTGTCAAATCCCAACCCATCAGGGAATGAAATCATTAGACCGAAAATGTTATTTATTCAATAAATTACAAAATCTACAACAATAATAACATGTAAATATGGCAGACAAACTCAGACAGATAGCGCAAAAGCTGAAAGACAAAGTGCATTTACCTAATTTTACTGGCCGCGACAAAGTCGATCATATGATCACGAAATATGTTCCTGCTGCAAAAGTTACTGAGATCGCTGAAAGACTTAAAAACGAGACTGTGACGAAAAGAATACGGGACATAGTGCACAGATATGAGAAATTCACAGGTGTCGAAGAGATCATGGCTCTGCAAAACACTGTCGTTGATGCACAGGTTAGAGACACCACATATTTTTTTTTTTATTTCATCCAGGCTTGCGGAAGGTCAATGGTTTTATGCCTATATTTTTTTATAAGAAACGTCATCATGATATTCATACTTTGTATTCACATGCTTACATCATACAAATTAAAATCATTTAAAAGTTATTAATAGTCTCTTTTATAGATGTAGATTAATGCAAGTAATGCTTAATCATTGTAGATGATAGAGACGAAAGCTTTTTATCAGATACAAGTCTATTTTCTGCATGGTACCTATCTTATTTGCACAGATTTTAATCTATGAATCTTGTATGAAGATATGCATACTCTTTAGAGATTTGTTAAGCAATGGAATAATAACCTTCAAAATTGAGTATTCTATGCCTTAAAAGTAGGTGTGGTCATAAACTTGATTATAAATAAAAACCTTACTAATATTCATGACTTTTTCTAACAATGTTATGTTTGGCTTCCAATCTAACTAGATGAACTCTGAAATAGTAAAAAAAGAAACAGTTTTTCAGTACAGTACAGTGATTCTGCCCGCATCTTCAGCATAAAAAGTCTTCTATCAACGCAAGGGCATACACTACTGGAATAAAAAATAATCCTATGTCATTCTCAAACTATCTCCATACCTAATTTCATCTAAAAACATTTAATCGGTATTATACACAGGACCAGCCCTAGGCCCGCCTTCTTTATTTTTTTACTTCAGGCTTGGCAAGGTTGTAGGTTCCCTTTTACATGGTACCTGGGGAAATGTGGGTGTAATGTAGGGACACATCTGCCTAAGCTTTTGGAATACAGTCAGGATGTTTTGTACATAGAGTGAATCTCTATCTGACCTCCTCAACCCAGTTACTGAGTATCAGTGGCCTTAGTGCGAGTTTTTACTCACGCTCAATCGCGTTAACGTAAACATCAATTTAAATTGAAACTGGATAAGCGCTGTCTAGTGACAGCAAGGAGAAACCTCTTTTTTTGTATACATTTTGACATAAGAGATTGTTTACGTTATCATGAGTGAGTATCTTAAAAAAATTGGAATAAGCATAGAATACCCTTCTTTTCACTAATGACTAAGGGCCGATTTCACCAATGAAACTAATCGCCAATTAATTCAACTAAACTCAATTTATGCAAATACAGCGTTCTGATTGGTATTATGTTTGTTAGGCAAAGTCTCTGAGGAAAATCCTAAGATAAACCGCATGATTGCTGGTAAAAGTCCGATATTTGGGATAATTTTAGATGATTTTAGACTAGTAAGGCTTGGTAAATCTTAGTTTTTACCGGTAAATCCTAGGTTGTACCGTAGTTTGGGCATTTACTCATCATCACTTCATCAACCTATTAATGTTCCCACTGCTGGGACACAGGCCTCCTCTCTGTGAGAGGGAATGGGCTGTAATCCACCATGCGGGCCCAGTGCGTGGTGGTGGATGTGACATGTCTACGAAATTTTGGTTCTAGGACATGCTGGTTTCCTCACAATGATTTCCTTCACCGTTTGGGTATTTATAGTAACATATATATATATATACTTACACTGTTTACTCTACAGAATTTTTAAAAGAGAATATATTCTATTATTGTTTTTAATGAATAAACTCAAAAAATACTGCATGGGTTTTAAAATCCTTTTATGAGTATAATGCTACATCAATATATAAATATAATAAATCTGTAGAAAAGTAATTTTTGTACATTGAAAATATTTCCAAAAAATATAGCCAGGGTGTTAAAGGATAGCCAACAGAACCCATTTCCAGCATTTTTGTCTGTTTATCTGTTTATTTGTGCACGCATCACGTGAAACGTACGAAACCAATGTAGATAACTTTTATACATAAAAATTTTCGTATCGATTGCGATGAAACAAAAACTAAGTAATACTTCAATATTACTTAGTTTTTGTTTCATCGCAATCGGTTCACTCTATCAAAAGTTAGCTGAATTTAAAGTGTTCAAGAAGTAAAATTATCACAACACACGCAATTCAGATACTCGGAAAGTTGAACTCGATATTCGATAGATGGCGTTGTGCATTTGGATTCTCTCGCGGAAAAAAATTGGTAGGTGGGTAACAGGTAAGTAGGACAGGCAGGAAGGCAAGTAGGGTAGGGTAGGCAGTCAGTTAACGGGAGCGAAGCCGCGGGCATAGCTAGTTATCAATATATCACAGTACCATAGGTTTAATTTAAATACATTTTGAAAACAAATTCGGCTTTTACGAAAACTCAATAATAGTAACCCAAGGTGCAAGGTTGTTTTTGGTCCAGGTCCTACCGTTGTTGCCAGACTATTGGTATTAAATGTTCAATCCCACAATGTAGGATTTTGTGATTTCATTTTTCAATCTTATATTTATTTTCTAAAATGGTATTTCACTTTCTTTCAGGAAAGATTCATGGCAGCCCAGGACAGGAGGCGCGAGCTCGGTCGTCAGGTAGCAGATGTAGAAATAAAACTAAAAGAACTACATTCCGAAATGCAGAACACGATGAAGGGCGACGACAAATACCTACATCTATGTACAGAGGAACATAAGGTATTAATATTAACTAATATTTTTAAACGCTAGTAAAATTGAAGGATACTGGCAATGTCACAAATTTTAATTTTTAATTTTTTTATTGGCAAGCAAATCTATTGATCTATGGTAGTTTTATTCTCTATCACTAACTTTTTTTTTAAAGTAAACGTAATAGTGTTAACACACGTTCGAATTTCGTACGGCCGTTCCACGGATTTGTGGGCGGGGTTAGTCCGGCCCGGACCATATCCGAGCGTGTGTAGAGTGGTCCGCGGACATTATTATTATTAAATTGAATCCGTCTCGGTCCAAACAAGCGTGTGTAAGCGAGAAAGCATTTGTGGGCGGAGTCAGTCCGGACGTGTGTTAACACTATAAGGCGCCAAGAAGACGTTTTTGCTTATGGCCGAAACGAAAAAAACTGGGAATGTCCATGACATACCGGTAAAGAAGAAGGATAAAAATTACATACTTCTAAACTTTTAACTGTTTTTCTCAAAATCTATAAATTAGGACATTTCCCTGTTTTTGCCTGTACCCTTCAATTTAAAAAATCTCGGCACATGTTTATATCATGTTTTTTTAAACTACATAAGTAATTTATCTAGTAGTAGACGCTTCGATCGATAATCTATTGAACACGGTATATTATGACACGATATCTTACGAAAATACCCGGATTCAATCAGTAAAACGTCCATAACTTTTTAACAACTGAACTGATTTTCATCAAACATAGCCACGGTCTCAGCGCTAAGAAAGAAAATATGGTTCAAATAAATCTCACTAGATGGCGCGATATAGCACCAATCTGATATTGAATGTATGTAAAATTAACATTTTTTGGAATTGAAAATAAAAATTGTTTAATCAACTCTCCTAAGCACAAAATTATGGAATAGTGGGCTTTTAATTCACATTTCAAAGATTATTTGAAAGGATCATTTAAAATTGATGCCAATAGATGGCGCGTTTTTAATTTTCTGAGGCATTCCACTTGATTGTTTAAATTTGCATTGTAACACATTTTGATGCAAAGAAACTGTAAAAACGTTGATTTGTTGATAAATGTATTTTTTTGCACGTTTTTACAGTTCCTTTGCACCAAATTGTGTGAATTAAGCGCCCAATATTCCATAATTTTGTGCTTAGGAGGCTTAAATTGTCAATACAAATAATACATTATATTTTTATTTGTCATTAAATCGCTAATTAGGTAATCTTTCTCAGTTTATAGTACAAGAACGTGCCCTCCGCGCTTTATTCGGTGATGCTGAACGCGAGGAGAGGGAACTTTTTGCCACTATGTCTGCCGCAGTAAAACTTGGACACGAGCGGGAGAGAGCGCACGCTGAGCGGAACAAGTATTGGTATATTGTCGCTTCGATATTTGGTAAGTGTTATAAAAATATTAACAATTATTTGACCATTGTGCAATAGGGAATCGCAAAGCTGAGCCAGCAGGTGGTGACACAGCGACATGTCCATTCCAGGTTGCGTGGAAGAGATCGCTATAAGGCCGCTTGTTGTGAGTTTGTTTTTAGGGTTACCCAAATGGTAAAAACGGGACCCTATTACGACTACTAAGACTCCACGATCCGTCTGTCTGTCTGTCCGTCTGTCACCAGGCTGTATCTCATGAACCATGATAGCTAGACAGTTGAAATTTTCACTGATTATATATTTCTATTACCGCTATAACAACAAATACAAAAAACAGGGTAAAACGTTTGTTGTATGGGAGCCCCACTTAAATATTTATTATTTAAGTGGGGCTCCCATACAACAAACGTGATTATTTTGCGATAATGGTATGGAACCCTTCGTGCGCGAGTCAGACTCGCACTTGGCCAGTTTTTTTTCCTATTACAACCAACCTAATTTTGCGGTTTAGTACGGCACCCTAAATGTGCGAAGTCCGACACGCACTTCGCCAGTTTTTCATTTAAAGGTTTTTGTTTAATTAACCCTCGCTCATACCACTTCCTCAGGCACAGTACTCGGTATCGCCGGCTCATCTATCAACAACCACCTGAAAATGTCCGAATTCCGCGACATGATGGAACAGCAAATGGCGCGAAGTGCCAGCGTGTTATACACCATCGCTGGTGGCGGCACTGCCAGCAGGGCTGATATCACTGAGGCTATGAAGACGGAGTTTGCTTATCAGGTGAGTTTCTGTAGAACATCTCCAGCTAGTGTAATTTTTTACAAGGTTTTATTTAACTTGCAATGTATGTATGTATGTAAGTGTGTACGAGTCAAATCTTGCAACTGAATTTTAAAGCAGTTATCCTCCACCGATTAAGATGAAATTTTGCATACACGTTTAGTTTGGATGGCAATGCATGGTTAGCTAAGTGACGTCATTCTAAATTCAATATGGCGGACGACACAAGATGACGGACTAGTTGTTTTTTGTGCACTGTCATGATATGGGTATCAAATGAAAGGATTTGCTTAGAAGGATACGAAAAAAGCTTGTTTAAAAAAAAAATCGCTTTAACGTTAAAACGCTAACCTACAGTAATCCACAATATTTTTGGCCGGTGTGAAGTTGGCTATAAATGGTTGCGCAAGAGTAAATCTCATACTAAACTATCTACTATAATAGTCACCGCGGATCTTTGTGTCTCTGAAGTTGGCTCTGCGAGCCATTGCGCAAGAAACAGTTAGTCATCGAGTATACTGCATAGAGTAAGCGAGATAGTACGATGCGACAAACGTAAGCGAGTGAAAGAGGTAGTTATACAATGCTATCTTCTACTTCAACATGGACACAAAAATAACAACTGTGCAGGGTCTTGCAGCCAACTTCCGAGACACAAAGATCCGCTGTGAATACTATACTACTTGGGATAATAAATCCGCTGGCAGAAGCTGTAATAATCTATTTTACAAGCTTTTATTTAACTTACAATGTATGTATGTATGTTTGTATGTATGTAAGTGTGTTCGGGTCAAATCTTGCAACTGTGTTTTGAAGCAGTTATCCTCCACCGATTAAGATGAAATTTAGCTAAGTGGCGTCATTTTAAATGCAATATGGTGGACTGCCCTAGATGGCGGACTAGTTATTTTTTGTGCACTGCCATGATATAATAAAAAAAATACGAATAAGGCCGGGACTCCACCAAAGCGGAGATGTGCGGAACCAACCAATAGAATTTCGTTATTCACACATCTTTCGTCTCCGCTTTGGACTTCTCCGCACATCTCCGCTTTGGTGGAGTCCCGGCCTAAAGCAGTATTTTAGCATTCTTCCTAACGAACCTAAAAAAACCTAAACCATTCGTTTTGGGATATAATCTTATGGTTGTGAAATGCTATGCAGACTTCCTCACGCTGCTTTTTTCTTGAATGATGTCAGGGGATGTCCAAGATAAACTAAGGGTACTATCAGACAGAGAGCGGTCACGCGGTCAAGCGTTCAGGAGGTCAGTTTTGCGTTCGAGCGTGCAGTTGCTCACGAAGCCCGCTGCTGGACGGTCTACGCAGTACCTCTATTGTCACTATGTTTTAGACGATAGTTCTTCATCGGAAAACGAATTATTGTTTTTGTGGTCATTATCAGCATCAAGACGGAAAAGGAAATACTGGGTGCGCCCAATAAGAAAGGATAGAGGACAAGATGGAGAATTTGATAGACTTTTTTCTAAATGGGTTAATGGTAAAGAAATTCCAACAATAATTTCCAACCATGCTTCTGCTACTTTTTTAGGGTTCCGAACTAAACAAGGAACCCTTATAGTTTCGGTCTGTCCGTCCGCAGCTTACATCAGATACTCTTAAGTACTAGAAAGCTATAATTTGGAATGGATATAGCTTTCTAGTACTTAGTATATATTAATATTTTTTTAATTATTATAATAACGTTTTTAGCTGTGTAAAACAGATGGTAAATATATGCTTATGAACCATGTAAAAATATACAAATATAAAATCATATCATCCTTAATAAAAATGTTTTCTAATTTAATCATGTTTAAGCTCGAATAACGCATTGGAGTGGGCGGAGTCGTTGGCAGTACCGGTCTGTAGTCCGTACGGCGCATGCGCGCGGGGGTGTCTATTTTGTGTTAGTGCAGAAGTATTTTCGATGTTTTGTAATCTAAAGTCAAATTAGATTCGATTGCCAAGCAAAATCCGCTACCCGACCATAGGTGGGCCAGTTTTTAAACGTTGTGAACCGCTGAAACCGTTTTAATGTTCATTTAACAACAAAAAACCCTCTTCTTAGTCCGCATTATTATGCAACTTCGGAACCCTATTACTGCGCGTGGCCCGACACGCACTGGGCCGGTTTTTCGGCTTTATAATCGTTATCCTTCGCATCGTATAAAAAAGTACTTTCACGTACTAAAATAATTAGCTTTTCAGTCTCCATCTTCCGTCCGATTTGGTCACCGAAACAGCAGTGAACGTGCGAGCGCGTACGTTCTGGTTGACCGACGCGGTCAGAACGCCTCTTGTGTGGGTATATCTATGTAACGTAATACAACACAACGAACGCAAAACTGACCTCTTGAACGCTTGACCGCATGATCGCTCTCTGACTGATAGAACCATAAGAAAGCAGGATAGTAATAGTAGGTAACTAACACTCGTAACTTAAGTCTCGTCATCTCTTATAGGAATCTAGTCAAAACGCTGGACAAGTTAGGATGTTGACCGAAGAAGCATTAATCACATTTTATGTATGTAACATAATTTATCACATCATTTCAAACTTAAAGGCTTCCCCAGACAGGTGCTATGTGTCATTGCTACAATAAAAACTACAATAAATTCAGTGTTTCCATAGAAATTGTTGAATTGAAACTTCTTAGGCGGATGATTCGATTGGACAAGAATTACCTATGAGTGAAATTTGAAGGACGCGTCTTATTTAGGCACATTTTGTTATATGAGAGAAGAAAGTTATTAAATCTTTCTTAGTCTTACACTAAATCTCAATTCTATCACGTGTACGGTAGTGCCCGCATTTTTTCGTTCTATTGGGGTGTTTTACAACGTAATGTGCCAAATATGAATTCAAAAAATATTGTATAAACGCGTACTTTATATTCGTGGAGAGGTAAAATTAAAAAAAAAACCATTACAGTGCAACATTTGCCTTCGATTTTCAAACAACTAAAAATTCATATCATAGAATAACTTTTTAATTTTTATAGCACACTTTTACTTTTTAATTTATTGGCGCTTATGGGCTCATTGACTTAATATAGAAAAGTTGTATAATTGTCTATGGATGCGTGCGCTGCGCAGTCATACGCAATGAGATTCAAAATCGTCCGCCATACCACATATTTTTTCCGTTTCCACTTTTGTTTTATTTCAACTCTATGAGTGAAGATAAAATAGTCTATTCAACTGCATATAATAAAATAGTCTATGCAACTGCATATAATTAGGTATTAAAACACTCGTGTTTTAATAACCCCTATCAGATGACCATTGCATAAACAACTATTGTCGTGTCGCACCTGTCTGGGGGAGCCTTAAAGCGATTGTAACGTCCTACTATAATATTTTAAATGTGAAAGTTTGTGAGTGTGGATTTGTTACTATTTCTCGTAAAAACTACTGAACTGAGTTTGATGAAACCTGACAGTAGTAATACAGGCTGTAACGGAAAGTTGCGATCATATTTTAAACTAGCTGTGCCCGCGGCTTCGCTCCCGTCATCTGTCTGCCAACCCTACCCTACTTACCTTCCTGCCTACCTTACTTACCTACCTACCAATTTTTTTTCTATGGTCATCATTCTTTCGCGGAGAATTTTAACAACGCCATTCAGAAAATGTCTTCAAATGCACAACGCCATCTATCGAATATCGAGTTCAACTGTCCGAGTATCTGAATTGCGTGTGTTGTGATAATTTTACTTCTTGAACACTTTAAATTCATCTAACTTTTGATAGAGTGAACCGATTGCGATGAAACAAAAACTAAGTAATTCTTCAAGTTACGCACAATTTTTATTTATAAAAGTTATTTATATTGGCTTCGTACATTTCACGTGATGCGTGCCCAAATAAACAGACAAACAGACAAAAATTCCAAAAATGCCGGAAATAGGTTCTGTTAGTTATCCTTTAACACCCTGGCTATTTTTTTTGGAAAATAAAAAAAAAAAAAAAAATTAAATAAAAATTTCGATGTACAAAAATTACTTTACAATGCATGTCCTCGAAAAGAGCGTTTTCCGAGCAGCCAAACTGTGCGGAAAGTGTCACTTTTTTTTACTAGTGCTTTTTACTTTCCTGTACTTTTTTAATTTTTAACTCCAACGTCAGCCCGCCGCATAGAGTTTTTATTATTTGAGAAAAGTTTTAAAATTAGTTAAGTACAGATTATCATTCATATAAAAAGTAAAACAAAACTAATACGTCATTTAAGGCGTTTTTAATTACTCTAGATTTTGATTTTGATCATTAAATTAATTTTAATTATTCATTAAATATGTTTGGCAGAATTAATATTTTGCTCGTGCCTTTTTGCGTTATGACGTGACAGCTATTGCACATGCGCAGTAGAACTATGAACTATTAGTTAATCTGTGGATATGCTGAGCGCCCTTGAATAAGCGCCATTTTATTAATTTCTTGCTTGGTTCAGATATATTTTTTTATTTCCTCGCACAATGCATAGTAAAATGTTGTATGATACACGTGCGTAAGATGATTTCCGACTCGTGTCGATTTATCCACTCACTCGCTTCGCTCGCTCGTGAATAAAAATGCCACTCATCGGAAATCACCTACTTCCCGCACTTGTAGCATAAATAACTATTTCTACAGATTTATTATATGTTTTGATGATAATGCACCTTTTCGTTACAGCCTGTATAACTTAGCGACTTTCCTGATGGCGATAAATAAATATAGATAAGCGATTTTTACTAAACGAAATCGCAAGTACGTTTACATGCACGCAATGCGATGCAGTTCGACCAATTTGCGCTTGAAATTTTCTTTATTTTTACGTGATTATATGCTTATTATTATATATTTTATTACGTGCGCGATATCGCCTATCGACGCAATCAGAAAAGTCCATTACGCATCAGAATAACAAATACACTTTAATTTATAATGAGATTGGAGAAAGTACTAATTCGTTCATTATAAAAAGAAATCAGTTTGTTTTATTTTTGTTTTCACTTAGCGTTCTTACTTGAGTATTTTTTTTCGGCTCCTAAGTGTCCTAAATATCCTATAAACTTGTAGATAGTCTTGTTTTATTGACATAAGACACAGGTGTTGTAGTATTTTAACTTGTTTTATTTATTTTTATTTTGTTTCAGGACAATCTGGCGAAAAATTTAGAATTAATGCAAGATAACATTAACCATCTAGTCGACAAACAGGAATCTTTAATTGGTAAGGATAGCGTTTTTTTTTAAATAATTGTGATACTACGCGATTGACCACTATCTCACCGCCATTTAGTGCACAACGCCATCTATCGAAAATCAAGATCAACTGTCCGATTATCTGAATTGCGTGTGTTGTGATAATTTTGCTTCATGAACAATTTAAATTCATCTGACTTTTGATAGAATGAACCGATTGCGATGAAACAAAAACTAAGTAATACTTCAAGTTACGCACAATTTGTATGTACAAAAGTTACTTACATTGGTTTCGGACATTTCACGTGATGCGTGCACAAATAAACAGACAAAAATTCCAAAAATGCTTGAAATGGGTTCTGTTGGTTATCCTTTAACACCCCGGCTACTTTTATTTAAATTATTTTCGATGCACAAAAACGACTTTTCTACAGACTTATTAGGTTGTATGTATATATTGATTTATGTTATTTCATTTATTTAACTCTTTTCTTATTAATTACATTTTTAAATATTTTTACAAAACACATATAAAAAAGAAAAACATTTAAAAATATAATAAATAGAGGCCCACCGGTATAGGGAATAGGATCCAAGCTACCGGCGGTCAGGGCTCCAGAGAGAGGAACCTCCTAACAATGCGAGCCGTGTCCAGCAATACTGCTTTCTGGATCAGGCTCTTGATCCAGCCGCCTAACGAGAGCCTCCTAAGGTGTTGGTCGAGGCTCGTGGCTATTAAGCCATTGGCTGACACGACTAACGGTACAATGATCGCTGTGTCCACATCTCACATGTCGACAACCTCGCGAGCCAAGTCAAGATACTTGATTTGGTTATCTTTCTCGGCTTTCACGAGGTTCCCGTCATGCGGAACAGTTATGTCAACAATCATTGCACGCCTCTCGATTCGGTCCACCACCACTATATCAGGCTTATTAGCGATAATAGTCCTGTCAGTGATGATGGACCGATCCCAGTACAATGTGATATTGCCATTCTCGAGAACTGGGTCGGGCACATGCCTGTAGTACGGCACCTCCGATTCCACAAGAGTGTATTTCAGAGCAAGTTGCTGATGGATAATCCTGGCTACAATGTTGTGCCTATGCAAGTACTCTTCGTTAGCAAGCCGAGAACAACCAGAGATAATGTGGCGGATCGATTCACCCGGGCGGTGACATGCCCGACAGATGTCAACCGTGCCATCCTTCACAACAAATCTCCGGTAGTTATTCGTCATGATAACTTCGTCCATAATTGCACAGACAAAACCTTCGGTTTCTCCAAAGAGGTCACCGAAACGCAGCCAGGCTACGGACGCTGATTGGTCTACATCGGACCCATGTAGGGCCCGGAAAAAGCGTCCGTGAAGCTCCTTACTTTGCCATACCTCCCTGCGGTCGTTAGTGTCAAGCACTACAGGCCCGCCCCTTATTTTATTAATTATTATGTTAAATTATTTTCAGAGCATCTTCAACATCGTGAAAGAACTGTAGACACGCAACTGCGAGATCTAACGCGCGCCATTGTAAGCGCTTCTGCATCCAGTTTAAAATCTGATGCAGAAATCACCAAAGCGTTATCTGCAGTCCATCAGGACTTGGAGGATGTAGACCAAACTAAGGAGATCGATAAAAATAAGGTTTTACTAGAACCAAATCAGATCTTGACCGGTATAGGCGTTATTGTGGCTATGGCAATAATTGTCGGAAATTTCATTGGCAGAGTCAGTTGATTTTGTCGCAAAACTTTGTGTACGAGGTTCCTGCTTATTTTAGTTTTAGTTGTCGACTTAAATTAGTAATGTATGTATTTATTGTTATATTTAATGCCGTGTAAAGGGGACATAATTTTGCATGTACGTTCCGGTAATCTTAAAGGCCACAGTTACTAAATTAATCTAGTTTTTTTTTTGTAACCACTCTGACGTAACAAAAAAAAGTATTTAAACGAATTTATAAGTTCTAAAAAAAATTGCAAAGGACTAAGATATCGTGTTTTTTTATTTTTGTGATTTTTTATGACTTATTATTTCTTTAATACAAATAAAAAAGGGTTTAAAAGTCAGCGTGTAAGTAACATACAAATATTATAATATTTCATGAATAAAATACAGATAGTGAATATGATTCTAGTCAAAGCCATTGGCTATATAGTATATACACTATTACTTATAAACAGCGAACAGGGATATTTTTGATACAACATTATTTATCTTACATCTTGGGGTAAGTTTTCTGTGGAGGTAAGCCGCTAGATGTCATTGTAGGCCTAATTTAAGTAATATATCTTTGGACGAACGCAATCAATCCTTTTTCCAAATTAATTTATTTGGGTCAACTTCCAGTCTAAACACTCATCTGGTTACCAGTATCGATAACAGAGCGAATGCCTATCTGACCTCCATTACCTAGTAACTGGGTAACACGATACGCCTTGGCAACACTGATGTCAGATCTCAAGCTTCTGACTACCCGTAACGACTGTCAAAGATCTTCAAATGACAGCCGGGACCAACAGCTTAACTGGCATAACGAGGAGGAGGAGTCCTGGACATACCTAAGCTTAAATTATTGTATCCAACTCTCTAGCTCAAAAGTTGTTAACCGTCCTTTTTAGTGCAACAGTAAGCCATTTTACACTCGGAATATTTTGGTCATTTACAAAATACCTTTTTCATTAGAGCTATAGTGCTAACTTAGAAAGGTTGTAATTCTGAGGTGATTCAGAAGGGTATAATAAAGAGTGTGGTCTGGGAACCCCGTCAGGAACGAAGTTCCTTGAGCCTTTTCTTCAACCATCAGACAGGAGACATTTATCTAACTCATAATACTTCGGCCAGCGCTTGCTGATAATTTCTGAACTACGCTGGACAGAACCGAACGTCAGTCAGGTTACGTGACGATTTATAACAGGCAACTCCTACCGCATGCCGCGTTTAGTAACTTCGTTCCAATATCTCCACACATATTTATTCCAAGTTGTACTAATGCAGGAACCTCTACTATTTACTTGTGATCGTCGTAAGCCTAAACACAGCGTCAAACGCAGAAATTTTATTAAAATTACTATTCCCCGGTTTCTAAAGGCCTATCGAAATTAATCTTTCGTTAAATGACTTGTCGATTTCAAGCATACAAAAAAAAAACATCTCTATAAATTAAATTAAGTATCACTTTTTGAAAAACTTATAAAAAAAAAATGTCAGCCCCCTTTAACAGTACCTAATAAAAAGTAGTCATCATAATCCTGCCCTTATTCAATTTCTTTGGAGTTTTTCTTCCCGCATCATCATCATTTCAGCTGAAAGACTTCTACTGCTTAACATAGGCCGGTCAGTTGTTCGTCTTAGGGGCGGAGTTTTAGGAGTTGGAGTATACGCTTAAGGGCACTATGAGCAGCAAAGAAACCAGCATATAGATTATAAAAAAAAGAAAACCAAAAAAAAAAAAAAAAAAATTTGTTAAAAAAAAAAATTTTTTTCGGAAATTTCACAATTTTTTTGCAGTACCGGTTTGACCTTGACCATAACAATCATTTAAGCTTTGAGAAGCATAGCCCTACGACGCACCGTTTCCGAATTATGGGCCTCCGAATTTTATTTTTTTTAGCTTAAAACGCTTTATATTCCAAAATGGTAACTCGGATGAAAATATTTATAGGAAATAAATTGATGCTCTAGTTGATAACCATGAGATGATGTAAGAAAACTGCCGTTTATTTGAAAAAAAAATTGAGGAATTATTTTGGCAGTGGACTTAGTCAAATTTTCGAAGATTTTTTTTAACACAATTCGGCCATTTTTTTTTCGCCAACTTAATAACCTTGTCCATAGAAGCCATTTAAGCTCTGAGACACATGGTCCTATGACGCACCGTTTCCGAATTATGCTTCACAGAATAATTTTTCTAAGTCCTCGCGCCATAGTGCCCCTAAGGCTAAAACTCCAACCCATAGGCCTCCCCCAAGTGTCTCGCATCTACCGAATGCCCGCAACCTAGCTAGGTCATAAGTCCACGTAATCACTACGTGGACTACCCACTAGGTCCCAATGGGAGGCCTTCCAACGCAGGGTCTTCTGGTACGACTGGTACGCGGTCGCAGCTCCAGAAGTTTTCGTCCCTATCAACCATCCGTTCTGCGAGCAATGTGCCCTGCCCACTGTCTCCTAAGTTTATCAGTTATGACGAGTTTGAAAGAGCGTTGATTAGTCTTTCAGAAACCGGGTGTAATAGTCTGCCAGTCAGTGTTAATTACCATAATTCTACAAATTCGTACAACTAACAATATTTGAGTTCTAATTTATTTTCATTCTCCCCCTTCTCCACTTAGATTTTTTTATTATTTTTAGCATCTCATAACCTTTTTATATGCTTGAGACATATTGTTTATCATTTGCGATCTCAAAAATAATGTTTTAGGGTTAAATTAATTTGGTTTTCTTCTCGTGGTTTCAAGTGGTATTGAAACTAGTAATTATAATTGTTAGTACTTTTCTTTGGTTAACAAAATGTTAATTGTGTGATTGTTTTATTATTAATGTCTTTCAGCGTCTAACCGTCAAATGTCACGTTAAAAAAAGTTTTTGTTTATTATTGACTGTACTAAAATGTTGCCATACACAATTTTGTATTCGCCGAAATTTCCATACATGCAATGCAGTTCAATCGTTATGTGTAATGGTAATGCCTCAATAAACAATCGTTATTTGAGATCGCTTCTATATTGAAATCAGATTATAAATTCATCCAGAATCCATTGTTTTAGAGTACCTAACTAAATATTCCAACATGTATGTACATTTAATAAGACAGTGTTATTAAAGTAAATGTGATTGTTGTATAAGATTTGTTTTATTTACCATGTGTCATGTTCGTGCACAGGCGCCATCAATTGTGATTGGTCAAAACTTAGTTGCCTCGACTTGTTTTTAATTACCTACTTATTGTATTTTTTAATTGTTTGTTTTGTTCTAGACGCTTTTACGTACACGTCTTTTTACATCGTTCTCACATATAGGTATTTTTCCAACAAGAACTTAGAACAAGAATGATGTAACCAAATACTAATTGTATAACACTTTTTTTTTTAAAAGTGTGAAGTTTCTTGTCCAATCTTCTCCATATCAAGCTACTTTTCCGAATGGACGGTAGAATCAATTATTATTACTATTAAATTATAATTTGCCGAAAAGTGCCGCTTAATGGCCTAATTGAATAAAGAAATTTTGATTTTGTGTACTCATTTACCGTGTTAGCCAGTTACTGGGTTGTGGTCTGATCAGCTGTCGCTCCATGTATAACACTGGTGCTCAGCTGCATCCTATTGGACTAGAAGCCGAATCCAATATAGTTGGGACGAGGTAATTTAGTTCAGATGCTGTTCTAGCACTGGAAGATATAAAATGAGTGAAACACGGATTGTGCGAGGAGTGACATGAAAGAAAATGGGAGTCAATGATTGTCAGTGGAAAGAAGAAAAAAACTTGTGACGACGACTAGGACTAGAAGGCTTGATTTCCTCCTACGCTGACGTCGATCGGGTACATCGGCCGAGCGTACGAATAAACACTGTTCTATGAGACAATGCACAGCGACGCTGACGTGCGCGGCAGAATTCTTGCTACGCGCCGCTAATGGCGCGCGTCGGTGTTGTTCATCAGCGCCACGTGCGTCGGCGCGCTGATTTGCTATGCACCACTATCGCCCGGCTCAGTGCAAAGCTGACCGTTTGAACGTACGTGTGCACGGTACAGGCGAGCAGATGGATAATTAGTTAGCGATCGGTTTCGTACTGCGGGTCTTTTCTGTGTCATACGCGACTGACGCATAGTGTGAGAATCTCGCAATCTAAGGGGATTTTAATCAAAATATAAAGGAGATTGCCCATACACAGGCCCCTTATGAGGTATCGTGTCTGAGATTTCAATATTATCCAATAATAGGATTTGTATTTTGTGTTTTATTCCATCCGTGTCCTTTACTTTTTATGTACTTACATACAACAACAGATCAGGTTTCTTCACTTGGACATTTGTATGCACCTTATTGCATTGTAATAAGGGTTCATTTCAAGATCAGAAACATCGTTATTTCTCTTGAACCCCACAAAATAAAAAATAAATGTTTTCTAATTATGATTATAACGTGTTTTTTCTACAATATACAACCAAATTCATTAAGATGCAACCATTTTTCAAAGGGGCCCAAGATCCCTTACAAAATGGGCATTCCCCTTTTCATAATTCATAATATAGTTACAACCTATTTACACCTAAGACCCTATTTGTCACAGCTGCATATTAGGAATTCTTGTAGGTAGGTTAAAAAAATAAATAAAAATGTTGAAGTGGGTAGATAATAATCGTTGTACCCTTACTATACGGACAACAACATTAAAGTGTCATCTTCACTTGGGATTACTAATCAAATTAACGTATAGTCTTGTTTATTGGTTTATTATTGTATTGTGTATATCTTTCAAGGTAAGCAAGAGTGTATTTTATTTAAGTAATAGTAAAACATTGATCTTCTCGAGTTAAACAGTAGGTAATCTCTACCCAAATTGCTCAACGAAATGACCAAGTTGCCTAATCTACACCAATATAATTTCAATATAGAGTTAAAGTTTAAAACTGCGATTAAAAAACCTCTTTCGCTGATAGATGATTGCAATCTTTATCCCGAAAAAAAAAATTCGCCTCAAATTACAACATTATGAAGTAAAACACTCACAGTGACAAAACTGTATCAAATCAACACTAAATCGTACTAAAGTGAGTATTCTGCACGAATGAATCAGAACAGTGGCGCACCCACGGTGGGGCTGAGGGGGCTCTACCCCCCCGACCTCCCCTTCCCCAGAGTCCAAGAAATAATAAATTTTATCACTGCTTGCTTGAGCAAAAATGTTATAAAATATTCTATAAGTATTATAGAATTAAAGAACTAAGATAGATCTATCCTGCTCCACGAAATATAATAAGTATATCAACGCATATTACCATTACCTATATTAAAAGATTGTTTATTACATATATGTTGAAGTATCAAAATAGGCTTAAAATGCAATTTAGCTATTATAACTATACATTTTTTGAATTATGAATAGTTATAATAGACAAACTCTAATACTACTTTATTTTATAGTACTTGAAAAATATAGTTCCGATTTTAATTGGAGTAAAATATTTGAGGTTGGTATTACTAAGGCTTAGCACGCACTGCGATTTTTTTCCGCCTATTCTGCGACCTATGGAATAAGGATGTGAACTGCCATTTTTCACTATAGGTGGCGCATCGTCGCTATGGCTATTGAAAGCTGTCAAAGCCATACATTTTGTAACCTATCATTCAGTAAATTTTAATTTTCTCGAAATGTGCCTCTGTGTGCTGTACCAGGATGTACCAACCCCGATGTTCATTTGTTGTCCAAAGATACAACGCTAAAAAAAAACTGGTAAAAGGCTATTTATATTGATAGGTTATGTTAAGAACCTGTCAAAGTAACTGATTATTTTCTTGGTAAATCTTCGGCGATATAGTGGAGCTATTAACGTATTGAGAAAGTTCTACATCATTAATGTCAGAAGCTTGAAGGCTTTGATTGCCGAAAATAAAATAAAACATCTATCCTAAAACGTAAATAATACCTACCAACACATGAAAGTAAAGTTCTCTCATTTTTTGTAAATTTTCCTTATATGGAAGGACGTGTAAGTTGTAACGTGTTAATTCTTACATGACTCATGAGTCATGTAAGAATTAACACGTTACAACTAAAAAAATATCCAAATCTAGAACATATCACTAATAAATAATATTTTATTATATAAGTCTGCCTCTCAATATGATCAGTATTCTACCCAGTTATCCTTGGCCCTCATTGTTTTAGTTAGTCTTTCAATTCCTTAAGCTTACAGGTACAATACATATTATCAATAACGATGGTAGACCGGTTTAAACACAAAAAATTGCAAACAAACGTGATGTAAATAAAGTAAAAATGATTTGACAGCAGCCATTGCGCCACATCTACGCTGAGCTTTGCGTTCATCATCACATCCTCAATGTATGAAGCTGCATGCATTGCGGTAAAAAAATCACGCAGAAATAATATCGCAAGAAATCCGTGTTTTGCCACAGAATCCACCACACCGCGGCGCGGATTTAATACGCGCGATCATTTTGAACTCTATGAACAGGTTTAACTTTAAAGACACAAAAATCGCGTGGACTTTTATCCGCAGTGCGTGTTAGCTAGATTCAGTACGAGGACAATAATAAAAATTGCAATCCGTGTTAAGCCTACTTAAAAGCCAGTTATTTGAGTTCCATCACCATCGATTCAACGATCAAAATAAAATAAAAGGTTTTTGGCGGGATTTTTTCGAGGGAAGTTCAGCGGCTGTTAATATTATTTGCAAATTGATTCCTAGTGGATATTGTGATATAAAATTGGTGTGGTTTTGTGTCTCAACTGTCTACGCAACTGGACAATATGTGAAATCATTGACTGAAGCGATCTCAGGATAGTGGAGCGGAGAATTTTATTGTAGTATTGACTACCTCCGCTAAGCTTACTGGGAAGGCTGCCTCAATACAATTTGCTGCCAAATACTCCATAAAACATTAGAATCTGTTACATCCGTATTCTAATGCATACTAAAGAATGTTAAAATTGCACTGAAGACTAGGCAGCATGGTCTCAGACCTTAGCCTGTTCCGTCAGGAACGAATATAAAAAAAAAAAAAAAGGTTTTTGGCGGGATTTTTTCGAGGGAAGTTCAGCGGCTGTTAATATTATTTGCAAATTGATTCCTAGTGGATATTGTGATATAAAATTGGTGTAGTTTTGTGTCTCAACTGTCTACGCAACTGGACAATATGTGAAATCATTGACAGAAGCGATCTCAGGATAGTGGAGCGGAGAATTTTATTGTAGTATTGACTACCTCCGCTAAGCTTACTGGGAAGGCTGACTCAATACAATTTGCTGCCAAATACTCCATAAAACATTAGAATCTGTTACATCCGTCTTCTAATGCATACTAAAGAATGTTAAAATTTCACTGAAGACTAGGCAGCATGGTCTCAGACCTTAGCCTGTTCCGTCAGGAACAAATGCAAAAAAAAAAAAAAAAAAAAAAAAACTATAAAGTTTTTGGCGGGATTTTTTCCAGTGAACTTCAGCGGCTGTTAATATTATTTGCAAATTGATTCCTAGTGGATATTGTGATATAAAAGTGGTGTAGTTTTGTGTCTCAACTGTCGACGCAACTGGACAATATGTGAAATCATTGACAGAAGCGATCTCGGGATAGTGGAGCGGAGAATTTTATTGTAGTATTGACTACCTCCGCAAAGCTTACTGGGAAGGCTGACTCGATACAATTTGCTTCCAAATACTCCAAAAAACATTAGAATATGTTACATCCGCATTCTAATGTTACTAATGAATTCAAGAAAAATACTGATGACTAGGCAGCATGGTCTCAGACCTTAGCCTGTTCCGTAAGGAACAAAAAAAAAAAAAAAAAAAAAAAAAATAAGGAGTTTTTGGCGGGATTTTTTCGAGTGAAGTTCAGCGGCTGTTAATATTATTTGCAAATTGATTCCTAGTGGATATTGTGATATAAAATTGGTGTAGTTTTGTGTCTCAACTGTCTACGCAACTGGACAATATGTGAAATCATTAACAGAAGCGATCTCAGGATAGTGGAGCGGAGAATTTTATTGTAGTATTGACTACCTCCGCTAAGCTTACTGGGAAGGCTGACTCAATACAATTTGCTGCCAAATACTCCATAAAACATTAGAATCTGTTACATCCGTATTCTAATGCACACTAAAGAATGTTAAAATTGCACTGAAGACTAGGCAGCATGGTCTCAGACCTTAGCCTGTTCCGTCAGGAACAAATACATACGTAGTATCTCTTAGTAGTCTGTGACAAATACAAAAAAAAAAAAAAAAAAAAATGACAACCAAACCAATGTCAATTTGAGTTAGTGGTGGGTCGTCGACGTTTTTACAGTCGACGAAACGAAACTGGTTTACCGTCTACGATAAACTAGTTCATAAAACAGTTTAATTTTCGACTAGTTTACATCATAGACTGAACAGCGGCGTTTAATACGCAGTTTAGTGAATGATCGGATTAGAAAGTTTAGTTAAAAACTAGTTTACTAGTCGATTCGTAAACATTAATTACACAATCCAATTTTACAATCAGTAATTTTTTGTGATTTATTAAGGAATTTGTTTTATACTTATTTATAATAATCTAGTCTAATCTTTTTTCGTTCATACGTTCGCTAAAATTGTTTTATGAACGAAAAAAGTAGGTAATGAGAAAGTTTATGATTTCGCCTTGACCGACACGTAATGCACATTTTCAATTAGGACTAATATCATAACGTTCCTAAACAAAATTCAAAGACATTAATTATTTAACCAATTACAGATTTGTTATTTATTACACTTGACAGCATTCACATAATGATAAATAACAAACAGACCGCACGTCACTTATGCTTCGACTCGGCAGTCTTCGTAATCACTTGTTCCGTTCCGTCGTGCGTCGACTACTACGCGTTCAAGTCGATGCATAAAATGTCGTTCATGAGTAAACTGGTTTATACGTGAACGGTAAAGTGTAAACTAGTTTTATGCTTCAGCTCGGTAGTCTTCGTTCACTCGTTCCGTTCCGTCGTGCGTCGACTACGCGAAATCAAGTCGATGCATAAAATGTAGTTCATGAGTAGGCATGAGATATACCTGCAACATTCTATACCCGGTCTCGAAGGTATGGGTATGGCCATATACCCAGTACTAAAACCCAGTATCAAAATACCCATGGGTATGTTCAGTCCTTAGAGGTCGTCTTTTGGAGACTCGATCGATCGACCGTTGAAAAATTTAGATCACTTTTTTCAAGGAAAATAGTTCAATCCGCCATCACAAATGACACATAATAAAAAATAATTAAAAAAGAGAGCTAGAGTAAAAAAATTCTGTGCACAAAATTGTACTGACTTAAAATTAAAAACAATTTAAAATAATAATATTATAATTGTCGACTCAAGTACATTATCCCTAAAAATATCTTAAAATATTTTCATACATTCTAAATCACCTATATCTTAGTGTAAAGAACCCTTTTTCTGGAAAAAGTAATTCAAAATAAATAATACTCTTTAACATTCATACGAAATTAACTCCCTAATTAAAATATAAAGAAAAAATTTGGATCAACGAATTATTTGCTATGCCTAAAATCTTACGATTCAATACGGTCTCGATCGGGAGTATTCGGGCAGCGCCGTAACCTTCGGGTAACTTCGTATTTTCTATGGCAGGCGGTCGAGCGTGAGCATTAGAGTCCTTCCAAAGAAAGAAGTTCCGTAGACGCGGCGCTAGTTCCTATGCAACTGTACGCTATCCTATAACAAATCTTGTTAGTTCCATGTATTTCCGCAGGACTTTTTTCGTTAGACGGACTCTACGAAATACTGCGCCGCCGCACCCGCCGTACTGGGTATGACGTCATACCCGATACGGCAAGTGTTCTGGGCGGGTATGTGGTGAAATACGTTTTAGTTCGGTGCGTAGCTCGACATTATACCTATCGGGTACGGACCGGGTCTCTGCTGGACATACCCGGTCTACGTACTGGTAAGCTCATACTGGGTGTTTATACCTGTACCAGTAAATACGCATCATCCCTATTCATGAGTAAACTGGTTTATCCGTGAACTGTAAACTAGTCGAACAGTTGACGCCAAGTAAACAGTCTAAAAAAACGGTTCGTTCATTCAACGCCCACCACTAATTTGAGTTTGAGCATTTTTATTTTTATATGAGCGTCGTATTGGTGAAAAATATTGATTCAAAACGTAAATAAACTAGTAAACAGTAAAAATAATACTCAAATAATTAACGTTCACACAAAATGCAAGAAGGTAACCATTTATCCCATATAATAAACAAAACAACTTGTTATTTACGATGCTACGAGTTCTAACCAAAAATGACAAATTTAATTGAAAATTTCAGATTTGGAAGTCACTGGTATTTCTCGTAGTGGACGTGTGAGGAAGAAAAGTTCTAAATTGATGGACTTTGAGTCCCCTGATGATATTGAGACTAGGTTCCGCCGTCAGACTCCAGTGAAAACCTATGCCGGGTTCAGGCAGGAAGAAACTCCGGAATTCCAACCCCAAGAAAGTGCTCCACCACGGCAGGTTGAGGAAGCAGGAACAGCTTCGGGCAGCGAATCCGATTACTATGATAATCCTGGCGAAAATGCTGAC
Source organism: Orthosia incerta (assembly GCA_948252205.1). Classification (NCBI taxonomy): domain Eukaryota; kingdom Metazoa; phylum Arthropoda; class Insecta; order Lepidoptera; family Noctuidae; genus Orthosia; species Orthosia incerta. The sequence goes on along the minus strand of OX411766.1, from coordinate 14,866,569 downwards.
AGGTAAGATTTTTGTACCTAACCTTTCTTTTTATATTATTTGTATAGAAGAGAATAACAATTTAGTCGTGTGACTTAAAGGAGGGCTGTTTGTAGTAACATTTCATTTTTGTCCCACTCCTGGGCAAAGGCCTCCCCCATTCCTATAATTTGTCATTAATTTTAGTTTATAATGCGTTTTAAGGCACAACATTAAATAAAAACAGACCACAAAAAAAAAAAAATGATTGCGCTACAAGGCCAGTACTTCTACCGAGCTTGCTAGTTGGTTGCAGCAACATCAAATCTTCATACATTCAACTATACTGTGATTTTTTATTTGGTAGAATAAACTGACAGCTGCCAATGATCTTATTTTTTTTAAATGTTGCAAGCACGGAGCATAGTGTTTTAGGTAAGGCTCAATCTTAGCTGATTCATCGCATCAATGTGACATGAATCCTCAAATTAATTTTACTAATTGTTGTAAATAAATGTTTTATGAATATAAACATAATATATTTAAATATAACAGTATTGATACACATAGTACATAAAGTTTTAAATATGAAATCAACAATAAAATTAATAAAATCGATAAATGAAGTTTGACATAAATGAGTAGAAACTAAATAAGGGCCGATTGTTTCTTAACAAATGTAATTTGTTTGCAGTGAAATAGTTCCATTTTTGATCTACTTCGATTTTTGATCAAATTTCGATCACACGGGATAGTCAAGATATGACACTATTTTTATGTAACGATAAAGTGACAACCCCCCAAATGTCAGTTTAGTCTACGAAATTAAAAATCAGAGTATAACATTAAGTAATCACAAATTTTCTATTAAACTACTAAAACCTCCATTTCCAATAGTGGTGAGCCACCAAACCTCAGCATGGAGTCTGACAGCTCAGCATCAGACGAGGGCTCTACACGGACCCCTGCTAACTCCCTGTATATGATGGAGAAGAGCAGCAAGAAGAAGCTGATTGTTAAGGACGGGAGGGTCATTGGGAGGGCTAAGGCGCAGAGGAAGGACAAAGGTAGATAATTAAAATATTCTTTATTTTACTCAATAACAAATTACAATTAGGATATCAAGAATGTAAAAATAGTGTTGTAATGTGTTCACATTTTTGTTGCCAGTGTTTGTTATTTTAGAGAATATCTTTATTTAACTACACACTACACAAGACAGTGTAGTTCCTTTATCAACTTCAATATATTTATAACATTTCAATATAGTACTTTAATCTCATCATCATTATCATATCAGCCGAAAGACGTCCACTGCTGGACATAGGCCTTCCCCAAGCGTCGCCACATTGACCGGTCCCGTGTGTCTCGCAACCAGCGGTTCGCGGTCGCCACTCCAGAACCTTTCTGCCCCATCGGTCATCCGTTCTGCGAGCAATGTGCCCCTGCCCACTTTAATTTATGTGCTTGAAACGTTAATAATAATAAATTGAAAATGGAAACAATGATTCCAGATTTTCTTAAAATTCCTATTATTTTAGTTTTAATTATTTCAAGCTTTTTTATTTAAATTGATCAATCTTCTTTTCTGCAACTGCCTATCTTAACTCCACATACAAGTTACACCCAGTATGTGTTCGCCAAACTTCTGGACCGCCCTGAAGCTGGCTTTTCGATGCGCGAGGCACGAAACGGTGCTGTTCTTGTGTGAGATTTACTACTGTGCAGCCATTGTAGAGAAATATACCTGCAATGTGGAGTTCAGATATGCACAATAATCCATTGCAAGGCCTGTTTGATAGTCTTGAGACTGGTTGATGGACTTGCAGGCTTCTGGCAAACAAAAAAACTTGATTATTTTATCATTAAACTTTATTACTTGGATTATTTATTGATAGAATTGACGTTTGATGATAAAGTTTGTGAAAGGGCGCGCATGATGGGTTCCGTACAATTATCGCAAAAAACAGCAAAAAAATCAAATGTGTTGTATGGGAGCCCCACTTAAATATTTATTTTATTCTGTTTTTACTATTTATTGTTATAGCGGCAACAGAAATACATCATCTGTGAAAATTTCAACTGTCTAGCTATCAGGGTTCATGAGATACAGCCTGGTGACAGACAGACGGACAGTAGTCTTAGTAATAGGTGCCCGATTTTACCCTTTGGGTATGGAACCCTAAAAAAGTATATTGGATTAATTTTAGTCTCTAAATGTTAGGTAAAACCCGCATCACGGCGTACATGATGTGGGCCAAAGAGGCGCGCAATGAGCTCCTGCGCAAACATCCTGACATGGACTTCTCTGCTATATCGAAACGACTGGGCGAGATGTGGTCTAATGTAAGTACTATTTATCTATTAGCTTTTAACTGCAATGTCCCTTTAATCTATACAAGATCACTGCATTTAAGTTAAGCTTAACGGGCTGGTGTCCCCAACTACACGTCTAAGCTCGTATTTTGCGTACGGGTGAGATAAATGGTCTTTCGATCTTCGATCAATAATACACTAGATGCCCGGTCAGCGCTTCAAAAACGGGCCGAAAAACATGGCCACAAATACGGTTGTGGTCTTATTCCAAATTAGTATGGTCCAATCATAGCCAACATTAAGACGTTAAAAATGCCGCAATGTGCGTTCAAAAATTGTGCAAATATCTACCGCAACACCTTGATTTTGGATGGAATATCTTTTTTTTCGATAAGTTTTTTCATATAATGCTGAAGAGTTTGTTTGTTTGAACGCGCTAATCTCTGGAACTACTGGTTGGAATTGAAAAATTCTTTATGTGTTGGAAAGTCCATTTATCGAGGAAGGCTATATAACATCACGCTACGACCAATAGGAGCGGAGCGTAAATGAAAAATGTTGCAAAAACGGAAAAAAAAAATCCTTTTTGAGAGCTTCAATCAAAAGCGGAGTCAAATTTTCTTCGCATTCACTAATATCAGACATTTTAAGCAAGAATTTTAAAAACTATGAATGGCGCCAAAACCCAGCACATCACCGCATTATCCGCGCATGCGCTAAGGCTTAGCACACACACTGCGATATTTATTCGCGTGTTTTTTTCCGCCCATTCTGCGACCTATGGAATTGTATGAAGCTGCTCGCATTGCGGTAAAAAAATCGTGCGGCAATAATACCGCATGAAATCCGTGTTTTGCAACAGAATCCATCGCACCGCGGCAGGAATTTAATTCACGCGAATATTTTGAGCTCTATGAACAGATAGAAAGAGACAAAATTCGCGCTAATAAAAATTGCAGTGCGTGCTAAGCCTAAAGCGAGCGTTGTCACAGACAATTTTAAATTGGAATCAAATCTTTTTAACACGCTTTTATTAGCTTGGTATGTATGTATCTATGTATCAATGTAACAATGTATCAATGTAACGGAATCTTTGAACGTGATTTTCACCCACTTCAAAACGTTGGATTGATTTGAAACTTTGCACACTTATCAAGGACCGATGACAATGCAATAATTTAAACAGTTTGCCCCATTATCCTTACCAATAAAGCGTGTTTTTAGTTTTTAGAACTACAATTTTTATAAGGCTAGTATTTAAACGAGCGAAAAAAAATTCAAATTAAAGGTGTAAAAAATACTGAATATGGCTTACTGAAATACTAAGTGGGCGACAAACAGTGGGCGAATACAAATGTTTAAAACAGCGACTTGAAAATATAAGTTTGTCGACAGTGCTCCTTTTTCTGTCTGCAGGGTCTAAAGTAACCTAACATGAAGGAGATGACGGGAGCTAAGTTCGCTCGCTTTGCTCGCTCACTTCAGCTCCCGTCATCCCCTTCGAACCTAACCTATCCGTGTCGGGGTGCCCTAAGTTCCCGAGCTCGCTTCGCTCGCTCTTGGACACGAATAAACCCGAACTCCCGCACTGCACAGTGATGTCGCCTCGATAGTTGTTCAGCTATTTTCAAAATAATAATATTCTAAAATAGAAAAAATAGAAACCCAAATACAATTAAAGTATGTAACAATATTATTACCGCAGCTCACAAAAATCTCCTAAAAGGTATTACTCAAATCGGATAAATAGTTGCTTACTTAGTATAATAGTCGCCCATTCAGTTTTTTTTTCCCTCGGTTAATAATTTCCCTTTTTATAATAGGTACTAAAATGGCATTACAAAAAAAATATTGATGGAAACTCCTTTGTGATCAACTTCTTCGATTTGTCCTGTATCGTAATAGAAAAAAAATTGTTTTATAGCATTATTTTGTTAGAGAAATAGTGTTATAATGAGATTCTATTTTTAAATTTCGGTATTGTGTTTATAAAGTATGTCAATATAAACTTGTTTTGTTTTGAAGTTTATAATTCGAATATTATGACCTGAGAGTAGATAAACAAATTTATTATTATTATACCGTTGTCATCTTCCTGCCGTTGTCCCATGATTAGAGAATACAATCCCGAGATTACGGGATAATTCATACATAATCCCGGGGTCCCGGGATTAGACTGTGGTTTCTAATTATGCTTATGAAAAAATAATTAAGTGATTTTTTTATTTTCCTAATAATTGTTTATTAATATTGTTCGTATTATATTGTTGTTATATTTTCACAACAGAATAATGTACAAAAAACTGAACAAAAAGCAAAACACTAAAAAGTGCAAAAATAACTTTCCTTTCGGAAGTCTTTGGGACCTCTGGTTTTAAACGTTTCGCCAGTTTTATAAATTCTCTCTTTTTACCGACTTCAAAAAAAGAAGGAGGTAATCAATTCGACACGCAAGTTGTTGGAACTGCACAATATTCACATAATTATGTTATTCTATGTAGGCTTCCAAACACGCCAAATTTCATAAGTGTATGTTTGTCCACGCATTTCTCCAAAACTACTTATCGGATCGTGATCATTCTTTTTGTATTGGATTGGGTATATCTCAACTTGGGGAATAGTGAAAGATTGATCAAAATCGGTCGAGCAGTTTTCAAGATATGGAGCATACAACCGAACTCCTTAACAACAAATAGCACGAATGTGTAAATTGAGTTATTATGGGTATTTTGTCAATCCTTTAGGCACCGTACTATAGAAATTGCTAATTTTTTGTGATGGTATACTAAAACTCCTCCGATTTTTTGAAGTCGGTTAAAATAAACCGATTTCAAAAAAAAGTTTTTTTTCAAGTGCACTTTCTAAATAGTACATTTCGTGTCGAGCGTAAAAAGTCGAGATTTTAACACGAGCGATGTAGCCAATTTCGCAATTTATGCGAGACACGAACAATTTATTTTCCACTACCTGATGAGCTTACTTAATTCAATGCAAATAAGTTCCAACAACAATTTATTGGAATCATTCAGACTAAAAACCACAGACTATATACATACACAATCAACGCGCGCTTTTTCGGTTCAGTATCATTCTGCCTGTTACATAATGATCCATACAAAAGTGATTTCGTAACTGTTATTATGTAATTTTGTTTTTTTTTTATCATCTTGTGTCTAAATGTTCATATTTCGAAACGAATTTCTAAGGCAATGTGTTACATAATGTGGAAAAAAGAACTTTCTGTAATGATAAAAACAAGAGGTATTATACCAACAATTTCCGAAACAGAAGTTATTTTTCAGTTTTTCTTGTTTTGCTTTTGAAGTTGATCATCGACCATCTATTCTGCGAGCAATGTCACTGCCTCTTTAGCTATAACACTATGTACAATTAGGTATTCGTTTTTTCAGGTTAACTACAATGAGCGTTACCTATGGAAGCGTAAGGCTAAGCGTTTTGCAATGCAGAAGGAGCAAAGCACACCATCTACCAATAAGATCATCATTTCCAATCCAAGTGAGTATGAGTAGAAAAAAGATAGAATTTCTTATTACCCGACTGCCGAAGGAGGATAATGTGTTTATCAGACTGATATGTATGTTTGTTTGTTCCTATGTGGCGTTCTAGAGATCAAACGCATTGGCCGATTTTGATGATTCTTACGTCAATCGATTTGTCATAACCTTGCGAGTGTCACTGGCTACATTAAAATATAAAACCGGCCAAGTGCGAGTCGGATTCGCGCACGAAGGGTTCCGTACCATTATCGCAAAAAACTGCAAAAAAAACACGTTTGTTGTATCGGAGCCCCACTTAAATATTTATGTTTTTCTGTTTTTAGTATTTGTTGTTATAGCGGCAACAGAAATACATCATCTGTGAAAATTTCAACTGTCTAACTATCACGGTTCATGAGATACAGCCTGGTGTCAGACGGCCTGGCCTGGTGGTAGTCTGGTGGTAGCCTGGCGCAGCCTGGGGTAGATTACTGCAGGGTTCTGCAGTAATCTATTCTACCACCAATAATCATTAATGCAAATTAAGTTTTAAAAAGCTCCTGCAGATTTAAGCAGACCTCGTAATATTTGGCATAGCATATTTTCTAATATACCGTATATTTTTGAATAAATAGCTATGAACTGTATCCAAACTGCATCGTTCTAATGGTACAATGTTATATTTGCAGCTCGTCCACTAACGTCTGTGGGGCCGGGCCGCCCTCCCCGCGCCCCTCCCAAGCCTCAACAACCAGCACCGCCTACACCCCCCACGCAGGCATTAGTGGTAAGTTGCAATATTTTAACCGACATACCAAAAAGGAGAAGGTTCTGTGTTCGACTGTGTATTTTTTTTTGTGTGTATGTTCACCGATTTAATACTGCTCGTCCGTCAGGGTGGAGTCTAGGTCTAGCTGGGTTAATTTAGATTGGATTTCTAGATCTGATCCATTCTGGGCCTAAAACTTGTTATACCACTTTTCTTTGTACCGTTTTACACAATACAATGCGTTCGAATTTCGCAGTACTCATAAGTGACGTTACAAGCCCCGTGTACGTTACCCCAACAGGAAAGTGGCTCCTAGAGTGATATGAGTGGAACGTATAATTAGTGCGTAATCTGCTGTGAATGTGCGCCACACAAAAAATTTGTGCGTGTCGTCGTTTTTGAAAAAAAAAGGAAAAAACAATGCCTGCTGGAGTAACGCTGTTCCAGCAGGAAAATTCTAAACGAATGATCGGAGTGAAAAATATTGTGCATGTGCAGAGAGCTTGTATTTTGCCGTCAATGTTCCTGTATATATTTATTTTGCCGCCAGATTAATTATATGTTCCACTCATATAACTCCAGGAGGAGCTCGTGGCTAAATAATAACAGCCGCACGGGTCGATCATCAAGGTTACGCAACACTTGACGAGGTCGGTCCGTGGATGGGTGACCATTTCAACATACCGAGTTTCCTCGGTGCCTCGGAAAGCACGTTAAGCCGTTGGTCCCGGCTGTCATTTGAAGATCTTTGACAGTCGTTACGGGCAGTCAGAAGCTTGAGATCTGATACCAGTCTAGCCAAGGGGTACCGTGTTACACAGTTACTGGGTTGTAGAGGTCAGATAGGCAGTCGCTCCATGTAAAACACTGGTACTTAGCTGAATCCGGTAAGACTGGAAGCCAACCCCAATATAGTTGGGAAAAGGCTAGGCAGATGATGATATAACTCCAGGAGCCACTTTCCTGTTGGGGTAATGTACACACAAGCCCCCACTCCTGAACTTTGATGCGGTTTATCTTTATCAATTCTAATTGATGCGATAAAGTAAAAAATACGTCCAATATTTTGTTGATATCTAACTGACGGTCCTAGAATTATATTTACAATGCATGTCCTCGAAAAGAGGGTTTTCCAAGCAGCCAAACTGTGCGGAAAGTGTCACTTTTTTTACTAGTGCTTTTTACTTTCCTGTACTTTTTTATTTTTTAACTCCAACGTCAGCTCACCGCATAGAGTTTTTATTATTTGAGTAAAGTTTTAAAAATTAGTTAAGTACAGATAATCATTCATATAAAAGGTAAAACAAAACGAATTCTTCATTTAAGGCGTTTTATATTACTCTAGATTTAGATTTTGATCAATAAATTAATTTTAAATATTCATTAAATATGTTTGGCAGAATGAATATTTAGCTCTTGCCTTTTTGCGTTACGACGTGACAGCTATTTGCACATGCGCAGTAGCATAGATAATGCGCAGTAGATATGCCCGAGGAACTATGAACTATTAGTTAATCTGTGGATATGCTGAGCGCCCTTGAATAAGCGCCATTTTATTAATTTCTTCCTTGGTTCAGATATATTTTTTTATTTCCTCGCACAATGCATAGTAAAATGTTGTATGATACACGTGCGTAAGATGATTTCCGACTCTTGTCGATTTATCCACTCATCGGAAATCACCTACTTGCCGCACTTGTAGCATAAATAACAATTTATGCTACAAGTGCGGAATAGGGATGATTACTGGGTGAAAACCCAGTAATCATCCCTATTACAAGAATTATGGTCTATACCCCTACACCAAGTGCGATAAAATGCGGCGGCACTTGGGGAGGCCTATGTTAGGCAGTGGACGTCTTTCGGCTATGATGACGATACCACTAAACCATCTGCCCCTCTTACAGCCTGTGTCAAGCACGGCAGCAACCAGCGCAGGCATGTACCGAGTGACAGGATGTGGTGCAGTAGAAGTGGCCGCACATCTCCGTCTGCTGGGGGAGAGCCTCGCCATCATAGGAGAACGACTCAAGGAGCATGAGGTAAGAGTTACAAGTATTTAGTAAATCGTCATTGTTGTAGTCTATATCTGAGCTGTGTAAGTACAGGCATATTTATGTGATGAGACATATCTAGGAGCTCAATCCTAAATATAATATTAACAGCTGCACGGGTCGAACGTTAAACAAGGCTTGCTGAGGTTGGATAAAAAAACCGACAAGCTGGCAACTCGGCGTCGATGTTTAAGTCTCTGGAGTTCAAAGTCAAAATTCTATATTTCAATTAGGCCATTATGCAGCACCTTTCAACGTCAAAAATTTAAAGGTGTAATAATTGATTCTACAGTCCATTCGAAAAAGTAGCTTGTTATGAAGAAGAACGGACAAGAAAATCCACACTTAAACTAATAAAAAAAAATTACAACATTTACATACATTTATTTATATACGTGAGAGTGATGCACCCTGACTAACACTATTATACTACGTATAGGTATAAAGTATAACATGCTAAGCAGGTAAATTAATTCATTTGATAAATAGGAACATGGTTCTCACATACTTACAAATATTGCAAACATAGGTAAATTACCTAATTCAACATCAATGGAATAGTGTGCGAGTCTGACTCTACCAGTGCCTCATTGCCAATGAGTTTCTTAGCCCGCTTTTCGATATATTTTTATACTAGCTATTCCCTGCGGCTTCGCTCCCGTGGACCACCCCACAGGACCCGTTTTCGGGATAAAAAATAGCCTATGGCACTCAGGAATAATGTAGCTTTCCATTGGTGAAAGATTTTTTTAAATCGGTCCAGTAGTTTCGGAGCCTATTCGGTACAAACAAACAAACATACAAAAAAATCTTTCCTCATTATAATATTATATAGTATAGATAAAAACAAAGTTAGGTTAGTTACACCATTTATAACTCGAGAACAGCTGAACCGATTTACAAAATTTTTCATTGATTCGATTTTTCTCCGTCCCGGATAACAGAATAACTATTAAAACTTCAAAAAAATAAGGGTTTTTTTGTATTCTTCTTCCTGTACGTTTTGAGAACACAGTGCCATCTCTGATACATGACAGAATACAGAGGTAGGATAGGGTAGGTAGGTAAGGTAGGGTAGGTAGGTAGGGTAGGGTAGGTAGGTAGGTAGGGTAGGGTAGGTAGGTAGGTTAGGTAGGTAGGGTAGCATAGGTAGCCAGTTGACGGGAGTAAAGCCGCGGGCACAGCTAGTAATGAAATATATTGGAGTGTCTGTGTGTGTGAGTGTCTGTCGGGACTGTATCAGGCTTGCAGTCAGACCAGATACAGTTACATACATCGTTCAATATAATTTTACATGAAGCGTGGTTTTTATCATATCTAATTTGACCATTTCTCCTCTACAGGGCCAAATCGCAGTATCGGGCTCCGTTTCAGTGCTGCTGGACACTCTGCTGTGCTCGCTGGCGCCGCTGCTGAGCGTGTGCCGCGCGCTGCCCGCCATCGCGCCGCCCGCGCGCACGCTGCAGGACACGCTGCACAACATCGCTTACATCATGCCCGGACTGTAGTGCCAGTCTACTGTGTGTGTGTCACTGCAAGACACAGCGTTTCGCGGCGCCAAAGACGTTGTTTTTCTGTTCACGGAGAAGCGGCGTTTACAGCGGCCCGCGTCATCGCACGCGCAAACACAAACATATGGCAATGTACAGTCGGTAATAGCTGTTACCTGACCCACCCTAAAAACGAACGAATTTGAACGCTCCGCATGTAACATTAAGGATTATTTAATTGTATGTGTTTATCAGACTAGCGCTACTCGATGAACAAATACAATAATAATACATATACGCAAATTTGATCTTTACAACGTCATCGTTAGAATATTTATAACTGCAAACAATTGAGTATGCGATTTTCATTTTTATACTCTAAGACAAAAAGTTTATCCGAGTATTGTAATAGAATTAGTGTCATTGCTACTAATTGCTTATTTTAACGATAATATTCTAGTAGATCTGGTCTCGTGGTTCGTGTATAAGGCTGAGGAGAACAAGATGCGAGTTCAAATCCTGCGTCAAGAATATTATTGTTTTGCTTTCAATTTAGAATCTATACAATAATAATTATTTCTTACGTTATTTATAGACGGGCACATTCTTAAAATATTAAATTTCTAAATTGGTAATGTTTTCGCCTAACTTGTAATAAGTGGGTAGTTGAAAGACAAATATGCGTATTCATTATAAAACTGATAGTCAAATGTTACTAAGTTTAAGAGTAGGAAAATAAAAATAACCGTGACAATAAAAACAAAGCCAGTCTACGCATAATTGCAGTTATCTATCTAAATTGCGAAAAACAACGTCTCTTTCCATTTTTTTTTATTTAACGTTATCATAATCATGATTGTTTTTCATTTTATGTTGTTATTTATATTTAATAAGTTAATTTAAATTAACTATTTTAATTTAATATAAATAATATTATGAATTCAAAAAACAATTGAATTTTAAAGTAAAAAGTAGGGGAAGGTAATTAAAAAAAAAAAAAACTCGCAACAATGTTGACATAGGTTCACTGATGCAACCACTAGACCAAATCGATTTAACAAATATTGTTGAAATTAACATCACGGTGACAAAACAGTATTCAAACGCTTACCTACCCTAACGTTACGTGTTACAGATCAAATTTGCACAACTGTATTCTATAATATTTGTCTGAATAACACTTATTTACTGCTAATTGCATTAGGTTCAAAATCGTCTAACTTTTAGTGAGTCGGCTAGCGGCAGGGTGGGTCAGGTAACAGCTATTACCGACTGTACGATGTTGTTTTAAGAGGCGCGGGGCGTTGAGCGGGACGTCAAGAATGGTGTTGGCCGCCACATAGCGTGTAGCGTTAAACGCGGCGGCGGGAAATAGAATCGGCTACTTCTTATAATAAACTGGCTTCGCCCGCGTGAAAGTAGAAAATTATTCCAATGGAACATATTCCCGAGATAAAAAGAACCCCATGTGCTATTCCTGACTATAATTTACTCCTGTGCCAAATATCATCCAGATCCGTCCAGCCTTTTGAGCATGAAGAAGTAACAAAGACACTCACAAACTTTCGCCTTCATAAAAATAGTGTGTGTAAGGGACAGATTTATATGACTTGTATTATGCATCTAAGAGCTTATGGTCACGACTGCGGTCTTAGCGGCACGCGGGGTGGTTTCGGTGAGCGGAGCGTTGTGCACGCCACGTAACCTCAGTAGCGTTTTTATATCGAGAATGTTTTGAAATCCATATAGGTGGTGTAATCTTAGCTGACTTAAATTTGAGCGTCTGAAAGTGAGTTACATACGAAAAAAAAAACCATTAATTGTCCACCTTTTTTTTTTCAAAGTATAACATTAACTGGTTCACAGAAATCATTAAAAACTAAAGTTATTTGATTTTTTTGTTAACTTTCATTAACTTAGAGTTGCCATTTTATACTTATTCTGCCAATAGACAAGTAGAAGTAACTGTAGTAGAAGGTAAGTATAAAATCATTATTGTTTTTTATACTACCCTGTCTATTATACATAATAAACACTGCCTAAGAAATTCGTTTAGGCGCATTATGTCCAATTCGCAAAATGTCCAATGGGCTCAAAATGTCCAATTCGCAAAATGTCCAATGGGCTCAAAATGTCCAATTCACAAACTGTTCAATTCGCAATTAGTCCAATTCGCAAATTCAAGGTGAACCAGTTGTTGAGTGCGTTACTCCAGCCAGATAATGTCGAAAATCGTCATCACTGCAATAGATATACAGCTTCTGTAATTGATAAATTGATAGTTTTTTAATTATTTGATAAAAACTGTTCCGGCTGGAGTAACGTTACCGCAGCCAGATCTTTTGTTTTCTAACGGGTATGTTGAAATAAATGTTATCTAAATAATTAGATATCAATTTGAAATAAATGGTACAACTTAATTTGTATTTTTATTTGCTATGGTTGCGAAGATATTTAAAATCCTGCTGCAGTAACGTTTGCACGATTGCTGCATCTCGGAATTGACTAAACGGATGATTATAATTTTTGTACATGACATCTGGCTAATTGGTTATAATCTGTTACGCAATAAAATAATCCACAATATTGCACCGTTTTGAAGTTATTTTAGTAAATATAAATATGCTTTAATAGGTCCTAGCATTGCCAATAAGCAGTCCAAAGTAAGATTCAAAATTGAAACGTTATTATATTCCAATTCGCAAATTGTCCAATTTGCAATTTGTCCAACTAGCAAATGATCCAGTAAGCAAATTGACCAATTCAAATTATAGTCGTTAATTAGGTATAGATGTCCTTGTTAGGCATTTTAATTCTCCTAAATCTCTTTCATACGCAGAGATTATTGAGCTTTACAACCGCATCGTAGTAGATTCGTTCAAGGCATTAAAAAACATTGTTTACGGAGTTTAGTAGATAGATAATACGTTTTTGTTTCCTTTAATTTCGTTTTTTGATATTTTTATAATCAACAAACCTATGTATTAATATGATACTATGCTACAATAAGTACTTACTACTATTATTACTATTCAATTGTATTCTATTCTGCCCGCCCCTCACCACACGGCTAGTAACCACATTTTCAGTAATTAAACGTAGTATTTTTTGAGTGATTTGAGTGACATTTGAGTTATTATGATTTATCAGGCTTAATTATTTATACCGATATGTGTTTTTTTTCTAATATATGTGTTGATCATTAATTTTATGCATTTTTACTTCGAGCCGAATGAACCAACCAACTCACCCAACCTCACGTGGGGGTCGTCTAACTAAGCCTCTCGTAATAAAGGACGGCTGGACCAATTGCGAACGGACTAATTGCAATGTAAATTGGACCAATTGCGAATTAGACAGCTGGACATTTTGCGAATTTTACATAATGCGAAGATTTTGACACAAGATTATAAATAAAAAAACAAAATAACGAAATGACTCTTGTATGGATCATTATGTAACTTGCAGAATGATAAAGAACTGTTACCTGTCGAAAAAGCGCGCGTTGATTGTGTGTATATAGTCTGAATGTTTCTAATAAATTGTGGTTGGAACTTATTTGCATTTAATTAAGTAAGCTCATCAGGTAGTAGAAAAATAATCGTTCGTGTCTCGCATAAAAAGGCGCTTTATGCTCGACACGAAATGTAGGTACTATTGTTATTTTAATTAGACTGAGTAAATGAATTAACAAAACAGATTATGTCTTAAGTGTAGGTGTTCATTGCTGCTAAGAATACTGTAATGTAGTAGAAATACATGAATTACTTTCAATTAATGATAGGCAAAAAGATTTGTATCGAATTAAAAAAAATTGGTAGTTGTCGACGACCTTTTGATACACGTCAAAGTCGCTTACTTTATATTAAACTAGCTGACCCGGCAAACTTTGTTTTGCCATAAAAACACCAAACATTCACATTCCCTATCTACCCTACCCTACCTACCAACCTCCCTACCTACCCAAGCTACCTATCCCACCCTACCTACCCATTTTTTTTTGTTTTTAAACCTTCCCTGTATTCTGGCGAACAAAACAAAAAAGAATTATTCAAATCGGTTCAGCCGTTCTCGAGTTTTAGCGAGACTAACGAACAGTGATTCATTTATATATATGTAGGAGGAAGGTATATGACTAATAATCTAGAACAAAGAAGTATGACGCATGTAAACTTATTAATTCAGTTTTGTTTAATTGGCAACATTTAGCCTACGATTCAATCTCAGTTCGATTTTATTCGATTGACAACACTTTATTTGGCTTATGTCAAAATACTCGATTTTGATTGGATGTTAAAAGCTGTGAACTTTGCCCGAGGTGTTCTTAAACCAATGAAAGCAGGGTAGCCAATAATAATGGCGACCTGAGCGAAGTCTCCCGCCATGTTTGGTCGGAAAAAGGAACGCGCGGTAGGGCGTTTGCAAAAAGTTGAAAAAAAGAGTTGTGAGGGAAATAATTGAGAAGTAGCCTAAAGTGTGGCGTTATAAACTTGAAAGTGTGTTTTGTTGAGAGAAAGCGAAACGAATAGGTGGCCGAATTCGCTGCTTTGATAAGATTGGAACAAGGACTATCTCCAAAATGGCATAAGTTACCTGCTTTGTAGCATGCATATACCCACGAAAGCCCACAAGATCGAGTGTTTATCCAAGATAGCCCTCCTATTTGCGACATATATATAGATTAAATATACTCTTTGGAAAGAGTAGATGTTGGGAATTCTACCCAACAGTTTGGGTGGCCGGAGCACGCCGTCTACGCTGCACATACATCCGCGTGACCCACACGGCATCGGTGTGTGAGTGCGCAGCGCGGCGGCGACGCGGCGCGGCTCGGCGAACACTCGCTACCACGGACTCCACCGAGACAATCGACACCTCTCTTAAAACCAAATAATTTGTAATTATAACAGCATTCAAATCATTTCGCCTAAAATACAGTCCACTCATTTTCATTCACGAGCTAACAGTAGATTTATATAAAGTAAGCGACACGTTTTATGCTGAAATAACTAGGTTAGGGAAATACTAATGCAATATTGCCCTTTTACCTACTTAAAATTGAATAACATTACCTAATAAACACATTAGAAGTTACTTTACAGACATAACCCACAAAAGTTCATGACTGAATATTTATTATTCTTGACATTCTCGAACAAAAATTCTTGCACAAACTAATTCAGAAGATGACCCAAAATCGTATAAAATATTTAGTACTGTGCTTAGCCGCTGAGTTCGTTGCTCCTACACCGCTGTGTCCCAGCCGCCCTGTGTCATGACGTCGCACTCATTTGCTTGTATAGTTCTCGCCAAACTTCTGGGCCGCCCTGAAGTTGGCTTACTGATGCGGAAGGCACGGATCGGGCTGTTTTTGTATGAGATTTATTACTGCGCAGCTATTTTAGCCAACTTCAGGGCAGCCAAGAAGTTTGGAGAGAACTATACGTTAGTTGCCGCCGCACCTCACGCGTTTTTTTTTTTTTTTTTTTTTATGGGTTTGCTCTTGACTCTAGTCTAGGTCATAGGTGACAGAGTCGACTATGGAGTGAGCTTACCCAGAAGAAGCCTGTTCACTCTAACTTTGAAGAGATTCGGGTTGAATGCGTTCGGAAACACAGACGCAGGTAGTGAGTTCCATTCATTCGCTGTGCGCATTATGAAGGATGTTTGAAAGCGCTTGGTGCGAATTGGTGTTTTCATTATGAGCGGCGTTTACCAAGCGTGCTTCAAACATTTTATACCTTTGATCTTACCGCTCGCCGCCCCGAGCTAAGCTGCCGCTCACAGCGGCAAGGCCCGTAAGTGTATGACAGTTAAATAAATGAAATTGAAATATGACTAAAATTATCGCAGTTTTTTTGGACAGGATTGTAATACCACATACTATGTCAAACAAATGAAATAAAATATAATTTTAATGAAAAATGAATTTTATTTGAAAAAAAATAGTATTTTTATGGCGGCTGTAGGTACACTCCCGCGCGAGAGCCCGTGAGTATGATGTACATTGCATTACTGTGTTCAAACATGAAGTATTTTGTTTAAAAACTCGATGTCCTGCGTTTCCTCGGGCTCTCGCGCGAGTACAGTCGGCATTACACATTTCGAGACCCACAGGCGTGCTAAATTTTTTACCACTTCTGAAACCTTCCAATACCACTCACAGCGTGTGCGTCAGCCGACGATTGGTTCAGTTATTAGTCATTCGAGATGTTAAGACGGCACTCGATCGGCGTAAAAATACTACCTAAAATGCAACGCTACCTCCTCCCGCAGCAAAAGGTTTGACCGCCATCAATCGACCGACGTCTTTCATCTCACATGTGATTGGTCGATTGACGGCGGTCAACCCCTTTGCCTTGCCGAATTCACTTACGCAATTAGGCTGCTGGACTATCCGTACAAGACAACAGGGCAGATCATCATCAATACATATAATAAATCTGTATCTGTTTGTACATCGTAAAAAATTGCCAAAAAAATAGCCAGGGTGTTAAAGGATAACCAACAGAACCCATTTCCAGCATTTTTGTCTGTTTATTTGTGCACGCATCACGTGAAATTTACGAAACCAATGTAGGTAACTTTTATGCATAAAAATTGTGCGTAACTTGAAGAATTACTTAGTTTTTGTTTCATCGCAATCGGTTCACTCTATCAAAAGTTAGATGAATTTAAAGTGTTCAAGAAGTAAAATTATCACAGCACACGTAATTCAGTTACTCGTACAGTTGAACTCGCTATTCGATAGATGGCGTTGTGCATTTAGTCATTTTCTGAATCGCGGTGTTAAGATTCTACGCGAAAGAATGACACTAGAAAAAATTGGTATGTAGGTAAGTAGGGTAGGGTTGGCAGGCAGATGACGGGAGCGAAGCCGCGGGCACAGCTAGTTGTTGAATAAATCTTCTCTTCAGCTAGGGTTAAAAACAAAATGATGCCAGTAATCCTACAACAATACTTTTCTGTTAGGTATATCTGCAATTAGACTTCAATATTTTAAACAGATGTGTTCATTTGGCAGTAGGAGTGCGCTGTCCAGTCAAAGGTGTGCAATTGATGTTTACCTTATTTCAGAGATACAGACAGGTTTTCTTATTTGGGTATCTACCTAATAAAAAAACAACAATTTAACAGCATCAAAAATATGTATTTTTTTTTTAAATTATACATTTTTACTAAACGGTCAGTATATTTGGCAGTGGAGTGGTTTAGGCAGTTATCTTTCAGCCTCAAAACAAAACTTAAGAAGTACTTTTAGAACTAAATTATTAAAGTTATATAAATCTGTACACAGTGCGCATACCGAATAGTGTGCGCACTAAATAACTATTTATGATAGTATCTATTTTCGTAACAAAAAAATCATGACAAAGTCAACGGTGTTGGTACACTTTTAAGGTTTTCCCCAGTGTGATGTTTAAGAATATGAAGTTTTAAAGTGCCCTTTTGATTACAACTATACCGACATACGTCACATTTGTAAGGTTTATCACCAGTGTGTGTCCGAAAGTGTCTATTCAAATCACATTTTATATAAAAACTACGCTGGCATATATCACATTCAAAAGGATTTGCCTCAGTGTGGCGTCTAAGAATATGTTTTGTTAAATCACACTTTTCATAACACCTGTATTGGCATACTTCACATTTAAAAGATTTATCACCAGTATGTATACGAACATGTTTTGTTAAAACTGCCTTTTCGTTACAACTGTACTGGCATACTTCACATTTGTAAGGTTTTCCCTGAGTGTGGCGTTTATGAATATATTGAACATGTCTTGTTAAATTATTTTTCTGTTTGAAACCACGCTGACATACTTCACATTTGTAAGGTGTTTCATTACTGTGTATACAAACATGTTTTTTTAAATCATTTTTTACACCGAAACTACGCTGACATATATCACATTCAAAGCGTTTTTCCGAAAAGTGGCGTCTATTTATATGTCTTAATAAATTACTCTTCTCATTACAGCTGTACTGGCATAATTCACATTTACATGGTTTTTCATTAGTATGTATCCGAATATGTTTAATTAAACAGTTCTTTCGAAGACTACTATACTGACATACTTCACATTTATAACGTCTTTCATTACTGTGTATACAAACATGTTTTTTCAAATAATTTTTTACACCGAAACTACGCTGACATATATCACATTCAAAGCGTTTTTCCGAAATGTGGCGTCTATTTATATGTCTTGATAAATTACTTTTCTGATTACAGCTGTACTGGCATAATTCACATTTATATGGTTTTTCATTAGTATGTATCCTAATATGTTTAATTAAACAGTTCTTTCGAAAACTACTATACTGACATACTTCACATTTGTACGGTTTTTCTATAACACATTGTCTTCGATATTTAGTTACATCATCACTGTCATTATCTTTGTTCGATATTTTACATCTGATATCATCTTTGTCACTATTATAACAAACATTTCTATCTAAATTAGTATTATTTAGACTTCTATTAACTCTAGGTTTTGTATAATTTAAAGGTTCTTTGAATTTCTGAAACTGTTTGGACGTACGATATTGAGTTGTCTGGATAACTGTCGATTGTTCATTTTTCTTTTCCTCTTCTATAATTACATCTATTTGTTTTGTGCTTCGTATAAGTAGATTTGGTTTCTTCGCAACAGGTGCCCCTGTGATTATAAATCTAGTAAGTACCACATTTAAAGTATGATCAAATGTATAGGAGTTTTAATGGTTCACACTAGGACCAAAGAGTTGCTTTTTGTTGCTGATAACCCCACTAAAGATTAAGCAAGACATGGTGCGGGGCGGTGGTGGTACTCTTCTTCAAGAAGGGTGACAAGTGACAACGCCCTGCTGAAGAACTGATATAGCCCCATCTCACTTCTTAGCCATGCCTACAAGCTGTTTAGAGTCATCGCGAAGCGTCTCGCGCGCAGATTTGACGATTTCCAGCCTCCCGAACAAGCCGGATTCCGTAAAGGCTTCAGAACCGTATACCACAGACTGTGTGTGACCGTAGTTGCGGCAGGATATACAGAAGACCGAAGAGTACAACCTGCCTCTCTGTTTAGCGTTTGTGGACTACGAGAAAGCCTTCGATTCGATCGAAATTTGGGCTGTACTGCAGTCTCTCCAACGGTGCCAAATTGACTACCGGTACATCGAAGTGTTTGTACAAATACGCCACCATGTCAGTTCGACTTCAGGACCAGGCGTCGTACCTATCCTTCTGCAGCGAGGTGTGAGACAGGGAGACGTCATATCTCCGAAACTGTTCACCACTGCACTGGTCTTCAAGGTTCTGGACTGGAGAGGGCTCTACATCAACGTCGATGGCGAGTACATCACTCACCTTCGGTTTTCCGACGATATAGTAGTCATGGCTGAGACCATGGAGGACCTCAGTAAAATGCTCGATGATCTCAATAGAGCTGCCCAAAGAGTGAGTCTTAAAATAAACACTCCTATCAAGGTCGGAGATTCTACACTCGAAATTGTGGACGACTATGTCTACCTGGGACAAGTGATCCAGTTGGGTAGGGCCAACTTCGAGAAAGAGGTCAACCGTCGAATCCGACTCGGCTAGGCAGCGTTCGGGACATCTTACCACAGTGTCTCAAGACGAAAGTCTATGACCAGTGTGTGTGTTGTCCAGTGATGACCTATGGCTCTGAGATGTGGTCGCTCACAATGAGCATCATAAGAAAGCTTACAGTCACCCAAAAGGCAATGGAGAGGGTTATGCTCGGAGTCTCCTTGCGTGATCGAATCAGAAATGTAGAGATTCGCAAGAAAACCAGGGATACCGACATAGCCCGAAGAATTGCCAAACTTTAGTGGCAGTGGGCAGGGCACATTACTCGCAGAACGGATGGCCTATTGGGCAGAAAAGTTCTGGAGAGGCCACCGCGAACCGGCAGACGTTGCGTTGGAAGGCTTCCCACTAGGTGGACCAATGACCTGGTGATGGTTGCGGGGATCCGCTTAGTGCGAGAAGCACGAGGCCGGTCAACGTGGCGACGCTTGCGGGAGGCCTATGTATCAGTGGACATCTTTCGGCTGATATGATGACTGACATACATCACATGTAGTCCGGTCAAATTAGACATATTAATTCGCATAGAGCTGAAAATTGGTACGAATGTTCGGAACACTATTATAAATTAAAAGTTTATTGCATGGGATCGATGGGGAAAAAGTCCCCATCGATCCCACACTAGCAATAAATTTTATTCAAGGTCAATGTTCACAAATATAAGATTTTTGCGTTTTTAGCCGAAAGGTAAGTTTTATGGTAAAAATAGACCAGACAACCAAGAAATAAGTTTTTAAACTTATAACTTATTTCTTGGGTTAATAAACTTGAAACTTGGCACACATACCGACTTAAGTAAACAGTAAAGGTTGTTATTACTAGATTTTCGAAACTTCCCCCAAAATACGATTTAAGGGGTGTAAAAGTATTTTTGAAGAATCTTATTTCTTGGGTTAATAAACTTGAAACTTGGCACAAATACCGACCTAAGTAAACAGTAAAGGTTGTTATTACTAGATTTTTGAAACTGCCCTCAAAATACGATTTACCGGGAGTTAAAGGTTTTTTGAAGAGGGTTAAATAAACTTAAAATTTGACATAAATATAAATACCAACCTAAGTAATTATGGGGATGGTTTGAAAAACTTATAAAGGTTGTCATTATAAGTTTTTCAAACCACCCCCATAATGCGATTTAGCGGGTATTCAAGTCTGCTAAGAATCTTACTCCACAGGTTTTCGTTTTTGATGTAAGAGTCTAGGTGAGCACTATGAAGGAAATTTCGTATTCAAGTTTTTTTAAGAAATCTTTTTGCGCTATCTGACTAACACAAACAAAAAATATAATGGAGAAGAAAGGAGTGAATAACATATTTGGGTGTGTGGTATTCATTCCACATCCTTCAGTCTACTTACGTTTTATAACACACTATACAAACCACACCTTCATATCTTTTGATATTGTATCAACTCATATAACTCATTTTTATGTATTCTTTGTATTTTTTAAACCTGAAAAGCATATATTTTATACTCTGACATTTTTAACTGATCTCATGATCTGACATCTGTCTGTCTATTTTAATTTTAATTTCTAAGGCCATAGACATAATATACCATGGACTAGTTCGACGTCCTTAAAGGTCGTTCTACATTATAAGGGCAGCGGCAGACTGCCCCCCTTTGTAAACCCGTTTTTATTCGTTTGGTCTTTATTTTTATTTGAGATTTTGAATTTGAAATTTAGGAGAGATGTCAGAACGAAGGAAAAACGGGCGTCAGCCTTTTTAGTTTGAAATCTGGAAAGTCGGTTGACTAATTAATATTACCACTGTATCTGTAAAACTCTTTAAAACATAATACGAGTATATACGGCCTGTGAATGTTATAAACTTTGAAGTGCAATAAATTTAATTTATTGAGTGTGAACTTAAATGTGAGCATTTTACTGGTTCATTAACCTCGTCGGTCACCGCTTCCTATTGAAGGGCTCTTTCGATCGGCGTATTAAGCCTGCCCGTTATCCTGACTATCCGTTCAGCTGTCTTGACCATCAATCTGTGTGCCTGCCTATCCGATCGCCTGCTTGTTCGTCGTGGTGCCTGCTCACCTGCCTACCTCGGACATTCCACGCCTTCCTGCCCGCCTGCTTCCTGGTTAGCTACCTAAGTCGTGCGAAGCCGGCCCATAGTTTCTAAACTCTATATCCATTTTATTTTTATAGCTTTAATTTTAATAATCCGTGTTTAATCTTTTTTTTTTATTAACGTAGCATACGTTTATCCCAACTGAGCTACACGTAACGCTATAGTTGTTAAAAACTCGAGCCTCAACAGGGCAAAAAGGGGTTATTAAGTTTTTAGGGGAGTAACCTAAAATGTATTATACTTTAAAGGCCGATTTTTCAATAGTCTGATAACTTTAACTCAGGAATAAAAATGGCCGTTTGACATATTTTCTATACAAAAGCTGTCGTATGGAAAATTTTATTCCTGTAATAAAAGTTACCAGACTATTGAAAAATCGGCTCTAAGTCAAATAACGAATCGTCCCAAACCAATTAACTCTAGACATCTACAACCCATTTTTAGTAATTTAACAATAGCTTATTCTTGGTCGCCTTCACTAACTGCACATAAGAAAGTCATCTGTAGGATAAAATACGAAATAACGCGAACGAAGTCGCAGCCGGAGTGCTAGTCAGTCATAAAATAATCAGTAAGGTTAAAAAAAACAGTTGAAAACTCGAATAGGTAATTATAGTAAATATAATTTTAATTCTCGTATAAGCTGTAAGATTTCCGAATAAAATAAAATAAAATATCTCAATTCGTTTAATTTGTGCTCGGCTCGTCTAGCTTAGACGCAGCTTTAGAAGTACTTTTACAACTAAATTATTAAAGTTATATAAATCTGTACACAGTACGTACACTTATCTAAATAACTATTTAAGGTAGTCTCTATTTTCGTAACAAAAACTTCATGATAAAGACAACGGTGTTGGTACACTTTTAAGGTTTTGCCCCAGTGTGGTGTTTAAGAATATGATTTTTTAAAGTGCCCTTTTGATTACAACTATACTGACATACGTCACATTTGTAAGGTTTTTCACCAGTGTGTGTCCGAAAGTGTCTATTCAAATCACATTTTATATAAAAACTACGCTGGCATATATCACATTCAAAAGATTTTTTCTCAGTGTGTCGTCTAAGAATATGTTTTGTTAAATCACACTTTTCATGACACCTGTACTGGCATACTTCACATTTAAAAGGTTTATCACCAGTATGTATACGAACATGTTTTCTTAAAACTGCCTTTTCGTTACAACTGTACTGGCATACTTCACATTTGTAAGGATTTCCCAGAGTGTGGCGTTTATGAATATATTGAACATGTCTTCTTAAATTATTTTTCTGTTTGAAACCACGCTGACATACTTCACATTTATAAGGTTTTTCATTACCGTGTATACTAAAATGTTTTGTTAAATCATTTTTTTCACTAAAACTACGCTGACATATATCACATTGAAAAGGTTTTTCTTCAATGTGGCGTCTATTTAAATGTCTTATTAAATGACTCTTCTGATTACAGCTGAACTGACATACTTCACATTTGTAAGGTTTTACTTTGACACATTGTCTTCGATATCTAGTTACATCATCACTGTCATTATCTTTGTTCGATATTTTACATCTGATATCATCTTTGTCACTATTATAACAAAAAATTGAATCTAAATTAGTATTATTTAGACTTTTATTAACTCTAGGTTTTGTATGAATTAATGGTTCTTTGAATTTCGGAAACTGTTTGGACGTACGATATTGAGTTGTCTGGATAACTGTCGATTGTTCATTTTTCTTTTCCTCTTCTATAATTACATCTGTTAGTTTTGTTCTTCGTATAAGTAGTTTTGGTTTCTTCGCAAAGGGTGCCCCTGTGATTATAAATCTAGTAAGTACCACATTTAAAGTATGATCAAATGTGTAGGAGTTTTAAAGGTTCACATTAGGACCAAAGAGTTGCTTTTTGTTGTTGACAACCTTACAAAAGATTAAGCAAGGCATGGTGCGGGGGAGTGGTGGTACTCATCTTCAAGAAGGGTGACAAGTGACAACGCCCTGCTGAAGAACTAATATAGCCCCATCTCACTTCTTAGCCATGCCTAAAAGCTGTTTAGAGTCATCACGAATCGTCTCGCGCGCAGATTTGACAATTTCCAGCCTCCCGAACAAGCCGGATTCCGTAAAGGCTTCAGAACCGTAGACCACAGACTGTGTGTGACCGTAAGAGCGGCAGATTATACAGAAGACTGAAGAGTACAACCTGCCTCCCTGTTTAGCGTTTGTGGACTACGAGAAAGCCTTCGATTCGATGGAGACTTGGGTTGTACTGCAGTCTCTCCAACGGTGCCAAATTGACTTCCGGTACATCGAAGTGTTTGTACAAATACGCCACCATGTCAGTTCGACTTCAGGACCAGGCCTCGGAACCTATTCTTTTGCAGCGAGGTGTGAGACAGGGAGACGTCATATCTCCGAAACTGTTCACCAGGAGGATGTCTTCGAGGTCCTGAACTGGCGAGGGCTCTACATCAACGTCAATGGCGAGTACATCACTCACCTTCGGTTTGCCGACGATATAGATGGATGGATCATTAAGGTTTTACACTCGAAGTTGTGGACGACTATGCCTACCTGGGACAAGCGATCTAGTTGGGTAGGGCCAACTTCGAGAAAGAGGTCAACCGTCGAATCCGACTCGGCTAGGCAGCGTTCGGGAAATTGCGAGGTATCTCCATGCAATTTCTCGTCCATCTTACCACAGTGTCTCGAGACGAAAGTCTATCACCAGTGTGTGTTGCCAGTGATGACCTATGGATCTGAGACGTGGTCGCTCACAATGGGCCTTATCAGAAAGCTTACAGTCAGCCAAACGGCAATGTAGAGGGCTATGCTCTCGGTGTCTCCTTGCGTGATCAAATCAGAAATGTACAGATCCGCAAGAGAACCAGGGATACCGACATAGCTCGAAGAATTTCCAAACTTAAGTGGCAGTGGGCAGGGCACATTGCTCGCAGAACGGATGGCCGATTGGGCAGAAAAGTTCTGGAGAGGCGACCGCGAACCGGAAGACGTTGCGTTGGGAGGCTTCCCACTAGGTGGACCAATGACCTGGTGATGGTTGCGGGGATCCGCTGGATGCGAGACGCACGGGACCGGTCAATGTGGCGACGCTTGGGGTAGGCATATGTATCAGTGCACATCTTTCGGCTGATATGATGACTGACAAACATCACATGGTTTTTCGTAAGTGTGTATACAAATCTGA
This sequence comes from Orthosia incerta, assembly GCA_948252205.1. NCBI lineage: Eukaryota > Metazoa > Arthropoda > Insecta > Lepidoptera > Noctuidae > Orthosia > Orthosia incerta. The sequence continues at coordinate 14,841,613 of OX411766.1, read as the reverse complement.
TTTGTTAAATCACCCTTTCGATTACAACTATACTGACACACTTCTCATTTGTAACGTTTTTCGCCAGTGTGTTTCTGATTATGTGTTTTTAACCCGTTGAATGCAATAATTAACAATAACAATTAATAACCGATTGTCTCACGCGTAGTTTTGCATTTTCGGCAGTAAAGAGGTTAATAGTTACGTTTCCAAAAACTATCAGTCAGCTGGGTGCTGGCAGGGGAGTTCTGTCTGTCTGTTCGTCTGGACCCTGTAAGATACTGTGCATTTCTCGAATTATGTGTTTTACTGCGTCAGATAACAGTCTTGCCACCACGCAGCTGATTGTTGTTTTCGTAATTTTAATTATTTAAATAATCACCTAGTCTAAATTTCATCCGACGCACTATAACTTTGTATCAAGTGGTTTTTTTTATAAGTTCATGCGAGCAGCTGACGCATAGTCCCAGTTTTTCAGCTCAGTAATTATGAGGTAAACTATTTATGCAACAGGTTTCAACTGGCGTGTTATTACTTTTTTTTACCATTCCTGAAACCTTCCAATCTATCCGCCTCAAAACAAAACTTAAGAAGGACTTTTAGAACTAAATTATTAAAGTTATATAAATCTGGTAACTATTTTAGGTAGTATCTATTTTCATAAAAAAAACTTAATGATAAAGACAACGGTGTTGGTACACTTTTAAAGTTTTTCCCCAGTTTGGTGTTTAAGAATATGAAGTTTTAAAGTGCCCTTTTGATTACAACTATACTGACATACTTCACATTTGTAAGGTTTTTCACTAGTGTGTGTCCGAAAGTGTCTATTCAAATCACATTTTATATAAAATCTACGCTGGCATATATCACATTCAAAAGGTTTTTCCTCAGTGTGGCGTCTAAGAATATGTTTTGTTAAATCACACTTTTCATGACACCTGTAATGGCATACTTCACATTTAAAAGGTTTATCACCAGTATGTATACGAACATGTTTTGTTAAAACAGCCTTTTCGTTACAACTGTATTGGCATACATCACATTTGTAAGATTTTTCCCGAGTCCCGAGAGATTTGTCCCGTCTATGAATATTTCGAATGTGTCTTGTTAAATTATTTTTTTGTTTAAAACCACGCTGACATACTTCACATTTATAAGGTTTTTTATTACTGTGTATACAAAAATGTTTCTTTAAATCATTTGTTTCACTAAAACTACGCTGACAAATATCACATTCAAAAGGTTTTTCCTCAGTGTGGCATCTATTTATATGTCTTGCTAAATTACGCTCCTGATTACAGCTGTACTGGCATACTTCACATTTGTAAGGTTTTTCTTCGACACTTGGTCTTCGATACCTAATTACTTCATCACTGCCATTATCATTGTTCGATATTTTACATCTGATATCATCTTTGTCACTATTAATACAATTTTTAATATCTATATTAGTATTATTCAGACTTCTATTAACACTAGATTTTGTACAAATTAAAGGTTCTTTGAATTTCGGAAACTGTTTGGACGTACCATATTGAGTTGGCCGGATAACTGTCGAGTCTGATTGTTCATTTTTCTTTTCCTCCTCTATAATTAAATCTTTTAGTTTTGTTCTTCGTATAAGTACTTTCGGTTTCTTTGCAACTGGTTCCCCTGTGATTATAAAGTCTATTAAGTACCACATTGATAAGTATGATCAAATATACAGGAGTTTTAATAATTCACACCAGGACCTAAGAGATGTTTTTTGTTGTTGACAACCATAAGTTAACTCAATTCTACTAAATAGCTAAGTGTAGCTTAATACTAGATGGCCTCCTTAATAGCTAAGTCATCATTCACGGAAATTCAAACGTTTCTTTATAACCCCTTTAACTCAAATCTTTCCTCACGATATGCTCCACATTCCTCGGTATCACAATACCCATACCAGAACAACCGATTTCCACACAACTTTCTAAGGCCCACTTGCACGTTTCGTCGGGTTAAATAAATAGATGTAGAGTTTATAAACTCAGAGTTAAGTCGTAAACATTTTTATCTACACTCACAACGTAATGTTCCAAATATGAATTCAAAAAATGTTGCATAAACACGTATTTTATATTCGTGGATAGGTAAATTTAAAAAAAAACCATGACAGTGCAACATTTTCCTTCGATTTTCAAACAATTGCATCATAAAATAACTTTTTTTCTATTACGATACAGGGCAAATCCAAGAAGTTAATCACTAAGGAGATGCCAAAAATTTTTTTTTGAAATGCCATTTTTATAGTACCTAATAAATAAAAAAATATTCCAATTTTAACTTGTCTGTGACAATGCCCGCTTTAGGCTTATTACGCACTGCGATTTTTATTTGCGCGAACTTTGTCTCTTTCCACCTGTTCATAGAGCTCAAAATATTCGCGCGAATTAAATTCGCGCCACGGTGCGGTGGATTCTGTGGCAAAACACGGATTTCTTGCGGTATTATTTCCGCACGATTTTTTACCGCAATGCGAGCAGCTTCATACAATTCAATAGGTCGCAGAACGGGCGGAAAAAAATCGCGTGAATAAATATCGCAGTGCGTGCTAAGCCTTAGCGCATGCGCAGTTAATGCGGTGATGTCACAGGTGATGTGCTGGGTTTTGGCGGTTTTGGCGCCATTCATACTGTACTGAATTTTATGAGTTTTTTAAATTGTTTAAAAATTTCTGATATTAATGAATATGAAGAAAATTTGACTCCGCCCGATATTTTAGATGCGGCGAAGGAAATTACTCATAATCTTATCAGCAAAGTCGAGAAAATTATATGATAAATGCTATCACGACTTTATGGCATGGAAAATGCAAAAAAGGTATTTAGTAGGTTCAATCCCAATGTATGAGTGTAGATAAAGTAGTGTATGAAACTGCACATAACTAGGTATTAAAACATTCGTGTGAATACTATTAAAAACCGAGCCGTATTAAAAACCTCGCCTACGGCTCGGTTTTTAAACACACACTCATGTTTTAATACCCCTTATTATGCAACAGTATCATAAACTACTATTATCTACACCCATGCTATAAATCCTCTATAAAAGTTCTTGAAACAGTTAGCTTATTGCCAACATTAAAACAGCCAGTGTCATAGTAACCATAATATCATCCAAACGGGTGTTATAATGTTGTACTAAATTTCATAATGCAAATCCTTTTTTACTCATCGAACAGCCACATTCTCATGGCATCTTTATGAATTTCAAAAAAAGAACATTATCATGCACGCGCGTTTCACTACCACAGCGCCGTAATTAAAAAAAAAACTTATTCGAATTTTTGAATTGACGTCGTATCCCGCCATTTTTGTTCAATAATAGTATTGAAAAAAAATACATATTTTGTTGTTTACAAAAATGAGTTATACAAGCTTTGATAACACACCACCAGATATTCCGAGTACATCAGGATCTGCCAACATTCAGCAAGGTGCAAATATTCACATGCGTTAAATTGTACGATCCAAAATGTAAATAATTATTACAATAAATAATTATATTATTACCAATATATAGTTTGTTTGTATTAGATACTCAGTAATTAAACTTTCCATGAATTTACATAGAGTTCTTACAACACTGTACAATTCCCTATGGTTTCAGAACCTTTATAGAGGATTCATATCATGGGTGTAGATAAAGTCTTGTATGCAACTGTTATAATTAGGTATTTAAACACTCATGTGATACTATTATTTCGTGTTTTAATGCCCCTTATTATACAACAGTTGTATAAATAACTATAAACTCATGATACGCGTTGCACCATTAAAAACTAATGCCGGGTTTACTAACCCGGTATTTAACTTGTCATTTTTGTCAATGTCTGTGCCCTGAAATGTAATCCGACCAAAATAAATGAATGAACTATGAACGGAACTTGTATGCATGTTCCTATTAAACTACATTACAATACGTAATACTTTCTTGTCTTTGAATTTGTAACATGACATTTCATTTTAATCGTATTGTACCTATTGCATCATTCGTTCACCGTCGCCATTAACCACCACCGTGCAGAATGTATTGATTTTACGGTAAGTGGCATACGACCACGGTTATCCTCTACGCTACGGAATTGTTTGTACATAACAATTTCAGATGCAAATATTTTCTTGTTTCATACTTTTTAGAGGGTGGTTTTAGTTTCAGAACTTATTTTTAATTAAAATATTTTGGGGTTTTTGCAGAGCCCGAGGGAACAAATAAAGATAAATGCATACATGCATACATACAAACCTATCAACAAACACAATGCGATGCCGCGCCGTAGTCGGATAAAAGTGAGTTTCGTGTGTCGGGAACAGAATCGACTTGTGCGTGACAATGGTAGCGGTACTGAGAGCAAAAAACGAACAAGAAAGAGGGTAGACCGTTTTGTCTCCTCATAAACACCCACCCGCAATGACTTCAGTTTATCAATGATCATGGTGCTTGCAACAGCACCGAAATATCGGGAACTCGCAACAAACAGAACGATACGCTTATAATGTTAGTTACCTATAACTGTTGGTGGAGATGATTTATCTGATTAACCCTGAGCTAGCTGGTTATTTAGGATGACCCAGGAACGCGCAAGTGGCCCTTGCATACTTTTCTTATTCCATCCACTTTTGTAATACCAAACAAACCACTTGGCATTCTCATCTTAGCTTCCTTTCATTACTTCCTTTAGTGGGCCAACAATCTGATCTATACAAAACAGCAAGGCTGATCAATGTTTTATATTATCTCCTCTACTGTTTAAGGTTACACTAGTCGACGGCACGAACTATTTTGTGCGCGGGGTTAAAATGCATTTTATATCAACCGACAACACGTGCGGAAGAGATAGATGCTGTGATGAGCGGGAGGAAGCTAGTTAGCGTACGAATACACACTTTTGCAAATTTGTAGCGAAATGGAAAGTGATTTAGGACGAAACCGAGCGCGCGAATTTTTATAAACAGACCTTTGGCAGTCTAGATATCATGAAAAACGACTAAATCTATCTGTTCAAAATAAAATTATTTGCATTGTTGAACTATTAATCTATCCCTGTATGGGGGCCGTTTTGCAATTTTCCGTCTTCTTATGGTATTTATTTGCGCCCAAAAATGCGTTAAAATTAGTGTCGAAATGTGGAACTTTCGACGCTCATAACTTTCAAATATTTTCTGTTTTTACTTTTTTGCTTCCATACAGGGCTAGATAATGATGAGACAAATTGATATCAATTTTTATTCTGAACGTACATCGTCAAACAGTGGAATAATCCCTAGACTACGTTTGTATGGAAGAATTGTCGACTAGTGTAACCTTAAGGGCAGTGCGAAGATCGCATAGCTAAGGCTAAGTACAGGACGACGCTAGTAATCTTACAAACATACCTCTTCTTTTGTATCAGCAATCAGACTTAAGTAATTCCAGCACATATGAGACATTTAGCAGTAGGAATGTGCTCTCCAGTCAGAGCAATTACAGTTTACTAAAGAGGGTGCAGACAGGATGTGTTTTTGTTTTTAAATTTATGTGTCTGTCTTCAAAACAAGCGGGATGTTTGCTTACCTAATGATTAACTAATACTTACAGTTCATGTCTTGTTCTTCTTCCACTTCTGTTTTGAACTCAGTTATAGACACATCATCTTCTGAATCAGAATTGTGTACGAGTACTTGTATATCTTCTACATGTGAAGAGTCTGGATTGTCCAGCTCCGCTTCTAGCTCTGTAAGTAAAAAAAAACCGTTTTCAGTTCCTCTGTGACATCCATTCTAGATTCATGAGAACATCGGCAAATTTAAAATTGAGTGCATATGCATTCCACTTCTATTTTTGACAAATCTTTTACGATTCAAGCTGTTCGGTTGTGGAATGTATTAACTATTGAAATAAGACTTGCTCAAACACTGACAACTTTCCTTCTTCTTATGGTATTTATTTCCGCCAAAAGATGCGTTAAAACTAGTTTTAAATTATGGAACTTTCGACGCTCATAACTTTCAAATATTTTTTATTTACTTTTTTGTTTCCATACAGGGTTAGATAATGGTGAGACAAATTGATATATATTTTTATGATGAACGTACATCGTTAAACAGTGGAGTAATCACTAGACTACGTTTGTATGGAAGAATAATCGACTAGTGTAACCTTAACTGTACAGCCACATCCTTCAATATAAAATTGAATGAAAATTGATAGAGGTGGGCGAGAAAAAGAGGATTTCTGTGGATTTTCACTATAAGCGGCAGAAAAAGCTGTGGGAAAAAGCTAAGATATTATAATATCTTAGCTTTTTCCCACAGCTTGTCTGCCGCTATGAGAAGAAAGATATTTTTACCGACTAAAAAAAATTGGTATGAAACTATGTACGTTGGAACTGTACAAAAATCACATTATGTTACTCTATGTGGACTTCTACACACGTGTGCCAAATTTCAAGTGTTTGTATCTATGTTTGTCCACTCATTTCTTCGAAACTACTTATCGGATCATTATCATTCTTTTTGTGTTGGATTGAGTATCTCTCAACTTAGGAAATAGTGGTTTCCAAGTTTCATCAAAATCCTTAGCGACAAACAGCACGAATGTGTAAATTGAGTTATTATGGATATTTTCTCAGTCCTTTAGGTACTATAGAACTTACTCATTTTTAGTGATGGTGTAGTAAAATTAAAATAGAGAAATAAAAACTTTTTCACAATAAAATAAACAGACCACCAAAGCGAAACAAAAAAGTGCAATATAGCTCGTTTCAGAAGTCGGTGTCGAAATATGATAAAAACAAGAGATACCAAACACACCGACTGCCGAAACAAGTTATTTTACAATGCATGTCCTCTAAAAGAGCGTTTTCCAAGCAGCCAAACTGTGCGGAAAGTGTCACTTTTTTTTGCTAGTGCTTTTTACTTTCCTGTATTTTTTTAATTTTTAACTCCAACGTCAGCCCGCCGCATAGAGTTTTTATTAATTGAGAAAAGTTTTAAAAATTTGTTAAGTACAGATTATCATTCATATAAAAGGTAAAACAAAACTAATAATAATAATAGTTTTGCTTTTGAAGTCAGTTTATTTTTTTTGTTAAAATGTTTTTTGTTATTCTAATAAGCATACCATCAATATCAGGTTCCTCCTTTGGCTCAATAATATCAGCTAGTCTCTCGAAAACAGCTGGTTCTTCTGTAAGGCTTTCTGTTGGAAGTTCACCATCTATACTTATCAGCTCCATTGGTGCTTTAATAAACCCATTGTTGCACTCCAAGACTTCTGGCTTTAATAAATGATTTGGCTGTAAAAAGATGACTCAAGTATAGATGGCTGACGATACATCAGAGGATACGGCTATTAAAAAAATAAAAAATAAAACAAACAAAATCTTCTCTTATTAACTAGTTTAAAAAAAACAGGAATGGGCGAAATGAAAAATGCGCACCGTCTTATGAAAAAATTAAAAATAATTGGTGTATTTTAAAGATTTGGCACACCAGGCCAAAAAAGTATGATTTCTAATGATTTAACAGTCATTTCCCAAGAAACCATTAATTGTATGCTAGAGCGAGCGATAGTTGAAGCGGTTGGCTTATGTAGAAACACACAAATAAAATGTTCTGGAATGCAAGAGCGAGCGAAGCGAGCTCGATAACTTAAGCATCCTGCATCACAGGTTAGATTTTCGTAATTGTAACATCTTATTAATGCCTATGATCGTTGGTGCTCTGTAACCACTGTTTGCTTCTGTTGGGTGCTGGAGCCCCTGAGCACCCAGAGTCCCTGCTCCTGCCATACATGTATCAATCATAGAACGGTTTATACAAAGATTAACACCCAAAAAAGACAAAAATTAATAATCCAGCACGGTGGTCTATGGACCCGAACCTGTCTTACCCATCCCCTTCAACCAAATACGTAGGTGGCTGAAGGAATTCACCCGGATACAGGCGGAAAACTGGTGGACTTCGGCACCGGGCTGTAGGCAGTCCAAAGAAGCTTTGCCAGCTTTGGACAGTAGTCTTACCAGACTTCTGCTACGTCTGGACAGAAATGGCCTGCGCCTGGTGACGGGGACCATCACGGGACACTGCTCACTTAACAAACACTTTCACACAATAGGCATAACGGACAGTCCTCTGTGCAGGGCATGCATGGAGACTGAGGAAACCGTTGCGCACGTTCTCTTTGAATGCACAGGAGTCACACAGATAAGAACACAAACCCTCGGGTCACCCAGATCTTACACGGATGTTCTAAGGAAACCAGGAGCCCTAATAAGCTTCTGGAGGGAGGTGGGCTGGTTGGAATAATCCACCCAACGGCCGCCATGACCCACGTACAATGGTCCACCTGAAGGACTAAGTGCGGAAACCAAACCCCATAACATAGAACATAGAAGACAAAAATATCAACCGTTCTGTACATTTTGTCGAGTTAATGCGAGCACAAAACGAGAATACCTCACCTCATAATCCTGATCCAGCATCTGAGCATACCGCTCTTCAGCTTCGAGACATTTTCTCTGGAAATGGCAGCATTGTTTCAGTTTGGAGCAGCAGAAGTAACAAACGAGCACCGGTCTCCTGTCTTCAGTTACAAACTGCAACAAAACTTGCCTTGCACTATTTTGTTTTGTAAACTAATCAAATAAGAAGTAGCAATGATTGTGTATATGTTTCAATGTAGGTTTGTTAAAGGTAATCCTTGGAAGTAATGATCAGATTATTAAAATAATCCTTCTCTGATAACAATCTACATAATTGTTAAGGTTGCCCTAGCCGACGCAACGGCACGAACTATTTTGTGCGCGGAGTTAAAATGCATGCTATATCATCCGACAACACGTGCGAAAGAGATTGATGCTGTGATGAGCAGTAAGATGCTGGCTCGCGTACGAATACACACTTTTGCAAATTTGTAGCGAAATGCATGATGATTTAGGACGAAAACGAGCGCAAGAAATTTTATAAACAGACCTTTGGGTGTATGGGTTTCATGAAAAAACGACTAAATGTTGCTTGTGTTTCCATACAGGGCTAGAAAATGATGAGACAATTTTATATCATTTTTTAATTTTAAATATTCATCGTCAAACAGTAATCACCAGACTACGTTTGTATGGAAGAATGGTCGACTAGGGCAACCTTAAGTCCCCTAAGCTTTTTATTCCAGAAAAATGCAAAGATAATCCAAGGAATTAAGCTACTGATGAGTATACTTCCAGTCATGCAACAACAAGTATGTAGACAGCATTGTTTTCTGTAGGTATAGTTTTCACCAAACTTCTGGGCCGCCCTGAAGTTGGCTTTCCGATGCGCGCAAGGCGCGGATCGGTGCTTGTTTTTGTATGAGATTTACTACTGCGCAGCCATTGTAGTCAACTTCAGGGCGGCCAAGAAGTTTGGCGAGAATTATACGCCTCTACTTCTACTCATACCCTTCATCCATGGCCATTCCGGGCTCGCATCGACTGTAAATAAACGTCTTCGTTGCTCATCTATACTAATATTATAAAAAGGAAAGATTTGTATGTTTGTAATTTTGTATGAAACGAATAAACTTAAAAACTACTGGATCGATTTCAAAAATTCTTTCACCGTTGGGAAGGCTACTTTTTATCCGTGTATTCAAACGGGAACGGGAACTACGCGGGTGAAACCGCGAGGCGTCCGCTAGTTTGAAATATTTTTCTAAATATAACTTCTGCGTTAATTACACGCTTTTATTTAACTTGCAATGTATTCGGGTCAAATCTTGCAACTGAATTTTAAAGCAGTTATCCTCCACCGATTGAGGTGAAATTTTGCATGCACGTTTGGTTTGGATGACAATGCATGGTTAGCTAAGTGACGTCATTCTAAATCCAATATGGCGGACGGCACAAGATGGCGGACTAGTTATTTTTTGTGCACTGTCATGATATGGGTATCAAATGAAAGGGTTTGCTGAGAAGGTTACGAAAAAAGCTTGTTTCAAAAAAAAAAAAAATTTAAACAGTAGTGAAAAGGAAATAGCGATCATCTTAGATTTTTCAGTATTTAATCTACTGAATAATCTAAGGCGATTATAATTAAGTATTGTTACAAGCCTTAGCACTTATCGCGTTACGTACCTGTGATTCAAGAAACCACCGTCTCCTAGCATAGTACTTATACAGATTTTTCGTTATATAAAAATGTCCCAGTCACGTTCAAAGACTAGTCAAACATCTATTATACGTAAACGATTTGTGAATGTGCAACCTAAAACTGACCTACGTGCAAATCGTTACGTTTGCGGAGGATATCACACTACTGTTTAGTGAGAGAACATGGAGTGAAGTGAATCAACTAACCATCAAAATAACAAAAAATGGATGCTCCTCAGCTATGAAATGGCTAGATCTAAATATTCTTAAAGTAAATATCCGGCAAAGTGCGAGTCGGACTCGCGCACGAAGCATTCCGTACCATTATCGCAAAAAATTATTGTTATTGTTGTATGGGAGCCCTACTTAAATATTTATTTTATTCTGTTTTTAGTATTTGTTGCTATAGCGGAAACAGATTTCCAACAACAAATACTAGTTGAAAATTTTCAACTTTCAACTGTCTAGCTATCACGGTTCATGAGATACAGCCTGGTGACAGACGGACAGACAAACAGACAGACGGATCGCGGAATCTCAGTAATAGGGTCCCGTTTTTACCCTTTGGGTTCGGAACCCTAAAAATCACTTCAATAACAACAACACAACATTCGAAACAACACACAAATTTTGTAAAGATTTAGGGTACACATTTGTAGCAACACCTTGAAATTTTGCTGCTGCGCTCTGGCCAGGGTATCCGTAGTTAGTACTTAGGTCTGAATATTGATAAAAATCTTAACTGGAAAGAACATTGCACATTCAGCAATCGGTTAAGAACGTAATATTTGGCTTGGAAGGCAGGATGTCCTTATTATATTTACTTTAGAAAATTGGTATATTTTTTCATGAATCATTTGGCAATCTAAACTCTTGTGATTGGTCTGCTTTGCCCTATGTCAAACTATATTGACTTACTGCGTTACTGCATGGGGACGGACAGACAAGACTACCATGCTAAATTTGGAGAGAGTGCAACATTTAGTTTAAAAGTTTTAAAAGTTATTAAATAAGATTCTGATAAAATTTTTTTTTGTTGATCCAGTCATAGTTCAATCAGAGTGATCGACTACTGCTTAACCGGGCGATCCTGTGGAGCTCTAGCCAGGCTCAAATAGCTTAACCTATGCAACCATGCTGAGGGCTACCTCCTATGGGGTTGAACCACGGCTCAGGGCGTTGCTGGACTGGATCATTATAAATCCGATATCCTACTCACTCCCTGTACAAGCATAGATATGTCAGTGCTTACTGTTATGCAAGTTTTAATAAAAATTTAATTTTGCTGCAATGCAAAACCCTCCCTATTTCGTCAATAAGCATAGAAAAGATTTAGTTAACTCAGTTCAGAATGTAGAACATTGTATGCACAAAGGTTCCCCAAGTACAAAAAGTATCAAAGAACGAAGAAAGATCTGACAATTCGTCTATGTAAAACTGCAATGGATAAAATAATACTTTAGCACTCTTAGTTACGAAGACACATTGCAGCTGACCCTATCATAGTAAACACACATTATATACACACACAGCGTATTTTATAAACAATAACACTACTCAATTACAAATTTATTTATTATATTTCTAACTAGCTGACGCTCCCGTAAAAATTATAGCCTATTTTACTCAGGAATAATGTGGCTTTCCATAAGTGAAAGAATATTTAAAATCGGTCCAGTAGTTTCGGAGCTTAATCGGTTTAAACAAACAAACAAAAAAATAATTCCTCTTTATAATATTATTATTTCTAAAAAGCTAAAGATTTATTAATTCAATTATTATTATTAGTTTATTTCCTAAAATTTTGATTTCCATTAGCAAAATTTAAATGAAACTTTTGGTCTATAATGCTTGCTTACAAAAAGTTTTTTCAAACTACCTACAACAACAATGTTATGTAATTAACATAACTTAGTGAATCACATTGTAACTCGCATATTAGTGTAAATAATATTATTTATTTAGTATATTCTTTAATGATCATTATATGTACAGGACAAAAGTTTTTAAAAGCAATGGGCAGTCTCTTACCTTTGGTTGGACTAAACAAGGGATGAATTCAGGACTGTCAGTGCTTATTATTTGCTAAATGAGTTATTTAAATGGCAAATGTAAAAAACTGTTTTGATTGTGAGAGTTGAGGAAGACTGTCCTACCATGAGACACTAGCAGGGAGGACAGTGCAAACCACACTTGAGCAAAAAAACAAGCCCGCATTTGTCTAATATAATGTGCACCATCAATGTAAGTTTAGTTGTACTAAAATTCTAATATAGTAATATTGTTTAAAGCACATACAGAGAAAACATGAGCGTTGATTCATTAATGCTCAGTATTATAACAGACATATTATTATACTCATTCGAAGACATGTGACATCCACCAACCCGCACTGGGCCCGCATGGAGGATTACGGCCCATTCCCTCTCACAGAGAGGAGGCCTGTGTCCCAGCAGTGGGAACATTAATAGGCTGATGATGTGTGATGTGATTATTACAGTGTTCTCTTTCAGTGATGTTCATCACCAAACGTCACAATGCCACAAAAAAATGTGGCCAAATGTTCACATTATTAATTATATCCACTAGTATGGCGCATTTAAAACCTATTAATTATAAGGTAACAACTTACTGGCTTAGCAGTCAGCTTCTCATACAGTTCATGCAAACTTTTGTTGACCACTTTAAACATGCGAGCATCCTTAACAAAACACATCCTGCACATTTGCAGTTTTTCCATTTTGTACTCGAAAACACAAAACATAAATACAACAACAGAGGGTAAAAATCTTGAAAATTTTCAAGTACATACGACGTAGCCCAGTACCTTTGGACGTAGTTACAATTTTACGTATCTCTAAGTCGTCTGTGAATTTTACGATCACTGGAATCGGACCGGCTGACCGGATTAATTTAATTTTGTTTTGAGATGTCAGACTCAGATGTAGAGATGTGCAACTCGAGTTACTAACTCGAGTTAACTCGAGTTGTGCCTGACTCGAGTTGACTCGAGTTATCTTCCGAACTCGAGTTACTATCAAAAAACCTAAAATAAAAAAAAAACACATGAGAATTTTTTTTTTTTTTTTAATAAATAACTCGATCGAAAGCTAAAATTGTAAAAGTCAGTATTAGCTGCAACCAAAATGATTTGTTGTGATTGTGATAATTTGTGAAAGCTGCTGTATGTGTATAACTAGTTTTGTTTTAGATTATATTATATAATTCCTGGGCAAAGGCTTCCCCCATTCTTTTCATCTCCTTCGATGTTTTGCCTCATCTCGCCAATTCTCAAGGAAGTCATCCAATTATCTGTCAAATATGTAAAAAAGTGATTCGTAACTAATATATAATTAGTTCTAACTTAACTTCCTTCGTTCTACTAACTCGAGTTCAACTCGAGTTATGTGAATTTCAACTCGAGTTAACTCGAGTCATACTTATCCCGAGTTGGCCCATCACTACTCAGATGAGATGACAGAAGACACTGACATGACAGAAGACACAGGTTTATAAGCACTGACTTATAAACCTATGGACTTGCCATACCTACGAAATTAGCGTGCATACCTACATAAATCGGGCAATTAAGATGGCTGCCCTTTGGCCAATGAGGTAGGCCATTTGCAACTGTTTGACAGCACAACTACACAGATAAACGTACATATACGGCACACAACTACCAATTTTACTCGGCAATCAACATGGCGACCGGTCACGCATAGACATGATTTTGACGTCACTCAGAAGTGTTACCAAGTTTAGTCCTTGACAAACATTTAGATGTCTCTCTTTTCATATGCAGCTCTTGGTTAGTTAAAAAGAGACAAAACGCTTTTTGACATGCGTGTGTCGATATTATAGATATTTGTATAACTATTCTTCATATAATAGAATATGCCGTCTCCATAGTTTTCCTACCTCATTGTTTATAAGTCAGTGGAAGACACTTTTTTTTTTTTTTTTTTTTTCCTTACGGAACAGGCTAAGGTCTGAGACCATGCTGCCTAGTCATCAGTATTTTTCTTGAATTCATTAGTAACATTAGAATGCGGATGTAACATATTCTAATGTTTTTTGGAGTATTTGGCAGCAAATTGTATCGAGTCAGCCTTCCCAGTAAGCTTTGCGGAGGTAGTCAATACTACAATAAAATTCTCCGCTCCACTATCCCGAGATCGCTTCTGTCACTAATTTCACATATTGTCCAGTTGCGTAGACAGTTGAGACACAAAACTACACCAATTTTATATCACAATATCCACTAGGAATCAATTTGTAAATAATATTAACAGCCGCTGAACTTCACTCGAAAAAATCCCGCCAAAAACTCCGTGTGGAAGACACTGATATGACAAGTTGACAACTAGGATGAAGCATAGACATTAAATCTATACTAATCTATACTAATATAATATTATAAAGAGGTAAAATTTGTTTGTATGTTTGTATGTAGGGGGTAATCTCAGGAAAAACACCGATATGTAAAGTAGATAAATACCATCCACCGTTAGAAATCGACTTTAAACATACAACAGTTGCTGCATTAAAATCTGGGCAAACAATTTCCCTTAATTTCCGTGGTGCTGACTACGAATCAATCAATAAAAAACTGTGCAGTGTTGACTGGAGGCGGCTACTCGAACCTCTTTCTCATGTTGATCAAATGGTATCTACTTTCTACGATCATCTGAAAGTCATCATTCAAGAGCTCGTACCTAAAAGAAGGCGTCTCAATTGCAAATATCCACAGTGGTACACCAAATCCTTAGTTAATATCTTGTCCGAAAAAGAGAAATTAAGGTAACGTTTTAGGAAGTATGGTAACCCACGTGACGAACTTGAATATAGAATTCTTGATGATAGGGCTCGAGCACATATTAAAGAATGCTACAAAAAGTATGTGCATAGAATGGAAAGAAACTCGAATGCTTCGATATAATCCTAAGACATTTGGTCGTTTGTCAAAACTAAAAACTCACATTCGATACAAATTCCTTCCGTTGTTAAACTAAACAACACCATTGCCACCAACGGCGACGACATATGTAACCTTTTTGCCTCACAATTTTCATCGTCTTTCACCTCAAGTGGCTGTAATGGTTGTCTACCTGCTACAAGCTCTCACGTGCTTCCCCAACAAGCATTATGCAAGATTTCATTTTCTGAAAGAGACCAAGGCTCTTCAAAAGCTAGATTTAACCAAAGGCCAGATGGGTTAGCCCCAATTTTCATAAGAAAGTGCGCTCGCTTTCTTGCCCTTCCACTTGCTCTTATATTTAACAAATCTCTAACTACAGCCATTTTCCCATCTGATTGGAAGAAAGCAAATGTTGTTCCAGTGTACAAAAAAGCTTATAGAGCTGACGCGGCTAACTATCGACCCATCTCGATGCTCTCTATATTCTCGAAAGTCTTTGAGTCCATGGTGTGTCCCGTCCTGGCTGCTCATGTAAGATCACAAATAGTATCCCAGCAACACGGGTTCTGCAACAACAAGTCAACCGTTACGAACCTGCAGCCTAATTGCGTAAGTGAATTCTGCAAAGCAAACAAGTTGATTCTTTCCCAAAAACGACTTTAGGTATTAATATACAATACGTAAAGTCGTTTTTGGGAAGGAATCGATTCTTTCCCAAAATCGAATTCAGTTACGCAATTAGGCTGCTGGTGTCTTATCTAAGTGATCTTTCTGCTTCCGTAGACGCAGGCGCGCAGGTTGATGCCCTCTATACTGACTTCAGCAGCGCCTTCGACAAAGAGGCTTCCACTCCTCAGAATATACCGCAACATCCGGGGTGCCTCAGGGATCGCACGTAGGCCCAATTTTATTTATTATTTTCATCAATGACCTACCAGACAATTTCCGTCACAGTCAGTGCTCTCTTTTTGCTGACGATCTAAAAATTGATCGCAGGATTGCCTCGCTCGAGGACGCCGAACTACTTCAACGCGACCTTAATGCACTGCAGTCCTGGTGTGACACAAACGGGATGGTACTGAACGCAAATAAGTGTCACCATATCACCTTCACGCGTAAAAAACAGACTATACCATCACGCTACTCATTTGCGGGTACTGCACTGCAGAAAGTAGAGACCGTCCGCCCGGCCACCTTGGTGTACTGCTGAGTGGCGACCTCTCGTTTAACTTACACATTGACAACATTGTTGCAAAAGCAGCTAGGATGACCAGATTCATCAAAAGAACTTGTAGGGAATTTAAAAACTCGTTTGCCGTGAAAATTCTCTACAACTGTCTTGTGCTTAGCACACTGGAGTACGCATCCCCGGTCTGGAACCCAACCTACAATGTTCACACGAGCCGTATCGAGGGAATTCAACGAAATTTTACGCGATACCTGCGATTTAAGGATCACTCTTGTCCCTATAGAGCCGAATACAGGCATCGTATGCGCCACTTCGGATTGACCTCCCTGCAAGACCGTAGAATCTTAGCTGACATGACTCTCTTATACAAAATTATGAATAACATGACTTGCACCTCTGAATTGCTCCAACAAATTAATCTTGACGTACCTCGCCGGGGCCTTGTTAGGTCAGCCAGAGTACGCAGAACTTTCGTAACCAAAAGTTCTCGTACGAATCTCGGGAGTTCCGCTCCATTGAACAGGTTGATGAGCACGTATAATAGGATCTGCTCTTCCAAAGAGGACATTGACATCTTTTTTGACTCTCTGTCGAAGTTTAAGTCAAAGGTCGCGCTGATTGATTCGTCTCACCTAAATTGCCTGCTCAACATTCTCTTAATGGATATTTTCATTTTTTTTTCTATAGTTTATAAAGTGATGATTATTTTGCTTATTTTTTGTGAAATATTATATAGAATTAATAATATAAATAATAGTACTTTTTTTAGAATATTTTTTTAAATATTTACTTGTAATTTAAATGTATTTCAATCTTGATTCAATGTTAGTCTATATTAATTCAATTGTGATTTAATTTTAATTTGAATACTGTATCTTATTTTTTGTTAAATACCTATTTCGTAGTCCTAATCTGTGAGTGCTGTGCATTCCTATAACTGACCTGTTTTCACAGGAATATCTATTATATTTCAGTATATAAAATGTAATTGCGAATAGGTTGTTGGCATGCCTTATTTAAATAAATAAAATAAATAAATAAACTACTGGTTGGAATTGAAAAATTCTTTTTGTGTTAGATAGTCCATTTATCGAGGAAGGTTATAGGCTATATAACATCACGCTACGACCAATAGGAGCGGGGCATAAATGAAAAATGTTGCAAAAACGGGAAAGAATATTACCATTAACCGTTTACGCGTAAACGGTTTCAGTTATGCAATCATGTATGTAGGGTAGGTGTAGGGGAGGTGTAGGATAGGCGTAGGGTAGGTGTAGGGTAAGTGTAGGATAGGTGTAAGGTAGGTGTAGGGTAGGTGTAGGGTAGTTGTGGGGTAGGTGTAGGGTAGGTGTAGGGTAAGTGTAGGATAGGTGTAAGGTAGGTGTAGGGTAGGTGTAGGGTAGTTGTGGGGTAGGTGTAGGGTAGGTGTAGGGTAAGTGTAGGGTAGGTGTAGCGTAGGTGTAGGGTAGGTGTAGGGTAGGTGTAGGGTAGGTGTAGGGTAGGTGTAGGGTAGTTGTGGGGTAGGTGTAGGGTAGGTGTAGGGTAGGTGTAGGGTAGGTGTAGGGTAGATATAGGGAAAGTGTAGGGTAGGTGTAGAGTAGGGTAGGTACGTAGCCAGTTGAAGGGAGCGAAGCCGCGTGGGACAGCTAGTATTAAATATTGTTGTAACTCTTGATCCGTGGGGTCAGAGTGCTCACGCTTTGTTTAAAGATCTCACCAAACGCCTAGTTGACACTTCGCGTGACCCAAGGGCTGGCTTTTACCTTGGTCAGAAATTAAGCATTGCCATACAACGTGGCAATGCTGCCAGCCTTTTGGGTACATTACCAGTGGACAACGATGTGGAGGAGTTATTTGACACCATATTTTAGTTAAGTATATTTTTAGGTTTAGGTAGTGAGTAGTTTTTGGTTTAAATGTATATATTTGTAGTCTTAGTTAATTAAGTATTTTAAACACGGTATATAATTGTATCTATGTAAATAAACTCCTTATAAATAAATAAAATATATATAATATTATATAATATTTTCATATATAATATTTTTCCTAGCTCAATGGGATGAAGTCAATGAGGTAGGAAAACTATGGAGACGGCATAATCTAATAAATAAAGAATAGTTATACAAATATCTATAATATCGACACACGCATGTCAAAAAGCGTTTTGTCTCTTTTTAACTAACCAAGAGCTGCATATGAAAAGAGAGACATCTAAATGTTTGTCAAGGACTAAACTTGGCAACACTTTTGAGTGACGTCAAAATCATGTTTATGCTCAGTTAAATAAACCTACGCGTGCGTGACCGGTCGCCATGTTGAGTGCCGAAAGTAATCTGCGGTTTTGTGTAGTATATTATATGTTTCTCTGTGTAGTTGTGCTGTCAAACAGTTGGTTGCTCAAAATATTTTCGTTGTTTTAAAAGAGAAATAGTTCTAGAAACTAGGTATTTTGGTGATCTGTGTCTGAGCATAATTTTCCTATTAATTTATTAGGAAAATCATGCTCTCGTGTTGTATAAAACAGTGTGGTGCGAGAAAAAACAAAAATGGGCAAATCTTAAGTGTCCGATTTTTGTAGGTATGCACGATAATTTCGTAGGTATGGCAAGTCCATAGGATTCTAAGTCAGTGGATGAAGTGGACTGCGTTATGTAAGAACGAATTAAGCGACGAAATCAAAAAAATAAAGTTATGAATGCAGATCGTCTATAGGCATGATAAACTATGTATTCAGCTATTTTTGTGTTCAAAAATCACTCTTACGTTCGATTTCCGAATTCCTTTTCCGTATTCGGAAATCCGAATGCACCGTAAGCTAATAAAATACATTGACTGCCGCACATGTCCGTTTTTTTCCAACGGTACAGTTTCCGTACGTACGTACCTATCGAATGCCAGCCCGCGCGTTCGTGCAAATTCCGAACAGGAAAAAACTAACGTCTGCGCTAGGTTCACGGAATTCCGAATCTGTATACCGTATTCGGAAATCGAATGCGGAAAACGTACGTATGCGGCCAGCCTAAGCCAAGCAACATTTCGAATTTTTTTAGAAATTGTGCACACATTCATTTTGTATGAAAGAATTATGCGTCAAAGTTACGGTTACAAACAGTTTTCAAATTGCATAAACGAATTAAACACGTACACTTTGAAGATAATTCAGTTTTGCCTTTTGATTCAACTGTTTTTAAACCGCAGTATTGAATTAACCACCTAAACTGGTATTTAATTCGTGAATGCTTATCACAACAAGCGCGATCTTTCATTCGTTCGAGAATGAATCACCAGCTTCTGACGTTTCATTCGTTACTGCATTCGTATATTGCGGATTTTTTTGTACGGGACGTCTATTCTTTAAAAGAAACATAGATGTTTGTGCCAAAATGTTTATAGATAGGTATTTTAAGAATATCATCTGCAAGGATTGACAGATACTTAAAAAAACTTTTTCACAAAAATAAATCAAAGCGTTTTGCGAATACTTTCATTGTACGCACAGCTAAGGAGTGGAATTCCCTGCCGGAGTCTTTGTTTCCTGATAGCTACAACCTTGGGGTCTTCAAGTCAAGAGTGAATAGGTTACTTCTAGGCAAGCGTGCTTCACCGTCGACCACATCATCGCTTACCATCAGGCGAGATAGTGGTCAAACGCGAGCCTAACGATAAATAAAAAAAAATAAAAAATCGACTTCTAAAGCAAAACTGAAAAAACATCGTTCGTTTCGAAAGTCGTTGTCTTTGGTACCATTTGTTTTTATTGTTTTTCAACACCAACTGCCGAAACGAAAGTTATTTTTGCACATTTTAGTGTTTTGCTTTAGAAATCGGTTACTTTTTTGTGAAAAAGTTTAATTTCTATCTTTTTAGTTTTAGTACCCTATCACTAGAAAATGAGCTCTAAAGTATACCTAAAGGATTAACAAAATACCCATAATAACTTGAATTTATTTATTCGTGCTGTTTGTCGCTAAGGAGTTCGGTTGTATTTTCCATATCTTGAAAGCTGCTGTACTGTTCCCTAAGTTGAGAGATACCTAATCCAATTTAAAAACAATTATCACGATCCAATTACTAGTTTCGGAGATATGCGTGGACAAACAACATACATAAGGTTGTCTGGAAGAGATTGCCCTGTGCGATAAGACCGCCCATTGTACACTTATCTTTATAAATGTTTTTTGTCCTGTAATTATTTAAGTGGTGTACAATAAAGTATATAATAATAATAAGGGGGGCATATTTCAGGGCGACAGTTTGAGCCCACTTTGGTTCTGCTTAGCCCTGAATCCTCTAAGCACACTGCTGGAGGATTCAGGACTAGGCTATTGGTTGAGAAGAGGTGGTCAGGTCATATCTCACCTCCTTTACATGGATGATCTGAAACTCTTTACCCCCAATAAATTCCAACTGACGGAGCTACTGAAGGTAACTGAAACCTTCAGTAACTCCGTCAGGATGGAATTTGGTGTGGAAAAATGTGCAGTCATGCATGTAAAGCAAGGGGAGATTATGGAATCCAAGGGAATTCAACTCTCCGATTCCATACACCTTAGACACCTCTCCTCGACCGAAACTTACAAGTCTTTGGGTATGTCGGAAGCGTTGGGCATCAACAGTACTGACATGAAGCAACTGCTGAAGGAGCGTTTCTTTGGCCGCCTGAAAAAGGTATTAAATTGCCTTTTGTCGGGCGGAAATAGGGTGCGTGCCTTCAACAGTTGGGACATGCCGGTTTTGAAGTGCTCTTTCGGCATACTCAAATGGACTCCGACCGAGCTCGACGCCCTCGATAGGAGGGTCCGGACACTGCTGACCGCAAACCGGATGCATCACCCACGATCATCGGTGATGAGACTGTACATCTCGCGGAAGTGTGGGGGTCGAGGCTTTTTAAACGCCAAGACTCTTCACAACCGCGAGGTGTGCAGCCTCAGAGAATACTTTTTAAAAGCTGAAGTGGGTATGCACGGGGATGTGGTCGCAGTGGACAAGGGACTCACCCCGTTGACCATGGCTAAAGAGAACTGGCGCAAGCCTGTAATACTATCAACTGATGAACGCAAAGAGGTATGGCAAGGCAAGGAACTACACGGGCGCTTCTATCGGGCTCTCCATGGGCCCGATGTAGATTTCCCAGCGTCCGTATCCTGGCTACGTTTCGGCGACCTTTTCGGGGAAACTGAAGGTTTTGTCTGTGCAATTATGGACGAAGTTATCCTGACGAATAACTACCGGAGACATATAATGAAGGACGGGACGCTTGACATATTTATGTCGGGCATGCCACCGTCCGGGTGAATCCTTCCGACATATTA
This sequence comes from Orthosia incerta, assembly GCA_948252205.1. Lineage (NCBI taxonomy): Eukaryota > Metazoa > Arthropoda > Insecta > Lepidoptera > Noctuidae > Orthosia > Orthosia incerta. The sequence goes on along the minus strand of OX411766.1, from coordinate 14,820,074 downwards.
TCTCTGGTTGTACTCGTCTGGCTAACGGCGAGTACTTACACAGGCATAACCAAGTGGCCAGGATTATTCACCAGCAACTTACTTTGAAGTACAATCTAGTGGAATCGGAGGTACCGTATTACAAGTATGTGCCCGACCCAGTTCTCGAAAATGACCATGTCACGTTGTACTGGGATCGGTCTATCATTACTGATAGGACTATTGTTGCCAATAAGCCGGATATAGTGGTGATAGACCGATTAACGCGCCGCACAATGATAATCGATATCACCATCCCACATGACGAGAACCTCGTGAAAGCTGAGAAAGAGAAACAAATCAAGTATCTTGACTTCGCACATGAGGTTGTCGACATGTGGAATGTGGACTCGGCGATCATTGTGCCGATTGTCGTTACGGCCAACGGCCGGGGTCCCTCAGGGGTCGGTACTCTCAGCAACATTATTCTTGTTGCACATTAACGATCTGCTAAAACCCGGCACCTTTGGGTATGCAGACGACAGCACTGTTGCTGAGAGATACTTGTCCAACGCACGGGCCACCGGACCGCAGATCCGGTCTCTCCATGAGACCATGGTAGAGCGTTTGAACCTGTCCTTGCAGGTAGTCTCCGAATGGGGCGATGCCAATCTGGTCAAGTTTAATGCTGCTAAAACCCAGGCGTGTCTTTTATCCGCTAAAAGGAGTCAATTTCACCCGGCTCCAACTTTCCGTGATGTAACCGTGCCAATAACGGACCATCTTGAGCTTCTTGGCGTTACGTTGACATCGACTCTCAATTTTGTGCCATACATTGAGGCAAAGGCTCAGCTGGCTGCCAAAAAGTTGGGGATCCTTGCGAAGGTGAGAGGGTACTTCTCGCCGGAACAGCTGCTCAACTTGTATCAAGCGCAAGTTCAATCGTGTATGGAGTACTGTTCTCATCTCTGGGACGGATCTGCCAAATACCAGCTAGATGCACTAGAGTCGATTGAAAAGCGGGCCAAGAGACTCATCGGCAATGAGGCACTGGTCAAGTCAAAGCTCCAGAGCCTTGAACATCGTCGCCGAGTTCGGCGTGTCGGTTTTTTATCGGTTACATTTCGGGGAGTGTGCGATGGAATTGCATGACTTGATTCCGCCCAGCCCGTTCCATCATCGGACTACCAGACGTACGGCGATGCGTCATCGGTACATGGTGGATATCCCACCCATACGCACAAAACGTTTTGGGGACACTTTTATTATGCGTACAGCTAAGGAGAGCTACAATCTAGGGGTCTTCAAGTCAAGAGTGAATGGGTTTTTTCTAGGCAAGCGTGCTTCACCGCCGACCACATCATCGCTTACCATCAGGTAAGATAGTGTTCAAGCGCAAGCCTATAAATAGTAAAAAAAAGGATATCTGGAAAGAAAACAGATCTTATTGAGAGGCAGACTTTTATATAATAAAATATTTTTCATCGGTGATATATTCTAGATTTGGAGATTTTTTTAGTTGTTATAAGTTAATTCTTACTTGACTCATGGTAGGAAAATTTACAAAAAATGAGAGAAAATTAGTTTAATGATTTGGTATTTTTTACGTTTTAGGTTAGAAGTTTTATTTTATTTTCGGCAATCAAAGCCCTCAAGCTTCTGAAGCCCAAGAAAATGAAATTCCTGCTGTAGAACTTTCTCAATACGTTAATAGCTCCACTTTATCGCCGAAGATTACCAAGCAACATAATCAGAGTTACTTTGACAGGTAGGTAGGTACATAACATAACCTTTAAATATTTATAGCCTTTCCCAGTTTTTTTAGCGTGGTAAAACTAACAAAAATGCAACAAAAACAAAGGGTACAACTTTCGTGCACGCAAGTGTAATCGGGAGCGAACGGAAAGAGGACGCGGTGCGGGAGGCAAGGGTCGTCTGAGCCCCCAACCAATCGCGCGCTCGGATCGGCGCTACCTTGTACACCGCGTCCCGCTTCACTTACAAGGAGACCTAAAAACGACTTATGTGCATCTAACGACTCATGCCAAGTTACGTGCCGATGACTATATCTTTGGACAATAAATGAAAACCTGGGTTGGTACATCCTGGTACAGCACACAGAGGCATATTTCGAGAAAATTTTAATTTACTGAATGATAGGTTACAAAATGTATGGATTTGACAGCTTTCAATACTTAGCCATAGCGACGATGCGCCACCTATCGTGAAAAAATGGCAGTTCACATCCCCAATTGTCAGTCCTTTGCATACTCGAAGATACCGCATTGTTTTTACAAAGGGGGGCGCCAACCAACCCCAAACAAAGACTTACCAAAGGTTAAACTTCATTAAATGTGTTGCGAACTATCGCTTTAAAATATTTTGTGGCTGCTTGGCAGACAGTCAACATTGTCTCAGTCATAAAACCCATTTGGACTTATGGAATACAATTATGGTCCTCGGCTTCCAAGTTTAACATCCTTTGCCTCCAAAGAGCTCAAAACAACATCCTAAGGACTATAAGTGGTGCAGCCTGGTCCACCCGCAACTCAGAGATTCATGAATATCTCAACATGAAGACTGTTATTGAAGAATCCAAACAGTACAAAGACAAATATACAGATCGACTGAAACATCACCCTAACCCATTGACAAGTACGCTTCTAATGTGTAATCCAATTAACCGCCTGAAAGGAGCAAACGTGCTATAGTCTGGCAAACGAAAGTAGACACTCTAATTATTTGAAAACTTTTTTTATAACAATGCTGTTATAATGTCAACATACATTTTTGGTGATTTGTTGTGGTCTTGATAATAGCATTTATTAAGTGAAAAATGAATAAAACAATTAAAAGTGGATTACGAGAGATGTCGTTTCGCATGATGTCTAAATATCAAGAAAAACATCAGGCGAAAGACGTCGAATTCAAACAAAAACAATATTGTTTATGTGCGGTGTTAGATTTCATAAGTTAGAATGATGCTAATAAGTTGAATAAACCAAAATTATTATAGAGTTGTTTTTTAGTGAGATTTATACATAATATCTAATATTACCTACCTCAATTACCTATAGTAATTTTATTCAGACGAAATAAAATAAATAATTCTAAAGTATCAAATTAGGTTATTCCAGGTATGTCATACTAGTTTTGGGGTTGCTATGCTGATATTCTAAATCAAAAATGAAATTTCTCTCCTCTCTTTCAGTCCATCCAAAGGTTGTCTGTAAGAGATTGCCCTGTGCGATAAGACCGCCCATTGTACACTTTTGCTTTTGTTTTTTTTGTCCTGTGTATATATATTTGTGGTGTACAATAAAGAATATAATAATAATATAGTATAGTATAGTCACCGCCCGGGTGAATCGATCCGCCACATTACCTATCTCTGGTTGTTGTCGGCTAGCTAACGAAGAGTACTTGCATAGGCACAACCTTGTAGCCAGGATTATCCATCAGCAACTTGCTCTGAAATACACTCTTTTGGCATCGGAGGTACCGTACTACAGGTATGTGCCCGACCCAGTTCTCGAAAATGGCAATATCACATTGTACTGGGATCGGTCCATCATCACAGACAGGACTATTGTAGCCAATAAGCCTGATATTGTGGTGGTGGACCGAATCGAGAGGCGTACAATGATTGTTGACATTACCGTCCCGCATGACGGGCTCCTCGTGAAAGCCGAGAAAGATAAGCAAATCAGGTATCTTGACTTGGCTCGCGAGGTTGTCGACATGTGGGATGTGGATTCAGCGATCATTGTACCGATAGTCGTATCAGCCAATGGCTTATTAGCCACGAGCCTCGACCAACACCTTAGGAGGCTCTCGTTAGGCGGCTGGGTCAAGGGCAAGATCCAGAAAGCAGTATTGCTGGACACGGCTCGTATTGTTAGGAGGTTCCTCTCTCTGGAGCCCTGACCGCCGGTAGCTTGGACCCTGTTCCTGATACCGGTGGGCCTCTATTTTTTATATTTTTAAATGGTTTTATTTTTTCTTTGTTTCATAAAAAATATAGTAAATAAGAAAACAAATTGATTAAAGGAGATAATAATATTTTTAAAATTTTCCGCGCTTTTTCAGTCTCTACTTTCGTTTGCCAGACTATTCTAATAAGGAGAGTTAGAGCGATGACGCTAATTCACTAAAACCTCTACATACTTCAACCCATCTGATTATAGTCCACGGGCTGATCGCAGATTAACCTATAAAAAAAAAATTGTTGCGAAGGGCATAAATATGGTCCAATATTTCATATTTTATGCGAAGGCAATTCGGTCAGTATACATGAATATAAATTCATGGATACTGGCCGATTTGCGAGCTTTATTAACAACATTTTCGCATCTAAAACCAACGAAAGGCAGTTCGTGCATACAAAGACAATAAGTTACCGAGAATAAAGCTACTTACTTTTATCGGCGTGTTCGATGAATGGCCAGCGTTTCGAGACTCATTTCTCTCATTAGTGCACTAACATGTCTTTATTTAATATACAAAACATATAACATTATTTAAAAAAGTTGTATATCTGGCAAAGCCTAAGCCTCTGTTGGAATACATTTAGATCACTGAAACTAATTATGAGAACGCCTGGAACATACTGAGCGTACGTTATGGAAATCAAAAAAATATAGTGAAATACTCTTTTGATGAAATTAATATACCACCGGAAGATTAGAACATTCAAAAATGTCAACGAAAGATTTTTTTTACTGACCAACGCGGAAGTGTTTACGCACGGCTGACATAATTATGTGATCGAAACTAATTCGTTGAGTTAGTGACCTATATCAGATCTATAAGTCTGATGTGTTGACAAACATCGGTCGCCTGGTTTTAGGCGTCTATGGTCTGTAGTGCTCTTTAAGGTCATTTAGTTAAACAAAAAACATACGCTGGTAATCCTACACATCATCATCAGCCTTTTAAGTTCCCACTGCTGGGACACAGGCCTCCCCTCTGTGAGAGGAAATGGGCCGTTATCCACCACGCGGGCCCAGTGCGTTTTGGTGGATGTCACATACTGATCCTACACTGTGCACACAGAATGTTTCTGCAATCAGAATTCTTTTCTGTAGACAGATCTGTTACGAGACATTTGGCAGTAGGAGTGTGCTCTCTAGTAAGAACAACTGGTCAAAGGTGCACAATATTATGTTTACATTATTTCAGAGAAACTGTCAGGGTAGGTTTTCTTTTGGGAGACCCAGAGTGAAAAAAAATGATAGCAGCATCAAGAATATTATATAATTTTTAATATATTTTTACAAAACAATCAGATTATTTAAGTCATAGTAATCTGTACACATTACACTATTTTAGAATAAACTATTTAAGATAGTTATTCTCGTCGGTGTTGATACACTTTTAAAGGCTTTTTAGTGTGGTGTTTACGAGTGTGTTTTGTTAAAAAAGCGTTTTCACTACATCTATACGGACATATTTTACATTTATAAGGTTTCTCATTAGAGTGTATTTGAATATGTGTCGTTAAAATACTTTTTCTACTAAAACTAAGATGACATAATTCACATTTGTAAGGTTTTTCACCAGTGTGTATACGAATATGTGTCGTTAAATGATTTTTCCTATTAAAACTAAGATGACATAGTTCACATTTGTAAGGTTTTTCACCAGTGTGTATACGAATATGTCTCGTTAAATGATTTTTTCTATTAAAACTAAGATGACATACTTCACATTTGTAAGGTTTTTCACCAGTGTGTATAAGAATATGTGTGGTTAAATGGGATTTTTGTTTAAAACTACGATGACATACTTCACATTTGTAAGGTTTTTCACCAGTGTGTATACGAATATGTGTGGTTAAATTGTTTTTTTGATTAAAACTCCGATGACATACTTCACATTTGTAAGGTTTTTCACCAGTGTGTATACGAATATGAGTGATTAATTCTTTTTTATGATTAAAACTACGATGACATACTTCACATTTGTAAGGTTTTTCACCAGTGTGTATACGAATATGTGTGATTAATTCTTTTTTATGATTAAAACTACGATGACATACTTCACATTTGTAAGGTTTTTCACCAGTGTGTATACGAATATGTGTGATTAATTCTTTTTTATGATTAAAACTAAGATGACATACATCACATTTGTAAGGTTTTCCTTTGACACTTGGTTTTCGATGGCTATTGATATCGTCACTGTCTTTACCTTTGTTCGTTAATTTACATCTGATATCATCTTTATTACCATTTTTACAGATTTTTTTATCTAAAGTTGTATTATTTACACTTTTACTATTATAAATAGTATTATTAACTCTAGGTTTTGTACAATTTAAAGGGTCTTTGAAATTCATAACTTTCGAGCCTGTTTGTTCATTTTTCTTTTGCTCGTCTGTAGTATCTTTTAGTTTTGTTTTTTGTAATCGTAGTTTTGGTTTCTTCGCAACGGGCGCCCCTGAAATTATAAATATAGTAAGTACCAAATTCGAAGTAGGATTAAAAGAAAATAGGTTTGAATGGTTGTTGATCATATTATTACAAGACTAGGTAGCGCCACAGATTACTTAATAGTTACTACGTAACATATATACTTCACTCTCGAAGAAATTGCAAAAAACCTACGCGATAATCACCTACAGAGCGTTGCCGCGTCCACTACGAACAAAAATATGTCAAAAATGTTCGCAGCGAGAGTTTGAATTTCTTTGCCGGATGCGTGGCTTTGATGCAGCCGCGGACACACTTACTTACGAACATAAAATAAATAAAAGTCTCGATCTTTAATAATTACAACAATTCTTTCATATGTTTAAAGTAATTAGCAGGTACATATACATAAATATAGGACTTATACATGATTTAGGTTGATGTAATGGCTAATATTTTTTCCCCTCCCTGAATTCGCGGTTAATTATAAAATATGGAAACGTATTAACAGTTTTAACAAAATATCTTTTGGGAAACAAGGACAAAGAGGATTGTATTTTTTTTTAATAAATGCACAGAATAGTCACTAAGAGTAATTAATTAATAATATTTTACACGAAAAATAATTAGAAAGAAACGTCACCGAGTAGTGTATCGCTCGTATTCAGCGAGAGAAATGTTGGGTGACACTTAGCAGCCCACTACTGCTGCCAGTGATCCCCATTCCACAGCAACAATTTCATGCCCCCTATCCAGTAGGGAGCATGAAATTCCACCAGCCCAATAAACTTCAACAGAGTCCACAGTATCCCGGAACCAGCGAGGATGATACCTTAGACCGTATGGCACCGCTACCACTGCCAAGGCGACCGACCACTCTACTATAGTCTGCAAATAAAGATTCTGCGCGTTGTGGCAGTTGCTCAGGTTGCACTGGAGGACTTTTAGGGCTGGGTAGGCGAAGTTTCCATTTCTTCTGGTGGGTCAACAGCTACACGGAGTGGTGCCGTCGACGTTCCTTGCGATGCGGGGACAAGCGAGACCCGGTATTTCTGAAGTGTGCACTTTTTGTCTCCCAGCCGGTGATCCGCTACCCTACCGCCGCAACCCTAGTAAGATTACTAGGGTTGCGGCACCACCCGGAAGTGCTAGAAGCGCTACGGCTGCGCGCGCCGGACGGGTGCGTGGGTGCGCGCCGCCGCCCCGCTCTGTTAGACGTGCCGGCGGCTAGGACCAACCTCCTCAAGTTTGCCCCTATCTCGCGAGCCGCGCGTATTCTCAATGTTGTTACAATGTCGGAAGACATATTTGGGCTAAACCTGTCGAGATTTATTCAAAGGGCTCAAATAATTATTGAAAGAGGTCTGGAGCTATAGACTTTGGCATGTTTAATTTAATTTATTGATGTAATATTAATACTTATTTTTATTTTATTGTGTGTAATTTTGTTGCTAGGATACTTTATTATTATGTAATTTTGTGTGTTGGTGACTTGTAGCATCATATTGGATCAAACTGTAAAGATGTTATAATTGGTGATAATAAATAAATAAGTTATAAAAGTTGATTCTACCGTGCATTCGGAAAGTAGCTTGTTATGGAGAAGAATGCACAAGAAACTCCATACTTACTCTTTTAAAGAAAATGTTTTTTTACAATAAATAGTTACATAAGTACATACATTAATAGATTCATATATGTGAGGACAATGCACCCAGAATAGCACTACACACTATACTACGTACAGGCATAAAGTAATAAAAGTACTCACACATGTACTGTGCAGTTATATAATAGATGCTAGAAAAGCATTAACATCCGAAGCAGTTAAGTTATGACCAATCCCAACTGACGGCGTCCGTTCACGAACATGACGCATGAATGGCACCACCCAGCTCAACCATCATGAAGGGAACCGGATGATCCAACACACGCGCCACCATCAGAGAGACATTTGAGAGAGCATGACACACTCAACTGCCAGGGCACACACAAGTCAACGAACGACACACAGGTACAGTAAATGTTAGATTTACAGTTGGGTACATAGTACTCACACACGTGCCGTGCAGTTATACAATACTAAGGAAATTGAGTTTATACTATATATATTCATTCAGTCTACAGCAGTTCCAACAATATTTCAATACAATAATGTTCTGCATATCACTTGTTTTTGCGCCCTAGTGGATGTTGAGCAGGAATAGCATTTAGCCAAGCATTTTTATCAGTGATGTAATCCCCCAACTTATAATATGCCAGCCTGCATAGTGTGCGTTTTATACAAGTTTTAAATTTCGTCTCGTTCAGCTCAAGAATGTGGGGAGGAATTTTATTGTAACATTTTGTACAGTACCCCATGAAAGATGAAGCTACTCTTGCCAGTCTGAAACCTGGTTGAACTAATTGGTCCCTATTTCTAGTAACGTAATTATGTCTGTCGCCGTTTTTACTAAAAATATGTAAATTCTTTCTCACTTACATGATGTTTTCATAAATATATTGACAAGGAACCGTCATGATGTTAATGTCCTTAAACAGTCCCCTTAGAGAATCGCGCCGGCGAAGATTATATTTTCTTATTATTGTTCGCTAAGAAAAAAAATTGAAAGAAAAAAAAAAAAATTGAAAGAAAAAAAAAATTTAAAAAAGCGAACAATTAACATTAAAAAAAAAAAAGTTTTTTTCTGTCACTATTATCTCGAAAGCACGCAGAGATAAGCAATAAGTTTTTTTTACAGAAAAGTATTTGAAGTAGGACAATAATATTTTTTTTCCCTTATCTGTTATCACTGTATCAACAATAAAAAAATATATCAGCGGTCTACTATCAATGTCCACTTTTTTTAATTTGGAACCAGTGTGCGCCCCCAGAACTTGAACCCTAGCTAATGCCCAGCCTAAGCGCATGCGCTTGTTGGACGCCAGCTTTTTGATCGCCACCAAAGAGCCACGCACGTCTGGGTCCGTGGCCCTTTAGTGGCGATCAAGAAGCTGGCGTCCAACCCACCCACTCACCTCTTTGACGTCTTCGAGTGAACAGCCTCCAACCTCGGCAATAGCAACTGCCACTTCCTCAGGCGTTACGGCATCGTCAAGGTCCATAACCCTCGCCTCAGTTCGCTTAGTAGGACGTGAAATCCTCACATCGAACTCGGTGAAGACCTCCCGCATACGGCTAGCGAGACTATCCGCCTTGGTAGAAAAGTCGGTGCCAGCGACGGTAAGCACCTTTCCACCATCGGCAGCCATCTTCTGGCCGACGCTGTCAATGCCAACATCTGCTAAGCGAATACGCTACCTCACTGCGGACCTCATCGAGTGTGGCGGAAGATCCCTCTCTCATTGAGACCGTTATAGCCACCGTGGTGGGTAGGTAACCTAGGCAACTTCACCGGCTGCTTTTTCCCATTTGCAGGAGGAGCGATCCGGACAGATGGGGAGGTACCCCATCTGTCCGGATCGCTTTGCGCTGGATTGGGGAGTTTAGCGTTCTTCACTTCCTCCCCACCACAGTGGACAAGGTCTGCGGCTCAGCTATCGAAGCCTGAGTAATTGCCACCGGTACAGCAGGCAGTTCGATCACCGTAACCACCGTTTTGCCCTTTCCTTTTCTTTTTCACTTTTTCTTTGCGGGATCAGGGACCCGGTCTGGATCAGTAACTACCTGTACTTGAGTAGCCGGTGCCGAAAATTGTCTCGCGTTGGCAGCGAGTGGCGGACGCAAAGGCTTCTCGGGAGGCAATCTCCTCTCCATAGCGGCCACTTTGGCGTCTACCATGCCCCCGATTTCGAGGACGATAGAACGTGTAAACTGGGCCTCTAACTCATCCGATGGGAAAGGCCTCTACAGCGGGCCGGTTAAGCCCCATCAATGAGCCTGCCACAACGGGGCTGGCTATCTGCTCACCCGGGCAACTTAGGATGCTGACCTGCACTGTCAGCTTTTCGACCTGCGCTGACAGAACCGGTAAGCCGAGCTTTCAAGTCGGCGTTTTCCGTCTCTAGCCTCTCGACATTGACCTCATCTGCAGATTGCGTAGCCAACTCATCAACCGCAGCTTGATTTGTCACTGCTGCCAACTTGAGACCTTGGACAAAGCTCCCTTTTAGATTCCGCGATTTGTTTGCAACCTCCTGAATAGTTTTAAGGCTATCCTTGATGCAAGCGCTAAGTTCCGCCGTCAGTTGCACTTGCATCGTTTTAGCCAATTTCTCTGGTTCGGGCAGATTTTTTGCTGTTTCCCGAGTCTTTACTTGCTTAGCAGGCGGATTCTCAGGCTCGGAATCTTCGTCGTGTTGTCCCCGTCGTCGGTCAGCGGTATGCTAAGGCTAAGTGGCTTAGCAGACCTCTTGCCGGTAGTGATCGACTCGTTGTTCCTCGGTGCCTTGGGGACGGGCTTGCGCTCGCGAGCTCGATTCAATCTCGTCATTTGCAGGAAGACTCGCCCGCCAGTATCACTGGCCACCTCGTCGGCAATCAGGGTAGGCGGGCGCACAAATTGTGCACGACTATCTGTTGCCTTTGGCAGTTTCTGTGTTTTTCCCGGTACCGCAGATATGCTGGGAAAAGACCCCAGCGACTCCGCATTACCGGTACGTGAGCCCACCTGGCTCACACTTTCCTCCTCCACCAATTGGATTGGTTCGTTTGGTTTTGCTGTCTTAGTATCCATTTGCCCAAGGTAGCCCTGCCAAGGTAGCCCTGCATCTTAGCTACCAAGCAAAGCTTGTCGTTATGCAACCGCAAAAGCGTACACACAGATCCCTCCCCACTAATCTCATGCCTACGCGCGGGGTGATGGAGGCCTGGCAGCACCATCTATGTACAAGAGGAAGGAAACTATGTAGTACTATCTCGTATCGAAAAGCGGAAGCTATCTTCTTGAACGTTTGTCAAAATAATTTCTTTCTTAGCCGCACATTCTGGAAAGTTCTCGTTGCATCAAGGACAGTCTAGAAAGATCCAGAGACGTTTCCAGTGCTATATAAAGGACGGTCGGGTCCGTAGTGGTATGGTACAGTTTAGGTTTGAAAGCGATTCAGAGCCATCAAAACCAAAATAGTGATAAATTCGTTTAAGAACTGTTTGAGTGATTAATCAAATTGTGCTGTTTGATTATTTTCTCCCTGAACCCCAGCTCGTAACAATATTATAAAAAAAACCCACACCTCGATTTTATTTAAAATTGTGCCCGGCATAACAAGATGTTGTCAGAGTCGGAAAAGATCGCCTGCCATATAGCTATGTCATCTTTCACGCAAGTTCATCCACCGTTTCTTAGGTCTTCCTCACACTTTAACTCACCTCCAAATTCATTCTCAAAACTTATCTCACGACATGCTCCTCAATCCTCCGAATCACATGCCCATACCAGGACAACTGATTTCCATTGAATTTTGTTGCAGTCATTTCTTATTCTAACCGCATTCTCATCGCAGCTGTATTTCATTGTATTAGCAGTGCTGATCAGTTTTATAAATCTTCCCCTTCTGCTTAAGGCGACGTCATACGAAAAAAACTCAAGTTATGAGACATTTAGCAGTAGTATATTGTGTTTATATGCTACTGAAGAGGGTGCAGACCTGTTCGCGTACGTAAACATAAACTAACTAATACTCACAGTTCACGTCGTGTTCTTCTTCCACTTCTGTTTTAAACACCGTTACAAACACATCATATTCAGAATCAGAATGCTGCAGTTGTACATCTTCTACATCTGAAGGGTCTAGATTTTCCAGCACTGTTTCTAGCTCTGTAAGTGAAAAACAGTCAAGAGTGAATCTATTCTCATATAATTTACATTTATAGCCTAAGATCCCACTGCAAAAACCTGCTGGGAATTGTGAAGCTCTGTTTTTAGCTCTGTAAGTGAAAAACAGTCAAGAGTGAATCTATTCTCATATAATTTACATTTATAGCCTAAGATCCAACTGCAAAAACCTGCTGGGAATGGTGAAGCTCTGTTTCTAGCTCTTTAAGTGAAAAACAGTCAAGAGTGAATCTATTCTCATATAATTTACATTTATAGCCTAAGATACCACTGCAAAAACCTGCTGGGGATGGTGAAGCTCTGTTTCTAGCTCTGTAAGTGAAAAACAGTCAAATTTGAATCTATTCTCATATAATTTACATTTATAGCCTAAGATCCCACTGCAAAAACCTGCAGGTATATTTTTATTTTTATCTTAATTTTCATGACTGATAGATACTTGATAGAAGAATAGATTGCTGAAGGATTTCCAGCAAATACATGCAGATTTTAGCAGTGGGATCTCGGGTTATTATAGGTATAATAATGCTGAAGATTTTATTTTTTTTTGTTTGAATGCCAAGGAACTACCACAAAAAAAAAAGGTCAACAATGCAAGCATTTGTACTCAGAAAGTATGATTTGGTGAAGTGGCATGATGGAGAAGACCGCCGAGGCTCGCTGGAACTCCTTAGTGATAAGTATTTAACGGGTTTAAGATATCTAGAATAGCTAAGCGACTATGATGAAGCAAATACTTATAAATAATTGGTACTTATGAAAATGATACTATCGAACTGATCAGATGATGAAGCCGGAAGGTAGGCACTGGAACTCCGAAATATGTATACTAAGTTTGGGCTTATTGGAATTGTCGTGCGATGTACTCAGTCAATAAATGATTTTCATGGTAATAGAATAGAATACTCTTTATTATGTACACCATATAAGTTACAGAATGTATAGACGAAGAAAACATTACACTGGGTGACACAATGGGCGGCCTGATCACTAAAAGCGATCTTTTCAAGACAACCTTTGAGGTAATTTGAGGTACCTACCAAAACTAAATAGAAAAATAAAACTTATGAAGAAAATAATTAAACCGACATCCAAAGCAAAACACTACAAACCGAAAAATATCTTTCTTCTCTGAAGTCAGCGTCGAAAAATATTCGTTTTTATTATCATTTTGCCCTACTCCAGACTACTCGCCGAGCGCCTGCTTCCACCTGCGGCTTGACTCAGGACAGTACTGGACCACTGAGGGATAAATAGAATACAGCACCTAAATGTAGAACGGCCCGAATACCACCATTGTTGGCTAATAAATATATTGCTTTGGGTAATAAATATATTTGTTAATGGTTTCCGCCTTCTTCTTATTTACGCCTTATCCCTAGGGACGTTAGAAGAGGGTAGGAGAATAAACCGTTACACTGGCTGGCTGTTGTCTTTGTCACCTGTTTGTAACAGGTGACAAAGACTCCGACTTCGGAAAAGAAAGTTATTTTTCGACTTGTTGTGTTTTGCTTTGGAAGTCGGTTTAATTATTTTCTTCATAAAACTATACAGAACTACTGGTGCATAACAGAACTGTTTTAAGTTTTGTCGTGGGCAATTTCCCATGCCAGAACCCCTAACTCAAGGTTTACCTACGAACGGGCAATGGAGTGAAGATAGGTATCATTAACGGATCTTGGACTCGGACAATAAGGTTAAAACAATGCTGTAGATATTTTATATAAAATTATCCAAAAGAAAGTTAAATTGAACTGAATCAAATTGAATTGTTTTAAAATATTATATTGAACTAGCTGACCCCCGCGGCTTCGCTCCCGTCAACTGGCTACCTACCTACCCATCTACCCTACCTATCCTAACCTACCTACCAATTTGTTGAACTATTTATTTGAATAAGAAATAATATACTACTATACGAATGTAACCAACTTTTGTTTCTACCGGCGGCAGAACATAAAAGGTGCTATTGTGAGTCAATCTTAAAAGACAGACATATGCTGTCGCGGACTTTTTCTTAGAACTTTTAAAGAAAAACAATTCCATCATACATTATATTTGCGTAACTTAACCCGTTTACGCAGCGCACGCAACAATTCCATCATACATTATATTTGCGTAACTTAAACCGTTTACGCAGCGCACGCAACAAAAAGGAATATTTTTGCCCGTTTTTGCAACATTTTTCATTTATGCTCGGCTCCTATTGGTTGTAGCGTGATGTTATATAGCCTATAACCTTCCTAGATAAATGGACTATCCAACACAAAAATATTTTTTCAATTCAAACCAGTAGTTCCTGAGATTAGCGCGTTCAAACAAACAAACTCTTCAGCTTTATAATATTAGTATAGAAGTATAGATATTATATAGTATAGATTAAGTAGAACTAAAATATATTGAGGAAGGAAGATAAACAGAGGATTTCGGTAGGATTTCACTATAAGCGGAATTATACTGTGGGAAAAAGCTAGTATTCAATGTTTTTTTTTATTCTAATAAGCTTACCATCAACTTGAAGTTCCTCCTTAAGCTCAATAATATCAGCTAGTCTTTCAAAATCAGCTGGTATTACTTCTTTGACACCACAAATTTCTGTTTGACTTTCATCGATTATATTTATGTGCTCCATCGGCGATATAACAAACCCGTTGTTAAATTCCAAGATATCTGGGTTTAATAAAGGGTTGGGCTGTAAAGTGAAGACACTTGTTAAGATGGCTGACTGATTACATAAAATTCTGAGACCCCTCCGTACCTCTGGAAAGCATGTTAAGCTGTTGTTCCATACAGTGTGTCCCGGAACTTGATGTCTGCGGGGTACGGGGTGGTTGGATAGATACATAGCAAATATTGTCCTATAGTAAAATCTTGTTTAAATAGGCCATTATTGTTAATGCCTTGCCTTAGGTACAAATGGCCTTTAAAAAATAAGCATCAAAGTTACTTTAGTTGACAAAACATTTTTAGAAAAAACTTAAACAGAAGAAAAAAAAGTTTACGTTTAGTAAATTTTATTGTTCTTTATGTAGTATACTGACCATATTACACAGGTAGTCAATTTACAAATATCTAGTACATCCATAATAACTGGATGCAGCTAAATACCAGTATTTTACCTGGAACAACTGCCTATCATAATTGCCTTTGGCAAGAAGTAATGTTAGACTTTGAAATTCAACATTGGGATTATGTTGAAGACTACCTCACCTCATAATCCTCATCCAGCATCTGAGCAAACAGTTCTTCAGCTTCCAGACATTTTCTCTGGAAACGGCAGCATTGTTTTAGTTTGGAGAAACAGAAGTAACAAACGAGCACCGGTCTCCTGTCTTCAGTTACAAACTGCAACAAAACTTGCACTATATTGTTTCTAAACTAATCTTATATGAATAAAATTTATTAATACCTAATGGTATTAATAAATTTTTCTGTCTCACTATAAACTTTAGATGTATGTTTGTCAAAGTTTATCTCTGGAAGTACTAATCCAATTATAAAATTATTTAACTGCAAAGTAACTACTTACTGGTTTTCCAGTCAGCTTCTCATATACTTCAAGCAAGTTCTTGTTGACAACAATGTACATGGTAGCATCCTCCACTAAACACATCCTACACATTTGCAGTCTTTCCATTTTGTCACTGAAAAAAATAATAATTGAATATTTGAAAAAATAATAACTTTGAACTTTTAAGTTAAACTTCATTATTCTAAGTGGTTAAAAAATTTCACTACAATACTTATAATCAATACCAAAGAAAGATAGATATACTTATATGGACATAGCATAGAGAATCTTAAACAATATTCAACTAACACACATGGACTTATAAGTCGGAATTACTAGGTGTGCACCTTAATAATTTTATAGATGAGGGTAAATGGAAGGAAGTATTATGCAAAACTCAAACTAAAATTAAAAAGGGCGATAATTTGTATCTTCACCCAACTAATGATACAATATACACATATTTTTCACAAGAAAATAGGAATGGTAATGCCATTGTACCTAAAATTTTAAATTTTTTAAGTTTTTACTTTTGACATTGCATATTTATCAATTGTAATAATAATTTTGTATCCTTTAATCGGTAGAACACGGCGAAATTTGCATTTACCTTACAGCTAAAATGTATTATTATGTACTGTAAGGACGTAGACAGAGGTGTACGGGGAAAATCAAAGATTCATTAGTTTTATTTATTATATTTTATCAATATGAGCCTGCCTTCAGGCGAATCATCTATATCTCTTCTTTCATAATTTTATATAAACATGACAAGCGTTCTTATTTTAATTACCTTGCAAAACTAATTATCTACTGCCAGTCTTACTAAGGCAAATAGGTTTCCTTCTTAGGCAGAGTCCTCACATGAGCTACGCCCCTAAGAATAGACGCGCAGAGTCATACGAGGTGCATCTATTCCAAGTTTTGAAAGGTAACATCAATCCTACCTTATACTAACCCGAACATTTACCTAACGGAGGAATCATATTTACAATCGAGGTACGACCCTTAAAAGGGGAAGGCTTAAGTCATGACAAACGAGTTATTGGATAATCCAATATAAATATTTAGCTGACATATGTATAAGCATTAATAAATCAACGCAGTCATGCCTGAACCTCCTTGACCAAAACCTCCGAAAAGGGATCAAGGCGTCCTCCCGACACTAACAAAATGATGCGTCAATTCACATCGACCCGGATGGGGTTTAAATTTCTAAAAATTCAGATATGATACAATTTTTCGATCTCGTGCGTTTATCAGGCCAGAGAAGGAAAGGCTGGATCGCATCGAATTCAAATCCTATTCATAGAACTTGCACCAGGATTTAAATTGATAAATATATTTATATTTTTTTTAATTAAACAACAGCCATCAACTGGACCAATGATGTCAACTCGACATCCTTTGCAAAGGCTATGCCCCGTTAGCAAAGTCGGTTTCAGTTATGACTAATACCTTAAGGAACCCACTGGGTTATACTATTATCCTGGTTTGAGCCTATGTAGCCCTAATCGCATAACAAATAATCACACATTTCTTCGATGCGTCGCTAATGTTGCCAGCCTCTTCTTCACCCAGCGGCATACAATCCATCAGTATATGCAAAAGAGAAAAACATGATATAATTACATCGATACTATTTGGAAAAGTCGCAAGAAAACTATCGATACATTTTCCTACTCCCCCATCCCTATTAGCTTCAGTGAATTAAATTGACAGTTGACATTCCTATATTTTTTTTATCTTTTTTTTTTTTTGGTCGCAGGCCTATGCCGTTATTGAAACGTTTTTACCCTATTCTTATCTAACCTATCTCTACTACTCTAACATTAAAAGGTTTTAATCTATTTACACACTATCTCTCTAACTCGTCTACTATTATTTTTTTATTACATAATTTACATCTAACTATTCGGTACGGGCCTTTATACAATATACAATTAATATTTATTTTTTTAGACTTCTATTTATGGTTCGTCTAGGTTTATAGAGCAACACTAATTCATTCGGCATAAATATTCTCAATTTAGCTTTTCTATCATATCGCATTTTCTATTTAACCTGTACCTTTTTATATTATCTATGGCACAACGTGTCAAACTATTCCTTAGCTCATGACATCCTACATAATCAATCATGTCAATTTCTGTTTATCTGTAATGGACCTTATAACTCCAAACTCTATTCTGTATCTATGGTCCGACCTAACTAATCTGTGGTTATAGAGTATAAATAAATCTAATTCTAATGTAATGAACACTGTGCTTTATTGTGTTGTTTATAGCACTATGTGTCGAACCAATTTTTTAATGACCACTAAGCTTTACTTTTGTCAAGGTTTTGACACTTGTGCTTTTTATATTATCTGTGGCACTATGTGTCAAACCATTTCTTAAAATGACAACTGTGCTTTTTATCATTTATTTGCCATATGGGCATAAATATAAATATTTCTTATTAACATTTTACTGTTTCAGACTTAGTCCTTATGGATTTGTATTTGAGACTTTGTCTGCTATTTCAAAAGCTAATCCTATTTTACAAATAAAGACAAGACCGAAGAGTATTTAATTTCACCAACACATATACAGATAAATCATTAAAACAATAAATTGCATTCAGTTTCTATCGATGCCCAGCGCGCATCGCATATTCCTTCTAGTTTGGATCCTATTCATTTGCTCGACATGAAAAGAAAACATTGGTTAATAAAGCACAAAATATAAGACATCACAACAATCACATCATGTTACCTAACAAATTATTTACACAATAATAATGAATTGTTTACTACACTTTATACCTAATCTTCTTTCTATAAAATTTCCAAAACTTGCATTTTACGAGTTCTATTTGTTTATCGTGAACATAATGCAAATATTCTAAAGCTAAATTACACCTATAGTATAACTGAATCGGATTTTTATTTACAACAAACATAGTCAACTTCTTTCTACGAAATCTTGCTCCCCAAGAAGTTTCATTATAAATACTTTTGTATTTAATTCGGATCATAATCTTTTTAACAATCGCCTTCTTTGAATATATGTTGGCGCAATAAGAAACCTTATTAGTGACTTCTTTAAATTCCTTACGGATCTCTTTCGGTTGAGAAAAACTTTTCTTAAATGCTGTCAAATCATTTCTTTTCAAAATGACATTTATAAATTTCTGTTTTATGTCAGATTGAATTTTTCCAATTTTATTTCCAATATTATGGTTGAAATCAATGTGATTCTGCATGTTAACATTCGAAACAAAACTTTGGCATTCAGTTGGAACTGCAACTCGTTGTTCTGATGGAATCCGAACATGGTTCTCTGAAAGATAATCGGAACTATCGGAGCAAATTGGACTGGACCGATACAATACAATACCCTCGTCCGCACATACGCTGCTGGGTAGGGGCTCCAACACGTCGTCAGCTGGGCCGTCCGAGCGCTCGCCCTGGAACGTAGACTCCACCTCAAACTTGTCATCGACGGGGCTGTCGTCTCTGCTGGACTGGTCAACATCGTTCTCGAACATGCAGCTCTCTCCGTCGGCGTGATCAACATCGTCAACAATTGCGTCGGCCTCTTCGTCAACGTGGTCAACGATTTCCTCACTGCACTGAACATTGTTTTGTGTTTGTTCGTCCTTCATCACAATACTAGAAAATAAATGTGTATTAACACCCTCACACAATACATCAGGTTGTTTTTCCTCAGCTTTTATTTCAGAGATTATTATGCGCTGTTCGCAATAACGACATCTGCGATGAAACTTTAAAAATTCACTCCTCAAGCAATCGCACAACACTGCGAAGTCCATATCATACTTAAAAATAGTACGATAGTAATAATATGCGGCTCCGTGTAGAAATCCTCCTATAATCAGGCTGTAGTCGCTCTTTCTCCATTCATTTGTTTCGGCCACCGACTTGAATTCGGTCAGGAATTCCTC
This sequence comes from Orthosia incerta, assembly GCA_948252205.1. Lineage (NCBI taxonomy): Eukaryota > Metazoa > Arthropoda > Insecta > Lepidoptera > Noctuidae > Orthosia > Orthosia incerta. The sequence goes on along the minus strand of OX411766.1, from coordinate 14,800,470 downwards.
CAGGCAGTAGCCGTCCGTGCCCGAATAATACTTATTCATCATGCTTGCTTTATGCTCAACTATACAAAATAAATAAACCACTTAGCTTTATTCCGAGTTCTCCATACATTTCCATCCGCTCGTGGGAGGGAATGAGAGGTAACAGCTCTCTCTATTATCACATATCTCGCTTTATGAACGCTGATAGGGCTTCGTGCACTGTATCGCCATGCACACGCGAACTATACCGTCTTTAATATACTTTTCTTCTAGGTTTTTTTTCTTATACGTATACTGTACGCCGTATACACGCGATTTTTATATATTTTTTATTATTTCCCGGGATACTTTACCCGGCGCCTCCACCAATTGTAAGGACGTAGACAGAGGTGTACGGGGAAAATCAAAGATTCATTAGTTTTATTTATTATATTTTATCAATATGAGCCTGCCTTCAGGCGAATCATCTATATCTCTTCTTTCATAATTTTATATAAACATGACAAGCGTTCTTATTTTAATTACCTTGCAAAACTAATTATCTACTGCCAGTCTTACTAAGGCTAATAGGTTTCCTTCTTAGGCAGAGTCCTCACAGTACTATGTTGAGTAACAAATTTAAGGTTTGTACACAAAACACTAATGTTTTGTCTTCTACAATGGAGTGCATCAGTTAATCTGCATTGTTATTGTTTGTATACGTATTATTTGCTTTGGGAGATGACATACGAAATTGTTTGTCTCTTTCACACCAACAATAGAAAATGTTATTGCTTTTGCATATAACCGGAGTTGACTACCTGTGTGAAGGGCGTGCTAGGGTTATTTAAAGTGCACAATAAAATTAAAACCAATTGACATATTATTTATTATTATGAGCCCGTTACGTCTCACTGCAGGGCAAAGGCCTCCCTTCTGTCTTTCCATTTTTCCCTGTCTCTTGCTACATCTGGCCAATCCTTCAGATAAAAGACGAAGTTCCTGTTATTCGGAATCCAGTCAGTGGTTACTTTTGCCCAATTCTGTTGCGACATGCGGCAGATGTGGTCTGCCCAATTCCACTTTAGTTTGGCGGCTGTTTTGCCTACGTCTGCGATTTTTGTTTTATAGACCTGTGATTATTTTGTCAGCGTGTAGATCAATTAAATACCTACTAACAAAAAAGACATTTGTTAATCCCTAAAGCTTTTGTTGAATTCTAGGAAATTACATAAAAACTTGTAAAAATACATTCAAAAATTTACATATAGCGCCCATACACCTGCATTCTGGAGGACTTGATGAACGCCACTGGTTAAACTTTGCCACTTACTGGGCCAAAATTATAATGTCTTTCACACACTACTTATGTTAAGGAATAATGACAATAGCGTACTGATTGATTTGCTTTTCAAAGGTTAAGCAAGTATTACGTTTATTAGACTCTGCCTTTCGAATAACAATATATTATTTGTTTCGATTATTTTTTGACATACAGTACAAAAACAGAAAATTTTATATAAAAATCATGTAGTTTTTTGGTTTAGATCATGTAACAAAGGTAATACCTACTTTGGTGAAGCCAATCAATCAGTCCTTAAATAGTCAGTTCTTCAACATTTACCAGTCTCTGAGTAAAATCCTAAGACTAACCTTGTGATTGCTGGTAAACCCGCGAAATTAGCGATTATTATATGTCTTGGTAAATCTAAGGTTTTACCGTAGTTCGGGTTCTATTACAGTAACATACACACAGAACAAAATAGCACTAACTATAAAATATACATACCTATTAGAAGTAGTTTACCCACACCAAGCTTATAGTAGATTTATTTGACATAGAGGACACAAACACAACACAACAGAAACATTTTTTTGTATTTTTATGACCTGGTCACATGGACCTTTAAGACAAGTCTTATTTTATTTTCCAAAAACACTGCACTATGTATCACTTCACTCTTTATATCGATTTAATCGTGTTTTTAATATATTTATATAGCGGTTTGAAAGTGTTTTTATCTTTTAATAATTGTTTAAGTGGCGGCGGGCGGGATGAAGAATCGCATTTAATGTTCACATCACTGAGTTCACTAGCCAACACTAATCTGTCAAGTAAGAAGTTTTGACAGTCAAATCAAAAATAAGATGCTCCATGGTTCCTTCTTGGGATTCACAATGTGGGCATGTATTACTTGTAATAATACCAAGTCTAACAAGGTGTGACGGTGCAGTATTATGGCCAAAGCGCAATCTATTTATCGTAGTGATAAAGTCTCGGCTGGCTTCCTTCAATTTATTGTACCATGGTCTAACAGGTAATCTTTCTTGAATACTTCCATACCACTTTCCTTTGATGTTTTGGTCTTTCTTCCACATTTCTAACCATAACTTACATATATTTTCATTAATACATTGCAGGAAGTCAGTCATAGGAATGTCCATTACATTTCTAACATCAACAGCATTATTACCTTCATAAGCGGTTTTATCAGCTGCTTCATTGCCAGAGATACCCCGGTGAGAAGGAACCCACAGGAAAGCAATTTTGATGTGTTTAAGGTAATATTGATGAATTATTTCCTTGATAAAATACAGAATATAATTTGACTTAAATGAAACTGTAAGGTTAGTTAAAGCTTTTATCAAACTCAGTGAATCAGAGACTATTAAAAAGTATTTACAAGTGCGAATATGCAATAATGCCTGATAAACCGCATATGCTTCTGCAGTGTATATAGTACATGTATTGTGCAGAACAAAGCTTCGAGAGAATTTTCCAAGTGGGTCATATATAGCAGCATGCACATGATCACTCCCTTTACTGCCATCAGTGTAAATAACATAATAATTTTTATTATCTGCCAAAAACTGTAACATTTCTAAATTATTATTAACCTTTTGAACGCCAATGTCGGCTATAGCCGACATGAGCAAGCGTGCCCTGTGCGCCAACGACGGCTATACTCGACAAAAAACAGGTCGCAGAAAAATACTTGGCGTACAGGGCATAGGAATACCGATATGGCGTGGCGGTGAAAAGGTTAATGGAATTTTGCAATACTTTTACAGGATGTGAAATACACTGATAAGAGAAGGAGTAACAAGGTCATGGGCACTGTTTCCTAATACCAGTAAAAATATTTTCTGTTTCTAGCAATATTTTGGACAATGTTGGGGATTTGGCATTCAAAATGTTTTCTCCTGTTGTTAGAGGCCCAGAAGTTCTTATTATTTTTTGGTTGTTTGAAGCAATTAATTTAAGACAGAATCTCTCTGCAAGTAGAATACGTCTCAAAATTAAGGGCATAATTTTAGTCTCCACTACCATGGCCCTTATGGGAGTAGAGCACATAGCACCAGAAATTATTCTCAAAGCCCTGTTCTATAATATATCTAGTTTATTTACATGAGTACTATTTATATACACTAGTGAACTATAATCAAAATGACTTCTTACTATACTTTTATACAGAATTGACAATATTTTCGGGTCTGCTCCCCATGAGACACCTGCAAGACATTTAATTACATTTAAACCTTTTAGAGCATTGTTTGATAAATATTTAATATGTTCCTCAAAAGTTAATTTCCTATCTAATACTATGCCTAAAAATTTCTTTGAATTTACTGGATTTATAAATTCTCCGTTATAAACAACTCTTGAATAAGTGTCTTCCTTTCCAAATATCATACCACTGCTTTGGAGGGATTAATTTTTAAATGTAGCACATCATTATAATAGTGAAATATTTGGCACAAGGCTCTATTAACATTGTCAATTGCAATTTCTACATTATAATTACTACTGTACAAAACAATATCATCAGCAAACTGCAAAATATCTACATTACTATTTACAAATTTACAAATCTCACTTGTGGATATATTATATAGCAAAGGAGACAGTGTAGCACCCTGCATTGTACCCTTAGATGCACATTTTGGACCATGCAATGTATTATTATGTCTTACATAGAGTGTTCTTTTATTCAAAAAATTATATATCCACTTACATAGTTGACCAGGCACACCTAACCTAGCCATAACTTGTACAAGTATAGCTGGATCTAGATTGTCAAAAGCACCTTGAACATCTAAAAATACACAAACAGTATGTAACTTTCTCTCTTTTGCATGTTTCAGGTCCGAAGTTAAGGAAGTGAAGCTGTCTGCACAACTTCGCCCTCGACGAAATCCATATTGTACATGTGGAATGATGCCGTTAGATTCCATATACCAATCCAAACGATTTTTAATCATGTTTTCAAATAATTTACCTAGACATGAAGATAGTGATATTGGTCTATAAGAGCTGGCAAGCTCTGAAGGTTTATCTAGTTTGAGTATCGGAATAACACATTGTGTTTTCCATGATTGTGGAATACATTTACAATGCCAAAGTTAATTAAGAATATTAAGAAATATTTTTTGTGCAGATTCATCTAAATTTTTGATTATATGGTATGGGAAATCATCTAATCCAGGTGTTGTGTCTTTCCGAGATAACAAGCTCATTTTAAATTCAGACCATGTAAAAGGATCTAGCAAAAATTTTGAATTTAGATTATCATTATTTAATTCGAAAATATTGCCTAAACTATTATCATCAATTAAATTGCTATTATCAGATAATTTATGTAGAAATTGAGAAATAAACTCATCAGTATATGATTTATTGCCAGCTCATATACCTTTGAACATTTTAAGAAGATTCCAAATCTTACTTATAGGAGTGGATCTATTAAAAGTGTTACATAAGTTACCCCAACCTATTTTTTTTTGTTCCGATATGGTCCTTTTCTTAAGTGCATCTTTTCTTTTATGATCTAAATAGTTCTCCATAGTAGGTTCACTTCTATAAAGTTTCAATGCATTGTAAGAGGCAATTACACTTTTTTCACAAATTTCATTCCACCAAGGAGCTGGAGGTCTACTTTTAAAATTATTTGGTTTATTAAGTTTAGGTATTGTCATATCTTTTAAAGTATCCAATCGAGAACAAAAATCATTATAGGTTGAAATAGGATCATACAATTTTAGGACTAAATCATTAAATATTGTTTTGGAAATAGTTTTATACTTTTCCCAATCTGCTTTTTTATAATATAAACCTATCAATAGGGGGATTAATATGATATTTATCTATATGTAGTGAAATCTCTGTTATTGTTGGGTAGTGATAGCTGCCCATGGCATCATCATGTACAGACCACTCGCATATTGATGCGAGGTTAGCACTAATATAGCTAACATCAATTGCAGACGGATTTCGTCTCGGGTTGTTAACAGTTGTAAAACTGCCGTCATTTAAAATACATAAATCCAAGTCATCAATGATATTAAATAAATCCTGACCTCTGTTCTTAGTGGATAGACAACCAAATGCAATGTGGTGCGCATTAAAGTCACCACTGACAAATATAGGCTTTGGAAGATCATTAATTATATTACGTAGTCTATTGATCCGTATATGCCCGCTACAAGGAGGACAGTATACACAAAGAATAGTCAAGCTACCATGCACAGCATATAATGACAGAGCAACAGTTTGAATGTCATCATAAAATCTAGTGTTCAAAACTTTGTACTTTAAATATGGTTTAATCAATATTGCTACACCATTATGAGTATTATTGGAATTTTTACTATAAATATTATATCCAGGTATTCTAAAACTATGGTCTTTAAACCATGTTTCGTTAAGTAGGCAAATGTCGATATTTTGTTTTTGTAAGAATTGAATCAATAAGGGTTTTTTACTATTAGCACTTTGAATGTTATACTGAGCAATACGTAGCTTAGACAGTGTGTGACTTGAATCCATTACTATAGATTTTTAAGAAGTGTTTCTTTAATATTATTTACGGTGGTAGGCGTATTATCTCCCTTATTACCCAGTTCCACCAACGTCTGCACCAGGGCCATAAGTACATCGTTGTTGGCAACTATTTGGGCTTTGATGTCAATCTTAGGAGGGACATCTTTAGATTTATTTACAATTTGTACCTACAGGATTATTTACAGATACAAGCTTATTTACAGATGTATGTACAGGCTTATTTACAGATTTTTCAAAAGTGTCAATTGTTTTCATTTTTGGAGGTGGCAGAGGTGGGAATTGTGTATCGTCATTCATGTTTTGTTTCGTCAATGTAGTACTTGCATAAGTAATCTTATTTTTCTTTTCTAAAATTTTATTTAACTTAATTCATAATCTAGATATTGCAAGATGAGGCCCGCTGCAATTGCAACAGCAGATCTCTGTTGGTCTATCACATTCTTTATATAAATGCTCACCTCCACAAATGGAACATCTTTGTTTGCCATTACATATCCTAGCAGAGTGGTTAAATTTAAAGCAACGGAAACATTGCTGTAATAGGGGTACATATTCAAAAACTCGGTACGAAAACAAATCATATTGTACATTGTCTGGTAGTATATTCGAAAGAAAAGTAATGCTTACTGTTTGTAGTGGTACTTGCCCTTGTCCTACCTTCTTTGTGAATCTTACAGCTATTATTTCATAAATTGATGATAGTTTAGTGTAAAGTTCTTTGTTAGAAATGTTTGCTGGTACCAATCTGATTATACCTGTTTTTTCTATTTGGGCAGCCGGAATAAATGCTCTTAAGCCATGTTTGTTGAGAAAAGCGCTGTTGTTAATAAATTAGGCCGTTTTATACTGTTTAAATATTACTGCTATTTTATTTGCATTGATGCGTTGTATAGCCGTCACCCCTTTTATTTCACTTGAAAAAATATGGTTCAGATAGATAGGACTCTTGCCTATTCTATCCTTGATGTTGATAGCTTCAATAAATACTTTGAAGTCTAAATAATTGGCATTTTCTGAGTAAAGTCTTTTATAGTCCGGTTTAATATACGGAGAGTAGTCATGCTCACCGCCGCCGCCATCCAGGTCCATGTCTCCGGCCTCTGGCCGAGAACGTTTATGTGAGGTGGGCGGGTTACCCCCGCCCTCCTCGTTTCCTACCATTTTCAAGGTTTGCACACCTAGTAATGTTATTTTAGTTAACTTTTAAGCAAAATTTAATTTAAAAGAAATTTGAAAATTATTTTTGATGCACTCTTTTTCAAAGTTCCCGCCAAAATCTCACAACAGAAACAATGAAACAAACGCAGGTCGCAAAGTAAAATACTTTTTTTATTTTATTTTTTAATTCATGACCGTAGATACAAGTCTTTCAGTCGGATACTTAGATGGGTTAAACACACTGACCTCTATTATACATGTATGTTAGAGGTCAGTGGTTAAACATATCTGATATCTATACTAATATTATAAAGAGGAAAGATTTGTATTTTTGTGTATAACGAATAACCTTAAAACGAACGGCAACTACGCGGGTGAAACCGCGAGGCGTCCGCTAGTATTATAATAAATTGTGGTATGACCTGTATGACCATTAGGGTTTTGTTTTTTCTTTATTTTCTTCTGCAATCAGTCCTAGGACAATGAGCAGAATTGTTACAATATTGTGGTGTATTGTGTGTTTCTCCAGCGAGATTGCCCTCTTTATATTCATGACATTTTACGTTCCGATGTCCTACTTTGCGAGGTCCGTTACAGCCAACCTTTTCAGCCGCCTTTTGTGATCCGGCTTTGCAAGAGCCTTCGCCAAGGGATTAGGATGATTCTCCAAGCGTGTTCTGTATCGTTCTGCCCAGGTTTTCGCCTCCTGGTGCACTGTGTTTACGTTAAGGTATTCATGAACCTCGTGATGTTTTTAAGGATAACATTTTGGAACCTCTGGAACATATTGATGTTGGAGACACAAGCAGTACCCCATAGTTGGATACCGTAAGTCCAAATTGGCTTTAAGATTGTGTTGTATACCAATAACTTGTTGTCCACCGACAGGACAGAATTTCTTCCAAGGAGCCATTATAGGTTCCTGTACTTTATGTTCAGTTGGTCTCTCTTGGCTTGTATATGTTTCCACCATGTAAGCCTGCGGTCTAGGTGCATGCCCAAGTACTTCACCGACTCATTATGTGGTAGTAAATGCTAGCCTAGTTTTACAGGTGGGCATATTCCCTGTCTTAAGCTGATAGTGACCTGGGTTGATTTTGAGGCACTTGAGCCACCTCTTTAGCCATTAAAAATCCAAACAGTACAAAGACAAATATACAGATCGACTGAAACATCATCCTTACCCATTGACAAGTACGCTTCTAATGTGTAATCCAATAACCGCATGAAAGGAGCAAACGTGCTAGAGTCTGGAAAACGCAAGTAGACACTCGAATTATTTGAAAACTTTTTTAATGGCAATGCTGTTATTATGTCAACATCAATTTTTGGTGATTTGTTGTGATCTTGTTAATAGCATTTATTAAGTGAAAAATGAATAAAACAATTACAAGTGGATTACGGGAGATGTCGTTTCGCATGATGTCTAAATATCAAGAAAAAGATCAGGCGAAAGACGTCGAATTCAAACAAAAACAAGATTGTTTATATGCGGTGTTAGATTTCATAAGTTAGAATGACGCTAATAAGTTGAATAAACCAAAATTATTATAGAATACTGTTGTTTTTTATTGAGATTTATACATAATATGTAATATTACCTATCTCAATTACCTATAGTATTTTTATTTAGACAAAATAAATAATTCTAATAGTGCTAACACACGTTCGGATTTGGTACGGCCGGACCGACTCCGCCCACAAATGCTTTCTCGCTTACACACGCTTGTTTGGACCGAGACAGAATCAATTTAATAATAATAATGTCCTCGGACCACTCTACACACGCTCGGATATGGTCTGGGCCGATCTAACCCCGCCCACAAATCCGTGGTCCGGCCGTACCATATTCGAACGTGTGCTAACACTATAAAGTATCAAATTAGGTTATTCCAGGTATGTCATACAAGTTTTGGGGTTGCTATGCTGATATTTTTAAAATTTTTCGCGCTTTTTCAGTCTCTACTTTCGTTTGCCAGACTCTATTCTAATAAGGAGAGTTAGAGCGATGACGCTAGACGCTAACTCACTAAAACCTCTACATACTTCAACCCATCTGATTAAAGTCCACGGACTGATCGCAGATTAACCTATAAAAAAAAAACAATTTGTTGCGAAGGGCATAAATATGGTCCAATATTTCTTATTTTGTAAGCGAAGGCAATTCGGTCAGTATACATGAATAAAAATTCATGGATACTGGCCGATTTGCGAGCTTTATTATCAAGATTTTCGCATCTAAAACCAACGAAAGGCAGTTCGTGCATATAAAGACAATAAGTTACCGAGAATAAAGCTACTTACTTTTATCGGCGTGTTCGATGAATGGCCAGCGTTTCGAGACTCATTTCTCTCATTAGTGCACAGACACGTCTTTATTTTTAAATAATGTTTTTTTTTTTTTTATTATCTATAGGCTTGCGCTTGACCACTATCTCACCTGATGGTAAGCGATGATGTGGTCGACGATAGAGCACGCTTGCCTAGAAGAAACCTATTCACTCTTGACTTAAAGACCCCTAGATTGTAGCTATCGGGAAACACAGATTCCGGCAGGGAATTCCACTCTTTAGCTGTACGCATAATAAAAGTGTCCCCAAAACGTTTTGTGCGTATGGGTGGGATGTCCACCATGTACCGATGACGCATCGCCGTACGTCTGGTAGTCCGATGATGGAACGGGCTGGGCGGAATTAAATCATGTAATTCCATCGCACACTCCCCGAAATGTAACCGATAAAATACCGACAAACTGGCAACTCGGCGACGATGTTCAAGGCTCTGGAGCTTTGACTTGACCAGTGCCTCATTACCGATGAGTTTCTTGGCCCGCTTTTCGATCGACTCTAGTGCATCAAGCTGGTATTTGGCAGATCCATCCCAGAGATGAGAACAGTACTCCATGCACGATCGAACTTGCGCTTGATACAAGTTGAGCAGCTGTTCCGGCGTGAAGTACCTTCTCACCTTCGCAAGGATCCCCAACTTTTTGGCAGCCAGCTGAGCCTTTGCCTCAATGTATGGCCCAAAATTGAGAGTCGATGTCAACGTAACGCCAAGAAGCTCAAGATGGTTCGTTATTGGCACGGTTACATCACGGAAAGTAGGAGCCGGGTGGAATTGGCTCCTTTTAGCGGAAAAAAGACACGCCTGGGTTTTAGCAGCATTAAACCTGACCAGATTGGCATCGCCCCATTCGGAAACTGCCTGCAAGGACAAGTTCAAGCGCTCCACCATGGCCTCCCGGAGAGACCGGACCTGAGGCCCGGTAGCACGCGCGTTGGACAAGTATCTCTCAGCAACAGTGCTGTCGTCTGCATACCCAAAGGTGCCGGGCTTCAGCAGATCGTTAATGTGCAACAAGAACAATGTTGCTGAGAGTACGGACCCCTGAGGGACCCCGGCATTAATATCCAATTGGTCCGACGAGCAGCCATCGATAACCACTCGAATGGACCGACCTCTCAGGAAGTCTGCAATCCAATCACACAGACCACCGGGCAAACCGAATGAAGGAAGCTTACCAATAAGGCTTTCGTGCCAGACCCTATCGAAAGCCTTCGAGATGTCGAGGGAGACGGCAAGCGCTTCCCCATGCCTCTCGATGGCCTCACTCCATATGTGAATGGCATACGCTAGAAGATCCCCAGTAGACCGATTTCGGCGAAAGCCGTATTGGCGGTCGCTAAGGATATCGTTAGTTTCTAGGTATGCCAGGAGCTTAGTGTTGAGTACACGCTCCATACTCTTACAGAGTATGGACGTTACAGAGATGGGTCTGTAGTTGGCCGGGTCAGCTCTACTGCCCTTCTTGGGCACGGGCTGTACGTTGGCTTGCTTCCAAGCATTCGGCACTGTTCCAGTCTCATATGAAAGGCGGAATAGGCGTGTCAAGATCGGAGACAGTTCAGGCAGATGTATGTTTTGTATATTACAAAACATACATTATATTTAAAAAGTTGTATATCTGGCCAAGCCTAAGCTCTGTTGGAATACATTTAGATCACTGAAACTAATTATGAACACGCCTGGAACATACTGAGCGTACGTTATGGAAATCAAAAAAATATAGTGAAATACTCTTTATAATGAAATTAATATACCACCGGAAGATTAAAACATTCACAAATGTCAACGAAAGATTTTTTTTACTGACCAACGGTGACCTATATTAGATCTATAAGTCTGATGTGTTGACAGACATCGGTCGCCTGGTTTTAGGCGTCTATGGTCTGTATGGTCATTTAGTTAAACAAAAAACATACGCTGGTAATCCTACACATCATCATCAGCCATTTAATGTTCCCACTGCTGGGACACAGGCCTCCCCTCTGTGAGAGGGAATGGGCCGTTATACACCACGCGGGCCCAGTGCGTTTTGGTGGATGTCACATCTTTGTTTTTTTTTTGTACTAGGACATGCCGGTTTTTTTACGATGTTTTACTTCGCCGTTTTTTGAGCAGTGGTGATGAAATAACTTACACAAAGTAAAGTGCCTGCCTGGGTTCGAAATCATGACCTACGACACGTAAGTCGCGGCTGTTACCCACCACCACCCACCACTACTCTCCACTGATCCTACACTGTGCACACAGAATGTTTCTGTTGTTTCTGCAATCAGAATTCTTTTCTGTAGACAGATCTGTTACGAGACATTTGGCAGTAGGAGTGTGCTCTCCAGTAAGAACAACTGGTCAAAGGTGCACAATATTACGTTTACCTTATTTCAGAGAACAAATAGTGACATTTTTACAATAGACAAGTATAATAAAAATATGTAAGTGGCCAGTGTCGGCAACATGGCGCCCCCGGTGCAGTGCACCATTTAGGTGCCGACACAAAAAAATAACAATATCAGCGTTGATGCACAGAGGACGTTAAAGTTACCGAACCTGGCCCAAAGTCAATTTGAAATCAGTATAAATATTGTTATACAAAAGTTTTAAAAAATACAAAAGGAAAGGGCGAGGAAGAGACTTTTAGACTAAACTAAAAGACTAACTAAGAGAGTGAAACCAGCTTTCTGACTGGCCTTCGAAGGACTCCCCCCATAGTGTCTACGTCAACCACTCTGACCAGTCCATCTCTGCCGGGGAAGACCTTAGAAACGCGACCTCGTGGCCAGGTGCCTCGAGGGAGAGTGCCGTCGGCTATTAGGACGACATCCCCTACTTTGATCGTAGTGGGCGCACCTCTACCCGGGCGTGGGGAGACCTGAGGAAGATATTCGCGAACCCACCTAGTCCAGAAGTGGTCAGCTAACCTGAGGCCTTTCCGCCAGCTAACACGACGCACTAAATCGGAATCATCAACTTCCGCAAGGGGCCAGTAAGGAGAAGATCCCAAAAGAAAGTGATTAGGAGTAATGGACTTTTCTTCTAGTGGGTCAACGGAAACATGAATTTTAATTTTTTTTGTGTCCGTTTCAATGGCGCGGCCACGACGATTTAAAAAAAATAACACTATGCCAAGATTATGTAAAAATTTGTAAAAGTTGATTCCCAAAACCATAAATTTGTCAAAGTTATGGTTAAAAAGTTTTAAGGGTTTGTACGTGGCCGCGCCATTGAAACGCGGCGAACCGCGCGGCCACGGAGATCTTTAAAACTAAGCGTTGCAGAGACCTGAAATTCAGGTAAATAACAGATTGAATTTGTAAAAAATTTGTAAAAATATAGAAAAATATCCTAGGTTTATATTTTAGGAGCTGTAAGACTAAAACCCCATGGCCGCGCCATTGAAACGGTGAAAAACACTTTATCGCCGATATCTCGCTGAAAAAGCATCGCAGAAGTCTGCAGTTTTTTGTAAAACCTAGATTTGAATTTGTCACAAAATGTAAAAATACACAAAAAAATACTAGGTTTATATTTCAGGGGCTGTAAGACTAAAACCCCATGGCCGCGCCATTGAAACGGTGAAAAACACGTTATCGCCGATATCTCGCTGAAAAAGCATCGCAGAGGTCTGAAGTTTTTTGTAAAACCTAGATATGAATTTGTCAAACAACGTAAAAATACACAAAAAAATCGTAGGTTTATATTTCAGGAGCTGTAAGACTAAAACCCCATGGCCGCGCCATTGAAACGGTGAAAAACACGTTATCGCCGATATCTCGCTGAAAAAGCATCGCAGAGGTCTGAAGTTTTTTGTAAAACCTAGATTTGAATTTGTCAAAATATGTAAAAATACACAAAAAAATCCTAGGTTTATATTTCAGGAGCTGTAAGACCAAAACAATATGGCCGCGCCATTGAAACGGTGAAGAACACGTTATCGCCGATATCTCGCTGAAACAGCATCGCAGAGGTTTGAAGTTTTTTGTAAAACCTAGATGTGAATTTGTCAAAATATATAAAAATACACAAAAATATCCTAGGCTTAAATTTCAGGAGCTGTAGTACGTTATTGCGTAGAAATAAGTTGTAGTTATCTATCGAAGAACGAAAGTATTAGCGAGACCATTTTTTGTAAACAACACCTATTAATATGTAGAATTACCGATAATAGGCAAAAAGTATATTTTTTTTCATAATATTAAACTTTCAATACGTTTTAAATTTTCCGATAGGGTGACCATGACTTATTGTTTACAGAAAACCGTCCACCTGCAAGTGTTATAAATTATATCTCAATGATTCTAAATTAAATTAAAATGTAACGATAACATATAAAAACATATGTTTATTTCTTTAAAAATCACATAATATACAGATTATTTAGTAACCCCTCCATACCGTTTATTCCGAACCGAAGGTTATATTTTTTATTTCTTCACTACGGTTACTATAACAAAGTCGACGGAGCCCCGTGCATTATCGTATCACCGAAAACTCAAACAACTTAGAAGTTCTAAGTTTTATTTTATTTGAAAATACGATGCTGCTTCTTATTTATATAATGTCATGGACCGATTTCCTATGCAAGTATCTGTAACGCGGGGTGCCGAAAGCGAAGCAAGTTCGGAGCTCGGTGGCCGTGCTCGAAATATTAATTACGAAGTTGTCCGAGTGCATAAACTGCAATCGGTGTAGGTAACTTTATTTCTTTTGACTAGTTCATATAACACTAGCTGTCCCACGCGGCTTCGCTCCCGTCAACTGGCTTCGTACCTACCCTACCCTACACCTACCCTACACCTACCCCACACCTAACCGGAACTCACGCAATTTCTGAACAACCTCTGACAATACATAATTTAGCATATGGTCTAATAGATGATGATTAAAAATATTAAAAAACGGTAATTTTAAATTATACTTCACAATGGGATTAACCTCGCTAAGTGCAAAAGCAACAATTTTTATTCATGACCCTCCATTTATAGGTCGAAATCTCAAAAATATTGACGTTTTATACAAGGTACCAAATTTCATCAGTTTTGGTTTGTATGAAATGTCAATTTTTTTGCAAGATTTAGGAAATGTTCCTTAAAGAAAATCTTTGGCCATGAGGTAGTTATATCTTAGTATAATTAAACAATCTGTGATTTCTGATTTTGAAAGAAATGATAAGTACCTATCATAGTGTAAGTAAACAATCTGTGATTTGTTATTTTGAAAGAAATTAGTCCCCATATCTTAGTTTAAGTAAACTATCTGTGATTTGCGGTTTTGAAAGAAATTAGTACCCATATCTTAGTTTAAGTAAACAATCTGTGATTTATTTGATTTTAAAGATATAAATATATGTTTTTGCATCATAACGTTTCATCTTAATTTAATTTAGTATCCTTGAGATAATATTTCTAATACTTTCAGGTGGAAAGTTTTCTGTAAACAATAAGTCATGGTCACCCTATTGGAACATTCAAAACGGTTTGTTCTTACAGCTCCTGAAATATAAACCTAGGATTTTTTTGTGTATTTTTACATATTTTGACAAATTCAAATCTAGGTTTTACAAAAAACTTCAGACCTCTGCGATGCTTTTTCAGCGAGATATCGGCGATAACGTGTTTTTCACCGTTTCAATGGCGCGGCCATGGGGTTTTAGTCTTACAGCTCCTGAAATATAAACCTACGATTTTTTTGTGTATTTTTACGTTGTTTGACAAATTCATATCTAGGTTTTACAAAAAACTTCAGACCTCTGCGATGCTTTTTCAGCGAGATATCGGCGATAACGTGTTTTTCACCGTTTCAATGGCGCGGCCATGGGGTTTTAGTCTTACAGCTCCTGAAATATAAACCTACGATTTTTTTGTGTATTTTTACGTTGTTTGACAAATTCATATCTAGGTTTTACAAAAAACTTCAGACCTCTGCGATGCTTTTTCAGCGAGATATCGGCGATAACGTGTTTTTCACCGTTTCAATGGCGCGGCCATGGGGTTTTAGTCTTACAGCCCCTGAAATATAAACCTAGTATTTTTTTGTGTATTTTTACATTTTGTGACAAATTCAAATCTAGGTTTTACAAAAAACTGCAGACTTCTGCGATGCTTTTTCAGCGAGATATCGGCGATAACGTGTTTTTCACCGTTTCAATGGCGCGGCCATGGGGTTTTAGTCTTACAGCTCCTAAAATATAAACCTAGGATTTTTTTCTATATTTTTACAAATTTTTTACAAATTCAATCTGTTATTTACCTGAATTTCAGGTCTCTGCAACGCTTAGTTTTAAAGATCTCCGTGGCCGCGCGGTTCGCCGCGTTTCAATGGCGCGGCCACGTTCAAACCCTTAAAACTTTTTAACCATAACTTTGACAAATTTATGGTTTTGGGAATCAACTTTTACAAATTTTTACATAATCTTGGCATAGTTTTTTTTTTTTTAAATCGTCGTGGCCGCGCCATTGAAACGGACACATTTTTTTTTACTTTTGACACCAAAATGTTGCAGTCAAGATCTTTATTTGAATAGTGACATTTTTACAATAGACAAGTATAATAAAAAATATGTAAGTGGCCAGTGTCGGCAACAGTATTCTTTTGGAAGACCATTGAAAAAAAAATGATAGCAGCATCAAGAATATTATATAATTATTTTTGATATATTTTTCACAAAACAATCAGATTATTTAAGTTATAGTAATCTGTACAGAGTCCACTATTCTAGAATAAACTATTCAAGATAGTTATTCTCGTAACAAAAAAATCGTGTACATAAATTCAAAATAATGGTGTTGATACACTTTTAAGGCTTTTTAGTGTGGTGTCTACGAATGTGTTTTGTTAAATTAGCGTTTTCACTACATCTGTACGGACATACTTTACATTTATAAGGTTTCTCATTAGTGTATTTGAATATGTGTAGCTAAAATACTTTTTCTACTAAAACTACGATGACATACTTCACATTTGTAAGGTTTTTCACCAGTGTGTATACGGATATGTCTCGTTAAATGATTTTTTCTATTAAAACTATGATGACATACTTCACATTTGTAAGGTTTTTCACCAGTGTGTATACGAATATGTGTCGTTAAATGATTTTTTCTATTAAAATTAAGATGACATACTTCACATTTGTAAGGTTTTTCACCAGTGTGTATAAGAATATGTGTGGTTAAATGGGCTTTTTGCTTAAAACTACGATGACATACTTCACATTTGTAAGGTTTTTCACCAGTGTGTATACGAATATGTGTGGTTAAATAGTTTTTTTGATTAAAACTCCGATGACATACTTCACATTTGTAAGGTTTTCCTTTGACACTTAGTTTTCGATGGCTATTGATATCGTCACTGTCTTTACCTTTGTTCGTTAATTTAAATCTGATAGCATCTTCATTACCATTTTTACAGATTTTTTTATCTAAAGTTGAATTATTTACACTTTTACTATTATAAATAGTATTATTAATAGGTTTTGTATAATTTAAAGGGTCTTTGAAATTCATAACTTTGGAGCCTGTTTGTTCATTTTTCTTTTGCTCTTCTTTAGTATCTTTTAGTTTTGTTTTTTGTAATCGTAGTTTTGGTTTCTTCGCAACGGGCGCCCCTGAAATTATAAAAAAGTAAGTACCAAATTCGAAGTAGGATTAAAAGAAAATAGGTTTGAATGGTTGTTGATCATATTGTTACAAGACTAGGTAGCGCCACAGATTACTTAATAGTTACTAACAGATACTTCACACTCGAAGAAATTGCAAAAAAACCTACGCGATAATCACCTACAGAGCGTCGCCGCGTCCACTACGAACGAAAATATGTCAAAAAATTTCGCAGCGAGAGTTTGAATTTCTTTACCGGATGCGTTGCTTTGATGCAGCCGCAGACACACTTACTTACGAACACAAAATAAATAAAAGTCTCGATCTTTAATAATTACAACAATTCTTTCATATGTTTAAAGTAATTAGCAGGAATATATACATAAATATAGGACTCATACATGTTTTAGATGGGAAACGATCAAATTTCCGTATTTTTTTTGATCGAGTTTCATGTTACCGAAAACTATTGACCGACGTGTTTTTTGCTATATGCTTTATTTGACATATTTTCAGATCATCGAAGTATCATGTGGCATATGTATTATTTTACCGAACAAATTTTCGCCGATTTACAAAATAACTTTTTGCTTTTGACCGAAGCCTATTTTGTATTTTTTTTGTTTTGCCTTATTTTCACCAAACCGAAACAACATTATAGGGAATATTATTTATTCACAAATATATAGCCGGTTACTTGGTAGCATTTTCAATTTAAAATTGAAATAGTGTCATAAAAAGTCAATATGTTGTGCTACAAAATGTAGTGACAGAAACGAATCGCTGCAAAATCGACTTCACGCAATCTTGTCTGTGTTTACGTATTTATTTCGAATTTTCTGGCAAATGATTTATTAATAGCTGTCATGCATTAGACATTTTTATTAATTAATTATTTCAAAGAATTTGTCCAAGAGCGAGCGAAGCGAGCTCGGTAATTTAGGGCACCTACTAGGTTATTTTAGACCCTGTAGACAGAAATAGGAGCCCCGCAGAGCGGGGCTCTGTCGACAATTTCTTTTTCAAATCGCTTTTTTAAACATTTGTATTCGTTATTTATTGTTTTTTGTATTTAGCATTTGTTTCCCTCTCACAGAGAGGAGGCCTGTGTCCCAGCAGTGGGAGCATTAATAGGCTGATGATGTGATGTAAGGTGATTCGCGCACTGTTTCTCTCTCACTTAGTATTTTGATGTGCGTTTAAAAATAAATATTTCGACCAAATGTTATTTCGGCTAAGTTTAACTTCGGTAAAAAGTTTATCGACCAAGTGAAACGTCGGAGTAACGAAAAAAGTCGAATTGATAATAGGTCAACTGAGACAGTGGCAGACGTGACTTCGATGAAGTAAAAAAAACCGGATAAGTGCGAGTCGGACTCGCGCACGATAGGTTCCGTACCATTATCGCAAAAAACTGCAAAAGAAACACGTTTATTGTATGGGAGTGTACGAGCATCGCCACATGATTTGTATTGTTTTAGTTTTTACCTGAACAAGCATTTGGTAATACACCGATTACTTGTGTACATTAGCTGACTAGGCTATCGCGCCCACCACTAGTGACCTACATAACATATTATATAATTTAATGTTTTTAATAATAAACTGTCAATCATTTACGGACACATAACAGTGATTTTATTTCCTGTACCACATCCCGTGTGATTCGTCCACCTACATACTACATCTCAGTGTACGGTGTTACTGCCCGTACATTTTTGGTCCTTCGAGCCGGATCATCACTACTGGATCAAACAGTCCTGCAAGTCACACAGGTACGAAGTGTTTCAACTTACGATAGCGAATCGGTTTGACTGGTCTTCCACAAGCGGATCGCCCCAGTCAGATTGAGAAGGCGCACAATATCGTACGGAGAGATTCCTTCGGACCCTGCGATCGCTACAGGAAACATCAACATTTGGTGATTCGGGAACAATTATTACATCCTAACAATTCAACAGTGAAGTCAACAGAGCTAACGTCCAGCAACAATACACATACATACAACAATTATGGACGCTAGACAACAAGACCTTCTCAAGCGGCAGGGAATCATTGCAGAGGGCATCCGAAAAATTGGTGTCAACTTCGGAAAGGATGGCCCTGACCGCAAGAACGCAAAATACATCAGGGGTAGACTAGATACCCTCCGGGCACACTGGAACGAGTTCGAGATGAACCATGGCGTGCTCCAGATCGCCACACACCGGACCGACATATACTACATTACAAAAGTATACGACCGGGTCAAGGCGGAATACTCAAGCATACAACATAAGCTGCAAACATGGCCGACCTCCACTGCGGAACCCGTGAGTCACCAAGGGGAAGAGAACAAGAGCACTGGAGTCCATTCAAAATCGGACGAGCTCAAAACTCAACAAGCAACTAACTTCCGAGCCTTCTCACGTTTCACCCGCAACTTGTGTACTGCTGACATTATCGAGAAATGGGACATAGAAGACAAGCTTAGGATCCTCGAATCTCGTTGGAGGGTGATTGATGAAGTACACTGGCAGCTCGACAACATTCTCGTCGGTAGCGATGTAAACTACGAGCTTGAGTTTTCGAAGTATGAAGAAACATGCGAGTGCACAAAGCGAGATCTTAACCGCAAGCTCAATCTGGCGGTCCAACAACGTGACAGTGCGCCGAGGATCGAAATACCAGACTTCTCTGGCAGTTACACACAATGGCCGACATTCCTCGATCTATACACTGCGGCTGTTCACAACAACCACTTCCTCTCGAAGGGGCAGAAGATGCAACACCTGAAAGGAAAGTTAAAAGGGGAGGCTGAGCGCCTTGTGCAACATTTATCTGTCTCCGAAAGCAACTACGACTCTTGCTGGGAAATCCTCCACCATAGGTATAACAACTTGCAGCTGCTCTTCACCAAACAAATGCACGTTTTGATGAGTCAACATACGATTCAACATCAAAACGCTTACGAGTTGAAGCGCCTACACGACACGAGTCTCGAAACCGTGCATGCGTTGCGTAACATGGGCATCTACACGACAACATGGGACCCGATTTTGGTGCATATCCTGACGGGAAAACTGGACACTCAGACCTACTCTGACTACATGGAGGCGAGAAAAAGTCCAAGAGGACTTCCTGACTTCAAAGAATTCATCCAGTTCATCGAAGGGAAGTTCACGGCGCTGGAATCAGTGGTGAAGAAAACAAACAAACCATACAAACAAACAGATGCCGAGGTCTCCTCGAACAAAGGGAGCCCGACGACAACAGCACAAAGGGACGCGTACAACAAATACAGACGCTATCCCATGGCAAACCATACAAGCTCCGACAGAAATTGTCCTGTTTGCAAAACAAGCCACATCTTGCTCTACTGTAAAGAGTTTCAAGAAATGACGCCAGCCATCAAAATGAGGACAATTGAGCAATTGAACATTTGCAAAACTGCATGTTTCCGCACAACGGAAAGAAATGCAACTCGCAAAAAAGATGCAAGGTGTGTAACGGTGCACACCACACCACGCTACATGACCTAACACGTGACACTACGTCAGCGAAACTGTCGTCAAGTCAACTGACCGACAACGTGACCAACAACAACTCGGAACGAAAATCCAATCACGTGTCAGGCAATTTTAACGAAGTCCTACTAGCAACAGTGCAGCTAAAAGTAAAGGCCGCAGATGGAACTTATGCCGTACTCAGATGTCTTCTAGACCAAGGCTCCCAACTGAACCTTATAACAGAATCTGCTGTGCAACGACTTGGCCTTCCGCGACGCAACCACAACTCAACTGTGTCGGGAATCGGCACATCTGCCAGCCAGAGCAACGGAACCGTTCAGTTGGACTGTGAGTCCCTTTACGGAGATTACCAGTTCTCGACGCCGGCACTAGTAATGGCCAAAATACTTAACAATCTACCTAACTATTCCTTCGAAAAACAAGATTGGCCACACATAGAAAATATCAACCTGGCCGACCCACAATACAACTTATCAAGGCCGATTGACATTCTACTTGATGCCGGAGTATATGGCGACATAGTCATGAGCAGTATCATTCGAGGAAGCATATACGCACCTATAGCACAACAAACCAAGCTTGGCTGGGTACTAGTTGGAAACACAAATACTTTCAACTGCCATGTCGTGGTGGACACAAACGACATCTCTCGCTTTTGGGAAACTGAAGAGATTACATCCGACGACAAGTCCACGAGCGTCGAAGAGGAGTACTGCGAGAAGCTATATACTGACACAACAAAAAAACTAGAAGATGGGCGTTACGAAGTTAGAATCCCCATGAAGGCCAACTTCGAACAAAGCTTGGGACGATCAAACCCTCAAGCAGTCGCGCAATTCAAGCAGTTGGAAAAACGTTTGGCCAGAGACGAAACCCTCGCCTCAAGTTACAAGGCTTTTATCGATGAATACATAACTCTACAACATATGAAAAAGTGCACAGAGCCGGACACACCCAGCTGTTTCCTGCCCCATCATGGAGTAATGAGACCAGATTCAACTACAACCAAACTCCGAGTGGTGTTCAATGCATCAGCAACCACTAGCACAGGACACAGTCTAAACCAATTGATGGAATGTGGACCTAACTTACAACAAGACTTACAAGCTATGATTCTACGATGGAGAGCGTTTGAATACGTGTACACAGCGGACATTGAGAAATTCTACCGACAAATACGTATTCAGGAAAAAGACCAACACTTGCAAAAAATTGTGTGGCGAGATTCAGTCACAGAGCCGTTACAAGAGCTACAACTGACTACAGTAACATATGGCACCAAGTCCGCACCCTTCCTGGCAATGCGAACCATAAAACAATTGATCAAGGATGACGGCGAACAGTACCCTTTGGCAGCGGATATACTCTCCAATCAACTGTACATGGACGACTTGCTTGGCGGATGTCACGACTTCATAACAGCACAGAAAGCTCAAGGTGAACTAATAACAATGCTGAAGGGCGGTGGGTTCAACTTACGAAAGTGGGCTAGCAACAAAACGCGCCTACTCGAAGGCTTGCCAGATGAATTGATAAGCCAAAAAATGTTTGATTTCAAGGACGCAGACACAAACAAAACGCTGGGCATCACTTGGAACCCGCGCACAGATCAGTTTACCTACAAACAAATACCACTCTGCAACAAACGTGACGTCAACACAAAACGCACACTGCTGTCGGATATATCAAAACTGTATGATCCACTCGGCTGGCTATCACCGGTTACAGTGAAAGCCAAGATAATTTTTCAACAAGCTTGGTCAGCAACAACAAACTGGGATGATCAACTCCCACCAAATATACAGCAAGAATGGGAGCATTTCCGCAATCAGCTGGCACACATACACGACATAACCATACCACGCTGGGTCGGCAACACTCAACAACCCTTCGAACTTCATGGCTTCTGTGAAGCGTCTGAAAAAGCTTACGGATGTGTTATATATTGCAAGTCCACAGATAAAGAAGGCCGACAGTTGACCACGCTAGTAGCAGCAAAAACAAAATTAGCCCCACAGAAAAACCCAATTTCTCTGCCACGACTGGAGTTATGTGGCGCAGTACTACTAGCTCGACTGATCAAAAAAGTTAAACACTCGATCAACTCGCAGACAGTCACCATACATTGCTGGACCGACTCCATGGTGGTGCTTGGCTGGCTACAGGGTGACGTTAGTCGGTGGAAGAGTTTCGTAGCCAACAGAGTTACACAAATAACACAAATAACTCCATCCAACGCCTGGCAACATGTCAAGTCCGAAGACAATCCTGCGGACTGCGCAAGCCGGGGAATTTCACCATCCGACTTACTAAGCCACGATCTGTGGTGGAACGCCCCTTTCTGGCTTCAAAACAACAGCATAACCAAACAAGGATTTTTTACTACAAACGAAGAGCAAAGGAAACGAGGTCACACTTGCGCAAGACAAACAACACACGCGCCACTCATCGAGCAACTACTGCAAAAATACAGTTCAATAACTAATGCAACCCGAGTCATAAGCTGGATCTTACGATTCATAAACAACTCACGTTACGCAACAACAGCCAAACGCCTGTCACATTTAACTACAGAAGACATAGTGCTGACTCAAAACCTACTCGTGAAAACTGCACAGAACAATACCTTTGGCGATGATATAGCGTACCTATACAAACATAACAAGGTACGGGCCACAAGCAAACTTTTGAATTTGAGCCCAATACTAGACGCTCAAGGCATTCTTCGAGTGGGAGGAAGACTTGAACATGCCAAGTTAAACAACTCCCAAAAACATCCGATAATTTTATCAAACAATCACAAGCTATCAGAACTCTTGATTGACCAAGCCCACAAGAACACTCTCCACGGTGGTGCCAGGCTTACTTTGGGACACCTTCGTAACAAATATTGGATACTTGGCGGCATGAAACCAATCAAGAAGCAACTTAACAAATGTGTCACCTGTCATCGCTACAATGCGCAACGCAGCAATCAGCAAATGGCAGACTTACCGACGCCTCGAGTTACACCTTCACGGCCATTCACACATACAGGCGTGGATTTCACGGGACACGTTGAAATAAAGGCTAACAAAGGCCGCGGCATTAAAACAGTTAAGGCCTACATTGCGATCTTCATTTGTCTATGCACAAAAGCCATCCACCTTGAACTGGTGTCAGATCTCAGCACTTTAACATTATTCGCGGCATTAAAGCGGCTATGCGCACGACGAGGAACGCCAAAACATATCTACAGCGACAATGGAACGAACTTCGTCGGAGCAGCTAAAGCAAAAAAAAAAAAAAAAAAAAAAAAAAAAAAATTGTTTATTTATACAGAAAATACACACAGAACAAAAAAACGAAACACTAGCCAAAGAACGCCAGGAGGCAATGCAGCTTCTAGTCAACGAGGACCTTATCAACAAAACTTCCGAGTGTGGCATTGAATGGCACTTTAACGCTCCATCTTGGCCAACGGCGGAAGGATTGTGGGAAGCTGCAGTCAAGAGTATGAAACACCACCTTAAACGCGTGCTTGGTGAACAAAAGCTTACGTACGAAGAGTTCACTACTTTGCTAGTACAAATTGAACTCGAGGCCACTTGTCGCTCTAACAAACGACCTGGACGACATCGATTACTTGACACCGGGCCACTTTTTAGTCGGTGGACCGGTACTGGCACCTCCGATGACGTCAGAGGGTGATAACAGCCAGTTAACTTCACGATGGCGCTTAACAGAAAATATGTACAAGGAATTTTGGAAGAAATGGTCCAAAGATTACCTACAAACATTACAATTACGAGGGAAATGGCAATCCCCAACACACAACATTGCAGTGGATGATGTCGTCCTCATAAAGGAAGAACAAGTGGCTCCAGCCAGATGGTTATTAGGACGAGTTGTAAAGACGCATCCTGGACCTGATAACTTGGTACGAGTCGTCACGCTCAAGACTAAATCCAGCATAATGAAGAGGCCCGTAACAAAATTGTCCCGGTTACCCATTGAAACAGGGATTAATATCGAAAACAAACCAGCACAATCCACGGACAATAAACCATAGATATAGTATGTACAAGATACACAGAGTCAGATGGAAAACGAAACCAAAAATATAAAATCTATGTGTGAGGGAATTTGTCCATGTGTTAGTTAAAAAAGTGTTGATAAAAAGTCCATGTTCAATATCGATATCGATACTTGGTGAACACCATAAGAAACACGATTGCTGGGCAAAAGCCATGCTTTGCTTTAATTAAAATACAAATTACAAAATAATATCTCACATGTATTTAAAATACGAAATACAAAATATTTTTAAGTCGTGTATTTAAAATGTAAAATACAGTATTTTAACTATTTTTATTTAAAATACAAATAACAAAATACAGTCGGTCATTCATCGTGACATTCGTACTAATAATCTTAATCAATACACAGAAGTTCGGTGAAAATAACCGTTTGAAATGAAAATGACAATTTACAAGGTACTTGACAATTTGACGTACGCGGTCGCCATTTTGCTTATGAAAGCTATCAAGCGCTATTTTCTGCAGAACGCATCTATTAATAAAATCGCTAAATGTATTTTGAAGCCACAAGTATTTGAAGTACTAATAAAAAAATACCGCAGCGTCAGGTATTTGAAATTGACGACACGATTGGCGTAGTGGTTGAGCGATCGGCTGCTGCGCTGCGTATCGCGAGTTCGATTCCCGCACGGAACAAATATTTGTATGGCCTGCAGATAGTTCAATGATAAATGATATTATTTCTGTAAGTTGGTTTTTACAAACACGTTTACATATTTTATAAAAGTAGATGAGGTCGGCGTTTCCTATCTGACTACTCCGAGAAGAAAGGCCGAAACAAACTCAGAGGTCACAGTCTCTTTTTAATTCCAGGCAAAATCTTGGTTAGATCATGTGAAGACCATGTAGACTGATGTCTGAAATGGTCTTTTGAGGAATGAACCAGCCAGATTGAGTGAACCTGTCTAGTCAGTGCACGGATTTGTCAATAACCGTGCAGCCCTACTCAGAATTTAAGGAGCTCAACGATTCGACGAACAATACCAAAGAAAGGACATTCGGGTAGGCCGCATAAACTACTCAAACTGCCAGACCATGAAAGGTTTTCATACATATACTGAGAAGGCACAGTCATTACATTAATCTCCTTAAATTTCTCTCTGAGAGAGTGTCTTGCGCTTAATTTATAAATTGATCGAACAGCTCTTTTCTGTAAAACAAAGATAGTCTGGATGTCGGCGGCATTTCCCCACAACAGAATACCGTACGACATTACACTAATTACGATTTTTCTAACAGCATATGCTGCGGAGCTTAGCTTTTTTGACAATTTATCTATATGTTGGCCTCATTGTAGCTTAGCATCCAAAGTAAAGCCTATGAATACTGTTGATAAGGCCTGGAATATAGTTGTTATTGTTTGCTAATATAATAAACATGCAACTTTAAGTACAGTTTCGATAAAAACATCTTCTCAATCGTAACTTAAATCTATTTTAACAATACCTGACTAAATAAGTTTGTATTCATGTCACGATGTCACTAAAAACGATTAAGTTTTTATCGATACTCATGACGTCACCGCTTTGTCAAGCCCTAGCGTAAACAAACAATTTACTCTTTTACATAATATTTTCGCCAATTTTGTTTATATATACGAAATATACTTATATAAAACATTGGTAATCAATATACTATTGTAAGACTGTTTTTCTGAGCCGATTACTAGCAGAAATTCGTCAAAATATGGTTCAAAACAATCCAAGGACAAAATTGTATTTACCTGTGAAACGTGTATTTATTGGGGTTATTTCGTCTTGTAACGTCACATTCACTCACAGAACAAGTCACCATAATTGTATAATTAATATTATCAATTTAAATCTAAAGATTATTATTTAAATGCAAGAAATTCACCGCGGCGTAAAACAGATTGTCCGCTAGGGGTACTTATTTGCGAAAAAAATGACATATCGGTACGTCATTCACTCTCTCTTTTTCTCTTGGGCGGTTTGTTCTTGATTAGGATTTCTCGCTCGCACGCTTCGTGTATCTTTTTGCGTAGCAAAAAAAATTCTAAATCTATGCAATAAACAAACGGACGCGACTTCATCGACATCACAACGACAACTTCTCAAGACCAATTCGAGCATGAAATAACCGAAGTCGTTTCAATCCGCAACATAAAGGAAGCCTCCATGATTAACATAATACCAACAACGAAATACATAGCCTTGAACTTGATGATACCTCTGGATCAACAACATCTTTCAACATGCACACAAGTAAATACAAATCAGCTGCTGCTATGCAACCTTGACTTACCTATAATGCAAAACAGCCACAAAAATCGAAGCAGGCATAATAAATAATCGAGGAGTATCAAACTGCCGCACTGAGGGATCAAGTTGCAGCTATGAATGGACGAAGTTACACATCAATGGGACTTGGATGTTTACGTGTTGCGAGGAATGCACCATGCACATTTTCTGGCCAGCTGGAATTACGTCACAGACACTACGTAATACAGACACGAAATCACCTTAGAGACAGGTTGCATGATGCGTCGCGGCGATAAACACCTGATTCATTCGCACTAAAATATAATAAACATGGAAATAGAAACACATGAATAATAATCTGCCCAGAAAAGAACAAATTAAGGCAGATACACAGACAATAGAAGAGGTCATCGGACATCGGCAGCAACAAGATGGATCGCGAAACATCACCAAGACCAGTCAGCGGCGAACGTAGTACCTACCAAGAACTTTCTTTACAAACTTTACTTACTTTTTAATAATGCATTTCTGCTTATTATTTGTTTTTTTTTTATAGTTGGCAGGATGTAAGAGCATCGCCACATGATTTGTATTATTTTAGTTTTTACCTGAACAAGCATTTGGTAATACACCGATTACTTGTGTACATTAGCTGACTAGGCTATCGCGCCCACCACTAGTGACCTACATAACATATTATATAATTTAATGTTTTTAATAATAAACTGTCAATCATTTACGGACACATAACAGTGATTTTATTTCCTGTACCACATCCCGTGTGATTCGTCCACCTACATACTACATCTCAGTGTACGGTGTTACTGCCCGTACAGGGAGCCCCACTTAAATATTTATTATATTCTGTTTTTAGTATTTGTTGTTATAGCGGCAACAGAAATACATCATCTGTGAAAATTTCAACTGTCTAGCTATCACGGTTCGTGAGATACAGCCTGGTGACAGACGGACGGACAGACAGACAGACAGACGGATCGCGGAGTCTTAGTAATAGGGTCCCGTTCTTATCCTTTGGGTACGGAACCCTAAAAAACAAAACGATAATAGTTGAAAAGTTTTAGGAGAAATTAAATACGATCAAATGTTTTTCAAACTTATGATAGGTAACAGATTTAGGTTAATATTTTAGGCGAATATTTTTTCCCCTCCCTGATTTCGCGGTTATTAAAAAAAATATAGAAACGTATTAACACTTTTAACAAAAAATCTGTTGGGAAACAAGGGCAAAGAGGCTCGCATTTTTTTTAATAAATGCACAGTATTATCACTAAGATTAATAATGAATAATATTTTACACGAAAAATATTTTGGGGGCTGAGTCACCCGCGTCCGTAGGAGAGTTACCCCTATTGTTGTTACCCTACACGTGGTCCCCTGGTGGTGCTAATCAGGTGACACTTACTGGTGGTAGGCTTCGGCCGAAGGCTTGTGACCACCCACCGGGCAAAGACGTACCGCCAAGCGGCCTAGCCGTGTTCCGGTACGATGCTCGGTGTAGCCACTAGAGGAGTTGGGTCGAGATAGTTGTTCCACTGCATGCTGACCAGTCTGACTCGCGCTGTTTTGGGCGTATCGGGAGACTAGTTGCGGAGGGTAGCGGGATCCGAGGCACGGTGTGCCGCTGGCCGACCGCAGGTAGTTGGGGGCCCAAGTAGTATGCCAGCCACACACGAAAGGCTGCCCCGCCAACTGTCAAAAAATCCCGGCATGCGCCATCGTGCTGGTTGGCGACCAGATGGGAGGGCACGATTGACATCTCCGGGGGGGCTCGGGCGTCCCCGCAGTCTCCGGACTAGTGCCCCAATGATGGCGTCCTTTCAGTGCGTGTCTGTAGGTTAGTAGCGTGGAACCTCATCTCACTTCCTTCTCCTCTCTTTTCACTCTTTTGACTCTTTGAATGCCAGGTACTAAAAAGAAAACTGGAGTAAAACAGCGGCTGCACCCCCTCCCCCACAAAGTGCACCTCACTAATATTAGAGGTCTGCACTCCAATCTCACCTCAGTCCACCATCACCTGGAGACTGAAAAGCCAGTACTGTTTTTCCTTACGGAGACGCAGATAGGAAGTCCGTCTGACGTGTCGTACTTATCTTACCCAGGGTTTACCCTGGAGCACAATTTCAAACCACGCGCGGGTGTATGCATGTATGCCCGAGACGACACTTGCTATCGCCGTCTCCGTAACCTTGAAGACTCCAGGTTCTCAGTGCTGTGGGCTCTGGTGGACACAGCGCTGGATAAGATTATCTACGCCTGTGTCTACCGCTCGCACAGCGGAGATCAGGAGACAACCAGGCTCACAGAGTACCTCAGTGAGGCGGCCGATGCGGCACAGCAACGGTACCCTTCCGCCCAATTAGTGCTACTGGGGGACTTTAATGCCCACCACCAGGAGTGGCTCTTCCCATACCAGTGCACTGATCATGCTGGACGAGAGACGCGCAAACTTGCGCTAGCGTTAAATCTCACCCAGCTGGTCCAGGGGGCAACGAGGGTGCCAGATGTCGATTCGCACACAGCCAATTGCTTGGACCTTCTGCTGACAACAGATCCAGACCGATACTCAGTGTCGATATCTTCACCGTTGGGTAGTTCCGACCACTCTCTGGTGAAGTCTGTGTCCGTCTACTCCCCGCCCGATACCAGCCTAAGAGGCACCCGGCGGGTATAGCGGTACAGGTCAGCAGATTGGGATGGGATGCGATCTTTTTTCGCATGCTATCCTTGGCTGCCCACTTGCTTCTCTTCGGACGATCCATCGTCATGCGCTGACGCTGTGACTGATGTGTTGCGTCAGGGGATGGAGTACTATATTCCATTATCTGACGTAGCAATATCCAACGTCAACCGACCATGGTTTGGGGCCGAGTGTTACCACACCAACGCGGTTAGGCATGGGTCGTCGCTAGAACGCGCAAGGCAAATGACGTGAGTCAGAAGAAGATTTCTCTAAGGGAACTGTTTAAGGACATTAACATCATGACGGTTCCTTGTCAATATATTTATGAAAACATCATGTACGTAAGAAAGAATTTACATCTTTTTAGTAAAAACGGCGACAGACATAATTATGTTACTAGAAATAGGGACCAATTAGTTCAACCAGGTTTCAGACTGGCTAAAGTAGCCTCATCTTTCATGGGGTACTGTACAAAATGTTACAATAAAATTCCTCCCCACATTCTTGAACTGAATGAGACGAAGTTTAAAACTTGTATAAAACGCACACTATGCAGGCTGGCATATTATAAGTTGGGGGATTACATCAATGATAAAAATGCTTGGCTAAATGCTAGTCCTGCTCCACAGCCACTAGGGCGCAAAAACTAGTGATATGCAGAACATTATTGTTTTGAATTATTGTTGAACCTTCTGAAGACTGTATAAATATATTTGTATTGTATAAACTCAATTTCATTCATCAAGGTATGTACTTATGTACCTAAATATTGTAACAAGTTTTTTTTTTTTTTTAAAGTGTAAGTATGGAGTTTCTTGTGCATTCTTCTCCATTACAAGCTACTTTCCGAATGCACGGTAGAATCAACTATTATTATTTGTAAAATGTAACGTTCAAAAGTGCCGCTTGGTGGCCTACTTGAAATGAAATATCTTTGTCTTTGAGAGAGCCTTCAACACGGCTGCCAAGTCCTGCAAAAAGGTGATGCGAAGAGCACGGTTTGACCACATTAGCAGAATCGGGAACAAACTTGCTTCATATCCAGCGGGTAGCAAAGCGTTTTGGTCCCTGGCTAAGTCGGTCGAATCAAATTTCTGTCGCTCCTCACACTACCACCACTGCTGAAACCTGACGGGTCACTGGCCCACTCTGCTGAGGAGAAGGCAAACTTGTTTGCTTCCCTTTTTGCGGAATCTTCGCATCTGAATTCTGATGGATGTGTGACGAGTATGTCAGACATCCGCATCCATCAAAAGGACGTCCGTAGGGTTCTGCGTAGCCTCGATGTGAACAAAGCGAGTGGCCCCGACGGGATACCAGCAATTGTACTTAAAACCTGTGCGCCTGAATTGTCTCCGATCTTGACACGCCTGTATCGCCTTTCGATAGAGACTGGAAAAGTGCCGAAGGCTTGGAAGCAAGCCAACGTACAGCCCGTGCCCAAGAAGGGCAGTAGAGCTGACCCGGCCAACTACAGACCCATATCTGTAACGTCCATCCTCTGTAAGAGTATGGAACGTGTACTCAACGGTAAGCTCCTGGCATACCTAGAAGCGAACGACATCCTCAGTGACCGCCAATACGGCTTCCGCCGAAATCGGTCCACTGGGGATCTTCTAGCGTATGCCATTCACATCTGGAGTGAGGCCATTGAGAGACACGGGGAAGCGCTAGCCGTCTCCCTCGACATCTCGAAGGCTTTCGACAGGATCTGGCACGAAAGCCTCATTGGTAAGCTTCCTTCCTTCGGTCTGCCTAGTGGTCTGTGTGATTGGATAGGGGACTTCCTGAGGGATCGCTCCATCCGAGTGGTTATCGACGGCTGCTCGTCCGGTCAGTTAGATATCAACGCCGGAGTCCCTCAGGGGTCAGTGCTCTCGGCAACATTATTCTTGCTGCACATTAATGATTTGCTAAAACCCGGCACCTTTGGGTACGCAGACGACAGCACTGTTGCTGAGAGATACGTGTCCAGCGCACGGGCTACTGGGCCTTAGATTCGGTCTCTCCTCCCGGACCATGGTTTAACGCTTGAACCTGTCTTTGAAGGCGGTCTCCGAATGGGGTGATGCCAATTTGGCCAGTTTCAATGCTGCGAAGACCCAGGCGTGTCTTTTTTCCGCTAAAAAGAGCCAATTCCTCCCGGCTCCTTCTTTCCGTGGTGTAACCGTGCCGATAACGGACCATCTCGAACTTCTCGGTGTTACGTTGACATCAACCCTCAACTTCGGTCCATTCGTTGAGGCGAAAGCTCAGTTAGCTGCAAAACAGTTGGGGATTCTTGCTAAGGTGAGACGGTACTTCACGCCTGAACAGCTGCTCAACTTGTATAAAGCGCAAGTTCGATCATGCATGAAGTACTGCTCTCACCTCTGGGATGGATCTGCCAAATACCAGCTTGATGCACTTGAGTCGATCGACAGACGGGCCAAAAGGCTTATTGGCAACGATGCACTGGTCGCCTCAAAGCTCCAGAGCCTCGAACATCGACGCCGAGTTGCCAGCCTGTCGGTTTTTTATCGGTTACATTTCGGGGAGTGTGCGACGGAACTGCACAATTTGATTCCGCCTAGCCATCATCCATCATCGGACTACATGACGTACAGCCATGCGCCATCGGTACATGGTGGACATCCCTCCCATACGCACAAAGCGTTTTGATAATACTTTCATTGTGCGTACGGCTAAGTGGTCTTTGTTCCCTGATAGCTACAACCTTGGGGTCTTTAAGTCAAGAGTGAATAGGTTTCTTCTAGGCAAGCGTGCTTCACCGTAGACCACGTCATCGCTTAACATCAGGCGAGATAGTGGTCAAACGCGAGCCTATAGATTATTAATAAAAATAAAAAAAATGAAAGAAACTTCACCGATTAGTGTACGTGTGAGAGCCAATTAGGGCGTGCAAAACCGGTTTTCCGGTTTTGCTAATAACCGGAAACCGTGCAATATTTATAATTTTTTTAATTCCGGGGTTGAGAGTCAAAACCGGAGTTACCTCCGGTTTTCCCGTTGTTTAATTACATTTTGATTTAAATCAACTTTTTTTCGAACGCACTCAATAAATATTCAATTTAGAGTTATCAAATATATCTGAACGCAACCTATACCCACTTAAACTCCTCCCTCCGCGACCACCGCACCCGTGACGGGACTCCTGCGACCAGCGTCCCGCCTGCCTGCGTTGTTGCCCAAATACACTTGCCGGGAGTGCACGTGCGTGCGTGCAAGAAACTTGATGAACAAAACAGTGGTTTGAGCTTCAAACTAGCGATGAACTTGAGAAGTCGTATCAAGCAAAGGCGTCTTCTGTTAGCAGGTGTCTTGCACTATTTGCACAATTGGGAAGACTTCTCCACACAAAATGACGATGATACATTTCCCAAATCCAATGGCGCAATATATCAATATAATATATGGTGGGATATATCTGATACTATTACAAACTTATTGCAGCAGCCAAAATATAAGCCCAAGGACTCTGATACCATTCCCGTAGTTTTCTCCGAGCGGTCCGTGCCATCACTGCCATCGTTATCGTCAACATCTGACGCTGAAGTTGTAGCTTATGAGCTAACTCTTCAAGAGCAGCTTGAAAAGGAATTTTATAAATGCTGGTAAAACCCCAAGAATCGGCCTGATTTCGACCCTGCAGGGTTTCTCAAGGTAGAGCAAGCCATGTATGAAAGCGGAAAGTATCGGGTTGTGTATCTCAAAAAAAGCTTACAATTATTTGATGTGTGTACTACCAACAAAGTAAGTGTCGAGAGTGAGACGGCCTTTTCGAGTGCTGGGTACTTTTGCAACAAAATAAGAAGTACGCTATCTGATGCACTTTTATTCTTAAGAACACATTATCAAGAACAGCGGTCTCTTGGGAGAAAAATATTATTGTTTATTTAAATTAGTGTACGGTACACAGTTGATTTGATCTCGTTTTATAGTATATTATATGAAAATAGTCAAATGTGAATATTATGAATCCCATAATAATGTTGCTACTGTTGCTAGTAGTTCGTAATTAAATAGCTCGAGATTCAAGAAATTGAGACGTATAGTAATTGTGGTTGTGTTTAGTATCTTAAGATGATGAATGTGTTTTGTACGTTTAATATATATTATTCTTTATAACAGAATTGTTAGGTACCTACTAAAGGTACCACAAACTTACTTGATTTGATCTCAGTTAGTTAATCTTTATATTATTTTAAGCTCATGTTATCCAAACTATTAATATTGACTACTTGGTATTGGTAGGCATAGGCATAAATGGTTGATTAAAAAAGGTATAGGCTAAAATTTGTTTTAAATGTAGATTTCTTGTTAAAATTGACCTATAAAAAAAAAAACTAAAAAAAAATTGCTGACACCGGTTTTCGGTTTTGATGATCTTCCGGTTTTGCACGCCCTAGAGCCAATGCATGCGAAATTGCGAAAAGCGACAATCAATGATCTTAGCATCGCCGGTGATGCTCGAAGCGGTAGGCACTAATCTCATGCCTTTTTTATTTTTGTTTGGCGGGGGAAACCTTCAAAAGGCGCCTGGACTTTTGGGGAAAGACCAAGGAGTATGAGCTTTCTACCCCACTAAAACCATCCCGGTGATCACTGCAGAACTTGGAAGAGGCCCCGTTACCTCGTAAAGACCACACCGGAACACCCTGTGTCTGTGCAACGCCTGTTAGGTCACATCCGTGGGGAGACTGAGAGGCGTCTTCCTCGCTGCGCACGGCAGCACGTAATCACTGTGCCACCGTCTTACCTGGAGTCACTTGGTGGGCGGTCAGAGCGCCGGCGACCCCGTAGTCCCGCTTGCCTATGATGCAGGCGGGGTTTCGGCGTTTTAGGCATCGAGGCGGTTGCTTCCCCGATGCCTTCTTCTCCGAGAGGGATCGGCTCTATCACGATCCCGCTCGGCGGCCTCCTTATGGATCATCACGGTCTCACAAAAGGAGGCCATTTCCCATTTTCCCAGTTGAGACCTCTCAACCAGTCCTAGCGACTAAGACCTGCCACTCAGGGCACTCTTCGAGCGTGTGTTGTGCAGAATCAAGGTCGCCTCCACAATGGTGGAAATTAGCCATGGCCTCTCGCCCAATCCTATTCAGGTACTCACCGAAGCAACCATGCCCGGTCAGTACCTGAGTGAGCCTGTAAGAGATGCGCTCCCCTCTTTTCAGCCAGGCTTCGAAGTGCGGCAGGACGGCTTCGACAACGCGCTTGCGCGAGAATTTCGACTTTTGTTGCCGTTCACGCCAGCTTCTTGATCCCCAAAGGGCCACGGACCCAGACGTGCGTGGCCCTGTGGTGAGTTAGTTGAGAGAAGAGAAGCACGTGGACGATGAATCTCACTCATTCTGACGTATTCGGGTGAACAGCCTCCAACCTCGGCAATAACAACTGCCACTTCCTCAGGGGTTACGGCATCGTCAAGGTCCATAACCCTCGCCTCAGCTCGCTTAGTAGGACGTGAAATCCTAACATCGAACTCGGTGAAGACCGCCCGCATACGGCTAGCGAGACTATCCGCCTTGGTAGAAAAGTCGGTGCCAGCGACGATAAGCATCATTCCACCATCGGCAGCCCTCTTCTGGCCGACGCTGTCAATGTATATTATATTCACTTAAAAAAATAGTAATGATTAAATTAAAATAAAATGAATTAAACGGCAAAACATCACTTTTATTGTATGGGAGCCCATACAATAAAAGTGATGTTTTGCCGTTTTTTGCGATAATGGTACGGAACCCTACGTGCGCCAGTCCGACTCGCACTTGGCCGATTTTTTTACTGTAAGGGTTAGTTGTCAAACTAGTCGACCTGTTCGCCTAAGTAAACATTAACTAACTAATACTCACAGTTCGTGTCGTGTTCTTCCACTTCTGTTTTAAACACCGTTATCAACGCATCATATTCAGAATCAGAATGCTGCAGTTGTATATCTTCTACAGCTGAAGGGTCTGGTTTTTCCAGCTCTGTAATTGAAAAATAGTCAAGAGTGAGTCTATTCTCATATAACTTACATTTATAGCCTAAGATCCCACTGCAAAAACCTGCTGGGGATGGTGAAGCTCTGTTTCTAGCTCTGTAAGTGAAAAACAGTCAAGAGTGAATCTATTCTCATGATAATTTACAAGCCTAAGATACCACTGCAAAAACCTGTAGGTATATTTTTATTTTTATCTTAATTTTCATGACTGATAGATACTAAACTTGATAGAAGAATAGATTGCTTTAGGATTTCCAGCAAATACATGCAGATTTTAGCAGTGGGATCTCGGGTTATTATAGGTATAATAATGCTGAAGAGTTTAGTTTTTTTTGTTTGAATGCCAAGGAACTACCACACAAAAAAAAAGGTCAACAATGCAAGCATTTGTACTCAGAAAGTAAGATTTAGTGATGTGGCACTGATGGAGAAGACCGCAGAGGCTCGCTGGAACTCCTTAGTGATAAGTATTTCACGGGTTTAAGATATCTCGAATAGCTAACCGACTATGATGAAGCAAATACTAATAAATAATAGGTACTTATGAAAATGATACCATCGAACTGATCTGATGATGAAGAAAGAATGTAGGCACTGGAACTCCGAAGTATGTATTTTAATAGTGTTTGGGGACTTATTGAAATCGTCGTGCGATGTACTTAGTCAATAAATGATTTTCATGGTAATTTGAGGTACCTACCAAAACTAAATAGAAAAAATAAAACTTTTGAAGAAATTAATCAAACCGACTTCCAAAGCAAAACACTACAAATCGAAAAATAACTTTCTTTTCTGAAGTTAGTGTCGAAAAATATTCGTTTTTATTATCATTTTAATTATATTAACCACAAATTGTGGATTGATCACAGTGAGTGCAGGCAGTCCAAGGAAGCACTTCCCTCTTTGGATGGTCGTTTTACGCAGAAGACCCTACATCTGACGAAACAGCAGTTGCGAGCAGTCACAGCTGTAACGACTGGCCACGGGACTTTTAATAAGCACCTTTTTGTCTTAGGGATTACGGACAGCCCGCTGTGCAGGGCATGCATGGAGGAAGACGAGACAGCAGCGCACCTGTTTCTAAGCTGCCCAGTAATCGCCGGTTACAGGGCCAAATACCTCGGTGAACCAGGTACCGTACAGGAGGTAGTCAGCAACACGAAGGCGCTGTTGGCCTTCCTCGAGGAGTTGGGTTGGATCGAGTGAGAAAGTTGGTAGAAGGTTAATTCCCACCCGTACGCAAAATACGCGCTTAGTCGTGGAGTTGCGGAAAACAGCCCGTTTTAACCTAACCTAACCTACTGGTGCATGATAGAACTGTTTTAAGTTTCGTTGTGGGCAACTTCCCATGCCAGAACCCCAAACTCAAGGTCTACCTACGAACGGGCAATGGAGTGAAGATAGGTATCATTAACGGATCTTGGACTCGGACATTTAGGTTAAAACAATGCTGTAGATATTTTATATAAAATTATCAAAAAGAAAGTTAAATTGAACTGAATTAAATTGAATTGTTTTAAAATATTATATTGAATTAAATGGAACTAAAATATATTGAGGGAGGATGATAAAAAGAGGATTTCGGTAGGTTTTCACTATAAGCGGAATTATACTGTGGGAAAAAGCAATTATTTTTTTATTCTAATAAGCTTACCATCAACTTGAAGTTCCTCCTTAAGCTCAATAATATCAGCTAGTCTTTCAAAATCAGCTGGTAAAACTTCTTTGACACCACGAATTTCTGTTTGACTTTCACCAATTATATTTATGTGCTCCATCGGCGATATAACAAACCCGTTGTTAAATTCCAAGATATCTGGGTTTATTAAAGTGTTTGGCTGTAAAGTGAAGACTCTTGTTAAGATGGCTGACTGATTACATAACATACTTAGACCCCTCCGTACCTCTGGAAAGCATGTTAAGCTGTTGTTCCTGGCTGCCACATATAGCGTATCCTGGAACTTGATGTCTGCGGGGTACGGGGTGGTTGGATAGATACGTAGCAAATATTGTTCTATAGTAAAATCTTGTTTAAATAGGTCATTTTTGTTAATGCCTTGCCTTGCCTTAGCTACAAATGGCCTTAAAAAAAATAAGCCTCAAAGTTACTTTAGTTGACAAAACATTTTTAGTAAAAACTTAAACAGAAGAACAATAAAGTTCTAGTTCTTCATGTAGTATACTGACCATATTACACAGGTAGTCAATTTACAATTATCTAGCTACATCTATAATAACTGGATACAGCTAAATACCAGTATTTTACATGGAACCACTGCCTATCTTAATTTCCTTTGGGAAGTAGTAATATTAGACTTCGAAATTCAACATTGGGATTATGATGAAGACTACCTCACCTCATAATCCTTATTCAGCATCTGAGCAAACAGTTCTTCAGCTTCCAGGCATTTTCTCTGGAAACGGCAGCATTCTTTTAGTTTGGAGCAACAGATGTAACAAACGAGCACCGGTCTCCTGTCTTGAGTTACAAACTGCAACAAAACTTGTCTTGAACTATGTTGTTTCTAAACTAATCTAATAATTGAGTATTTATTGTTTAGAATATTAGGTATTAATAAATTTTTCTGTCTCACTATAAACTTTAGATGTATGTTTGTTAAAGTTTATCTCTGGAAGTACTAATCCAATTATAAAAATTATTTCACTGCAAAGTAACAACTTACTGGCTTTCCAGTCAGCTTCTCATATACTTCAAGCAAGTTCTTGTTGACAACAACGTACATGGTAGCATCCTCCACTAAACACATCCTACACATTTGCAGTCTTTCCATTTTGTCACTGAAAAAAAGAATAATTGAATATTTGAAAAAATAATGAAGTTAAACTTCATTATTTTAAGTGGTAAAATAATTTCACTACAACACTTATAATCAATACCAAAGACAGATAGATATACAACTATAGCATAGAGAATCTTAAACAATATCCAACTAACACACATGGACTTGCAAATAAGTTGGAATTACTAGGTGTGCACCTTAATAATTTTATAGATGAGGGTAAATGGAAGGATGTATTATGCAAAACTCAAACTAAAATTAAAAAGGGCGTTCAATGGAATCTTCACGCAACTAACAATACAATATATACACATATTTTTCACAATAGGAATAGGAATGGTAATGCCATTGTACCTATATTTTTTTTTTTTTTTTTTTACTTTTGACATTTTTTTTTTTTTTATTTTTATTTATCGATAGGCTCGCGTTTGACCACTGACCATGGTAGGAGCTGCGAATTAACAGTCACCGCGCTTGCTTTATTCGTTCCCGCCCCGCGCTTGTGCGTTATAAAAAAGCTCGTTATAATAAAGCGTATAAAATAACGCGTTTAAAATATATAAAACTTATAGCACTAAGCAAGTTATTGTCATATAGCAACTTTGAACACTACTAAACACAACTACCCAGTGAGACGGCAAAGTGCACTACTACTTCTATGATTCACCAGCCGCCACTGACCACCAGTTAATGTCACCTGATTAGCACCACCCGGGGACCACGTGTAGGGTAACAAAAGGGGTACTCACCTACGGACGCGGGTGACTCAGCCCCCTCGTATTTGCTGCATCTCTTTTATACTTATAAAAGAATATATAATACTTAGAAAGAGAGATAGCGCTTATGGAACCTATCGTTTGTGAAGTTTGCGTTTTGTTCTAGTTCGTATGTTTTCGCATTGTTAAAGTATTAAGTTTTGAGTTTGACTTATTCGTTCTCGCATGCAAGTAGACGTTTTTATTCAATACAGTTTATGTGATATCGGTTATTTTGAAATTGATATCGATATGATATGTAACACATATCCGATATAAGTAAGTTACGTTTGGATATATCGGACCCATCCCTACTCTGCGTTTGTTTCTGTTCTGTTGTGTACTATGTCTGTCTGTCATGTCTGACTAGTATATAGTTATCGGAATCTGTGGTCTATGTATGTCGAATAAACTGTGAAATAAAAAATGATTTTTATTGTACTATTCGAAATTACGAATCTACTCCAAAGAGTAAACTAATATATATAGAAAATCTACTCTAAGCTTGGTGACTGGTGTGGTGAAACTACTTCTATATCTTACAATATGTATATTTTATAGTTAGTGCTATTTTGTTCTGTGTGTATGTTACTGTAATAGTACCCTAACTACGGTAAAACCTAAGATTTACCAAGACATAATAATCGCTAACTTCGCGGTTTTACCAGCAATCACAGGGTAAGTCTTACGATTTAACTCAGAGACTGGTAAATGTTGAAGAACTGACTATTTAAGGACAGGGGGTGACCATAAGCTCTTAGAGCGGTATCAATTTGAGATCGAATAAGGGACAGACGCTCTAAGAGCTTATGGTCACCCCCTGATTGATTGGCTTCACCACAGTTGGTATTACCTTTGTTACATGATCTAAACCAAAAAACTACATGATTTTTTATATAACGTTTTCTGTTTTTGTACTTCTTCTTTTCGTTTTTATACTGTATGTCAAAAAATAATCGGGCTAAAATTTCCTTTATGGACCGCGGATTTGGAAGTTCATATTTTTTATGTAGATAGTACTCATAAATATAAAGCTTTTTACAAAGTTTCAAAAAGCGGAGTATCACGGTTTACGAGAAAAAAATATTTTAAATTTCCATACAAATTTTGTTTTGTGCAAATTTTTAGGTTAGATAAATTGTCATGGTAAACGTCAAAGTTCACATTTCACGTTCCGTTGAAGTAGAGATGTATTTTATTCAATTTGAAGTCTATTTTTCACTTAAATATAATTTTATTTTCACTTACTCACATATTTCAATTTGGTGTGTAATTAATGTGCACAATAACCATGGTGAATTATGCAATTGCATTGACTTTTTACACAAAAAAATACGAATTTTTGTTTACACTGTGGAACGGAACGTGAAGCGATGCCGCGCTTTTTCGTATTAGCTGTCACTGGTCGTGTTTTATTTTCACTATGTGAATATCCGAAAATACCCAAAACGGAATCAGAGCACCCCACTTTCCATCAGGTCTTCATCACATTGTTTGGTCATTATGAATTAGTCGAAGAGCGAGCGAAGCGAGCTCGGGAGCTTAGGGCACCCCGACACGGACAGGTTAGGTTCGAAGAGATGACGGGAGGTGATGTGAGCGAGCAAAGCGAGCGAACTCAGCTCCCGTCATCTTCTTCGTGTTAGGTTACTTTAGACCCTTCAGACAGAAATAGATACTTTAGACCGTCGACACTGTTAAATAGTAGTTGTAAAAACTTTAACCATGGATATCTCCTTAACCATGTGGTTTCGTGGGGTGGGGATGGTACAGGGGGGTAGCCCCACTACCCCCTCACTTCCCTACCCCCTTCCCGCCCCAAAAATCGATGAACATTGATGGAAATTTTTATTCTAACCTAAAAACTTTAACCATGGATATCTCCATAACCATGGGGCTCCGCGGGGTGGGGATGGTACAGGGGGGTATCTCCCCCTCCCCCCCCCTGCCCCCTCCCCTCCGCGCGCCTTAAATCCGCGGTCCATAAAGGAAATTTTAACCCAAATCAATCAGTATGTTATTGTCATTATTCCTTAACATAGTGTGTGAAAGACATTATAATTTTGGCCCAGTAAGTGGCAAAGTTTAACCAGTGGCGTTCATCAAGTCCTCCAGAATGCAGGTGTATGGGCCCTTGGAGCACTCTGACAAGATCTATTTTAATATCTGACTTACTGATTTCAATATCCACATAGTTAAACAACCATAACGTTAGACCTAGGTAAAGGCCATAAATTAATGGCTATAGCATATATAGAAGCACTATATATGCTATAGCCATTAATAGCCATAGT
Source organism: Orthosia incerta (assembly GCA_948252205.1). Taxonomy (NCBI): domain Eukaryota; kingdom Metazoa; phylum Arthropoda; class Insecta; order Lepidoptera; family Noctuidae; genus Orthosia; species Orthosia incerta. The sequence goes on along the minus strand of OX411766.1, from coordinate 14,759,227 downwards.
AAATGCACTTTTCGCCGTGTTCTACCAATTGAAGGATACAAAATTATTATTACAATTGAAACATATGCAATGTCAAAAGTAAAAAATTAAAAGTTATAGGTACAATGGCATTACCATTCCTATTCCTATTGTGAAAAATATGTGTATATATTGTATTGTTAGTTGCGTGAAGATTCCATTGAACGCCCTTTTTAATTTTAGTTTGAGTTTTGCATAATACATCCTTCCATTTACCCTCATCTATAAAATTATTAAGGTGCACACCTAGTAATTCCAACTTATTTGCAAGTCCATGTGTGTTAGTTGGATATTGTTTAAGATTCTCTATGCTATAGTTGTATATCTATCTGTCTTTGGTATTGATTATAAGTGTTGTAGTGAAATTATTTTACCACTTAAAATAATGAAGTTTAACTTCATTATTTTTTCAAATATTCAATTATTCTTTTTTTCAGTGACAAAATGGAAAGACTGCAAATGTGTAGGATGTGTTTAGTGGAGGATGCTACCATGTACGTTGTTGTCAACAAGAACTTGCTTGAAGTATATGAGAAGCTGACTGGAAAGCCAGTAAGTTGTTACTTTGCAGTGAAATAATTTTTATAATTGGATTAGTACTTCCAGAGATAAACTTTAACAAACATACATCTAAAGTTTATAGTGAGACAGAAAAATTTATTAATACCTAATATTCTAAACAATAAATTTTACTCATATTAGATTAGTTTAGAAACAACATAGTTCAAAACAAGTTTTGTTGCAGTTTGTAACTGAAGACAGGAGACCGGTGCTCGTTTGTTACATCTGTTGCTCCAAACTAAAAAAATGCTGCCGTTTCCAGAGAAAATGCCTGGAAGCTGAAGAACTGTTTGCTCAGATGCTGAATAAGGATTATGAGGTGAGGTAGTCTTCATCATAATCCCAATGTTGAATTTCGAAGTCTAACATTACTACTTCCCAAAGGAAATTAAGATAGGCAGTGGTTCCATGTAAAATACTGGTATTTGGCTGTATCCAGTTATTATGGATGTAGCTAGATATTTGTAAATTGACTACCTGTGTAATATGGTCAGTATACTACATAAAGAACTAGAACTTTATTGTTCTTCTGTTTAAGTTTTTACTAAAAATGTTTTGTCAACTAAAGTAACTTTGAGGCTTATTTTTTTAAGGCCATTTGTACCTAAGGCAAGGCATTAACAAAAATGTCCTATTTAAACAAGATTTTACTATAGAACAATATTTGCTACGTATCTATCCAACCACCCCGTACCCCATAGACATCAAGTTCCAGGATACGCTATATGTGGCAGCCAGGAACAACAGCTTAACATGCTTTCCAGAGGTACGGAGGGGTCTAAGTATGTTATGTAATCAGTCAGCCATCTTAACAAGAGTCTTCACTTTACAGCCAAACACTTTAATAAACCCAGATATCTTGGAATTTAACAACGGGTTTGTTATATCGCCGATGGAGCACATAAATATAATTGGTGAAAGTCAAACAGAAATTCGTGGTGTCAAAGAAGTTTTACCAGCTGATTTTGAAAGACTAGCTGATATTATTGAGCTTAAGGAGGAACTTCAAGTTGATGGTAAGCTTATTAGAATAAAAAAATAATTGCTTTTTCCCACAGTATAATTCCGCTTATAGTGAAAACCTACCAAAATCCTCTTTTTATCATCCTCCCTCAATATATTTTAGTTCCATTTAATTCAATATAATATTTTAAAACAATTCAATTTAATTCAGTTCAATTTAACTTTCTTTTTGATAATTTTACATAAAATATCTACAGCATTGTTTTAACCTAATTGTCCGAGTCCAAGATCCGTTAATGATACCTATCTTCACTCCATTGCCCGTTCGTAGGTAGACCTTGAGTTTGGGGTTCTGGCATAGGAAGTTGCCCACGACAAAACTTAAAACAGTTCTGTCATGCACCAGTAGTTCTATATAGTTTTTTGAAGAAAATAATTAAACCGACTGCCAAAGCAAAACACAAATCGAAAAATAACTTTATTTTCCGAAGTCGGAGTCTTTGTCACCTGTTTGTAATATAATTAAAATGATAATAAAAACGAAAATTTTTCGACACTGAAAAAAAAAGTAATTTTTCGATTTGCAGAGTTTTGCTTTGGAAATCGGTTTAAATAATTTCTTCAAAAGTTTTATTTTTTCTATTTAGTTTTGGTAGGTACCTCAAATTACCATGAAAATCATTTATTGACTAAGTACATCGCACGACGATTCCAATAAGCCCCTAAACACTATTAGGATACATACTTCGGAGTTCCAGTGCCTACCTTCCGTCTTCATCATCAGATCAGTTCGATGGTATCATTTTCATAAGTACCAATTATTTATAAGTATTTGCTTCATCATAGTCGGTTAGCTATTCTAGATATCTTAAACCCGTGAAATACTTATCACTAAGGAGTTCCAGCAAGCCTCTGCGGTCTTCTCCATCATGTCACTTCACCAACTCATACTCTCTGAGTACAAATGCTTGCATTGTTGATTTCGTTTTTGAAGGTTCCTTGGCGTTCAAACAAAAAAAAAAACTCTTCAGCATTATTATACCCATAATAACCCGAGATCCCACTGCTAAAATCTGCATGTATTTGCTGGAAATCCTTCAGCAATCTATTCTTCTATCAAGTATCTATCAGTCATGAAAATTAAGACAAAAATATACCAGCAGGTTTTTGCAGTGGGATCTTAGGCTATAAATGTAAATTATATGAGAATAGATTCACTCTTGACTATTTTTCACTTACAGAGCTGGAAAAACCAGACCCTTCAGCTGTAGAAGATATACAACTGCAGCATTCTGATTCTGAATATGATGTGTTGATAACGGTGTTTAAAACAGAAGTGGAAGAACACGACACGAACTGTGAGTATTAGTAAGTTAATGTTTACTTAGGCGAACAGGTCGACTAGTCTGCACCCTTTTCAGTAGCATAAACACAATATACTACTGCTAAATGTCTCATTACTTGAGTTTTTTCCGTATGACGTCGCCTTAAACAGAAGGGGAAGATTTATAAAACTGATTAGCACTGTTAATACAGAACAGATCAGAGTTTCGGACCAGTAAGGGGAGGAATGAAATACAGCTGCGATGAGAATGCGCTTAGAATAAGAAATGACTGCAAGAAAATTCAATGGAAATCAGTTGTCCTGGTAGGATTGAGGAGCATGTCGTGAGAAAAGTTTTGAGAATGAATTTGGATCGTTAAAGTGTGAGGAAGACCTAAGAAACGGTGAATGAACTTGCGTGAAAGATGACATAGCTATGTGGCAGGCGATCTTTTCCGACACTGACACCATCTAGTTATGCCGTGCACAATCTATATCTATACTAATATTATAAAGCTGAAGAGTTTGTTTGTTTGAACGCGCTAATCTCAGGAACTACTGGTTGGAATTGAAAAATTGATTTTGTGTTGGATAGTCCATTTATCGAGAAAGGTATATAACATCACGCTGCGGCCAATAGGAGCGGAGCATAAATGAAAAATGTTGAAAAAACGGGCAAAATCATTTCTTTTTGAGAGCTTCCGTTGCGTGCGCTGCATAAGCGGTTGAAGTTACGCAACATTCATGTTTGTAGGGTAGGTAGCGTAAGGAGCGTAGGGTAGGGTAGGTAGGTAGCCAGTTGACGGGAGCGAAGCCGCGTGGGACAGCTAGTATATATATAAGAATGAATCCCTATTTCCCTTGGTCACGGCAATACTCGTGAACGGCTGGACCGATTTCGCTAATTCTTTTTTTGTTGTGTTTGTTATTGTTAGGCGAAGATTCTTATGAAAAAAAAAATAAGACAAAAGAAATTGTAGCTTACCTACATAGGTATAGGGTAGGTATGTAGGTAGGTAAAGTAGGGCAGGGTAGGTATGCTAGAGAAGATGAATGTTTGGTGTTTTTATGGCAAAACAAAGTTTTCCGGGACAGCTAGTATTAAATAAAATCGAGGTGTAGGGTTTTTTATGATATTGTTACGAGCTGGGGCTCAGGGAGAAAAAATTCAAACAGCACACTTTAATTAAGCACTCAAACAGTTCTTAATTTTATTATTTATCACTATTTATTATTTGTTTCGCTTTCGATCACTTCGAATCGCATTCAAATCGAAACTGTCCCATGACGGACCCGACCGTCCTTTATATATCACTGGAAATGTCTCTGGATCTTTTTAGACTTCCTTGATGCAAGGTGAACTTTCCAGAATGTTCGCCTGAGAAAAATATATTAGTATAATTTCCGAGAACATTCTAGACGCAAAGAGAACTTGCCAGAATGTGCGGCTAAGAAAGACATTATTTTGACAAACGTTCAAGAAGATAACTTCCGCTTTTCGATACGAGATGGCACTGCTAGCTAGTACTACATTTATTTATTTATTTCAATTCAATTACTCCTTGCACTAACAGTTTTACACTTAGCTGCATTAAATTCTAAGCGGTTGCGGTTGCTCCAGGCTACCTGGCCACAATACATTGTCGATGTCCCGTTGGAGCGCATCACAATCAGCCGAAGTCCCTATGCCCAAGTAAATCTTCAGATCGTCAGCAAACATCAGACACTTCGCCGTCACAATGACCTCCGGCAAGTCATTGACCATGATTAGGAATTGGGTTGGGCCAAAAGTGCTTCCTTGACTCACTCCAGACTGAGTCACATAAGTTTCCAACCACGGAACAGAAAAAACAGTGGAAGTGCAATGTGGCAAAATGACTATGGGAACCGGTGTCGCCAAACTCACACAAATAAACTGATAATCATATAATGCACTACAAATAAGCCGATCGTTTGATTTGTCGTTTTAATTTTAGTCAAAACAAGCATAAGTCACAGATCCTACATCAAGAAATAAATCTTCACACTCTTTAAATAGGATTTATTTTGCGTTACTGCAGAAAGTATTTACGACGTTTTGTAATCTAAAGTCATACTAGATTCTATTGCCATGTAAATTCCGCTACCCGAGCATAGATGGCGGTATTGTCAGTGGTTGCAATTATTATTGAATTGTATCTAAGACATATGTTTATTGACTTAAAATGATACTCGCACCTAATATTTAATAAATAATGTTTGTTTATGCACCATATCTTCCAACCAATTTGTACGCCACTATTTGTGGCTGAACATGCTAGAACCTTTTACCTCATTGTTATCCTGCATGCAATGTATCATGTACACCATGTTTAAACAAATAAAATTTACTTTACTTTACTTTACTTTACGATGTAAGGTTGACATTCGTGTCTTAGGTCGATATCTTCCGCTACTCAACCATTGAAGTAACATTAAATTTTTAACTACATTATAGATATCGATAGATACCAGATTTCTTAATTCGAAAAAAAAAAACCATGTTTGGAGCTCAGTAAAACTGTAGAATGAATGGCGTAGTATTGTGTAAACATAAAATATTCTATGTATAAAAATCTATTACTTTTTGTTAGTCTCGCTAAAACTCAAAAACGGCCTAATAAATCAACTTCTAAAACATTTTCAGAGCATATCGTGTTTGATTTGAATGGCATCCAATTAACTCTAGCCGTTGCATCTATCCATTTCTCTTTGACGCTAGCTTCTTTGGGAAATCTAAAAATCAGAAGGATTTTTCATTTAGTGATTTCAAGAAATTGCTGCATAAACAATCATTGTAATAATTATTATGCATGCAATACAGCATACTTCCATTTTTTTTTGGAAATATTTAATCCACCTAATATAAAAGAATATATAGGTGCCTATTTTCTTTTATCGATATCTATCTATAAAATCAATACCCGACCCGACTACATCCCTAATTGAGTAGCGAAGAACTTTCGAGAACGAAATAGTGAACACATTCAATCCAAAATAAACTTTATTTTAATCGCGTAAAGCTGATTTTAACTAGACGTTTTATTAAATTATTGGTAAATTTAAATTTATTATATACTTTATTGTACACCACAAAAAAACCGGCCAAGTGCGAGTCGGACTCGCGCACGAGGTTTCCGTACCATTATCGCAAAAAACGGCAAAAAAATCACGTTTGTTGTATGGGAGACCCCTCAATTTATTTTATTTTAATTTAATAATTATTATTTTTTGAAGTGAATATACAACTAAATATTCCGTGAATATTTCAAGCGTCTACCTGTTGCCGTTATTAATATCGAGCAAAAAACGGCAAAAAAATCACGTTTGTTGTATGGGAGCCCCTCTTAAATATGTATTTTCTTCTGTTTTTAGTATTTGTTGTTATAGCGGCAACAGAAATACATCATCTCTGAAAATTTCAACAGTCTAGCTATCACGGTTCACGAGATACAGCCTGGTGACAGACAGACAGACGGATCGCTGAGTCTTAGTAATAGGGTCCCGTTTTTACCCTTTGGGTACGGAACCCTAAAAATATACAGGACAAACATTCACAATAACAAGTGTACAATGGGCGGTCTTATCGCACTAGGCAATCTAAGATATCTATGAATCTATGAATTTACTAAGATTTTATTAGAAAACAAATAAAATCGTTATTACCGATGATACGAAACAACTCCATTTTTAAGATTGTTTCTCCTACTATGATTTTTGCACTCCAAAATGGAACAAAACGGCATAGTTACGGAAAACTAAATTTTTCGCGAGACTAGCAACTCGACGCGGTGTTAGAACACGACTGGAATCAGTTTTGCGTGGATGTGCTTATTAGTGACACGCGTGCCACGCCTACTTTGCACTTCCACTGTTTTTTCTGTTCCGTGTTTCCAACCGATACCCGGCAAGTTGAAGTTGCCTACGATTACGAAAATAACTACAGAATAATTTTAAGAGTTTAGGCGTAAATCCTAAGGCTGAAAACTTATGTAATAGCACGTCATTATGAACACGGTCAAAAGCCTTGAAATCGAAGTACGCTGCGTCCACCTGTTTCCAATCGTCTATCTCCGAGTCAGCATAATCAACAAAATTTACCAGGTTGGTTGCGGTTGACCTACCGGCCCTGAATCCATGCTGACACTCGCTTAGTAGCGGTCTGATCTGTCTGGTTATGTGTCGGTTCAAGATAGATTCGAACAACTTGCCGAAGGCCGACAGGACAGCAATAGGCCTGTAGTTTGAGACGTGCGACCTTGAGCCATTCTTGTGTATGGGAGTCACACGAGAAAGTTTCCATAGCGAAGGATAAGTAGCACTTTCAACAGCGCGATTAAAATAAATAATAGAGGTACCATAAACAACCTTATTCAGTCCTTCACGATGAACGGAGGAATACCATCTGGCCCGGTAGATGATTGCGGTTTCAAGCGCTTGACAGCTAGCAGCAAATCATTACCGCTTATGCTGTCCAGTGCGATGCGGGATGATGATACAATGGACTCCTTTCGTGAGATAGGACGGGCCTATCAGGTAGAAATACCGACTCAAAATAGCTTCCAAAAGCATTTACGGCGTCTAAGCCAGTTGCCCTCCTATTCGTATTCACTGCAGTTTTGTCTGGGTGAGCGCTGATCCCTAACAGAAGACAAGAAACTTTTTGGTCCCTCCTTATAATACATAGTTTCCTTCCTCTCGTACATAGATGGTGCTACCAGGCCGCCATCACTCTGCGTGTAGGCATGAGATTAGTGGGGAGAGCTCTGTGTGTACGCTTTTGCGGTTGCATAACGACAAGCTTTGCTTGGTAGCTTAGATGCAGGCCTACCTTGCCTTCTCCTTCAAAGGCGGCAAGGTGGCGTGGTCTTGAGGGAGAGCGCTACAGTCGTGTAGATCCTCAAGACAAGTCTGGTGGTTTTCCTTCACGAGGTTGCCACCCTGTTATTTGTCTAATTCCTTAAGAATTAGACTTAACAAAAACCACCGGGCGAACTAACGTAGGGGTGGCGAGGTCATGCCCCTGGGTGTCCATCATCGAACAAGATAGGTGGTTCGTTGATAGTAATGACCTCCCGCGTGTTTGTGCCGTGCGCGGGGACCCCTTCGTGTGGGGGGGAAGGAATCCTGGTGGTTGAGTGGAGCAGGTTGCACACAACACATCACTTTGGTCCGGATTACCTCTCACACGGGAGGTCGTGGGGTAGCTACCCACGATTAATCGGCTGAGGCATCCTATAAGCGGGCTGTCATGCGAGGGTCGGTTTAGTGAGGGGAGACGGGGGGCAGCCGGCAAAACCAAACGAACCAATCCAATTGGTGGAGGAGGAAAGTGTGAGCCATCCATCTTTCCCAGCACATCACGTACCACGCAGATGTGCTGGGAAAAGACCCCAGCGACTCCGCATTACCGGGAAAAACACAGAAGTTGCCAAAGGCAAGAGATAGTCGTGCACAATTTGTGCGCCCGCCTACCCTGATTGCCGACGAGGTGGCCAGTGATACTGGCGAGTCTTCCTGCAAATGTCACACTCCTCTGAAACTTCGATAAGATTGAATAGAGCTCGAGGGCGCAAGCGTATGCAGGCACCGAGGAACAAGGAGTCGATCACTATCGGTAAGAGGTCTGCTAACTGCTAAGCCTAGCCTTAGCATACCGCTGACTGACGACGGGGACAACAGGACGAAGATTCCGAGCCTGCGAGTCCCCCTGCTAAGCAAGCAAAGATTAGAGAAACAGCAAAACAAAATCTGTCCGAACCAGAGATATTGGCTAAAACGTCCCGCTGGACCTTTCCCATCGGATGAGTTAGAGGCCTAGTTTCCACGTTCTATCGTCCTTGAAATCGGGGGCATGGTAGACGCCAAACTGGCCGCTATGGAGAGGAGATTGCCTCCCGAGAAGCCGCTGCATCATAGGCAAGCGGGACTACGGGGTCGCGGGCGCTCTGACCGCCCACCAAGTGACTCCAGGTAAGACGGTAGCACAGTGATTACGTGCTGCCGTGCGCAGCGAGGAAGACACCTCTCAGTCTCCCCACGGATGTGACCTAACAGGCGTTGCACAGACACAGGGGGTCCGGTGTGGTCTTTACGAGGTAACGGGGCCTCTTCCAAGTGCTGCAGTGATCACCGGGATGGTTTTAGTGGGGTAGAAAGCCCACACTCCTTGGTCTTTCCCCAAAAGTCCACGCGCCTTTTGAAGGTTTCCCCCGACAAACAAAAATAAAAAAGGCATGAGATTAGTGCCTACCGCTTCGAGCATCGCCGGCGATGCTAAGATCATTGATTGTCGCTTTTCGCAATTTCGCATGCATTGGCTCGCACACGTACACTAATCGGTGAAGATTCTTTCTAATTATTTTTCGTGTAAAATATTATTAATTATTAATCTTAGTGATAATACTGTGCATTTATAAAAAAAAATGCGAGCCTCTTTGCCCTTGTTTCCCAACAGATTTTTTGTTAAAAGTGTTAATACGTTTCTATATTTTTTTTAATAACCGCGAAATCAGGGAGGGGAAAAAATATTCGCCTAAAATATTAACCTAAATCGGTTACCTATCATAAGTTTGAAAAACATTTGATCGTATTTAATTTCTCCTAAAACTTTTCAACTATTATCGTTTTGTTTTTTAGGGTTCCGTACCCAAAGGATAAGAACGGGACCCTATTACTAAGACTCCGCGATCCGTCTGTCACCAGGCTGTATCTCACGAACCGTGATAGCTAGACAGTTGAAATTTTCACAGATGATGTATTTCTGTTTCCGCTATAACAACAAATAAATAAATAAAAACAGAATAAAATTAATATTTAAGTGGGGCTCCCATACAATAAACGTGTTTCTTTTGCAGTTTTATGCGATAATGGTACGGAACCTTTCGTGCGCGAGTCCGACTCGCACTTATCCGGTTTTTTTTACTTCATCGAAGTCACGTCTGCCACTGTCTCAGTTGACCTATTATCAATTCGACTTTTTTCGTTACTCCGACGTTTCACTTGGTCGATAAACTTTTTACCGAAGTTAAACTTAGCCGAAATAACATTTGGTCGAAATATTTATTTTTTAACGCATATCAAAATACTAAGTGAGAGAGAAACAGTGCGCGAATCACCTTACATCACATCATCAGCCTATTAATGTTCCCACTGCTGAGACACAGGCCTCCTCTCTGTGAGAGGGAAACAAATGCGATTTGAAAAAAGAAATTGTCGACGGAGCCCCGTTCTGCGGGGCTCTTATTTCTGTCTACAGGGTCTAAAATAACCTAGTAGGTGCCCTAAATTACCGAGCTCGCTTCGCTCGCTCTTGAACAAATTCTTTGAAATAGTTAATTAATAAAAATGTCTAATGCATGACAGCTATTAATAAATCATTTGCCAGAAAATTCGAAATAAATACGTAAACACAGACAAGACTGCGTGAAGTCGATTTTGCAGCGATTCGTTTCGGTCACTACATTTTGTAGCACAACATATTGACTTTTTATGTCACTATTTCAATTTTAAATTGAAAATGCTACCAAGTAACCGGCTATATATTTGTGAATAAATAATATTCCCTATAATGTTGTTTCAGTTTGGTGAAAATATGGCAAAACAAAAAAAGTTCAAAAGAGGCTTCGGTCAAAAGCAAAAAAATATTTTGTAAATCGACGAAAAGTAGTTCGGTAAAATAATACATATGCCAAATGATACTTCGATGATCTGAAAATATGTCAAATAAAGCATATAGCAAAAAAGACGTCGGTCAATAGTTTTCGATAAAATGAAACTCGATAAAAAAAAATACGGAAATGTGATCGGTTCCCATCTAAAACATGTATGAGTCCTATGTTTATGTATATATTCCTGCTAATTACTTTAAACATATGAAAGAATTGTTGTAATTATTAAAGATCGAGACTTTTATTTATTTTATGTTCGTAAGTAAGTGTGTCCGCGGCTGCATCAAAGCCACGCATCCGTACATATCCGCACATATTTTCGTTCGAAGTGGACGCGGCGACGTGATTATCGCGTAGGTTTTTTTGCAATTTCTTCGAGTGTGAAGTATCTGTTAGTAACTATTAAGTAATCTGTGGCGCTACCTAGTCTTGTAACAATATGATCAACAACCATTCAAACCTATTTTCTTTTAATCCTACTTCGAATTTGGTACTTACTTTATTTAATTTTTCAGGGGCGCCCGTTGCGAAGAAACCAAAACTACGATTACAAAAAACAAAACTAAGAGATACTAAAGAAGAGCAAAAGAAAAATGAACAAACAGGCTCGAAAGTTATGAATTTCAAAGACCCTTTAAATTATACAAAACCTAGAGTTAATAATACTATTTATAATAGTAAAAGTGTAAATAATACAACTTTAGATAAAAAAATCTGTAAAAATGGTAATGAAGATGATATCAGATGTAAATTAACGAACAAAGGTAAAGACAGTGACGATATCAATAGACATCGAAAACCAAGTGTCAAAGGAAAACCTTACAAATGTGAAGTATGTCATTGTAGTTTTAATCATAAAAACGAATTAATCACACATATTCGTATACACAATGGTGAAAAACCTTACAAATGTGAAGTATGTCATCGGAGTTTTAATAACAAAAACAATTTCACCACACATATTCGTATACACACTGCTGAAAATCCTTACAAATGTGAAGTATGTCATCGTAGTTTTAATCAAAAATCCCATTTAACCACACATATTCTTATACACACTGGTGAAAAACCATACAAATGTGAAGTATGTCATCGTAGTTTTAATCAAAAATCCCATTTAAACAGACATATTCTTATACACACTGGTGAAAAACCATACAAATGTGAAGTATGTCATCGTAGTTTTAAGCAAAAATCCCATTTAACCACACATATTCTTATACACACTGGTGAAAAACCTTACAAATGTAAAGTATGTCATCTTAGTTTTAATAGAAAAAATTATTTAACGACACATATTCGTATACACACTGGTGAAAAACCTTACAAATGTTAAGTATGTCATCTTAGTTTTACTAGAAAAAATCATTTAACGACACATATTCGTATACACACTGGTGAAAAACCTTACAAATGTGAAGTATTTCATCGTAGTTTTAGTAGAAAAAGTAATTTAACGACACATATTCAAATACACTAATGAGAAACCTTATAAATGTAAAGTATGTCCGTACAGATGTAGTGAAAACGCTAATTTAACAAAACACATTCGTAGACACCACACTAAAAAGCCTTAAAAGTGTATCAACACCATTATTTTGAATTTACATGAATTTTTTGTTACGAGAATAACTATCTATATAGTTTATTCTAGAATAGTGTACTCTGATGGCGCGCGGCCCCCTCCGTCTCCTGTTGGATGTGGGATGAGTATGTTGGATATTCGCATCCATCAGAGGGAGGTCTGTAGGGTGTTGCGTAACCTTGACGTGAACAAAGCTAGTGGCCCCGAAGGGATACCGGCAATTGTACTGAAAACTTGTGCGCCTGAATTGTCTCCGATCCTGACACGCCTATATCGCCTTTCATTAGTGACTGGAAAGGTGCCGAAGGCTTGGAAGCAAGCTAACGTTCAGCCAGCCCCTAAAAAGGGTAGTCGGGCTGACCCGGCCAACTACAGACCCATCTCGGTACCGTCCATCATCTGTAAGAGTATGGAACGTGTGCTGAACAATAAGCTTCTGGCATACCTAGAAGACAACGACATCCTCAGTGACCGCCAATACGGCTACAGCCGAAATCGGTCAACTGGGGATCTTCTAGCGTATGCCATTCACGTCTGGAGTGAGGCCATCGAGAGGCACGGGGAAAAAGCCTTCGAGATGTCAAGGGAGACAGCAAGCGCCCCTTGACATCTCGAAGGCTTTTGACAGGTTATCGATGGCTGCTCGTCCGGTCAGTTGGGCACACGGTTGGCGCAGTGGTTGAGCGATTGATTGCTGCGCTGCGTGTCGCGGGTTCGATTCCCGCACGGAACAAATATTTGTATGACCTACAGATAGTTGTTCCGGCTCTGGGTGTTGTGTATGTGAGTTTATATGTTTGTAAACGCACCCACGATACAGGAAGAAATTCCTAGTGTGGGGCAAGATTTAAGATGTCTCTCTTTTCATATGCATCTCTTGGTTAGTTAAAAAGAGACAAAACGCTATTTGACATGCGTGTGTCGATATTATAGATATTTGTATAACTATTTTTCATATAGTAGATTATGCCGTCTCCACAGTTTTCCTACCTCATTGGGTTAAACTTATCTACACACACTGGCAAAATTAGCGGAACAAGAAAAAAATATCGCAAAACGGTTCAAAAACAGATTTTACCGTTACAGGCTCGTTTTTCTTTTGTTTTATTATAAAACCAATTATGACAAATTGATAATAACAATTGAACATCACCTTTCATGCGATTGTTTAAACTTTATTCGAACTTATAATTTTGAGAGAATTTCGCTTATTGCCACTTTATGGATATGTTTTAAAATTTCGAAAAAAAATCATTAACATACTGAATGATTCGTTTTATTTTTAACGTTTAGATCTTTTTCGAAGTTAAGGACGCCATTGTGGCCAACTTAATCCAAACTGAAAGTGCCAGGGCACTTGAGATGAGGAGAAATGATCAAACCTACAGATGATGTGCATAATTCATCGTTTACCTGTTTCAACCATTTATTACAGTTTTCAATGATTCAGAGAGACTAATGTTTTTGTGAGGAAATCAGGACAAGCCAGAAAACCCGTACTTCTAACAGGAATTATCGTTTCATTCAGCTTCGCGTTCGCAAAAACCTGCGTTTAAAGGCCGTGCATGCCAGAAATGAGCAGGAGGAAGTTCTAGGTGCAACAGTAAGTGAGCTTTCGATACGAAGGAGGTTGAAGGAAGCTGTTTTTGGTTCGTTCGTGCCCGCCAGAGGTCCATAACTTGAGGCACTCTCCTTAGAAACAGTGTTAGTTTTAGAAAAGATCGACTTTGGCCAACGGACTAATGTAGGTAGTACAAAATTCTTTAATGATGAGTGTGGAAGTAATTTAAATGGAAATGACAGATTGTATTCAATGTTTTATCATGAACAAGAACAACAAAATCTGTAATTTTTTAAAAATACTGTGTCATATGGTAGAGGAACAATATTGGATTCAGGTAGGATATGTTTTGGAGCTCGTATGTACTTTGAGGTAATCGATAGAGAATATCTTATTAAAGATCGCTGTAGAAGTGTTATTTAGGAATAAAATGTGATATCATTTACGGCGCACAGTTGGCGCAGTGGTTGAGCGATTGACTGCTGCGCTGCGTGTCGCGGTTTCGATTCCCGCACGGAACAAATATTTGTATGACCTACAGATAGTTGTTCCGGCTCTGGGTGTTTGTGTATGTGAATTTATATGTTTGTACCCACGATACAGGAAAAAATTCCTAGTGTGGGGCAACGGTTTAAAAAAAGGGGTCACTTTGTTTTGATCCAGGATAATGCACGGCTACATACCACTTTTTAACACGCTTTTATTAACTTGGTATGTATGTATCTATGTATCAATGTAACGGAATCTTTGAACGTGATTTTCACCCACTTCAAAACGTTGGATTGATTTGAAACTTTGCACACTTATCAAGGACCGATGACAATGCAATAATTTAAACAGTTTGTCCCATTATCCTTACCAATAAAGCGTGTTTTTTAGTTTTTAGAAGTACAATTTATTCAACTTCGGTCTATGTTAAAAATGTCAATATCGCAGTTTTGGAATAGCCGGCGATAACACCAGTTTTGCATACTATAGAACACGTTTGGGATCTGATAAAACGATGGGCAAAATTCATAATACCTACACCTGTCAATGTGGGTGAACTGCGAAGTGCCGTTGTACAGGAATTATTGAGACAACCATTAAGTACTCTCAACGTGTCTAGACGGGTGAAAACTTTATTATAAGAACGCGCAAAAAAGTTCGCGCGAATAAAATTCGCAGTGCGTGTGCCTTAGAGATTAATATGAATTAAAAAATTGTGGAAAAATTCAACAGTTTACTATCAAAATTCAATAAAATACGAGCATACTATTTTAAGATTTTTGTCCAACTTTACCCATTTTTGATACCTATGTAAACTTTTTTGTTTTTGGCAAAATAGAATCGTTAACACGTCCACTGTGGTGTTCATTACATATTTTTTATGGTAATTATGGTAATAATATTGATTATATCCCTTTTACTGTGACGATCGTTTTGAATTATTTTGCTCAGCGCAGTCTTAAGTTTTTTATGGATTGACAGCCTGGCACGATACCGTAAAAGACAACAGAATATTCTTTTCATTTTAATATAGAAAAACAATATTGAATCTTTTAGAAACACTTTCCATGCTTATGGCAAAAAACGGGCTAAAATACGTATCTTTACAAAAATAATCAAGTGAAATGTTCCAAACAAATCAATACGACATACGTGCAGCCGATTGAATCCCAAACGGACCCTTAGAACAACAAAGAGATAAGAAAAAACAAAGACTACAATACATCTGACCTGCAAAATTATGGGAACACGACCTCGTGGTGTTTTTAGGGATCTTGGAGGGTTGGCTAGGCCACGGCGTCGGCGAGGCAGTCAGTGTTAGGCCACTGGAGAGCACGGATTGACATTTAACTTGGAACCGGGGTAGAGGCCGGTCGATACAAGACTACGTTAGAGCTTGCTCGACATCGATCAGCTTCAGAAAATTAGCACATTTGGTTGATATTCTGTTGTAATTCGTAGCTAGTATTATATTAAGTTAATTATTTAAGAAATCATTCTGCGTCAGATCCATTTAAAATAATATCGTATTAATAGTGTTTGTGTGACTGGGTGAGTCTTTCATTATAATATTTCATAATTATGTAGCTAATTGTTGATGTCGCATAAAAAAAAAAACTAATAATGAGTAATTATACTTGCAATTTTTGTTTTATTGCTATTTATTTAATGCTGAGTTGGTAACCCTTTCAACAGGTTACTTGTCTCTTACTCTGTGTTTGTAGCTGTTGTGTTGTGTCTATGTCTGTTAAATACCTGATGGTATTTGGTGGAATTTTGACCTGAAGGTACTCTAGCGGGAGATGTAAATAAAACCACTGCGTACTGATCTGAGGTTATAGCTCATTTATTAAAAAAAAAAACCATTTGCTTATAAACTAATCGCGGTAACAAAACCATAGTGACTTCTTATTCGACGCCAACGCCATCTATCGAGCACGTCGGAAGCTTTACAAAGAGTCAAGTCGTAAACATACCGCCCACCAAGGACGTTACTGACGGAAAGTCCTTCTAAACTGAACTTAAGTGGCAAATTGCGAAAACAAGTTGAGCTTAACATTTGTACTTGTTGTTTATTTGTACTACATCAGGAAATAACTTGCATTAAAATGGACAAGCTTTAGTTCTAATACATAACTATAAAATCAATTTGTAATGACTAACGAATGTTAAAATAACTTAGAGCTAAACATCAATTATTCTAAGTTATAAAAACAAAATGTAAAATTGTAAACAGTGTAAAGGAAAACTTAAAATATAAATGTATTTTATTAGATTTTTCACAGTTGATCTAAAGTTTGCAGGCGTAAAAAAATGGTTGTATAAATCAATTCTAACAAGATTAAAAGTGTAAATTAGTTGTAAAAATCAGAGTTAAATAAATTATGTAAACAATAAATCAACAATAACAACTTTCTTATTCGACTACGGGTGAAATACATATTTTGAATGTTGGTCTTTTGATTGTTGAGGATTTGGTGCGTAACGTGAAAACACGGTCATGTTGTCATCACTGGTCTGTTTACCCATTACATGATCTAACTACCAACGACTTGGCGGTAAATCGTCTTCTTTAATTTATTGTTTAATGTTTTTTGTCCTATTGTGTTGTTTTCATTTGTACTATTTTGATCTGTTTTTTTTTTTATTTTTCGTTTGTTCTAGTTTGACCTATTTGTTCTTGTTTGATCAATATTTTTAGTTTGACCTCATTGTTCTAGTTTGACCAATTTGTTCTTGTTTGATCAATCTTTCTAGTTTGACCTAATTGTTCTAGTTTGACCTATTTGTTTTTATTTGACCTATTTGAACTAGTTTGACCTATTTGTTTTTGTTTGACCTATTTGAACTAGTTTGACCTATTTGTTTTTCAGTTTTCCAAAATTTTCTTAATATTTTGTATTCATTAACTTGTGCATGCAACACATTAATTTTAGGTGAACTTTTAGATGTGTCCCTACTAACTGCACCGGACAGGGCCCACCCTAAGTTAGTGATCTGAGCATTCTAACGCACGAAACCGATTTTCTATGAAAGTTTTGAAGTGGTTGAAAGTTGGTAAGTCATTCTTGCAAGTAATAAGCTCCCATTGTTTACGCGTTTCGTTGTCTAATTTAAAGGTAACAATGTGTATAACAATGACATCCCATGTCTTCACGTTTATTTCCAAATTACTCAACGCATTAAGACAATCGCACGTGGTATCAAGCAACTCCTTCAAAGCTGTTGCTGATTCCACCTGCATACGTTTTTGACCGAACAATCTCCTAAGAATACAATTTGTTAAATATTTTTTATTGCTATAACGCTTCTGTAACTGAGTCCAGCACTGAATATAATTGGCATCAGTTATAGATGTGTGACGTATTAATTGCTCTGCTTCACCAGAAAGGTGACCTTTTAGATAATGGAGCTTTTGCACATTATCTAAAGTATTATTTTTGTGTACTAATGATGTAAAAAGTTCTTGGAATGTTGTCCATTCATCATATTTTCCTGAGAATGTTGGAATGGATATTTTGGGCAACTTAACATTAGAATTATTTGATTTATTTATAATAGTTAAAGCACTATCGGTTTGATGTTCAGAATCCTTAACCAACTGAATCTTATTAAGAGCTGTTTTCATTAAACTTTTGTAAACAATATAAGTGTCTTCTGGCGAATCATAGATATCAACCACTTTCTGTACTATATCTTCTGCTCTATAACGTTCATAAAATTTAGTGTTATTTTCTTTAAATAATGCCCAATCCCTTTCCAATAATTCTAGCTTTGTTTCTATGTATTCTAGCGTTAATCTATCTTTAACACATTTTTTATAATTTGTCATTCCCTTTGTGATAACATTCTGTTGATCTTTTAAAACGTTGATTAATCCATCCATTTTTATAATTGATTAGTGTTCTTGATAAATAAATAAAGTGTGTATAAATTGATTTTCACTTGATAAATTTTTGTAAACACAACAAATGTATAAATAAGTTGATAAAATCTATATAAATGAATAAGAACTTTTTCAAAGAGATAAAATATACAAAATTTCTGAGTGTTGCAACTTAAGCAGTAAACTTATAAGTGCATAAACAGCCGACTGGTTTTCTAAGTTGTACTCGTACAATTATCCAACAAAATAATACAAGTCCCAAACCACAATTTCAAATTTCACAAGTGTTTTGGAAACGCACAAAATCTGGTATAACTCGGGCATAGGTTCCCCGTTCCCCCGTTTTCTTTAAAATATTCTAAGTCCTTATTCTAACATGCACACAATTTGATAATACACTAAAAGTTTCTAAGTCTATAAATGTTCTTAAAATTTTACAAGTCCAAGAATATGTAATAATTTTTTAAGTTGAAACTTCTTCACTAATTCCACAAGTTTAACTTCTCGTTGGAATAGAGTTCAAAATCATTTGACTCGACCTTTGTCCAATTCGTGGACAAAATAAATAAATAAAATGAACTCACAAAATAAAACTGCACTTCACACAAACACCGTTTTCAACCAGCAAGTGAGTCTTTGGCCACTATCTGAAGTCTGAACTAGGGAAGGTACGTATTTACGCGACCAGGTTTTTACACCAGGTATTTGCTTCCAAGTACGTACACCAGGTACCGACCCGAAATACTTGCAAGACTTCAAAGTATTTTATACGGCTACTCGGACTCGCTCCGTAGGGGCGAGTCCGCGTTTCTGCAAGACCGCGTTAGTTCTCGAAAATGCCATCATGCTCCTTATTTGTAAGAGCATACGGAACAATTTCGTATGCAAGTATTTTTACTTTAATGGTTTGTCTTTGCAAGTATTTATTTGTAAAAGCGATTATGCTCCTTATTAATAAGAGGTCAGGGTTCAATTTCCTATGCAAGTATTTTTCTTCCAACAGGGCTCTTGGATGGAATAGAAGTAGAAACTTTAATCGTCTGTAAGTAGGTATTTATTTGTAAAAGTGATTGTACTCCTTATTTATAGGAAGTCACGTTTCAATTTCCTATGCAAGTATTTTTTAATCGAACAGGACTTGGCATGGAGGTAGGAAGGTAATCAGAATCAGAATCAGAATCAGAATCAGAATTATTTATTTGTGAAACATAGGTGAAGAACATATATACATTAATCATACATGTCAAGGTCTTAAATAGATAAGTGTTGCACTATGCTTTGTCATTGTTGACATACAAATATTAAAGTCAGGTTCGTCAAAGTTAACAAAATTTTACAAAATTTTACGTTAACAAAATACATTAAAATAATCAATTTAATAATGTCCACTACAAGAAAGAAAAACAAAAAGCACACACAAGAAGATCATAACAAAAGAATATGCGAGAAATTATTCGTTACATTAATAATAATTATGAATTAAGTCAATCGACTGTAAATAGGTATTTATTCGAAAACGATTGTGCTCCTTATTCATACAAAATTACGGGTCAATTTCCTATTCAGATAGAAAATACTTGAAAGTATCCCGAGCCCTGGTTTTAGGACCTGGTTTCTAAAAGTAGACGTACTTGGAAGCCCTGGTACTCGATTTTGCAAGTACGACCCATGTCTAGTCTGAACTGCGCGTGATGTCACCTGTGACGTCGAGTGATGGCTGCGCCTGCGTCACCTTGCCGTCATCCAGTGAAGTGTTGATCTGAGAGTGGCGCCCTCTGTGGCCACTCCTTGAACTAGTCCCGCCAACGCTGACTCAGCTCAACGCGCCAATGCTGGGCGAAGCTTGGTCACTGCCGATGCGGGGAACCGTGGACTTTAGCCGCAGCGATCCACTGCGAGTACCACGAACGAACTCACAAAAACCGGTACTTTATCGGGCTCGATGGACCAATGTTAAATACCTGATGGTATTTGGTGGAATTTTGACCTGAAGGTACACTAGCGGGAGATGTAAATAAAACCACTGCGTACTGATCTGAGGTGATAGCTCATTTATTAAAAAAAAAACCATTTGCTTATAAACTAATCGCGGTAACAAAACCATAGTGACTTCTTATTCGACGCCAACGCCATCTATCGAGCACGTCGGAAGCTTTACAAAGAGTCAAGTCGTAAACAATGTCGAATAAATGTTTTTTTTATTGTATTCGAATCTAATCTAAGCTTGGTGAAACTACTTCTTTATCTTACTATATATATTTTATAGTTAATGCTATTTTATTCTGTGTATACGTTACTGTAATAGCCCGAACTAGGGTAAAACCTAGGATTCACCAGTAAAACCTAAGATTTACCAAGCCATAATGGTAAAAGTCCAAATAGATCTATACCTAATACTTGCTATTTTTGGGTTTTTACCAGATTTGCTGTTGAAAATTCATTCAACCAATCACAGCAGACAACGCATGCTTGACAATTTGTCACATTAATACTGCGTTAATTTAGAGGTGAGAAACTCGGCCTTAGGATTTACCCCTGACTTTTAAATGTCGAAAAATAAATATTTGTCTATGAACACTTAAGGACTGATTGATTTGTTTTACCAAAGTAGGTATAACATTTGTTACATGATTTAAAAATATATATATGATAATAAAACATTTTCTGTTTAAATACTGTATGTGAGGAAAAAAATTGAAACACAATCACAATCTATTGTTTGTGATTCGAATAGCCGAGTCTAACAAACATTGTAGGTACCTACTTTTGTGAAGCGAATCAATCAGTACTTAATTTCGATGGTCCTCGTTTATCATAATTATGTGACTTCGAGTTACAGCTGTATTAGCTATATGTAGGCGGGCACGCCCTTTATGCCTGGAGGCTTTATAATTCGGGTACTAAGTTCCGTTTACGTTTTTATTATTAGTTTTTATTTTCGCTTGAGTTTAGATTTCGATGTTTTTGTTGGTATATTGGCGTGTGCTAGCTGTCATTATGGCAAATATATTTTATTTTAATTTTTTGTTTTGAGTACCTAATGTAAATTATTTGCATACTATTGTATAGAATCAAGTTTTTGTTTTTTTCTAACTGAACAGACAGCTGAGCTGCTGGGGAGTTTGTTGCACTAGGAAGTGGTGAAGGGCGGGCGTTTTTGGGGGACTGTCTTATGTAATTTTGACGTTCGGAAAGTGCTGATTCGCAGCCTAGTTTGAATAAATGACTTTTGATTTTGATTTTTTATTTTGAATTATTGTCTTTATTTCATATCTTAATGAGTCATAAACATTATATTTTTTCGCGCAGTTAGTGGCCACGTTTATTGCGGCATCAGTGACGCTCATCAAATCCTCCAGAGTGCGGGTGTGTATGGGCACTTGAAGCACTTTGACAAGATCTATTTTAGTATCTGACTTAATTACTTATTTCGATATCCACATAGTTAAACAACCACAACGTTGGTCCTAGGTCCCACAGAGGCGTAAATTAATGGCCATAGCATAGGAGAAACTTAAAAACTGTTCAAACAACACACAAACGACAAGTTATTTTTGTATGGAGCCCTATAAGTAAATTTTTTAACAGAATTTTACACGTTTTTATGCAATTTCCTAGAATTCTGCAAAACAATTTAGGGATTAACCATGTAGGTATTTTATGTTTTTTTTTGTAAGTAGGTATTTAATTGTTCTACACGCTGACAAAAGAATCGCAGGTCTATGCCAATTACTTTTAATTTCATTGTGGCCTTTAAAAAACCCCAGCGTGCCCTTCAAACAGGTAGTCAAACCTGGTTACTATAATACTATAAAGAGGAAAGATTTTTATGTTTGTTTGTTTGTACCGAATAGGCTCCGAAACTAATGAACCGATTTAAAAAATCTTTCACCAATAGAAAGCTACATTATTCCTGAGTGACATAGGTTATTTTTTTATCCCGAAAACGGGTCATGTGAGGTGGACCACGGGAGCGAAGTCGCGCGGAACAGCTAGTAAACTATAACAATGCAAATTAACTGACGCACCCGATTGTAGAACCAACACATTAGTGTTTTGTGTACGAACCTTAAATTATGATTAATTTTAATGCTCAACTCAGTCCATTACAATACATTTTCAGATGTAAATGCTCAGTTCACCGTGTTCTACCAGTTTAAGTATGCAAAATTATTATTACTTACAATTGAAACGTATGCAATGTCAAAAGTTAAAATTAAGAGGTGGCATAAATAATTTTCTTACATCTATTTTTTGTCGCTATGTATTCTTCATTAGTATTCGCGAGCCTCCATTCCTATTATCTAGTGAAAAATATGTGTATATTGTATCGTTAGGTGCTTGAAGGTACAAATGGAACTAAACTGGAATACAATCGATTTAAATATCTATACTTCTATATCTATACTAATACTAATATACTAATACTAATATACTAATACTAATATACTAATACTAATATACTAATACTAATACTAATATACTAATACTAATCTATACTAATATTATAAAGAGGTAAAATTTGTAAGTTTGTATGTAGGGGGTAATCTCAGGAACGAATGATCCAATTCTAAAAATTTTTTCACTGGTAGAAAGCTACATTATTCCTGAGTGCTATAGGCTATATAACATCACGCTATGGCCAATAGGAGCGGAGCATAAATGAAAAACGTTGCAAAAACGGGAAAGAATATACTTTTTGAGGGCTTCCGTTGCGTACGCTGCGTAAACGGTTTCAGTTATGCAATCATGTATGTAGGGTAGGTGTAGGGTAGTTGTAGGGTAGGTGTATGGTAGGTGTAGGGTAGGTGTAGGGTAGGTGTAGGGTAGGTGTAGGGTAGGTGTAGGGTAGGTGTAGGGTAGGTGTAGGATAGGTGTAGGGTAGGTGTTGGGTAGGTGTAGGGTAGGTGTAGGGTAGGTGTAGGGTGGGTGTAGGTTAGGTGTAGGGTAGGTGTAGGGTAGGTGTAGGGTAGGTGTAGGGTAGGTGTAGGGTAGGTGTAGGGTAGTTGTAGGGTAGTTGTAGGGTAGGTGTATGGTAGGTGTAGGGTAGGTGTAGGGTAGGGGTAGGGTAGGTGTAGAGTAGGTGTAGGGTAGGTGTAGGGTAGATGTAGGGTAAGTGTGGGGTAGGTGTAGGGTAGGTGTACGGTAGGTGTAGGGTAGTTGTAGGGTAGGTGTATGAGGGGTGTAGGGTAGGGGTAGGGTAGGTGTAGGGTAGGTGTAGGGTAGGTGTAGCGTAGGTGTAGCGTAGGTGTAGGTTAGGTGTAGCGTAGGTGTAGCGTAGGTGTAGTGTAGGTGTAGCGTATGTGTAGCGTAGATGTAGCGTAGGTGTAGCTTAGGTGTAGGGTAGGTGTAAAATAGGGTAGGTAGGATAGGGTAGGTACGTAGCCAGTTGACGGGAGCGAAGCCGCGTGGGACAGCTAGTAACTTATAAAGATGAACAAATACAGCGATCAGATAATATGACTTTTCTTGGGATAGATCTAGACGAGAGGTGTTCCTGGATTAATCATATTGATAAGATATGTGGCGGTTCTATAGCGTATATCTAACCTAATAAGTAGACAAGCCTCATTACAGGCTTATCATGCATATGTTGGTTCAATACTGCGTTGGTTCAATACTGGTATGGGGAAACTCGGTGCATTTCGAAAGAGCTTTCATCGCGCAGAAGAGGTGTATACGTGCGATTTGTAATGTAGATCCACTTACATCCTGTAAACCACTGTTTAGGAAACTTAGAATACTTACATTGACTGGCATTTATATTGACAACATATGTAAATTTACGAAATCACACCCTGAGATTTTTGAAAAAATGCAGCTGAATTGCGTAAGTATATTATCCAAAGCAAAAGAATCAATTCCTTCCCACAAACGACTACGTATCAATATGCAATACGTAAAGTCGGTTTTGGGAAAGAATCGATTCTTTTGCTTTGGATAATATACTTACGCAATTCGGCTGCTGGGCGATAAATGTAAGTTCAGAACTAGATATCCTAATAGACTAATTATTCCTAGAATGAAAACGGAACTACATAGGCAAAGTTGCTATCCTATGTGTATTCAGAATTATAACAAGATGCCTAACGAAATTAAAGAACCTCCAATGATCCGCTTCAGAAGGGCTTTACGCAGGTGGTTAATAGAGAATTCTTTCTATGCTATAAAAGAGTTCCTTCAGTTTAAATTTAAATGACCTAATTGTATACTTACCAAAAATTTGCATGTCATTATGCTATGATTAAATATGTTAAGCTACTATTTTACTACATTGTTTAATTATGAACACAAACTCTCTCTTGGACACTACTCAGTGGTTCGTGATAAATATCTTTTCCTATTTATATTCCAAAATACACATAGCCCAACAGTTTTGGCGTATGTAATATTTATTTATTTCAATTCGATAACATAACAGAGTTATCCGATGACCTGGATAATTATGGTGTGTCTAAGAGTTTCGAGTGCAATGTAGAAGACTGCAGGCAATTATTTCCTACTGCTTCATCATCTCTTACAGTATTAACGCAGAAAATTCGCAGCATTAACTGTAATTTTGCTGGCCTAGAGGTTTTACTTAAAAGACTCAAATTTAACGTTGACGTCATTATATTAATGGAGTGCTGGTTGACATATGTGACTGTAATTCCTACTTTACAGGGTTATCAGATGTTTTCAACAGGTGTAAACCCTTTACAAAATGAAGGTGTTGTCATTTTTATTAGGAATGAGATTACGTACACAGTTGAAGAACTGCCATTTATGGAAGCAAACTCTCTTCTTCTTAAAGTGGGTTTGGATACTGCCATTCTGGCCGTGTACCGTTCTCCATCTTATGCAAACCTTGATCAGTTCCTTACATCTATGAATGACACGTTACAAGATCTGAGTCAATTTAAAATATTGCCATAATGGGAGACATTAATATTTCAATTAACGCAGATAAGCCTCACAAAAACCTAGGTAAATACCTAAATCTAGCAGCTTTCCACTCTCTATTACCATCTCACTATTATGTCACTCGTGAAACTAGTGGAACTTGTATTGACCACGTTTTACTGAAAACCCAACACTGCGACCACACTTGTCATCCAGGCCAGTCTCACGGACCATAAACCAGTTTTGCTTTGCTTGCATAAAAAACAAATTCGTCAATATGCCATTCAAACTATGATAAAAACCAATTCCGACCAACTTAAATTAGATATAGAAAACATTAATTTTGACCCAATATACGCATCTCAGGACCCTGACTTTTCGATTAATTATTTCATAGAGTCGCTTACTTCAGCTATAACTAAAAATACTAAAACTGTACAATTGACAAAACGAAAAAAAAATATTAAGCCTTGGATAACCCCGGGTCTTCTGCGGTGCATGCGAAACAGAGACAAATTGCATAGCAAAGTTCGAAAGTCTCCCAATAATAACATTATAAAGACAACATACAACCGCTACAGAAATTTCTGTAATGCTCTGTTGAGAAAAGTTAAAGCAGCTTATGAAAAGGAACAAATAACGAATGCTGGAAATGACAGTAGAAAGATATGGCAGGAATCAAAAATATAACGCACACAGCTAAAGCTAAACAACCACCCAAAGACTTACTTAGTTTAGCCCCAACCCCGAATGCATCGGTTAATGAAATAAATAAATATTTTGTAAATGTAGGCAAGACTTTAGCGGAAAATATTCTAAAGAATAATGCTGGAGACATGAGAAATGACAATGACCAATGTTCTCATTCTATGAACTCTTTTGTACTGTTTGATACTGATCCTCAGGAACTGAGCGGGGTAATTATGACTCTTAAAAACAACTGCGCAGTTGGCTGGGATAAAATATCGAATAAGTTCCTTAAGGACTTCAAGGACATTTTGGTACCTCCGCAGACATTTTTATTCAATCACTGCATACAGGTCGGAGTCTTTCCAACAGCCTTGAAGAAGTCCATTGTTGTCCCGATCTATAAGGGTGGCGGCAGAGATCGTGTCTCAAATTACAGGCCCACGTTTTTTTTGTTCTGTGTACAGGCCAATTTCTTTGTTGTCAGCTATTTCCAAGATTTTTGAAAAATTGATACATGTTAGACTGGTAAATTATTTAGAAAAAAATGGACTGCTTTCGGACTGTCAATTTGGTTTTCGGCGCGCCAGGTCTACTTCTGATGCAGTACATACTGTTACTAACTTTATAGCAACAAATTTGAATGAACGTAAGAAATGTTTAGCAGTCTTTCTGGACCTAGCGAAGGCATTTGATACTGTTTCTGTCGCCATACTGCTTCGTAAGCTGGAAGCCATGGGTATTCGTGGTACTCAGTTAGACCTTTTTCGGAGCTACTTATCTGAACGATGCCAAGCTACGGCTGTTGATGGCTACTTGAGCGCTGACTTGCCGGTCACCTACGGGGTCCCACAGGGTAGCGTACTTGGACCTACCTTATTCTTAATATATCTGAATGATCTGAGCTCTTTCAAGCCACTAAATGGCACACTAGTGTCATATGCAGACGACACTGTTATTTTGATTGCCGCCAAAACCTGGCATGAGGTCTTTGATGCTGCCCAAAATGCACTTAATTTTGTCTCCAAGTGGTTAGTTGACAATGTATTGACACTTAACCCCGATAAATCGAAATACATGACCTTTACAATCCGTGATGCAGGTAACCCGCCACATGACCTCTGCTTAGTCGCTCATAACTGCGGAGTCTACGATTCCAATGAGTGCGTTTGCAGACGGCTAGATCAAACTGATCACATCAAATACTTTGGTGTAACTCTGGATTCGCACTTAGACTTTGCAGAGCATTTTGCTCTTCTTAGCGGAAGAGTCCAGAAACTTATTACAGTCTTTAAAACTCTCAGACGGGTCGCCGAATCCAGACTAGTACCTAAAGCAAATTTATTACGCATTGTGTCAGAGCTTAATCTCGTACTGCATAACTTCATGGGGGGGAGCTCCAGCCTCTAATATTAAATGTGTAGAAATTGCACAACGAGCTATTCTCAAAGTGAGCACTTTTAGACCATTTTTGTTCCCCACGAAATCTCTATACCATGAATGTGAAGTGCTTACAGTTAGACAACTGTTTATCCCCTCTTAAAAATGTATCTCCTCGAAAGGGTAGGATATGTGAGTCTACAAAAAGGTGCCATTCATCATTTATCAAAAGGTTTTACTGTTTCCTGGGACCATTTATTTATAACAAAGTTAACCACATATTGTCAATTTACAGTCTCAACTCAAATCAGTGCAAAAAGGCAGCTATGGCCTGGTTACTAACCCTAGGATATGATGAAACCGAAAAACTTCTTGTTGTTCCATCTTAGTTATATTTTCACCTCAACACCACATCATTACGATTCCACACCACAAAATAACGACCTCCACACCACACCATTACTTCACAACTCATAACAATTTAGTTTAATAATTGTATGAATTCAGACATTTTGTAATAATTTCATAATAATGAATAATAATTTAATGGAAAAGAATTCAATAAGTTAGAAATAATTAATAATAATCTAATCTAAGAATATTTGAATTTAATAATACTTTAATATAAAAATTGTAATAATAATTAATAATAAGTGCCTTGGACTCGCTGCTTAAGAACATCTTTGAAAGCAGCGAGAACCTTGTTGATACGCACTCAATCCTGTATTGCGGGGCTGTTGCGGCATGTCGTTTGGCCAAAGTTAAGTTTCCAAAGGAAGCTATGCGGCCAAAGCCTGCCGTGCCAGCCTGGCAGTGCAGGATCGAACGGCGTATCGATGGGGCTAGGGTACTCATCGGCAAACTATGCTGTTTCAGGGAGGGCAACACACGACCACGTGTGATGCGCTTCGTGAGGCGGGCATTTTCGGGGACTGGAATCAGTCCTCGAGAATACATGTCCCGTGTCACGGAGCGCATCGACTTCCTGAAACAGAAAGTTTGTGCATGGGCAAGCCGTATTCGGCGGTATAAGCGGCGGGTTGACCGGTACTCGCAGAATCGCATGTTCCAGAGTGATGAGAGGTGGGTATACAGAACTTGGGAGCGACCTGAACAAAGTGTGACTGACGTGTGCCGCCCGGATGATGTCGCCACGAGTACATTCTGGCGAAACATCTGGTCGGTACCCGTCTGTCACACTGAGGGTGGCTGGATGCGTGATGTCGAGCGCGTGTGTGAAGCTATACCAGAAATGGAAAAAGTTATAATTAGTCCATTTGATGTAGCCAAAGCAGTTCGTCCGCTACCGAACTGGAAGTCTCCGGGACCGGACGGACTGCATAACTTCTGGCTAAAATGGTATAGCAGCTCACACGCGTTTCTGGCATCTCAATTCCAGTCATGCTTAGAGTCTGGGTCGCTTCCGCAGTTTTTAACAACAGGAATTACCCACCTGCTCCATAAGACAGGTAGTCCCGCGGAACCCAAGAATTATAGACCAATAACATGCTTATCAACGGTTTATAAACTTCTTACATCCATCCTGAGAGCAAAAATTTATAAACACATTGAAGATAACTCAATAATGTCTACCTCTCAGAATGGATGTAGGAATGGGTCTCGCGGCACTAAGGAGCTACTCCTCATTGACATGGCCATAAGCCAGCAGGTTCATCGATCCCGCAAGGATCTGTCCACATGCTGGATAGACTACAAGAAGGCCTACGACTCTGTACCACATACATGGCTCATGAGGGTGCTGGAGTTGTACAAAATAGATGCAACTCTATGCACCTTCCTTGAGTTATGTATGGGGCAATGGAAGACAGTCCTTCGATATCCAGGATGTCGACCAATTCAGGGGGATGATGAACCTGTATGGATTAAGCGGGAGATATTTCAGGGCGACAGTTTGAGCCCACTTTGGTTCTGCTTAGCCCTGAATCCTCTAAGTACACTGCTGGAGGATTCAGGACTGGGCTATCGGTTGAGAAGAGGTGGTCAGGTCATATCTCACCTCCTTTACATGGATGATCTGAAACTCTTTACCCCCAATAAATTCCAACTGACGGAGCTACTGAAGGTAACTGAAAACTTCTGTAACTCCATCAGGATGGAATTTGGTGTGGAAAAATGTGCAGTCATGCATGTAAAGCAAGGGGAGATTATGGAATCCGAGGGAATTCAACTCTCTGATTCCATACACCTTAGACACCTCTCCTCGACCGAAACTTACAAGTATTTGGGTATGTCGGAAGCGTTGGGCATCAACAGTACTGACATGAAGCAACTGCTGAAGGAGCGTTTCTTTGGCCGCCTGAAAAAGGTATTAAATAGCCTTTTGTCGGGCGGCAATAAGGTGCGCGCCTACAAAAGTTGGGTCATGCCGGTTTTGATGTACTCTTTCGGCATACTCAAATGGACTCAGACCGAGCTTGACGCCCTCGATAGGAGGGTCCGGACACTGCTGACTGCAAACCGGATGCATCACCCACGATCATCGGTGATGAGACTGTACATCCCGCGGAAGTGTGGGGGTCGAGGCTTTTTAAACGCCAAGACTCTTCACAACCGCGAGGTGTGCAGCCTCAGAGAATACTTTTCAAAAGCTGAAGTGGGTATGCACCGGGATGTGGTCGCAGTGGACAAGGGACTCATCCCGTTGTCCATGGCTAAAGAGAACTGGCGCAAGCCTGTAATACTATCGACTGATGAACGCAAAGAGGTATGGCAAGGCAAGGAGCTACACGGGCGCTTCTATCGGGCTATTCATGGGCCCGATGTAGATTTCCCAGCGTCCGTATCCTGGCTACGTTTCGGCGACCTTTTCGGGGAAACTGAAGGTTTTGTCTGTGCAATTATGGACGAAGTTATCCTGACGAATAACTACCGGAGACATAAAATGAAGGACGGGACGGTTGACATATGTAGGGCATGCCACCGTCCGGGTGAATCCATCAGACATATTATCTCTGGTTGTTCTCGTCTGGCTAACGGCGAGTACTTACACAGGCATAACCAAGTGGCCAGGATTGTTCACCAGCAACTTGCTTTAAAGTACAATCTAGTGGAATCGGAGGTACCGTATTACAAGTATGTGCCCGACCCAGTTCTCGAAAATGACCATGTCACGTTGTACTGGGATCGGTCTATCATCACTGATAGGACTATTGTTGCCAATAAGCCAGATATAGTGGTGATAGACCGATTAGCGCGCCGCACAATGATAATCGATGTCACCATCCCGCATGACCAGAACCTCGTGAAAGCTGAGAAAGAGAAACAAATCAAGTATCTTGACTTAGCACACGAGGTTGTCGACATGTGGAATGTGGACTCGGCGATCATTGTGCCGATTGTCGTTACGGCCAACGGCCTGATGGCCAAGAGCCTCGACGACCATCTGTCGAGGCTGTCATTGGGCGGTTGGATCAAAGGTCTGATACAGAAGGCAGTACTCCTCGATACGGCTCGCATTGTGAGGAGGTTCCTGTCTCTGGAGCCCTAACCACCGGTAGCTTGGACCCTGTTCCCGATGCCGGCGGACAACCATTATTTTTTATATTTTTAAATGTTTTTTTTTTATGATTTGTTTTTATAAAGAAATATTTAAAAATGTAAATTTAAAATGTGTACATATTTGAATAAACGAATTAATAATAATCTAAGAATATATGAATTTAATAATTCTTAAATATAAATATTGTAATAATAATTTAAAAATAATATGTATGCTATTGTTTTCCGTGTACTTTACCAAAGGTAGCAAATAATAATAGTAATTGTAATCAAATCGATTAATAATCATAGTTCTGTTGGTGGGCCTGGTAATCTGTGTTACAGGATTTCCTAGTGCAGATGCCAGTCTCCCACAAAGGATCCAAATAATATAGCACCATTATGTAATAGTTTAAGAAACCTTTGTGGAAGAGAATTAAAAATATTTTATTTTATTTTTTATTGTACGAACTTTTGTAACCATCTGCAAATAAATCTTTGACTTTGAAATGATCGTCGTCTTTTTAACCGACTTTCAAAAAGGAGAAGGTTCTCAACTCGGATGTTTATATATATATATATTTTATGTATGTTCGGGTATAACTTCGTCATATATAAACGGATTTGCAAAAATCTTTTTTTGTTCGAAAGAGCTTATACCGAAATGGTTTCAATTAAATTTGGTAAAATTCAGAATAAGGACTTCGGCGATATACAACAGAACTCTTCAATAAATGACGGCAAGTCTCTCGGGATTGTTACAATCGCATGTCTGTTTATTGTTTACACAATTTCATAACATACCATCACGTCAGTATGCTCTAAACGGGTACGCAGATATTGTGTACAGTTCACCCTGGTACACTCTTATTCCACGGGTTATGTTCAAGTTACATGTTATTCGGGTAATCAATTCTCATCATGGTATATGATGAGAATAGATTGAAACCTAAACTAAACAGTAAACTAAAAAGTGAAAAACCAAATAAACTTTTCTTAAATTTTAGTTTGTGTTTTGCATAATACATCCTTCTATTTACACCCATGTATAAAATTATTAAGGTGCACACCTAGTAATTCCGACTTCTTTAAAAGTCCATGTGTGTCAGTTGAATATTGTTTAAGATTCTCTATGCTATGACCGTATATTTGTCTTTCATTGGTATTGATTATATTGTAACGAAATTTGAAACCACATAAAATAATAAAGTTAAATATTAATTCATCTTTTTTCAGTGACACAATGGAAAGACTGCAAATGTGTAGGATGTGTTTGGTGGAGGATGCCCCCATGTATGTTGTTGTCAACAAGAACTTGCATGAAGTATATGAGAAGCTGACTGGAAAACAAGTAAGTTGTTACTTTAAAATGAATAACATTTAAATGCCCTCGTAATACAAGTAGATATAATTAATAATGTGAACTGTTGGTCAGACGTTCGATGACGACTTACACCACTGAAGGAGAACAGTGTTATAATAATAAGTCACTAATCTACCTTGCGCAAGAATGAATCAATGCCAGTTGAAGACCAAGAGCTAAGCTGAGTTACCTTTGAGCTAGCTCGCTCAATTGAGGTTGTTTTTTTTTCATACTTTAGTGAAGACGACAAACTATATCAGAATTAAAATGTGCCTACGGATGTAAAATACGCCTCAGCTAGGCGAACTTAGCTAAACTAACGTAGCTCAGCTCTTGGTCTGCAACCGGCTTCATGCTTTCTCTCTATAAGAGAACTATAGAAAATATTACTGACCATCTACTTGATGTTGTATGGTCGGAGGTATTGTTTTTATTTATGGGTAGCTTTATGCCTTGGGTTTTATTTTGCATTTTACTGAAATAAAAAACTACAGGACTCAGCGACAATGTTAATTGCTATCAGTGAAAGAATTTTCATAATCGGATTAGTAATACCAGAGATAAACTTTAATAAACATACATACACGCATTTTACTCTAATTATATTAGTTCATAAAAAAGATAGTGTAAGACAAGTTTTGTTGCAGTTTGTAACTGGAGACAGAAGACCGCTGCTTGTTTGTTACTTCTGTTGCTCCAAACTAAAGCAATGCTGCCGTTTCCAGAGAAAATGTCTGGAAGCCGAAGAACTGTTTGCTCAGATGCTGGATGAGGATTATGAGGTGAGGTAGTCTTCAACAAAATCCTAATGTCCAATTAAGTCTAACATCACTTCTTGCCAAAGGAAATTATGATAAGCAGTCGTTCCGTGTAAAATACTTGCATATAGCTGAATCCAGTTATTATGACTATCATAGGTAGTCAATTAAAATATATCACAGCGTGTCCAAAACTATATGCCTAGCGAGTATGGAGCGTTGCGCTAGTTTGAACTACATCTGGCCAAAATAAGTAAAAACGTACGCCACCAGGTTACGTGCTTCTTCTTCTTCTTTTCGAGTGAGGATGTGACCTCTGATATCAGAGTTAATTAAGCCGACTCTGGAAACCCCACAGGCCTCTAACTTGGCTATGTTAGACTTACATTAACTATATAAGTCCAGGTTAAATGCTAATAGCAATGTTTATGAACATGTTAAAATTGACAATTCAATTTTTTCAGATACAGTGTTCACTAATTTCACATTTTTTAATGTTATCCTCAATTAATAGCAATCTGTTGATCGTAGTCCTAAATCTAATGAATAATATTAGTTCAACTACTAAAAAAGAGTTTGATTGTGATGGTTAATTTTTTTTGTCCACTAAAGTAACTTTGACACATCATTTTACATAAATTAAAGTACTAATGTACATTTACTTTTAGAAAATAGCCCATTTTAATCAAGATTTCATAATAATACAATACTTCTTCCGTATTTGTCCAAGCACCCCATATCCGATTGACGTTGAGTTTTGGGATAGGTACGCTGTATATGGCAGCCAAGAACAACAACTTAACATGCTTTCCAGAGGTACGGAGGAGTCTCTGTATATAATATATGGTCAGCCATCTAATACTAGACTCATATTTTTACAGCCAACTTCTATAATAAGCCCAAAGATGTTGGCATTTAACAATGGGTTTGTTATATCGCCGATGGAGTACTTAGATATAGTTGGTGAATGTCAAACAGAAAGCCATGCTGTCAAAGAAGAATTACCAGATTGTGCGACACTAGCAGATATTATTGAGCCAAAAGAGGAACTTCAAGTTGATGGTATGTATTGGGGAATATGGGTAGAGGTAGACACCAATGAAATACCGTTTTATAAGGGTTTCAATAATACAGTTTAATTACCCTTTACTTGTCAAATTGGAAGATGTGTTTCAGTAATATTATGTGACACATGTGTTCCCTAGCAAGACTGACGCGATTGTGTTATGTGAATGTGACCAGCTACGTTTTCGGTCTTTACTGCCTGACAAGTGTTCTTTTTTATATGTGATGGGTTTGCTCTTGACTCTAGAGCTTACCCAGAAGAAGCCTGTTCACTCTAACTTTGAAGAGATTCGGGTTGTATGCGTTCGGAAACACAGACGCAGGCAGTGATTTCCACTCTTTTGCTGTGCGCATTATAACTTGCAGTGCGTCTAGATGTACGATGGTAGAAGGGGGCCGGGGGGATGTGGTGGGGTTCATGAGCGCACTCGCCAAAATACAGTCTGTAGAATACCGACAAGCAGGCAACCTTACGGCGATGAGCCAAGCTGTGAAGCTTGGCATCCACCAGCTTGACGTCGCCAATTAGTCTCTTAGCTCTGCGTTCCACCGAGTCAAGCGCGGCAGGCTGATATTTAGCTGAGCCAACCTAGAGGTGGCTGCAATACTCCATGCAGGATCGGACTTGCGCTTTGTAAAGAGTTAATAGCTGTCAAGGCATAAAGTATCGCTTCACTCTGTTTAGGACGCCCAGTTTTTTTGGCGCAATTTGGGCTTTGTGCTCGATGGAGGCGCCGAAGTAGAGACTGGATGAAATGAGTCCTTTTCGCGGTAAAAAGACATGCCTGTGTTTTGGTGGCGTTAAAAGAGACCAGATTCTCATCGGGGTGATGACAATCTGGTCACGGGAGACAAGACTTAAGGTCAGATCAGTACGCTCCACCGTCGCCTCTCTTAAAGAACGAAGTATCTCTCTGAAACAGTACTGTCATCTGCATACCCAACAATACCAGGCAGAAGTAGGTCATTGATGTGCAGCAGGAAAAGAGTTGCAGAGAGAACAGACCCCTTAGGAACGCCGGCATTAATAGCCTTAAGGTCGGAAGAGCAGCCGTCAACGACTACTCGGATCGACCGTTCACTGAGGAAGACTTCCTCCGGATATCCAGCTTCAAAAACCGGCTGGGATGCCATAAGCAGGAAGCTTGCTGAGTAGACTAGCGTGCCAGACCCTGACAAAGGCTTTCGAGATATCGAGCATTACGGCAAGTGCTTCACCGTGTTTCTCTATGTCTTCGCCCCAGCAGTGCGTGACAAACACAAGAAGATCGCCAGGTGACCGTCCCCGGCGAAAGCCATATTGACGGTCACTGAGGAGCTCATTGTCTTCAAGGTAGGTCAGCAACTTACTGTTCAGTACCCTTTCCATAACCTTAAATAGTAAGGAGGTAATGGCTATCGGACGGTAGTGGGCAGGGTCTGCACGGTCGCCCTTCTTGGGTACTGGTTGTACATTTGCAAGCTTCCAGGATTTCGGCACCGTTATTTTTTCAAGAGTGTGGCGGAACAAGCGTGTCAATACAGGAGTCAGTTCAGGCGCACACTGCCTTAATACTCTCGCTGGTTTGCCGTCTTGACCCACTGACCTTGTTCACGTCTAGGCTGCACAGTACTCTCCGAACCTCTTAAGTGTGAACTGTGATCTCCGGCATCGAAGAGTCACAATGAGGTATAATAGGTGGTTGCTTAGAGCCAGCATCCAGACGTGAATTGCTAGCAAAGAGAGATGCAAATAAATTTGCTTTCTCACTTGCAGAGTGAGTCAGCGACCCATCAGGTTTCAGCATTGGAGGTAAAGTGGGACGACAGAAATTAGTTTCAACCACGTTAAACAGTGACCAAAACTACGATACGTCCAATATGGTCAAAACGTGCCCGACGTAGAACCCGCTTGCAGAGCTTGGCGGCAGAATTAAAGGCTCTTTTCCTCACGCGAACCCTACGTGCTCTAACTTTGCGGTCGCGGGCCTTGACCCAGGCTTGGTAGGCAGACTCTTTTCGGGCCTCAGCGTGGGCGCATTCTGCATTATAACAAGGCCGGGATTTGTGACCAAGCGGTATGAATATTTTATTCCATTCCCTGCCGAATCACGTCCGCAACCACGTCAGCACAGCACGAGGGGTTGCACCCGAGGAGAAGCACACATGCTGCCAAGGATAGGACGCAAAAAGTGCCGCATCTCATCCCAGTCTGCTGACTCGTATCGCCATACTCGCCTCGTGCCTCTAGGACTCTCATCTGAAGGAGAGCAGGTCGTAACGGATTTCACCAGACAGTGGTCAGTGGACAACTGCTGACAACCGGACAGTGACTGTCCGGATCAGTTGTCAGCAGGAGATCCAAACAATTGGGTGTATATGGCCGTCTACATCCGGTACCCGCGTTGCCACATTCACCAGCTGGGTAAGATCTAGCGTTAAAGCATGCTTGCGTGCCTCCAACCCAGCATGGTCGGTTTTCAGGTACGGGAACAGCCACTCCTTATGATGGGCGTTGAAGTCCCCCAGAAAAACAAGCTTCGCTGTTGGGTATCGTTGCTGGGCTACATCAGTCGACTTTAAGAGGCTATTAAAGAGCGGAGATTTGTTCGAAGTCAAAGAAGAAGAAAATCATGCTATGTGGTCGGAGGATACACATAAACATAATATTCGCGAGCTGGCTGGCCAAAACCATAACTATGTATTCTTCTTGTTTACATCTTTTTAATTCGCTTCGTAAGCAGATTAATTCGCTTCGTTAGCAGATGAATTTTTGATTTGAAGTAAAACTTATAATTATATTTTTGAAATTACCTATAAACTTCTCATTCTGTTACCCCACTCGATGGGTTTTGAAGAAAAACAATACTAGGATAAGAAAAAAAATACTATACCACTATATGAGGCCCAAAATTCGTTATGTCTGTTTTTAGGGTTCCGTACCCGAAGGGTTCAAATGGAACCCTATTGCTGTCACTCACGTATTCATCTGTCTGTCCGTCTGTCCGCCGTCTGTCACACAGGTTTTACGGCCAAACGGATGGAGCTAGTCTTCCAATTTTCACAGTATAAGCATCTTGTTGACCCAAAGCCATGCGGAAAGAATCCGACTACTTAAGAAGCGAACTAAAAAGGCGTAAGGAGAAGAAAATCATGCTGTGAAGTTGGAGGACACAACTGGTTTTGGTCAGCCAGCTCGCGAATATGTATCCTGCGACTGCACAGCATGATTTTCTTCTTGTTTACGTCCTTTTAGTTCGCTTCATAAGCAATCGGATTCTTTGTTTTTTTGATTGAGTTGATTTTTATGATAGATACTTGATGCTAAAATAGATTACTATTGGGTTGCCCGTCCGCATATAGCCGCAACTAGTTTTATTTTGCTTTTTTTATGTTTGCACTATTATACTTGGAATTCTACTATATCGTGATTGCGTATGCAACATCATCTATATCTCAGTTAGCCGCAATTTATGCGTTGCCAGGGTTTGCAGGTAAACTGGCAACCCACAGATTGCGGCTAACTGAGAGCTGCAACCTTATTTTATCATATTTTCTACAGTACTTCTACAGACATTTGATTGCCTTGAAAAACTTGTATATTAGGGGTTTACCTATCAAACATAAAAAAACAATGGCGAAATTTTAGCTGACTTAAATTTGACCGCCTGAAAGTGAGTTACTCGTATATCCTTTTTAGTGTAGTAAAGTGAGTTATATTCCATTAATTGTCTACGTTTTTCAAAGTATAACAATAACTGGTTCACCACGGATAAAAAAAAACAATTATAAATGAAAGTCATTTGAATTTTTTGTAAACTTTCTTTAGCTAGGTATAAAATGGCAAACCAAAGTTGCCATTTTATACCTATTCTGTCAAGTGACAAGTAGTATTTCTAGTAAATATAATTATTGTATTTGTTATTTTATTATAATTAAACGGAGTAAATTAATTAACGATACAGTTTATGTTTAAGTGTAGATGTTTCTTGCAGGTAGGTAAGTATGCTGAAGCACAGATAATATAATACACCGTACCTAGTGTAGTAGAAATAAATGCATTAATTTCAATTAATGATAGGCAAAAAGCCTAGTATCCAAGTCTAAAAAAATGTAGCTTGGTTGTTGACGACTGACGACCTTTTGAAACACGTCAAAAAAGTCGCTCAATAAATAAATAAAGTTTTTCCAAAGAGAATATGTTACATTTCATGCTGAAATAACTAGATAAGGGCAATACTAATGCGATATTACCCTTTAACTTTCTGAAAATTTAAAAACATTACCTAATATACACATTATTAAACGTAACCGAGACATAACCTACAAAAAATCATGACTGAATATCTATTATTCTCAACATTCTCGAACAAAGTTTCTTGTACGAACTAAATCAGAAGCCAGATATTTTCAATTAAATTCGTAGGAATTTAATCACAGCTAAAACAATAAGGGTGATTGCGGCTAGATATTTTCAAGCAGAAGTATCTATGAAGTATCCGTCATGAAAATTAGTGTACGTTACCCCAACAGGAAAGTGGCTCCTGGAGTGATATAAGTGGAACGTATAATTAGAGCGTAATCTGCTGTGAATGTGCGCTACATAAAAAACATGTGCGTGTCGTCGTTTTTGAAAAAAACGGAAGAAACGTTTCCTGCTAGGGTAACGTTGTTCCAGCAGGAAAATTCTAAACGAATGATCGGAGTGAGAAATATTGTGCATGGGCAGAGAGCTTATAGTTGTGCAAGAATGTGCGCTGAAAATATATTAGGTGCGTAATCAGGGTTTCGAGATATTGCATTTCCTGCTGGGGTAACGTTTTGCAGAATCGTGTATCTCTGAAACTATTGTATGTGCGCCTGTAGAATAAACATACTAGCTCTTGATTTGTGCGTATTTGTGCTGGAATTAGATTTAAGAAAATATTTATAGTTTTCAAGAAATCGCAATTTTTTGAAAACCCGAAAAAAAATCACAGCGCCTAAATGAGAAAACTTATAAGCTCGCTGAAAACTGTAATCAGTCCATCTTGACGCATGTATTAACCATAAAAAGTTTCAAAAGTATACATGCTTGCGTTATCGAATAATATTGCTAAAAGTCAAAACGACGGTGTCATAACTTTGACGGCAAAATACGAGAAACCGGCTCAACCCAAGATGGTAGGTGTAAAGCACAAATAAGAGAGTTTAGCCAAAAATATATAGTGAAAATATTCAGCTTGGAATGTTTCGCATTAAGTAGATTTAAACACAAAACTAAACATGTAAACAACGGCTGGTTATCCGACCAAATTCGAATGACTACAAAAAAGCGACGGATTCATACATAACGATGACCTTCTTAACTTTACTCACGAATCAGTTGAAACGTGTTGTGCCTGAGTACACTGAGGTAGAAAAGTATTAAAATAATTAACTTATTATTGGATTACATTCTACTAGCTGTTTCCGTGACTTGGCACTTGATTACGTAAGAACATTAGGAAAGTAGTGCCAAGGTATAAGCTATCTTCTTTATTCCAACTTTCATTAAAATACATTCAGAATTTTGTGGACACATCCAGACATTTTAATTTGCCTTTATAATATTAGTAAAAAAAGTAATTTAAAGACCAAAAATTTGATGGTGGTTGTTTTTAATAAAAGCCAAGTGCGAGTCGCACTCGCGCACGAAGGGTTCCGTACCATTTTAGAAAAAAAACGACAAAAAAATCACGTTTTTTGTATGGGAACACCACTTAAATATTTTATACCATTCCACCTCTAAAAAGCTTATTTTATGCACTGAAAACAGTGAATAAAAAGCACTAATACTCACTGTTTTAGTGTTTGAATTTAGAACACACCAATATATATTCGACGTCCATCTCAATGCAAAAACAACAACAAATCGAAACAAACTCCTTGTGCAAAGAATATTCGACTTTCAATCTTCTTCATCGAATTAATTTTCAGTTTGTTAATATTTAGGATTTCAATAATGATTTTCATGATTTTGATTTTAGTCTGGGATGTTTAGTGAATACTTATTTGGATTGTAATTCTAATATTAATTGTATTGGTGTTTAATTAATTATAATTATGTAACGTAACGGAGGTAGTCACTAGCCCCTGAAAAACAGATGCTGTTACCTAGCTAAGCTTCAATTTACAAAAAATGTGAAACCCTGAGTTTTATTTTTTTTTGTAAATTTTTAAGGTAATAAAACATTTATTTATTATTACTCATTGTGATTTTCGCTTAAATCTTTCTTCTTCTCGTAGTCATGTTATAAAATTATGCAACTCTTGAATGACACGGATTTATATCGAGGGCCATGAGTCACTCGCGTCGCTCAGGATTCTAAGACTGAATCACGACCGCAGGGAGTGATTCAGTTGATAGAATCCTTTACTTGTTCGTGATTCATCTATGGCCCTCGCTTTAAAACCGTCCTTTATTCACTAGTTGCATAATATACTATTTTTATTCTGTTTTTAGTATTTGTTGTTATAGTGGCAACAGAAATACATCATCTGCGAAAATTTCAACTGTCTAACTATCACGGTTCATGAGATACAGCCTGGTGACAGACAGACAGACGGATCGCGGAGTCTTAGTAATAGGGTCCCGTTTTTACCCCTTGAGTACGGAACCCTAAAAATTGTTTGAGATAATTAATTTGAGATTAATAGGTTTGTAATTTGATGCCATTATTACTTTAAGAAACATAATTTAGAGAAGAAAAATAATAATTTCTACATCAACAAGCTCTTTCATTTGTTATGGTCACAAGGTGCATTTAATGTATTTTTAATTAGCCCCCAAAATTAGGTCAAATCACCAAACGTTTGAACGCGACTGTACGGACAAGAGCTTAACTTTAATACGTCCAATTAAGAAGGTCATCGTTATGTATGAATCCGTCGCTTTTTTGTAGTCATTCGAATTTGGTCGGATAACCAGCCGTTGTTTACATGTTTAGTTTTGTGTTTAAATCTACTTAATGCGAAACATTCCAAGCTGAATATTTTCACTATATATTTTTGGCTAAACTCTCTTATTTGTGCTTTACACCTACCATCTTGGGTTGAGCCGGTTTCTCGTATTTTGCCGTCAAAGTTATGACACCGTCGTTTTGACTTTTAGCAATATTATTCGATAACGTAAGCATGTTTACTTTTGAAACTTTTTATGGTTAATACATGCGTCAAGATGGACTGATTACAGTTTTCAGCGAGCTTATAAGTTTTCTCATTTAGGCGCTGTGATTTTTTTTCGGGTTTTTAAAAAATTGCGATTTCTTGTAAACTATAAATATTTTCTTAAATCTAATTCCGGCACAAATACGCACAAATCAAGAGCTACTCGTGTATGTTTATTCTACAGGCGCACATACAATAGTTTCAGAGATACACGATTCTGCAAAACGTTACCCCAGCAGGAAATGCAATATCTCGAAAACCTGATTACGCACTTATTATATTTTCAGCGCACATTCTTGCACAACTATAAGCTCTCTGCCCATGCACAATATTTCTCACTCCGATCATTCGTTTAGAATTTTCCTGCTGGAACAACGTTACCCTAGCGGGAAACGTTTCTTCCGTTTTTTTTCAAAAACGACGACACGCACATGTTTTTTATGTAGCGCACATTCACAGCAGATTACGCTCTAATTATACGTTCCACTCATATCACTCCAGGAGCCACTTTCCTGTTGGGGTAACGTACACGAAAATTAAGGTTAACAATTAAAAACAATTAAACCTGCAGATTTTTTTAGACTGTAGGTGTAAATTACAAAAGATATGCGTTTGTTGCTATTAAGTTATTATTTATTTTATTCTATTTTATTTTTAACTAACGTATGTTCCGTTTCCGTGCTTGTGTCCGTGGCATCAACAGTGGG
Organism: Orthosia incerta; assembly: GCA_948252205.1. Taxonomy (NCBI): domain Eukaryota; kingdom Metazoa; phylum Arthropoda; class Insecta; order Lepidoptera; family Noctuidae; genus Orthosia; species Orthosia incerta. Next base: position 14,717,645 of record OX411766.1, on the reverse strand, counting down.
CCTTTTCAGAATACCAGCCCAATGCGTTATTTTCTTTTTGATAACGCTGCATATGCTGAGATAGGAGCCTTTTTGGTTCCGCACGTGATTTTTATTGTTTTTTTTTTGCTTATTTCGTGTCTCCAGTGCGGGTCACAAATACATATGTTTTCTTTCTTTCTTTCCTATAAAAATAGATTCACTCTAGACCTTTTTTGCTCACTTACAGAACTGGAAAATCCAGACTCTTCAGATGATGTGTCTATAACGGAAGATAAAACAGAAGTGGAAGAAGAACAAGACAAGAACTGTGAGTATTATTTAGTTGATTGTTAAGTATGCGAACAGGATCTGCTGGATGCGGGACGCATGGGAACGGTAAATGTAGCAACGCTTGGGGAAAGCCTTATGTCCAGCAGTCTTTCTGATGATGATGAAGCGAACAGGCTGACTGGTTTGATAACTACCGATGCAACACCTAATGGCGCAAGCGGATTCAATAAGAAATGAGTGTAAGAGTATAATCCATAGAAATCGATTATACTGGTATGTTTGTGATGCGAAGAATGAGGAGCATGTCGACAGAGAGAAAAGCTTTGAGTATGAATGTGGATTGTTAAAGGAGTGAGGCAGACTTAAGACAATCCATCGTGGATGAATTTGCGTGAAATATGACAGTTGTATGAGAGGCGATCTATCCTGACTCTAACGCCATCTAGTAATGCCTCGACAAACTTTAAATACAAAAGAGATAACTTATTTTTCTTATACTTTATGGGCTTTTCAATCATATGATCAACAATCACTCAATCCAATTTTTATTTGATCCTACTTTGAATTTGGTACTTACTAAATTTATATTCACAGGGGAACCCGTTGCGAAGAAACCAAAATTACGTTTAAAAATTACAAAACTAGAAGATGTTATTACTGAAGAGCAAAAGAAAAATGAACTATCAGACTTAAAAGTTATTTGGACAACTCAAAATCGTACGTCCCAAACGGTTCCGAATTTAGACCCTTTAATTTATACAAAACCTATAGATAAAAACATTTTTGATAGTAGTAGCAGTGTAAATAATGAAAATGTAAATGCAAATGTCTGTAACGATGGTAACAAAAATGATATCAGATTTAAAATAACCAACAAAAAGAAAGACAGTGATATTGTAAATAGACGTCGAAGACCATGTGTCAAAGATCGAACTTACAAATGTGAAGTATGTCAGTTTAGTTGTAATCGGAAGAGTAATTTAACAACACATATTCCGATACACACTAGTGAAAAACCTTACAAATGTCAAATATGCCAGTATAGTTGTAATCAAAAGATTCATTTAACAAGACATGTTCGTATACACACTGGTGACAAACCTTACAGATGTGAAATATGCCAGCGTAGTTTTGGAGACAAACACGTTTAAGCAAGACATATTCGGATACACACTAGCGAAAAACCTTACAAATGTGAAATATGCCAGTACAGTTGTAATCAAATTAGTCGTTTAAAAACACATATTCGGATACACACTGGTGAAACACCTTACAAATGTGAAATATGCCAGCGTAGGTTTGGTCAAAAACAATATTTAACAAAACTTAATCGGATACACACTGGTGGAAAATCTTACCAATGTGAAGTATGCCGTCGGAGTTTTACACAAAAAAAGAATTTAAAAACACATATTCGGATACACACTGGTGAAACACCTTACAAATGTGAAATATGCCAGCGTAGTTTTGAAGAAAAACACGTTTTAACAAGACATATTCGGATACACACTGGCGAAAAACCTTACCAATGTGAAGTATGCCAACGTAGTTTTAGACTAAAACATGATTTAAAAACACATATTCGGATACACACTGGTGAAAAACCTTACGTATGTCAAATATGCCAGTACAGTTTTAATCAAAAGAGTAATTTAACAAAACATGTTCGTAGACACACGGGTGAAAAACCTTAACAATGTGAAGTATGCCAGCGTAGATTTAGACAAAATACGTTTTAACAACACATTTGAATACACATGGGTGAAAAACCTAAAATATGTGAAGTATGTCAGCATACATTTATTACGGTTAGTTAACAAAACCATATTTGAACATGTAAAGTATAGGTGTAATCAAAAGAGTAATTTAATCGTATTATCACTGGTAGAAAATCTGACTTATATGAGAAATATGCCAGCAGAGTTGCAGTGATAAGGGTGATTTAATAAAACACATTCGCAGACGCCACAATGAATAGTCTTAAAAGTGTACCTACACCGTAGTTTGAATGAATTGACATGAAGTTTTTGCTATCTTAAGTTTTGAATTGACGCTCATTGATAACAGGATTGATTAGCCAACAGGTTCGACCAAGAGCTTATATCTACTCTACTGCCAACAATACTGATCGATTATATAAAAATAAAAATTAAAGCAAATTTTATATTTTTTTATCTGCTTGCGATCTTGTCGTATTTTTTTCGATAGATGAACAGGGTGTTCGTCTGAATCTCTAAAATAAGGTAAATCAACATACTATGATGTATCATATATCATAATATGAGCTCACTCCTACTGCCAAATGTCTCATAATACACCTGCTTAAAGTATTGAAGTCAGATTGCAGAAACAACAGAAAAAACTTTATGTACTGTGTAGCATTAGCAGCGTATGTTTTAAACCCGGTTTCTCAGAACTCGATTATTGGGTTGTTAACGTAATCGACGAATAATCGCTGGTTAAATCTGTTACTTTCAGTTTCTCGAAACCCAAGTGTGACATGCGTTTAACAATTTATCACACTTAATAAAGATCGTGAATTAACCACAAGTTATAGCATTTTTGGGTTTCTGGGAACTGAGCCTTATTTATAATTGTTCGATGTTGGTAGATTATCCGCAGATTAAGATTAACATGATAATTTTAAAGGCTAATAAAGATAATAAGCATCGCGCGTCGGTGAAAACTATGCAAGGCGTTCCGTTGGTAATAAAAATATAATAATAAGATTAATTATAGTTGATTAGGTACTAAGATAAAAAAATAACTTTTTAAACTTATTACATACTTAATAAAAATCTTGACATAATTATTAAGAGAGTTATTTTGTAAGATAAAAAAAAAAAAACTGTGTCTGACCTGGGAACAGAAACCAGGACCTCATGCTCACTAAACGAGCCTTATGATAAAACTGACCCACTGCAGGGCGAAGAAGAATTCTAGAATAGATTATTTAGAATAGTGTACTGTGTACGATTATTATAACTTAAATCATTTAGTTTTAAAAGTACCTTTATAAGTTTTGTAATGAGCTTGTTCCAAGCCAAATGACTGATTGTTTCGTAAAAAAAATCTAATTTAAACTAAATCAATATATTTTTGATGCTGACATCTTGTTTTTTTTTAATATCCAAAACAAAATACACCCTACTCTGTAACCTCTTACAACAAGCTTTTATTTAACTGTGTTTGCATGGGCAAATCGTATTTGTAGGTACAGGCGGAGAGTAGAGCGAACCCAGAATCGTACATTCCAAAGTAATGAAAGGTGGGTTTATCGGGCTTGGGAGCGACCCGACCAAGGTGTGACTGATACGCGCCTGCCGGATGATCACGCTATGTGTTCATTCTGGCGCAGCATCTGGTCGGTGCCTGTCAGTCACACCGAAGGTGAATGGACTCAGGAGGTCGAACGAGCGTGCGATCCAATACAAGAAGCTACATCTTGGGGGCTATCACGATCAGCCCCCAAGATGTAGCCCGTTCAGTCCTTCCGTTGCCGAATTGGAAATTTCCAGGGCCGGACGGGCTGCACAACATCTGGATCAAGTGGCTACAAAGGTCCCAAGCTCGTTTGGCATCTCAGTACCAGGCAGCCTTAGAGTTTGGTTCGCTACCCAAGTTCCTTACAACAGGAATTACCCACCTGCTCCACAAGGCTGGTAGCACCGCGGAGCCCAAAAATTATAGACCTATTACATGTTTACCGACGGTCTATAAGGTTCTTACATCCATTTTGAGAGTTAAAACTAGTAAACACGTCGACGATAACTCGATCATTTCGGTCTCTCAGAATGGATGTAGGAACGGGTCCCGCGGTACTAAGGAGCTACTCCTTATAGATATGGCCATTAGCCAACAGGTTCGACGTTCCCGAAAGGATCTGTCGACATGTTGGATAGATTATAAGAAGGCCTTTGACTCGGTGCCTCATACATGGCTCATTAGGGTGCTAGAATTGTATAAAATAGATACAACTCTACGCAACTACCTGAGCACGTGTATGGGACAATGGAGCACAGTCCTTCGCTATCCAGGATGTCGAAATATCCAGAGGAATAGCGAACCTGTAAGGATCGAGCGAGGTATATTCCAGGGCAATAGTTTGAATCCACTTTGGTTTTGCCTAGCCCTGAATCCTCTAAGCATGCTGCTGGAGAATTCAGGGCTAGGCTATCGGTTGAAGAGACGTGGTCAGGTTATATCCCACCTCCTTTACATGGATGACCTGAAGCTCTTTGCCCCCAGCAATATTCAACTGATGGAGCTACTAAAGGTAACTAAAACTTTTAGTAGCGTCATCAGGATGGAGTTTAGTGTGGACAAATGTGCGGTCATGCCTGTAAAGCGAGGAGAGATTGTGGAATCCATAGGTATTCAACTCGCGGATTCCATAAACTTGAGATCCCTCTCTCCAAACGAAACCTATAAGTATTTGGGTATGTCGGAAGCGTTGGATATCAGCACTACTGACATGAAGCAATCGTAGAGGGAACGCTTCTTTGGCCGCCTGAAGAAGGTATTCAATAGCCTTCTTTCAGGCGGAAACAAGGCCTATCTTCCGGAGTGGGCATTTCCTTTATCGCTTTTATTTTGTTTTTGTCTATGGCCATGCTAAAAACCTGGCCTAAGTAACTCACCTGTCTAACTTGAAACTCACATTTATCTTCGTTAAATTTTATACCTGCTTCTCGCGCCCTATCTAGCAATCTCTTTAAACGCTCATCGTGCTGGGCTTTGCTGGAGCCCCAGCAGATCACATCATCGATGAATGAGTCGATTCCCTCCAGGACTTCGAGTATCTAACGGATTTTATGATGAAAAACTTCTGAAGCACAATTGATTCCATACGGTAAACGCAAGAACTGGTATCTAACGAACGGTGTCCCGAAGGTACAAAGGTCTGCACTGGCATCATTGATTTCTACCATCCAAAACCCAGAACGAGCGTCTAATTTACTGAAATATTGCGCTCCTTGGAGCTTGGTTGCGATCTCCGTGAGCGTCGGCAGTGGGTAGTGTGCGCACCGCACTACGCGGTTCAGCGGCCGCGGGTCGTGGAACACACGGATGGTGCCGTCCTTCTTAGCCGCCACTACGATACCGCTCACACACTGTGTCGGGTGAGCCAACCTTACGGATCACTCCCATTTTCTCCATGCGCACCAATTCATGCGATAACTTGTCGCGAACTCCTATAGGTATTTTTCTAACCAGACAGACCGACGGCTGGGCGCATTGATCTATTACAATGGTATATTTACCGGGTAATTTGCCTAAACCTTAAAACAAGTCTGCATAGGAATCTAGGTTGAGGGACAATATGCGCTTCACCATTCCCAGCTCTTCAGAAGCATATCTACCTAACACACTTTGGGAATCGAAGTCGGCAATAGTGAAACGTAATGTATACTCAATGTTTTTATAAGTACATTTCAGATAACAATAACCGGCTATCGGAATATAATTGCCATAAAATGATTGCGCCCTCGTGTTATCTGAACATATAATTTCGTTTAGCAGCTATAGTCCCTGAAATGTACTTAGTGACATTACATTTAAATCTGACCCTGAATCTAACTTAAATTTTCACTAGCACCGGTACACTGAAAAATCAAAGTTTCATACCATTTAGAGTCCTTACGATCCATCTTCCCTGATAGCGAAGAAACATAGTACAACCCGTCGTCGTCCTCGTCGTGAATCACGTTGGCGTCGGGCTCGACACCGGCATTGATTTGTAACACGCGCCTACGCAATTTCGGACACATGTTTTTAAAATGTCCTCTTTCACTGCACCAGAAACACATTGCATTTTTAGCCGCACATTTATAGCTATCACAACTACCTATACCGCACGCAGCACACAACACTTTTCCAGGCATTCGCTGCTGGGCGGGCGCACCACCCAGCCCGGACTGTGCGCCGCGCTGTGGCTGACGAGCACCGGCGCCGCCGCCGCGGCGTCGTCGCCCGGCCGCTACCGCTGTGCCTAAGAAGAACGTCGCAATGCGACGAAGCAAAACATCGAGCTCACCGCTCTGCTGCAGTTCGTCGCCAATAGGCTAAAGGCACAGCAGAGTCAAAATCTACTGATTTTTGTCTTTAAGGTCTTGTGTTTTTCCTTACAGTATATTTTCTTCAGATAAAGTTTCTTCTTGTATAATATTTAACGCTTCCGGTATTTTTACTGCCACCATGGTCTCTTCATGAAAGGTATTCTAGCAATACATCCACTTTTACTTTGGGTCCGTGTTTACTCGTAGGTGATTAGTTGATTTTTACTTTTTTTTATTTCTTCCCTCTTATTTATTATTAAATATTTGCTTTTAATTACATTTGTGTGCGCTCATAAACATCAAACTTTAATCGAAACCGATAAATAAAAAAAAACACATTTTGTATTATTACACCATCTGATAGTGTTGCTGATAAGGATATAATTCTGGGCATTAATATCATACGACAAACTTGAAGAAAGACCTCATTCTTAACTGAGTTCCCAAAAACGAGGATTCTCAATTCGACCGTATATATGTTTTTTTTTATTGTGTTCGCGGATAACTTCGTCGTTTATGAACCGATTTTGACGATTATTTTTTTGTTGGAAAGGAGATATCCCGAGGGTGGTACCATGATAAGGAAATCAGGATCTGATGATGGAATCCTAGAGAAATCGAGGTAACTCCGCAATTATTATAGGCATACATACATCGATTTTAGTATTTTCATCAATATTGCAATCATTTGCACTCAGAAAGTATCATTTGGTGAAGTGGTTTTTTTTTTTTTTTTTTTTTATTATTGATATGCTCGCGCTTGACCACTATCTCACCTGATGGTAAGTGATGATGTGGTCGACGATGTAGCGCGCTTACCTAGAAGAAACCTATTCACTCTTGACTTAAAGACTCCCAGGTTGTAGCTCTCAGGAAATACAGACTCCGGCAGGGAATTCCACTCCTTAGCTGTACGCATAATGAAAGTATTCCCAAAACGTTTGGTGCGTATGGGTGGGATGTCCACCATGTACCGATGACACATCGCCGTGATGAAGAAGATCACAATGGCCACTGATACTCCGAAATAAAACAATGCTTCCTAGTCGTGTTTGGGCTTATTGGAATCGGCATGTGATGTACTATGGCTATAAAAGATTTTCATGTTAATTGGAGGTACCTACTCAAACTAAAAAGATAAAAAAAATATTTTTAACAAAAAATCAAACCGACTTCCAAAACAAACACTTCAAAGCGAAAAATTACTTTTGTTTTCCGAAGTCGGTGTCTTTTGTTTCCGTTATTCGACACCGATTTCGGAAAATAAAGTAATTTTTCGCTTTGAAGTGTTTTGTTTTGGAAGTCGGTTTGATTTTTTGTCAAAAAGTTTTTTATTAACAAGATAACACAGTTTTATTTTGTTAAAACTGTAATATTTGTCCAATTTAATTCTAGTGCTTTATTAATAATGTTGTGTCCAGCTGCAGGGCAAAGGTGGGTGAAATCTGTCTCTCTTTTATTTTTACCAAATTAAAAATAAAGGTGTTGAGATAAGATTCACCTTAGTCTGTGCAGGTTGATTAGGAAAGAAAAATATGCGTGTAATGCAAACGATGGTTTATTGCGACTGGTGTTTACAAAATGTTTTTATTTTATTAAATTAGATACACACACATGCACAATCGACTCACATATAAGTAAACTAAACACAACACAGCTTTTTATTATAAAACTATGATATATTATTTTTATTACAAATTACTTACTATAAATAGGTATGTGTATGTGAGAGCAGTGGTGGCCCAGTGGTATCGGCCGCGACTTACAAGTTGTAGGTCGTGGGTTCGAGCCCAGGCAGGCGCTTTACTTTGTGTAAATTATTTCATCACCACTGCTCTCAAAACGGTGAAGGAAAACATCGTGAGGAAATCGGTATGTCCTAGAAACATAAATTCGAAGACATGTGACATCCACCAACACGCACTGGGCCCGCGTGGTGGATCACGGCACATTCCCTCTCACAGAGAGGAGGCCTGTGTCCTAGCAGTGGGAACATTAATAGGCTGATGATGATGATGAAATAGGTATGTTCTTTTATAATTTGTGTTTCTTATTCATTGGTTGTTCCTTATAATGGAATAGTAAATTCTAAATCAAACATATAGTTATTTTTTTAAGTTTTCTAAGGGCAAGCACTTACATTGCATATCAAATTCACAATGTTGCATTTCACTACCAATTTAAACAATATTTTCATTCAGTAAGCAACAATATTTACACATTTTATATTAAAACACTACTATGTTTTACTTATTTCAAAAAGTAATCGCAAAACGAATAGGATATTAAAAATTGAATGGATTTAATTTTTAAACCCCGACGGAAAAAGAGGGGTGTATTTGTGTGTCTTTCTGTGGCATAGGGACCAAGCTATGGTCCCTATAGTGTAGTAAGGAAAATCATGTAAAAAGGCATTTCTGCGCAGCTATCAGGCAGGTGCACGCCCTCCTGCATCCCTTCTTAAATTTACACGGTATCATTTTGAGAAGGTAACTAACTAAAGGTAAATAACTCCGTATAAAACCGTAGAACATCTCACATTAAAATCATTACCCATCCTTCTGGGGCAGTCAGGTAAAAACGAGTACTGGGCGATTCGCAAACATGTGTGTTTGTGTCGCTTTGTTGACACGTTTTACACGTAACTCCGTATAAATCCGTAGAGCATCTCACATTAAAATCATTACCCATCCTTCTGGGGCAGTCAGGTAAAAACGAGTACTGGGCGATTCGCAAACACGTGTGTTTGTGTCGTTTTGTTGACACGTTTCACACGTAACTCCGTATAAAACCGTAGAGCATCTCACATTAAAATCATTACCCATCCTTCTGGGGCAGTCAGGTAAAAACGAGTACTGGGCGATTCGCAAGCATGTGTGTTTGTGTCGCTTTGTTGACACGTTTCACACGTAACTCCGTATGAAACTGTAGAGCATCTCACATTAAAATCATTACCCATCCTTCTGGGGCAGTCAGGTAAAAACGAGTACTGGGCGATTCGCAAACATGGGTGTTTGTGTCGCAATAATGAATCTTTTAGAAACCCTTTCCATTTGTGTTTTATGGCAAAAAAACAAGTGAAATGTAATGTTTTGTTTGGTACCAAACAAAACAATACGACATACGTGCAGCCGATTGAATCCCAAACGGACCCTTAAAACAATAAAGAGATAAGAAAGAAAACAATACAAAACAAAAGACTACAATACATCTGACCTGCAAAATTATGGGAACACGACCTCGTGGTGTTTTTAGGGATCTTGGAGAGGGTTGGCTAGGCCACGGCGACCGGCGAGGCAGTCAGTGTTAGGCCACTGAAGTGCTCGGTTACTCGGTTAGACATTTAACTTGGATCCGGGGTAGAGGCCGGTCGATACAAGACTACGTTAGAGCTTGCTCGACATCGACCACCTTCAGAAAATTAGCATATTTGGCTGATATTCTGTTGTAATTCATAGCTAGTGTTATATTAAGTTAATTATTTAAGTAATTTAGAATTATATCGTATTAATAGTGTTTGTGTTGGTGTGACTGGGTGAGTTTTTAATTATAATATTTCATATTTATGTACCTAATTGGTGATATCGCATTTACTTATTACTCATTATTGGAATATTTTTATTACTTGCTATTTATTTAATGCTGAGTTGGTAACCCTTTCAACAGGTTACTTGTCTCTTACCCTGTATTTGTAGCTGTGTTGTGTCTATGTCGAATAAATGTTTTTTATTGTATTCGAATCTAATCTAAGCTTGGTAAAACTACTTCTTTATCTTACTATCTATATTTTATAGTTAATGCTATTTTATTCTGTGTATACGTTACTTAATAGCCCGAACTACGGTAAAACCTAAGATTTACCATGCCATAATGGTAAAAGTCCAAAAGGATCTATACCTAATACTTGATACTTTTGGGATTTTACCAGCAACCACAGTGTAAGTTTTAGGCCGAGTTTCTCACCTCTAAATTATCGTAGAATTAATGTGAAAAATTGTCAAACACGCGTTATCTGCTGTGATTGGCTGTTGAAAATTCATTCAACCAATCACAGCAGATAACGCTTGCTCGACAATTTGTAAGTGGCCACGTTTATTTATCAGTGACGCTCATCAAGTCCTCCAGAGTGCACGTATGGGCACTTGAAGCACTTTGAAAAGATCTATTTTAGTATATGACTTACTTATTTCGATATCCACATAGTTATACAACCATAATGTTGGTCCTAGGTCCCACAGAGGCGTAAATTAATGGCCATAGCATAGAAGAAACTAAAAAAACTGTTCAAACAAACACAAAAGACACGATATTTTTGTTTGGAGCCAATTTCCTAGAATTCTGCAAAACAATTTAGGGATTAACACCATGTGTTTTATGTTTTTATTTGTTCTACACGCTGACAAAAGAATTACAGGTCTATCCCAAGTGGTTTTAATTTTATTGTGGCCTTTAAAAAACCCCAACGCGCTTGTTAGAATCATGAATGGAACTCTATATAAAAGTATTGATATCTACCAAGATAGCAAGCTTTGAATGTCAAGATGGATACTGATTATTTACTGTGTATCAGGGTTCCAATGTATGCGGTGTGTAAGGCAAGGGTTTTATGAATAAAATCACAGAAAGACAAGACTAGGTATTTATTTAAATAAGGCTTGTCAATTAATCTATATTTAGAAGGCTCATCGAGCTTACTGCCCATTCGCTAAACCTAGTTCTCGTGTGGAAGAAGGGCAAGAAACCCCACGGAAGCTCTTTCATAGTATTTATCGATATCTTTTACAGCAACAAAGTATTTACAATATTATATAAACAAAATAACAAGGATAACTCAAAGGACATAGACTAGCCCTTAAATCAATATAACATATTAGGAATAAAGGCCGTAATATGATATAAATATAGTTTCAACACAACCATTAGCAATAATAAAGTTATAATATCAAATAACTTACGTTAGCCTTGTGTAGTCGATCTTACACCAATTATTGATGATAAAGGAAATATAATAATATATCTGGCCTGTACTGGCTTGTAGTTCACAGAAAAGTAAATCAGCTTATTCATTACACAATATTTTATAATCTCGGGTCTATCAGTGCCTCAATACGTCCAATATGAGAAAATGGCGCGGTATCCCGCCATTTTCTATATTGCTTTAAATAATCTCACAATTAGGGGAACAGTAATAAACTATCATGTAATGAATCCATTTTAAAACGTAATTAGACAATTATGGAATTTAATAACACCTCTTTAGTCATTCTAAATCAATATTCGAAAGAATATTGATACTAACAGACAATATTGTACCAATTGTTTCAAAGGACTTGTAATATTATTATAGCAATATAAAATCCAGGATACATCACAATAATCATTACAAATTACGTAATAATTTATAGTAATATCATCAATGTGGCTTAATACAAGTTCAAGAGTTATTTCCTGTACACAACAATATTTACTTAGGCGGGTACTCTTTTACATTTGTAGGTAGTTGACAACACAATAATTTAGGTCGGTACTTAAACATTTGTCGGTAGGCGCTTAATAAATATGACAGGTGTGTATATGTAGCAAACCATTGTCACTTGAAAAATGAAAATTCGCGATTTAATGACGTCACACATACTTCAAATTCTAACACGGCCATACTGACAAATACTTCGTCCACGAAGTACATAATATGTACAATTTTATATAGCTTATTTTATAATAGCATATCAATGAAAACAAAAGTTAATGTCACAAGACTTTTAAATTTACTTTGTAGCTTGGATCACAATAGTTACTCAAGATAAGTGTTTTAAGATTATTATACCCAAATCTTACTTATCACATCATTATTAATAAATAATGAAGTTTTTAACCAGTTACATTCAGGTAAACATACAATGCTACTTTTAAGACATCGTGGTCACTTTCAGTCGTACCGAGATACACCATCAAAATTATTTACCAGATACTTTGACATGTCAATCACATTCACCAACTGCCGGTGAGATTTATCAGATACCAATTTAAAGATTTATTAAAGAATGGTTAGGCCAAATAAATAGACACGCCAAGCGCTTTCACCCGCTACCGGTGAGATTGAATGGCGGCAAGTATAAGGCCTAGTAGCGGATATTGAGACAAATAAATAGACACGCCAAACGCTTTCACCCGCTACCAGTGAGATTGAATGGCGCCAAATATAAGGCCTAGTAACGGATACTTGAGCCAAATAAATAGACATGCCAAAAGCTTTCACCCGCTGCTGGCGAGATCAATTGACGAAAATAATAAGGCTTAGCAGCGAATAAGTTGTAGCATAAACATGCTGATTACATTTATCGAATTGCGGTAAAATCTTTTATTACTTTACCGAATTGCGGTAACAACTTTTATTACGTTTACCGAATTACGGCAAGATCTTTTATTACATTTACCGGATTGCGGTAAGATATTTATTTATTACATTTACCAAATTGCAGTAAGATCTTTATTTATTACATTTACCGAATTGCAGTAAGGTCCTTATTTATTACATTTACCGAATTGCGGTAAGATTTTTTGTTATATTTTTATAAAATATAGCTCAGTGGTATCAATGTCAAAATAAATGGGAAATCAATAATTCAATATTATTTCACCAACCAACATCGCTCGGTCAACCTGACAATATTGTTGCAAATTGTACTGATTGTACATATTTTCTTCTGACCTGTAATAGTTTTACGGATTTTGTCAAGGGCACTCTGACCAGTACTTGACTTTTCATCGTAATAACATTAGCTATTTGACTAAGACCACAGAATAAGCACTTTCACGGTAAAAGAAATGCAAAGAAAAGATAATTACTACAGAATTTTCACCTGAAATCTGCACTAACATTGGACCAATAACAGACCAATATTGACATATTTTTTATAATTATCTTGCTGTATACCATTAGATCACGATTTGTTTATATTCAAATCTGAATCTCTAATAGCCCTAAAACTTATTTCATTTATTTTCAGATCGATCAAAATGCATGGTCATGAAAATACAAATTGGATTGTTACTTTTAATATTTCTGAAGATTAAAACATTAATTTTAATAATTAACACGGGTTGTAGGAAAATTATTTCGCTACAGCTTATGCTGTAACTACTATTCCTTTTTAATTTTACCCAAAAGACAGCCAAGAGAAAAACTGAGCAGAGAATATTTTCTTGTAAACGTGAGAATATTGTTAAAACTACTATTCTCTAATAACGATTCTTTGCAAGTCCTTTGTACCTCTTAAGTGTGAATGTGGTCACTGACCGTTTTATTACCAAGTTGGGTACACTTTTGTAAAAATACCCTCTGGTAATAAAATATCCATAAAAAAATCTAAACAAAATTCTTTAAAATCTCATAGTACATCATAAATGAAATAGCATAAAATAATATACTATTAAATAACTCATTTTGAGGTCTTGAATTATGGCGAGACCAAAATGTTACGATTTTATTAAGTAATAATTACCAATTTTCTGGTAAATAAATTGAAAACCTTAGAAAATATTGTTTTACGCTTATTCAAACATATCTTTATAACACATAAGATATTCAAAATTTACATACATTCAATAGTAAAACAAATAAAACCAGTCTCACCACTTTTAGCTACTTCTTCCTGTAGCTGTTTTGGCTTGATTTCCATAGTCCGACTCCGATGCTCTGACAATAGTAAGCAGACTCGCAGATCCACTGTTCGTAAGGTAGCATGAAGAACCGTAGTTCCAATGGTCGTACAGTTTCTAGATCCGCAAGCTATGCAGCTCGCAGTGCCGTCGTCTGGGGTGGCATCGCGAAGTCATCGTCTTGGTGCGAGTGGAGTTGGCGACTCGTCGACACGTTTATGAAAATGACAAAATGGAATTCATTAGAAATCTGTGTGAGCTAGAGCTGAATCCCTGCTTCTGATGTTAGAATCATGAATGGAACTCTATATAAAAGTATTGATATCTACCAAGATAGCAAGCTTTGAATGTCAAGATGGATACTGATTATTTACTGTGTATCAGGGTTCCAATGTATGCGGTGTGTAAGGCAAGGGTTTTATGAATAAAATCACAGAAAGACAAGACTAGGTATTTATTTAAATAAGGCTTGTCAATTAATCTATATTTAGAAGGCTCATCGAGCTTACTGCCCATTCGCTAAACCTAGTTCTCGTGTGGAAGAAGGGCAAGAAACCCCACGGAAGCTCTTTCATAGTATTTATCGATATCTTTTACAGCAACAAAGTATTTACAATATTATATAAACAAAATAACAAGGATAACTCAAAGGACATAGACTAGCCCTTAAATCAATATAACATATTAGGAATAAAGGCCGTAATATGATATAAATATAGTTTCAACACAACCATTAGCAATAATAAAGTTATAATATCAAATAACTTACGTTAGCCTTGTGTAGTCGATCTTACACCAATTATTGATGATAAAGGAAATATAATAATATATCTGGCCTGTACTGGCTTGTAGTTCACAGAAAAGTAAATCAGCTTATTCATTACACAATATTTTATAATCTCGGGTCTATCAGTGCCTCAATACGTCCAATATGAGAAAATGGCGCGGTATCCCGCCATTTTCTATATTGCTTTAAATAATCTCACAATTAGGGGAACAGTAATAAACTATCATGTAATGAATCCATTTTAAAACGTAATTAGACAATTATGGAATTTAATAACACCTCTTTAGTCATTCTAAATCAATATTCGAAAGAATATTGATACTAACAGACAATATTGTACCAATTGTTTCAAAGGACTTGTAATATTATTATAGCAATATAAAATCCAGGATACATCACAATAATCATTACAAATTACGTAATAATTTATAGTAATATCATCAATGTGGCTTAATACAAGTTCAAGAGTTATTTCCTGTACACAACAATATTTACTTAGGCGGGTACTCTTTTACATTTGTAGGTAGTTGACAACACAATAATTTAGGTCGGTACTTAAACATTTGTCGGTAGGCGCTTAATAAATATGACAGGTGTGTATATGTAGCAAACCATTGTCACTTGAAAAATGAAAATTCGCGATTTAATGACGTCACACATACTTCAAATTCTAACACGCTCTACACACAGGTAGTCAACCCCGGTTATACGCGAAACTCCGCGAAAGCAATAACATTATCTATCGTTGGAATGAAAGAGCCAAACAATTTCGTATGGCATCACCCAAAGCAAATAATAGGTTTTAAAATAAACAATAACAATGCAAATTAACTGATACACTCGATTATAGAAGACAAAACATTAGTGTTTTGTGTACAAACCTTAAATTTTAATCAACGACATAGTCCGTAATACATTTTCAGATGTAAATGCGCAGTTCACCATGTTCTACTAGTTTAAGTATGCAAAATTATTATTACTTACAATTGAAACGTATGCCATGTCAAAAGTTAAAACTTAAATAATTAAATGGTATACAATGGCATAAATAAATTTCTTACATCAATTTTTTGTCGCTATTAAGTATTCTTCATTAGTATTCGCGAGCCTCCATTCCTATTATCTAGTGAAAAATATGTGTATATTGTGTATCGGGTGCGCGATCGTCGTCCTTTTTAACCGACTTTCAAAATGGAAGAGGTTCTCAATTCGGATGTTCATATATTTTTTTTTTATGTGTGTTCAGGCATAACTCCATCATATATAAACGAATTAGCAAAATTCATTTATTGTTCGATAGAAGCTTATTCCGAAATGGTAAATTTGGTGAAATTCTGATGAAGAAGTTCGGCGATATAAAACAGAACTCTTCAATAAATGATGGCAAATCTCTCGAGATTGCTGCAATCGCAAGTCTGTTTATTGTTTACATCATTTCATAACATACTCACGCCACTATGCTCTAAACGGGTACGCAAATGTGTACCTACATTTCACCCTGGTATACTCTCATTCCACCGGCTATTTTGAATTACATGTTATTCGGGTAATCTATTCTGGCATCACTGTGGGCATTAAAGGTACCTTACTTTAGAACTTGTCCATTATATACCACTAAATAGTGAAAAATAAAAAAAACTTTGTTTTCATTTTAGTTTGTGTTTTGCATAATACATCCTTCCATTTACCCTCATGTATAAAATTATAAAGGTGCACACCTAGTAATTCCGACTTATTTACAAGTACATGTGTGTTAGTTGAATATTGTTTAAGATTCTGAATGTTATGGCCGTATATTTGTCTTTCTTTGGTATTGATTTGTAAAGAAATTTAGTAACCTCTTAAAATAATAAAGTTAATTATTCATTTATCTTTTTTTCAGTGACAAAATGGATAGACTGCAAATGTGTAGGATGTGCTTGGTGGAAGATGCCCCCATGTATGTTGTCGTCAACAAGAACTTGCATGAAGTATATGAGAAGCTGACTGGAAAACAAGTAAGTTATTACTTTCAAATTATTACATTTAAATGCCCTCCTAATACAAGTAGATATAATTAGTAATGTGAACTGTTGGTCAGACGTTCGATGACGACTGACATCACTGAAGGAGAGCAGTGTAATAATAATAAGTCAGAAATCTATTTTGAGCAAGAATTAATCAATGCCAGTTGAAGACCAAGAGCTAAGCTGAGTTACCTTTGAAATAGCTCGCTTAACTGAGGTTGGTAATATTTCATACTTGAGTGAACACCACAAACTTTGTAAGAATTAAAGAAGTGCTTATGGATGGAAAAATACCTCAGCTACGCGAACTAAGCTAAACTAATTCTTAGCTCTTGATCTGCAACCGCCTTCATGTTTACTCTGTATGAGAAGACTACTCGATTTTGTATGATTCAAACTATTTTATCCATGAGTAGTTTTATCATCCCTTGAGTTTCTTTTTTCTGGAAAAAATAACCTAAAGGATTATTTTTATGTAGTAGTAGTAGTATCACTAAAAGAATGTTTATAATTGGATTAGTACTACCAGATATTACCTGTAACATACATACATCTAAACAATAAATTTTACTCTAATTATATAAATATTAGTTTATAAACAAGATAATGCAAGACAAGTTTTGTTGCAGTTTGTAACTGAAGACAGAAGACCGCTGCGTGTTTGTTACTTCTGTTGCTCCAAACTAAAACAATGCTGCCGTTTCCAGAGAAAATGTCTGGAAGCCGAAGAACTGTTTGCTCAGATTTTGGATGAAGATTATGAGGTGAGGTAGTCTTCAATATAAACCTAATGTCCAATTTCGAAGTCTAACATCTCTTCTTGCCAAAGGAAATTATGATAGGCAGTCGTTCCATGTAAAATACATGTATTTAGCTGCATTCAATTATTATAGATTATCACAGGTAGTCAATTGACAGATATCTACACAGCATGGCCCAAAACTATATGTCTAGCGAGTATGGGGGGAATGCGCTGGTTTGAACTAGTTCTGGCTAAAAGAAGGAAAAAACAACACCACCAGGTTACGTGCTTCTTCTTCTTCTTTTCGAGCGAGGATGTGACCTCTGGTGTCAGAGTTAATTGAGCCACCTCTGGGAACCCCACAGGCCTCTGACTTGGCTATTTGAGACTTACATCAACTGAATAAGTCCAGGTTAAGTGCTAATAGCAATATTTATGAAAATATAGATACTGTGGTCACTAATTTCGAATTTTTTCAATGTTATCCTCAATTAATAGCAATGCTGTTGATCGTAGTTATAAAATTAATAAATAATATGGTCAGTACACGAAAAAAAGTTTGATTGAGATGTTTAAAAATTTTATGTCCACTAAAGTAACTTTGACGCATAATTTTCCAAATATGAATGATCGAAAACTGTACTTGAGGTATTGCTTTTAGAAAAATAGCACATTTAATCAAGATTTCATATTTATTTGTCCGAGCACACCGTATCCGCTTGACGTTGTGTTTTGAGGTACGCTGTATATGGCAGCCAGGAACAACCACTTAACATGCTTTCCAGAGGTACGGAGAAGTCTCTGTACATAATATATGGTCAGCCATCTAATACTACACTCATATTTTTACAGCCAAATCCTTTATTAAGCCCAAAGATGTTGGCCTTTAACAATGGGCTTGTTATATCGCCGATGGAGTACTTACATATAGTTTGTGAATGTCAAACAGAAAACCATGCTGTCAAAGAAGAATTACCAAATTGTGAGATACTAGCAGATATTATTGAGCCAAAAGAGGAACTTCAAGTTGATGGTATGTATTCGGGAATATGGGTAGAGGTGGACACCAATGAAAACTGTTTTATAAGGGTTTCATTAATACAGTTTAATTATAATTACCCTTTACTTATTAATAATATTTGGTCAGACATATGTTGCCTAGCAAGACTGACACGATTTTGTTATGTGAATGTGACCAGCTACGTTTTCGGTCTCTCCTAGCTGACAAGGGTTCGAAGTGATAACCCTTATAATTTATGGCTAGACAGAGACAGACCTAGAGCATTGAAGATTCGTTTTTGTTAAACTCAAACTGTATGCTTATTAGAATATCAAATATATTAAGTACTAGTGTTTTCCCACAGTTTTATTTTTGCTTGTAGTGAAAACCTTTCAAAATCTTCTATTTCTCTCCCCTCCTCTGTACAGGCTGTGTCTGACACAGACGCGAAAAAAATACCATGGATTCAGTCCATGATTCTGGATCAGTGGACTGTATAAACTGATGTAATGTAATGTAGGTAATACAAAATAGGTGACAATAAAATAAATGAAACGCGCGTGTGTCTTCGTCGGAGCTCGGTAGTGAAGTCGCGGGCCCCTAGGCCCCGCGTACCGCGCGCCCGCGTCCCCCGCTTCTTCCAACCGTCGCCTGCGCCGCCGGCCGGAGATCGTCGAAAGCGCCAGAACATCCTCCCCGGGTTGAAGGCTTCAAGTAAGAGGGAGTGCGCAGACATTGTTGTAGGCCCGCACCATCGTCCCCTTCTTCGTCTTCAGCTCCACCACCCGCGTGGTCCCGTCGCTCCCAGGAAAGACCTGGATGACTCGCCCCCGTGGCCACACTAGTGGCGGAAGTCCCTTCTCTTTGATGAGAACGAGTGTTCCCACTGATAGCTGCCCTGTCGAGGTTGACCATTTTGTTTTTTGCTGAAGCAGAGAAACATACTCTAAGTGAAACCGCTTCCAAAAATGCTGTTTAATGTGCTCCATTCTGTGGTAGCGCTCCAGTCGCCCGATGGTGAAATCAGTCACCTGTGGATGCGGAACGGACATAATAATAATAATGTTAGCCCAATTAGAAAGTGTGAAGGAGTGAGGGCAGAGCAGTCTAAGGGATCAGAGGAAAGAGGGGTAAGAGGACGAGAATTTAAAATGGCCTCTATTTGAGTCAAGCACGAGGCCATCTCTTCATACGTAAAATGCGTCAAACCTAAAAGCCTCTTTAGGTGATGCTTAGTGGATCGGACGGCAGCTTCGCTTCCTACTGCATTATTATATAAATCCAACAGCAAATATCTGCATTATTTTGTTTTTACCTGACTGGCCGAAGGAGGGTAATGTGCTTATCAGTCTATGTATGTATGTATTTCTTGGACAATCTCGGGACTCAGGGTCCCGGTCCTTTGAAAGGCGTGCAAGAAGCCGAAGGCAGCTCGCAGAGGCCCCGTTAGGCATGTATCAGGATATGTGACACCAACCGACGATTATCTACCTACAAGGGCAATCCCCGGTTAATGCAGGACTATTGCAAAATATGGAGAAAAATGTATTGGGCTATGGATATATATGGATGGCCGACTGCACAGCATGATTTTCTTCTTGTTTACGCCTTTTTAGTACGTTTCTTAAACAGTCGAGTTTTTTGATTTTTTGAATTTACTTTTTTTGATAAAGTTGGTTTTGATGATAGTTACTTGATAGTAAATTAGATTGGGTTGCCTGTCCACATCTAGTTGCAACTAGTTTTAGTTTTTATTGTTTAATTTTTTTGAAGTTTGCACTATAATAAGATTTTTTTTAGATCTTGGGTGCGTATGCGACATCATCTGGATCTCAGTTAGCCACGATTTATGCGTTGCCAGGTTTTTCAGGTAAACTGTAAACCCATAGATTGCGGCTAACTGAGAGCTGCAACCATAATTTACTACAAAACTATCTTTAAAATGACATTGGATTGCCTTTAAAATTACAAAATTTTCAAGGCAATCCAATGACATTTTGGGGGTCCATGTATTTGGGGTTAACTATCAAAAATAAGTTTCAGTTTATTTAATTAAGTTGATTGCGGCTAGATATCTCCAGACAATCCTGCAGAAATCTATTTTCTAACAAGCTTCAGTCATGAAAATTAAGTTTAATCAAAAACAATTATTAATTAATTATTAAGTCAAAAGTGAGTAGGTTTCTTCTAGGCAAGCATGCTTCACTGTCGACCTCATCATCGCTTAATATCAGGTGAGATAGTGGTCAAGCGCGAGCTTATAGACAGTAAAAAGATAAACATTATATCTCCAGATTTTTGCAGTGGGATCTTAGGCTGTAAGTGTAAATAACAAAAACCTAGATTCACTCTTGACCTTTTTGCTCACTTACAGAGCAAGTAGCTGATCTGAAAAAACCAAACTCTTCAGATGTAGAAAATGTTCCAGTACACCGTTTTGATTCTGAAGATGATGTGCCTATAACGGAGGTTAAAACGGAAGCTGAAGAAGAAGCATACACGAACTGTGAGTATTTTAGTAAATTTTTAAGTAAGCGAATAAGGCTGAGTTTCTCACCTCTAAATTATCGCAGAATTAATGTGACAAATTGCCAAGCACGCGTTATCTGCTGTGATCGGTTCAATTAATTTTCAACAGCAAATCACAGTAGATAACCGGCGACTATTCTTCGATTACGTTAACAGCCCGATAAACGAGTGTTGAGAAACCGGGGTTAGGCCAACTGGTTTGATAACTAGCAATTACAGTAAAAAGAAACATATCCGGTCTGCACCCTCTTTAGTAGCATAAACACAATATGCTGCTTCTTTATATCTGCAGAGCACACTCCTACTGCTAAATGTGTCATATCTTGAGTTACCTTATGACCTTGCCTTAAACTGCAGGGGAAGATTTATAAAACTGATCAGTATAGGCGTTTTAATAGCAGTTTTCAAACTTAATCCTTCACGTAAAATGTATGCATGGGAAAGCGATTTTGAGGATGGCTGTACTCAACTTGTATGGTCAACTTGTATTGTCAAAGACTTCATCTTCAACATCCGACCCCCAACTGGTTTGATAACTAGCAATTACAGTAAAAAGAAACATATCCGGTCTGCACCCTCTTTAGTAGCATAAACACAATATGCTGCTTCTTTATATCTGCAGAGCACACTCCTACTGCTAAATGTATCATATCTTGAGTTACCTTATGACCTTGCTTTAAACTAGAGAGGAAGATTTATAAAACTGATCAGTTTTAATAGGCGTTTTAATAGCAGTTTTCAAACTTAATCCTTCACGTAGAATGTATGCATGGGAAAGTGATTGTGAGGATGGCTGTATGGTACTCTTTCTTCTCCTAAAATTGTTTGTCCGAAAATCATTATCTATAACACGTTTGCTATAAACTTCAGTAACCATAATGTTCAAAAGCCCGAAATTTTGTATAACATAATTTTATCTTTAGTTCTAAAAGTATTCTGTCATAATATCGAGTACTATAATAATTGAATCTCCTAATTTTACATGACCTAAAGTCATATGTCCTAAGTATTGTGTTAAATAATGTGTATTATTCCGAATGTTCATTTATAATATTTTTTTTAGTCCTAAAACATTTGCTAACAAATTAGGTTTTAGTGACAGAAACGAATCGCTGTAAATCCGACTCCACGCAGTCTTGTCTGCTCTACCCCTTGAGTGTAATTTAAAATCGCGTGGGACCGCCGTGTTTGTGCTGTAAGACCTTACTTTTGGCCAAGTTTCGTGATTCTAGGTCAACGGCAACATATACAACATATAGGTTTTCGACCCAAAACCTATAGGGTACTTCCGGTCGACCTAGAATTGTCAATTTTAGTTATAAGCAAGGTCTTATAGCACAAGTAAAGGGAAAATTAGCAAAAAAAAAAAAATTTGGAACTTACAAATTTTCGCAAAAATCTAAATTAGCCTATATATTTATATTGATTTTTATACACGTAATAGGGACTTCTTCAGTATCCGGTATAAATTTGAACTTGCTAGGTCCACCCGTTCATCCCCCCCGGTGGGTTCCCGCTTTGTTGAGGCGGGGGGGCTCAGTAACCGTGGCTTGGTCACCCACGGTGAAGCGAAGAGGAACCCGAGGAGGGGCCGCTCGTCAGGGCTTTTGCCGATTAAGCTGACGACGTAGCGGCCAAGTAGGTTGCGGTGCCGCTTGGTAACAAGCGACATCGCAACTGAGGCGGGCCGCGATGTCTTATGGAGATTCCCAGGTCCCATACGATAGCGCGGCTGAGGGTTGGAGGCCGCGGCGGGAGAGGAGTGCCGGTATTGCGGTGCGCCGCTCTCCCTACCTTCCGCGGCCTAGACGGGGTCGCCACCGTCTGATGGCGGACGCGGTGGGGCCGCAGGGGAAGAGGAGTGTCGGTATTGCGTTAGCCGCTCTCCCTATCCCCTGCGGCCGCAAAATGGTAGGTGAAGGGGCCATTGGCCTCGACCCGTCACAGTGGGACCAAGGGTGCCATACACGGGGTCGTCTGGCACCCATGTGCTGAATTGGTCCCTGGGATGGTCACGGCGTACAGTGTGTTCTGGTGCGCCGGTGATGGGGTACCCCCCCGAGGAGGGTCCGGTGACGGACAGCCGCGGCGGATTCGCGGT
Source organism: Orthosia incerta (assembly GCA_948252205.1). Classification (NCBI taxonomy): domain Eukaryota; kingdom Metazoa; phylum Arthropoda; class Insecta; order Lepidoptera; family Noctuidae; genus Orthosia; species Orthosia incerta. Next base: position 14,694,510 of record OX411766.1, on the reverse strand, counting down.
GAGTGCTAACGCGTGCCCGTGTTCCCGCCATAAGCGGCACTGGAGGACACCGTGGAGTTTTAGTGGGTTAGAGTCCCACATAACTGCACTATCTCCCCGTGGTAGTGCAGTATGCATGAGCATTTCTCCACGCAAAAAATAAATAAAAAAAAAGGTCCACCCGTTCATGAGAAAATCGGTGGTGACATACGGACAGACAGACGGACAGATGGACAAGAGAGTGATCTTATACATCTGTCCGTCCGGTTTCTTTTTACCTTTTGATGTACGGAACCCTAACAAAAGAACTCGATAACCAACCATATGAATCATAAGTTATACTAAATTTTAAGAAATCAATGCTGTACAGTTTCTTATGCTGATGCCATTAGTAAAGTTGAACATCATCCTCTGCTTGAAGTAATTTTAGAAGTTAAACCTCAGTCGTCGCTTAGATATACGTCTCGCACGGACTATAACTTTTACCAAGCCAGTTACCGTCCCATCTTTTCCGAACTGGGTATTGTGGAGTGGTCCGAGTGTTTCGGGTGTGTAACGTTTAAAATAATAACAAAAGTTCTAATGATCATACAATTAAATTTCATTTAATATATATTTATTATACAACGATCAAATGATATAATTAATAATTAATATAATTTCATATTTTATGTTTTAATGAAAAATTTCTATAATGTACATTTGAACTAATATTCAATTAGTATAAAATTTAAAATTTATAAGTTACGCTTAATATAATTTAGAAATTGATCGAATCTGTTCTAAAACCAAATTGGGGCACCTCGACTTCACGTAGTCTTTTGGCTGCTACCCCTAGAGTCTATATAAAAACCGGTGGCGTAAAAGGAGAGCAAACCCCACCCGCTCACCTCTGCAGCTTCGGCTTGCCGGTCGCCTCCGGCGCCCAGCCTCAGCCGTTACTGCTCGCACGGGCGCTTATCCTTTGTTAGGTAAGAGCGAATGGGTTGCACTTCCCGCAGCGCCGGAGAGGAAGAAAAATCATTTTTATTTTTATTTCACATAGGCCTACATTGGCACTTATAAAACGTCGACAAAAGGTGCACGGTTCGGGTTAGTTACAGCATTAGTGCTTAGATATGGGGGGACAACATAGGCCCGACAATAAGGCGTAAGAAAGTTTATATGAACGAGTTAAAAAGTTAACAAATGTTAACAAGCATCTAGAAATCTAGAAGGCCTACAATGTTCACACATTCACAAAACAATCGGTAAAAGAATCTAAACAAAGGTAAAAAAAAGAAGTATGACAAGACTAAATTTAACATGTTGCATAAATGTTGTTATCAGTGCTGTAACTATTCTTAGCAAAGGGCTATAAAGATGATTGAAAACCATTGTGAAAAGTCTAATTATAAGAAGGAAAAAAAAATGAGATTTAGAATGGTTAGAGACATCCACATATTTGTGCCGTTTATGAGTTACCAGGGAAACCGCATGCGCAGAAGGAGCTTAAGCCATTTTTTTTAATCTTCAACGTAGTCCTTGATTTTATGATATGCTTTTTAGGGTTCCGTACCCAAAGGGTAAAAACGGGACCCTATTACTGAGACTCCGCGATCCGTCTGTCTGTCTGTCTGTCTGTCTGTCCGTCTGTCACCAGGCTGTATCTCATGAACCGTGATAGCTAGACAGTTGAAATTTTCATAGATGATGTATTTATGTTGCCGCTATAACAAAAAATACTAAAAACAGAATGAAATAAATATTTAAGTAGGGCGCCCATACAACAAACCTGATTTTTTGTCAGTTTTTTGCGATAATGGTACGGAACCCTTTGTGCGCGAGTTCGACTCGCACTTGGCCGGTTTTATTTAACAAGGACACGTTTGATGTAGTTTTTGAACTTTCCATCGGTCAGTTCTATAACTGACTTTGGCAACTTGTTATAAAAGCGTATACTGTTTATAAGAAAAGACTTGCTAGTTTTCATTAATCTGAATTTGGGTATTACAATTTCGTGCTTATTGCGTGTATTTAAATTATGGAAGCCGCTTCTAATTTTGAAAAGCCCTCGATTTTTGCGGACATACAAAATTCATTCCAAAATATAAAGTGAAGGTAGAGTCAGTATATCGATCTCTTTAAATTTTTCTCTGTGGGGCAAGCGATTTTATAAATCGCGCGGATTGCCATCTTTTGTAAGATGAAAATTGAGTCAACGTCTGCTGCTGATCCCCACAGCAGAAAGCCATAAGTCATAATTCTGTGGAAATAAGCATAGTATACTAACCTAGCTGTGGCTACATCGGTTAACTGCCTTATTTTTCTTACTGCATACGCAGCCGAACTTAACCTACCCGAAAGAGTTCTAATGTGCCCACCCCACTGCAATTTTGAATAGATAGTAAAGTAATCCCTAAGAATACAGTTTCCGTTATAACTTCAAGATTTTAATTTGGTTCACGTTGTGGTACATTTGGTAAAGAGAACTTAAGTGCAGCAACTTAAGTGTTTTAAGGTTAGGTTCCAATATTTTGATTTTCTCAAGAACGGTGCGTTACCTTAGAAAATCTATCTATATAAATAAAAATGAATTGTTGTTCGTTAGTCTGATTAAAACTCGAGAATGGTTGGGCCGATTTGGATAATTCTTTTTTTGTTTTGTTCGACAGAATACAGGGAAGGTAGGGTAGGTGTAGGGTAGGTGTAGGGTAGGTGTAGGGTAGGTGTAGGGTAGGTGTAGGGTAGGTGTAGGGTAGGTGTAGGGTAGGTGTAGGGTAGGTGTAGGGTAGGTGTAGGGTAGGTGTAGGGTAGGTGTAGGGTAGGTGTAGGGTAGGTGTAGGGTAGGTGTAGGGTAGGTGTAGGGTAGGTGTAGGGTAGGTGTAGGGTAGGTGTAGGGTAGGTGTAGGGTAGGTGTAGGGTAGGTGTAGGGTAGGTGTAGGGTAGGTGTAGGGTAGGTGTAGGGTAGGTGTAGGGTAGGTGTAGGGTAGGTGTAGGGTAGGTGTAGGGTAGGTGTAGGGTAGGTGTAGGGTAGGTGTAGGGTAGGTGTAGGGTAGGTGTAGGGTAGGTGTAGGGTAGGTGTAGGGTAGGTGTAGGGTAGGTGTAGGGTAGGTGTAGGGTAGGTGTAGGGTAGGTGTAGGGTAGGTGTAGGGTAGGTGTAGGGTAGGTGTAGGGTAGGTGTAGGGTAGGTGTAGGGTAGGTGTAGGGTAGGTGTAGGGTAGGTGTAGGGTAGGTGTAGGGTAGGTGTAGGGTAGGTGTAGGGTAGGTGTAGGGTAGGTGTAGGGTAGGTGTAGGGTAGGTGTAGGGTAGGTGTAGGGTAGGTGTAGGGTAGGTGTAGGGTAGGTGTAGGGTAGGTGTAGGGTAGGTGTAGGGTAGGTGTAGGGTAGGTGTAGGGTAGGTGTAGGGTAGGTGTAGGGTAGGTGTAGGGTAGGTGTAGGGTAGGTGTAGGGTAGGTGTAGGGTAGGTGTAGGGTAGGTGTAGGGTAGGTGTAGGGTAGGTGTAGGGTAGGTGTAGGGTAGGTGTAGGGTAGGTGTAGGGTAGGTGTAGGGTAGGTGTAGGGTAGGTGTAGGGTAGGTGTAGGGTAGGTGTAGGGTAGGTGTAGGGTAGGTGTAGGGTAGGTGTAGGGTAGGTGTAGGGTAGGTGTAGGGTAGGTGTAGGGTAGGTGTAGGGTAGGTGTAGGGTAGGTGTAGGGTAGGTGTAGGGTAGGTGTAGGGTAGGTGTAGGGTAGGTGTAGGGTAGGTGTAGGGTAGGTGTAGGGTAGGTGTAGGGTAGGTGTAGGGTAGGTGTAGGGTAGGTGTAGGGTAGGTGTAGGGTAGGTGTAGGGTAGGTGTAGGGTAGGTGTAGGGTAGGTGTAGGGTAGGTGTAGGGTAGGTGTAGGGTAGGTGTAGGGTAGGTGTAGGGTAGGTGTAGGGTAGGTGTAGGGTAGGTGTAGGGTAGGTGTAGGGTAGGTGTAGGGTAGGTGTAGGGTAGGTGTAGGGTAGGTGTAGGGTAGGTGTAGGGTAGGTGTAGGGTAGGTGTAGGGTAGGTGTAGGGTAGGTGTAGGGTAGGTGTAGGGTAGGTGTAGGGTAGGTGTAGGGTAGGTGTAGGGTAGGTGTAGGGTAGGTGTAGGGTAGGTGTAGGGTAGGTGTAGGGTAGGTGTAGGGTAGGTGTAGGGTAGGTGTAGGGTAGGTGTAGGGTAGGTGTAGGGTAGGTGTAGGGTAGGTGTAGGGTAGGTGTAGGGTAGGTGTAGGGTAGGTGTAGGGTAGGTGTAGGGTAGGTGTAGGGTAGGTGTAGGGTAGGTGTAGGGTAGGTGTAGGGTAGGTGTAGGGTAGGTGTAGGGTAGGTGTAGGGTAGGTGTAGGGTAGGTGTAGGGTAGGTGTAGGGTAGGTGTAGGGTAGGTGTAGGGTAGGTGTAGGGTAGGTGTAGGGTAGGTGTAGGGTAGGTGTAGGGTAGGTGTAGGGTAGGTGTAGGGTAGGTGTAGGGTAGGTGTAGGGTAGGTGTAGGGTAGGTGTAGGGTAGGTGTAGGGTAGGTGTAGGGTAGGTGTAGGGTAGGTGTAGGGTAGGTGTAGGGTAGGTGTAGGGTAGGTGTAGGGTAGGTGTAGGGTAGGTGTAGGGTAGGTGTAGGGTAGGTGTAGGGTAGGTGTAGGGTAGGTGTAGGGTAGGTGTAGGGTAGGTGTAGGGTAGGTGTAGGGTAGGTGTAGGGTAGGTGTAGGGTAGGTGTAGGGTAGGTGTAGGGTAGGTGTAGGGTAGGTGTAGGGTAGGTGTAGGGTAGGTGTAGGGTAGGTGTAGGGTAGGTGTAGGGTAGGTGTAGGGTAGGTGTAGGGTAGGTGTAGGGTAGGTGTAGGGTAGGTGTAGGGTAGGTGTAGGGTAGGTGTAGGGTAGGTGTAGGGTAGGTGTAGGGTAGGTGTAGGGTAGGTGTAGGGTAGGTGTAGGGTAGGTGTAGGGTAGGTGTAGGGTAGGTGTAGGGTAGGTGTAGGGTAGGTGTAGGGTAGGTGTAGGGTAGGTGTAGGGTAGGTGTAGGGTAGGTGTAGGGTAGGTGTAGGGTAGGTGTAGGGTAGGTGTAGGGTAGGTGTAGGGTAGGTGTAGGGTAGGTGTAGGGTAGGTGTAGGGTAGGTGTAGGGTAGGTGTAGGGTAGGTGTAGGGTAGGTGTAGGGTAGGTGTAGGGTAGGTGTAGGGTAGGTGTAGGGTAGGTGTAGGGTAGGTGTAGGGTAGGTGTAGGGTAGGTGTAGGGTAGGTGTAGGGTAGGTGTAGGGTAGGTGTAGGGTAGGTGTAGGGTAGGTGTAGGGTAGGTGTAGGGTAGGTGTAGGGTAGGTGTAGGGTAGGTGTAGGGTAGGTGTAGGGTAGGTGTAGGGTAGGTGTAGGGTAGGTGTAGGGTAGGTGTAGGGTAGGTGTAGGGTAGGTGTAGGGTAGGTGTAGGGTAGGTGTAGGGTAGGTGTAGGGTAGGTGTAGGGTAGGTGTAGGGTAGGTGTAGGGTAGGTGTAGGGTAGGTGTAGGGTAGGTGTAGGGTAGGTGTAGGGTAGGTGTAGGGTAGGTGTAGGGTAGGTGTAGGGTAGGTGTAGGGTAGGTGTAGGGTAGGTGTAGGGTAGGTGTAGGGTAGGTGTAGGGTAGGTGTAGGGTAGGTGTAGGGTAGGTGTAGGGTAGGTGTAGGGTAGGTGTAGGGTAGGTGTAGGGTAGGTGTAGGGTAGGTGTAGGGTAGGTGTAGGGTAGGTGTAGGGTAGGTGTAGGGTAGGTGTAGGGTAGGTGTAGGGTAGGGTAGGTAGGATAGGGTAGGTACGTAGCCCGTTGAAGGGAGCGAAGCCGCGTGGGACAGCTAGTATTAAATATTGTTGTAACTCTTGGTCCGTGGGGTGCTCACGCTTTGTTTAAAGATCTCACCAAACGCCTAGTTGACACTTCGCGTGACCCAAGGGCTGTGGCTTTTACCTTGGTCAGAAATAAAGCACTGCCATACAACGTGGCAATGCTGCCAGCCTTTTGGGTACATTACCAGTGGACAACGATGTGGAGGAGTTATTTGACACCATATTTTAGTTAAGTATATTTTTAGGTTTAGGTAGTAAGTAGTTTTTGGTTTAAATATATATATTTGTAGTCTTAGTTAATTAAGTATTTTATACACGGTATATAATTGTATCTATGTAAATAAAATCTTTATAAATAAAAAATAAAATATAATTATTATATTATATTTTCATATATTATATTTTTCCTAGCTCAATGGGATGAAGTCAATGAGGTAGGAAAACTATGGAGACGGCATAATCTAATAAATAAAGAATAGTTATACAAATATCTATAATATCGACACACGCATGTCAAAAAGCGTTTTGTCTCTTTTTAACTAACCAAGAGCTGCATATGAAAAGAGAGACATCTAAATGTTTGTCAAGGACTAAACTTGGCAACACTTTTGAGTGACGTCAAAATCATGTTTATGCTCAGTTAAAGAAACCTATGCATGCGTGACCGGTCGCCATGTTGAGTGCCGAAAGTAATCTGCGGTTTTGTGTAGTATATTATATGTTTATCTGTGTAGTTGTGCTGTCAAACAGTTGGTTGCTGAAAATATTTTCGTTGTTTTAAAAGAGAAATAGTTCTACAAACTAGGTATTTTGGTGATCTGTGTCTGAGCATAATGTTCCTATTAATTTATTAGGAAAATCATGCTCTCGTGTTGTATAAAACAGTGTGGTGCGAGAAAAAACAAAAATGGGCAGCCATCTTAAGTGTCCGATTTTTGTAGGTATGCACGATAATTTCGTAGGTATGGCAAGTCCATAGGATTCTAAGTCAGTGGATGAAGTGGACTGCGTTATGTAAGAACGAATTAAGCGACGAAATCAAAAAAATAAAGTTATGAATGCAGATCGTCTATAGGCATGATAAACTATGTATTCAGCTATTTTTGTGTTCAAAAATCACTCTTACGTTCGATTTCCGAATTCCTTTTCCGTATTCGGAAATCCGAATGCACCGTAAGCTAATAAAATACATTGACTGCCGCACATGTCCGTTTTTTTCCAACGGTACAGTTTCCGTACGTACGTACCTATCGAATGCCAGCCCGCGCGTTCGTGCAAATTCCGAACAGGAAAAAACTAACGTCTGCGCTAGGTTCACGGAATTCCGAATCTGTATTCCGTATTCGGAAATCGAATGCGAAAAACGTACGTATGCGGACAGCCTAAGGGGGTTGAATCAAGCAACATTTCGAAATTTTTTAGAAATTGTGCACACATTCATTTTGTATGAAAGAATTATGCGTCAAAGTTACGGTTACAAACAGTTTTCAAATTGCATAAACGAATTAAACACGTACACTTTGAAGATAATTCAGTTTTGCCTTTTGATTCAACTGTTTTTAAACCGCAGTATTGAATTAACCACCTAAACTGGTATTTAATTCGTGAATGCTTATCACAACAAGCGCGATCTTTCATTCGTTCGAGAATGAATCACCAGCTTCTGACGTTTCATTCGTTACTGCATTCTTATTATTGCGGAATTTTTTGTACGGGACGTCTATTCTTTAAAAGAAACATAGATGTTTGTGCCAAAATGTTTATAGATAGGTATTTTAAGAATATCATCTGCAAGGATTGACAGATACTTAAAAAAACTTTTTCACAAAAATAAATCGACTTCTAAAGCAAAACTGAAAAAACATCGTTCGTTTCGAAAGTCGTTGTCTTTGGTACCATTTGTTTTTATTGTTTTTCAACACCAACTTCCGAAACGAAAGTTATTTTTGCACATTTTTGTGTTTTGCTTTAGAAATCGGTTACTTTTTTGTGAAAAAGTTTAATTTCTATCTTTTTAGTTTTAGTACCCTATCACTAGAAAATGAGCTCTAAAGTATACCTAAAGGATTAACAAAATACCCATAATAACTTGAATTTATTTATTCGTGCTGTTTGTCGCTAAGGAGTTCGGTTGTATTTTCCATATCTTGAAAGCTGCTGTACTGTTCCCTAAGTTGAGAGATACCTAATCCAAATTAAAAACAATTATCACGATCCAATTACTAGTTTCGGAGATATGCGTGGACAAACAACATACATAAGGTTGTCTGGAAGAGATTGCCCTGTGCGATAAGACCGCCCATTGTACACTTATCTTTATAAATGTTTTTTGTCCTGTAATTATTTAAGTGGTGTACAATAAAGTATATAATAATAATAAGGGGGGCATATTTCAGGGCGACAGTTTGAGCCCACTTTGGTTCTGCTTAGCCCTGAATCCTCTAAGCACACTGCTGGAGGATTCAGGACTAGGCTATCGGTTGAGAAGAGGTGGTCAGGTCATATCTCACCTCCTTAACATGGATGATCTGAAACTCTTTACCCCCAATAAATTCCAACTGACGGAGCTACTGAAGGTAACTGAAACCTTCAGTAACTCCGTCAGGATGGAATTTGGTGTGGAAAAATGTGCAGTCATGCATGTAAAGCAAGGGGAGATTATGGAATCCAAGGGAATTCAACTCTCCGATTCACCTTAGACACCTCTCCTCGACCGAAACTTACAAGTATTTGGGTATGTCGGAAGCGTTGGGCATGAACAGTACTGACATGAAGCAACTGCTGAAGGAGCGTTTCTTTGGCCGCCTGAAAAAGGTATTAAATTGCCTTTTGTCGGGCGGAAATAGGGTGCGCGCCTTCAACAGTTGGGTCATGCCGGTTTTGAAGTGCTCTTTCGGCATACTCAAATGGACTCCGACCGAACTCGACGCCCTCGATAGGTGGGTCCGGACACTGCTGACCGCAAACCGGATGCATCACCCACGATCATCGGTGATGAGACTGTACATCCCGCGGAAGTGTGGGGGTCGAGGCTTTTTAAACGCCAAGACTTTTCACAACCGCGAGGTGTGCAGCCTCAGAGAATACTTTTTAAAAGCTGAAGTGGGTGTCGCGAAGTGTGGTTCGCGAAGTAAACAGGCAACAGAGTCAAATTAATATTGTTAGAGCGAAACGTGTAACAAACTAGTCAAACATAACAACATGAGGTGATCTGCTGGCAACACCGAACCCATTGAGCGATCACCAGATAAAGAGTATTTATAGTTTATGGTTATGACACTTTAATAATATCTCTAGATAGTCTATGGCGTTTGCCGCTTCATTTTGAGTCATTTTGAAGTACCCCAAATCACAGGGTGGCAACTGGTATACATTTTAATTTCATAGCATTCAGCGCCGCCTACCTATAGGGACATGAACTAAAAATGAGTAGTGTTGCCAGCGTATATCCGTAAAGCAATTGGTAGTATATTTTTGGTAGGAGGGCAAACTTATAAACTTTGATTTTAATCTATTGTGAATTAAAAAATATTCTTTGTATTTTTCTTTGCATTTTTAAAAGCTTTCTTATCATAGTATTTAGTAAACTTTTGATAATATTGATAAAAAAAGCAACTATTAGTAGAATTCAGAAATATGGAATGGCTGTACAGGTTGATTGGTGAAATTCAAAATATTGCCAAAAATGTTTGTGTTTGCAAGCATCTTTTTGTAATTATTTCGTTTACTTTGCGATTTTCAGTGTAATTTACGTCGAGTTCAGTTCGCTGCTCCGTGTTTGCTAAAAATCTTGGAAGATAAACGTTTGCATCGTTTTCCTAAATCACGTCGAGTAGAGACCGCTGTTTATGTGTGTACCTCCGTGATTTCGGAATTATTTGCTTAGGCCCTCCGTAAATTGGAGTTTGGACCATATTTTATTGTGTTTTACTGTGTAAATAACAATGTCTCGAAACAAGTGCTGTGTGCCCGGCTGCCAAGTCATCAAAGATGACGGTAAATATAATGTAATTTTTATATTTTTTCGTATGTATAGTTCCCGAAGCGTGAGGGACGAAACGGTGCTGTTTTGTATGAGTTTTACTACTGCGCAGCCATTGTAGCCAAATTCAGGGCGGCCAAGAAGTTTGGCGAGAACTATACATAATGTATTGCTGATTGCACCTAATTGCAAACTGGAAACTATCATAAGCCTATAATCTATATTGTAATTAGGTATTAATGTATTTACAGCATACAGCGTCAAGTACCTAATAAATAAGCAAGTACAGTTCCCAATACACTATATTTATTACATAATTGTACAATTCGGTTGACGTCTGGCTGGGCCGCTAGTTGATTTGTATAGATTTAAAAATGTATAATATTTGTCTATATTTCAATCATAGTGAATGTGTCATAAAGTATATTCTATTTTATGGCATAATAATAATAAAATCACGTTTGTTTTATTTCAGGTATTCCTCTTCATCGGTTTCCGGATCCAAAAACCAATCCTGAGAGATACCTGACATGGGTTTCAAGTATTGGCAGTCTACGTCTGCAGGATAAGAAATATGTTTACAACAATCTGCGAGTATGTCGTAAACATTTCAAAGCGTTTTATCTTTACCCAAACAACCATCTTTGTAAACTAGCAATTCCAGAACTACAACTATCAGGTAAATTATTAATTTCATTCTCGTCATAGATATTCTGAATTATAATTAATAATTATTATGTAATATATAACAGGACAGCAGTGGTGGCCCAGTGGTAACGGCCGCGACTTAAAAGTTGTAGGTCGTGGGTTATGAATATGGTTATAAATATTGTTTTTAGTATTTGTTGTAATATGTGTCAGACAGACGGACAGTGGAGTCTTAGTAATAGCTTAGGTCCCTGTTTTTACCCTTTGGGTACGGAATCCTAAAATTAATTGCGAACAACAATTTTACAAGAACGACTAAGTTATTTGTTAATTATGTGCATAGCAAGGATATCCTACAAAAAAATTACTCTGCTATAAGAATATAATAGGAGATTTTGCTCAACAGAAATCCCGAAAGAAACCACTATCGTAATCAAAAAAAAAACTAGTCAAGTTATGTTTATTTCGTAACTAAAAAACTAGCAGCATAGTAATATCATTAATGATATATTATATTATACATTTGATTACCCATAATTAATAGAAGATCATTATAGAAAAATGTTAGTATAATTCGCTTTCTTAACTTTCCAAAAAGGCCCCAAATTTTTGTGTGCCTAAGGGCCCCGGCATAGTTTAAGACGGCCTTGGACACCAGTCTAGCCATGAGGTATTGTGTTACCTAGTTACTGGTTTGTGGAGGTCAGATAGGCAGTCGCTCATTCTGGTACTCAGCTGAATCCGGTAAGACTGGAAGCCGACCCCAATCTAGATGGGAAAAAGGTTAGGCAGATGATATTGTATATAACAGATATTATAATTATTCTGATGGCCATTTATCATTACTTTCAGCTCAAGAACAAGAAAGAGCACTTGAAAACCTTCCATCAACATATTCTGTATCACCTGAGAATCATCCTTCAACATCTCTTCAATCCAATCCTATACGAGTTGATACAGTCCCAGAAACCAGACCTCAGTTAAATCAAAGTAGCACTGGTAAGAAACTGCATTAATAATACTTATATAGTATAGTACCTGCCGCTTATGTACCTGTATGTTGCATGAAGTTTTAATAAATAAATCAGGGCACTATGTATAATGCCCTTATATTGTGTGGTGTGAGTGCCCACTCACACCACACAACCGCACGGTTGGTGCAGTGGTTGAGCGATTGACTGCTGCGCTGCGTGTCGCGGGTTCGATTCCCGCACGGAACAACTTTTGTATGACCTACAGATAGTTGTTCCGGCTCTGGGTGTTGTGTATGTGAGTTTATATGTTTGTAAACGCACCCACGATACAGGAAGAAATTACTAGCATGGGGCAACGTTTTTTAAAAAAATATCTTTAAAAAAATAAAAAATAAATGTGTGTAGCAGTTAGTTTAGTTTTGATTATTTTATAAGTACATAAATTAAATAGTTTATTATAATAATTTCAGAGCTTACCAGAGCGAGAAAGTCTAGAACTTCACAACGCAAGAAGCAACAGTTCAAAGATACGGAACAAATTCAGTCATGCAACATGACAAGGATGACCCCAAAAAGAATTTCAAAAACAAAAGCTTTCCAGATTGTTGCTAGAAACTTGAAAGATGTGAATGCAAAAACATTTTTTCTTATGCAAGTTAAGCAAGCTGGGAAACGAGATGTAAGAGGTAGAAGATTTACCATGGACGAGAAAATTTTGTCTTTATCTCTATATAAGCCTTCCCCTAAAGCCTATAGGATTTTGAGTAAGTTTTGCATTTTACCCAGCAGAAGAACTTTGCAGAATATTTTGTACAAAGTAAAACTGGGTCCTGGTTACAATCAAAGGATTTTTACACATTTGAAGGAGGTTGTGGAAAAAATGCCACAGATACAAAGATATTGTTCATTGGTGTTTGATGAAATGGCCATTGCCCCATCATGTTCTTATAACAAAACAAGAGACTCTATTGAAGGCTTTGTGGATGATGGTGAACAAAAAGAAGACAAGTTTTGTGACCATGTTTTGGTGTTCATGATAAGAGGTATCGTCAAAGCATACAAGCAACCTGTTTATTACAGCTATTCAGCCGGTACAACTAAAACATTAGCTTTAAAAAAACAAATTATAGATGTTATCACAAAACTTCAAGAAGCTGGTCTTAAAGTTGTAGCCACTATTTGTGACCAAGGTACAACAAACGTTGCTGGTATTAACAGTCTAGTTACAGACACCAAATCTGCATATTTGAGAAGAGGTTCAGATTATAGAGGAGGATTCTTCGAAGTAAATGAAGAAAAAATTTATTTCATGCATGATCCTCCACATCTGTTAAAGTGCATTAGAAATAATTTGATAAATAAAAATCTAAATTATGTTATGGATGGCAAAGCTCAAACAGCAAAATGGAGCCATATCAGGAATTTATTTGAGAGGCCGCCTAACTATAAAGGCTCTAAAATACTGCCTAATTTAACATCTCAGCATGTTATGCCCAATCATATACCAAAAATGAAGGTTAAGCACTGTGCACAAGTGTTCAGCCATTCTGTTGGGGCAGCATTAGGATTTATGGCAGGTATGTATCAATATCCTTACCATGATTTTGAAAGTAAACTTTGTAAATTTCTCATGAGATAGTCTAGTATAAAAATGCCCATCCACTTTTTTTTGTAATTACCCGATTGCCGAAGGAGGGTAATGTGTTTATCAGTCTATGTATGTATGTTTGTATGTTTGTATGTATGTATGTATGTTTGTTCCTATGTGGCGTTCCAGGGACCAAACGCGTTGGCCGATTTTGATGATTCATACGTCAATCGATTCGTCTTAACCTTGCGAGTGTCATAGGCTACATTAAAATTGGAAAATATAAAAATGGCGGCTTTTGGGCGCCATATTGTGGGGCGCCAATTTTATTTTTTCTTCCAAACCCATCGTGTGGGGTATCAAAATAAAGGGTTTTAAGAGGTGATTACAAAAATATATAACACTTATATGTTTAAATGTACCTAATTCGAAAAAAACGTTAACTAAAAAGTTATAAATAAAAAAAGTTAATTAAAAAAATCAAAAAACCCCGACTGCTTAAAAAGCGAACTAAAAAGATGTAAACAAGAAGAAAATCATGCTGTGCAGTCGGAGGATACATATTCGCGAGCTGGCTGACCAAAACCAGATGTATCCTCCGACTGCACAGCATGATTTTCTTCTTGTAAGCAGTCGGGGTTTTTTGATTTTTTTAACAAACTTTTTTTTTTATGTGATCTAATAACTATTATGAATAACCAATTTCAAGAATGTTCCCTTAATTATCTATACCCTGTTCAACATTCAAAAAGTTAAATGTAAACAATCCTCACATGCCTTTTAAAAATATGCAGGTGTATAAATTACTTATTCAATGCATTTTAATCTTAGTGATGATAATGACTATAAATGGAATTTTTTCTTAATTTTCAGAGAAGGGAGCAATGCCAGAAGAGTGTACTCATACCGCAGATCTAGCAATATTCTTCGACAGATTATTTGATAGTGTGAACTGTGGGAGTTATGAAGTTGTGCCAGGAAAACCGTTAAAAAGCGCTGTCAAAACAAACTCGGCTCATCATGAACTCTGGAGTGCCAGCTTGCCTGTCTTGAAATCTATGAAATACGACACTCCAAGAAATGTGCCATCATTAATGGGCTGGGTAAAAACCATTGAAAATGTTCAAAAATTGGTCAAATTCCTTCATGAAAAAGGTATGAAAGCCATATTGCTGCGCAGATTAAATCAAGATGCCCTCGAAAATTTCTTTGGAGCCATAAGAGCCCATGGATATGCGAATATCATGCCAAATTGCTCGTCCTTTGAAGCCTCGTATAAAACATTATTATTAAACAATTTAACATCTAGACACTCTGTAGGTGCCAATTGCGAGGCTGATAATGACTTTTGTTTGGATTCACTGAATTTTTTTTTATGTGAAGAGGACGAGCAAATTATTAGCAACGAGGGCATCAATGTCGTGGAATATGAGCACATGTACATAGAGCTCATAGACACGACGTCAATGATAAATGAAAACGATAAAACTAATATAGAAAAATGCGCAGCAATAGGATATTGCAGTGGGTGGTTAGCACGCCAAGCCAAAAGCAGGCTGTTTAAAAAATGTCATACATGCCTCAAATCCATGGAAACTGACTATACTGAAGATTTCCATGGATATATAAAAATAAAAGAATATGATAGCAAAAGATGGCTGTGCTATCCTACGAGGTGTTTGTTTGACTTCTTTGCACAAGTAGAAAACATAACATACACTATTTTAAAATCAACACCATTAAAAAAAAATATAGCAGAATATATCAAATTGGCGGTATTAGTTAACATAGATGTTAATTTTATAACGTGCGAGACACATAAAAATATTTTAACAGATTATATAATTAACAAAAGCATCCAATTTTTTATATATATTTGGTGCAAAGAAGTCAGCCACCTCCTCACGGGCAAGGCTATACATTATGATAAGGATGACCATTTAAAAAAAAAAGCCCATGAACACTATACAACAAATAGAGGCCGGAAACGACTAAGGCAAACTGGCACTGCAGTTAATGTTTAGTTTCATAGTTTTTGTAATGTTGTATTTTTGAATGGTTGGTTTTACTTAAGACGCTTTTACATGCATTTTGATTTTAACCTAATAAATATGAACATCCTAAATTGGTATTTGTTTTATTATCTTCGAATCAACCAGTTTAGTAAATTAGCATTAGGTACCAACTAGAATAATGTAGAATGGATGAAAATTCAGTTGTAGTACAACTAGAATCTAGTTTTGGATTAGTGAAACTTAGCCTTAAAAATCCAAAACTAGATTCTTGTTGTACTACAACTGAATTTTCATCCATTCTACATTATTCTAGTCGGTTTATGTATATATACCTACCTAGCTATTTTGACACGTGACCTACACGTGACCATGAAGTCACGTGACCTACACGTGACCATGAAGTCACGTGACAGATAAATAGTATATGTCCGGGTAACTAGATGGCGCTTCTTAAGAAATGCTTAAGTTGCCAGTCTATCTCTAGTATATAAATAGTAGTCTATGCCCCAAATGTAACTTAGCTAATTCAACAAGTGCAAAGTAAAAGTGATTAGTGTTTGATGGAGACATCCAGCATGGTGGCTGCTCATCAGAGAGATATATATGCTAAGTGGTAGCACTAAGACAATAGTGTAGAGGTTCCCCACCTAAATGTCTAAACTCTAGATTTTCCTAGTTAACTTATTAAAGTTTCTGATGCTCTTGGAAGTCGGTTACATTAAGAGGTCTTTCGATACTTCAATGCGAAAACCTCGATAGAATTGGACTGGGCGAAAGGCCGTAATCAGTCCGTTAGAGGAGACCTTCGGTGCTGCAATACGAAGTCTCCCTAACAAAGTCAATCTGCAGACTTGGCTGCGGTTGATTCTTTAATACCCTGTAAGGCAGCTTTTCCTTACCCAACCGGCTAACTCTTTGGTAGTAAGTAGCTTGAGACAATTGCAGGGATTAACTCACATGAAGCTGACTGAAGTAAAACACACTCAAGTTTGGTCAACTAATTTAATTCTTCAAGCACACATTCCATCAATACAATAAATTGAGGTTACAAAGTATGAACCACTCACTTTCTGAAAGGATATAGATTACCCACAATATTCAATGCTGGAGATATGAGTCCTCAAACAGCATCGCTCTCTGTGTAGCTGTCCGTAAGCTTGCTGTATATCAGATGATGACAATTATGCTCGGAACCTTTTGCAAGAGGAGACTGCTGTAGCTTGAACAGCTAGTTGACCATTAGCTTTCTTAGGTATATTAAAATTATAGCTAAAGAGGCATTTGGAGCCCTGCCAAGGAGAAGAAAATTGCATGTTAAGATCAAACGCACATGTGTCATGAAAATGGGCATTCAGACAGATTAAAAATAGTACTCACAGCGCCTACATCATTGATTATGATGAGCTTTTCATCTTGACGCTAGCCAGCCTTGCCCCGTATAACATTACGTAACTTTTCTTATGATCCTTGCCTTTGAGGTTATGCATTTTTGACACCGTCCTCCCAACGCAAGTTCACTAGTAGTAAAGGCTAAGTCATTGCAAATACCGATCTTGAACACTTTACTTTTAAGCCATAGGCCTTTTACTAAATTATATTTTTTTTTGTGACCAATGTGAAAAGATTTTACAATTAATTATTATATGTATTGAATTTGTGTGTTTGTAGTATTAAATGATCTCACACAAATAAGATACATATTTTATTATTAACATTTTAAATAGTGTCAAACATACATCAACGCCAGATGTTGCTAATATTATGCACTGGCAATTTTTACCCGTTACAGTATCTCCTTTCCCGGTTAAAAAAAATTGAGAAACAATTTTTTTTTAATATAGTTACCATCAATGCACACTTTGTAGCCAACATACTCCTTGACAGGTATTGAGGCAGTCAAAAAAATTATAAGAACTACCTACATTAAGTTTTCTAAAAAAGGAATAAGTTCTAAACTTATTTATCAAAGTTAAAAGTTTTTTAAGTACAAAATGTACTAAACATTAAGACAAAGGACAATGTACTATGTCCAGTTAAACTAACAGAGAAAAAAAACCTTAATTGTTCTCCTCCAAAGCAAATTTGACATACTCAGCAATTGTCACAAAACAGATAGCAATGTATAAAATACATCTATCACAACACAATTGCCAAGCAGTACAAGTCCAAGTTCATTAGAATCAATGTATGATTCATTCAGAAAATAAGTATTTTAAATGTTCAAGAGACGGGTTATAATCCAAACGATTAACCCATATTTTATTTAAGTGTAGACAAATGTCTAATCAAGTTAAATTTTTACAACAACAGGGAACACTGCCATTAAAACAAAGCAAGTGCTATATTAAGTACCAAGTTGTTGATCAAATGTAAACAAACAAATGTAGGCAAGTACCACATCAAGTTAAGATTCATAATGAAGAGCAACGTTGCTTTTTAAAATAGCAAACGTCACATTAAGTACCCATCCGTTGTATAGATATAGGAACATACCCAATCAAGTTAAGATTCGCAACAGAAAGTAATCACCCCACAACAATATGGAGTGTATTACATTGAGCACCCATTCATTGTATAGATGTGGGTAAATGTCTATTTAAGTTGAATTTCATAAAAAGAAAACTACCAAGTTTATGCTCATATATGACAAATACCTAATCAAGTTAAGATTCATAGCAAAAAGTAACATTGCTTTCTAAAATAGCAAATGTTACATTAAGTACCCATCCGTTGTATAGATAGGACAATACCTAATCAAGTTAAGATTCGCAACAGAAAGTAAATGCCCCCATAACAATAAGGAAAGCATTACATTGAGCACCTATTTGCTGTATAGATTTCAGTAAATGTCTATTTAAGTTAAGATTATAATGAGAATACTACTAAGTTTTTTGCATCATTGCGTTACCTTTCATCCTTCCATATACATACATAACCTATAAATGATTGTGTAAACCGTGCCGGCACGAATGAATTTTGAAAAAATCCTTATACCCTACCAGCATTCATTCATCCCTTTCTCAATTAAATATTTGCACCTCCATTATTGAGTTAGTGCAAATATTAAACCATTAACACAACAATGATTATTAACTAGGAGTCTTCATACTTTAAATTAATGTATGTAAATCAATTGAGGACCATTGTTAACATGGACAGCTTCAGGCATTCCGTGTACAAGAAACACTTATCTTTTATTATGGCATTGTTTGTTGTATTCCGTATAGGAAACAACATAACATATCTACCATAATGATCAGAGTATAATAATACCACATTGTGTTTCTTTTAGTTGACCCCGGAAAAAATAACCTAATAAGCTTAAGCATTGTTCACATGTACAAATTTAGGCATTCTGTGTACAAAAACACTAGTATTTTGACCATAGCAGGTGCTTGTTGCTTCCGTATAGGAAGAAATCAACATAACATAGCTACTATGATACTCAGAATTTACTATTTAATTGTGTTTCTTTTAATTGACACAGTATAAACATCCTAATAAGTCACTACAAATTATTAGAAAAAAAATATTTTATTTATTTTAAGATTGGGCGCCAGTGAGATCATCATTAAATAGAAATATAGATGTCTCACTACTTCTCTTAGCATCAGTATCTTCCAAGAGAATTTAGAAATTAAGTTTTATTTATTTTCAGTTCGAATGATTTAGTTTGAAAAAATAATCATTTGAGAAATTCTCATTAAGTGATTTTAAAAGCGAGCTACGATACATATAATTGTAAGAGTACCTCCTGAATTTACTTTTATTTAAATGAAACAGCTCAGCAACAGGTTTCCGAACACATGTGTACCTCATCCGACAATGTATGTACGGGTTAATCCATTAGTTTGATGCTTCAAATCCAATACAGACTACACAGGAACGACACTGCTTGCAATCCACGTCTCCAGTTGCTTTAAGATCTGTTGACATATATAAAAACATTTAAGTACATGTTTAATAAGTTCTTCATTATGAAGATATTCAAACAAAGTTGCATTATGCATGTTGAACAAAAAATACTTTTTGTTCTAAATATTCAAAACCAATTATCAGTAAAACAAAACATTCATTAGTGCAAAGGTATATAGTTTTAAATAAAAATGTGACTATAACCCCACTTTTAAACTTTTATATAATGCAGGTGTTTTGTTTTTTTATTTTTAGTTTGAAGAAATGCTTTATGCATGTTGAACAAAACAATTGTTTGTTCCTTAAATATATATCTAATTAACAGTTATAATAACTATGTTAAATTAGAGTAATTTATATCAAGTCTAACAAAACATTCATTAGTAAAAAGGTTAGTTTTTAAGTAAAAATGTGACTATAACCGCACTTTGAAATTTATATAAAGTTAATGTTTTGTTATTTTAAGATTGAAATTAAACAATATTGAAGTTAACCAATAGTTTGGTTAAGTTCTTAAGTAAGTATTAAAGTTATTCTAGACACAAAATAAAAAGTTAAGTACTTCAGTAAAACTTCATGCCCCACGTTGGGCGCCAATTGTAAGGCAGCTTTTCCTTACCCAACCGGCTAACTCTTTGGTAGTAAGTAGCTTGAGACAATTGCAGGGATTAACTCACATGAAGCTGACTGAAGTAAAACACACTCAAGTTTGGTCAACTAATTTAATTCTTCAAGCACACATTCCATCAATACAATAAATTGAGGTTACAAAGTATGAACCACTCACTTTCTGAAAGGATATAGATTACCCACAATATTCAATGCTGGAGATATGAGTCCTCAAACAGCATCGCTCTCTGTGTAGCTGTCCGTAAGCTTGCTGTATATCAGATGATGACAATTATGCTCGGAACCTTTTGCAAGAGGAGACTGCTGTAGCTTGAACAGCTAGTTGACCATTAGCTTTCTTAGGTATATTAAAATTATAGCTAAAGAGGCATTTGGAGCCCTGCCAAGGAGAAGAAAATTGCATGTTAAGATCAAACGCACATGTGTCATGAAAATGGGCATTCAGACAGATTCAAAATAGTACTCACAGCGCCTACATCATTGATTATGATGAGCTTTTCATCTTGACGCTAGCCAGCCTTGCCCCGTATAACATTACGTAACTTTTCTTATGATCCTTGCCTTTGAGGTTATGGATTTTTGACACCGTCCTCCCAACGCAAGTTCACTAGTAGTAAAGGCTAAGTCATTGCAAATACCGATCTTGAACACTTTACTTTTAAGCCATAGGCCTTTTACTAAATTATATTTTTTTTTGTGACCAATGTGAAAAGATTTTACAATTAATTATTATATGTATTGAATTTGTGTGTTTGTAGTATTAAATGATCTCACACAAATAAGATACATATTTTATTATTAACATTTTAAATAGTGTCAAACATACATCAACGCCAGATGTTGCTAATATTATGCACTGGCAATTTTTACCCGTTACAACCCAATAATAATATTATGATAAATAGTCCTGTTGTATACACAGAGATAGTGAGAGGTCAATTGGCAGACTTGGCTGCTGTTGCCTCTTAAATACCTAAATTGAAAGAGCTAATTGGCAGACTTGGCTGCGGTTAACTCTTTAACACACAGATATAACAGGAGGCAGACTTGGCTGCAGTTAACTCCTTATATAATACCCAACAAACTACGATGACTTATATCTCGTAGAGCGTGTAACTGAATGATTAATCACATAAGACACCAGAAACATTTAAGTATGTAATTATGTATATCACAATGTATAGAATGGTGGGAATCAATTTACTTTAAACCAACAGATGGCGAGCTGAATCATGGTGCGAGCTAGTAAGAACTGATAGCTGATTAACGCGAAGCAAACCTCCCAATATATTGAAGATTCCTCTCAGAACAAACCCCAGGTACATATAACTAACTAAGAATAACAAATCTTTTCTAATCGCCCCGTCGCTGCGTCTCTACGTTGCGTTATCCGGAACACGGCCGGACGGACGTGCCTGGCCAGCTCGAACGTCCTGGTAGGGCGGATAGCGTAGCGGTGGAGCCACTAGAGGCGGCGGCGCGACAGTGGGTATGCACGGGGATGTGGTCGCAGTGGACAAGGGACTCACCCCGTTGTCCATGGCTAAAGAGAACTGGCGCAAGCCTGTAATACTATCAACTGATGAACGCAAAGAGGTATGGCAAGGCAAGTAACTACACGGGCGCTTCTATCGGGCTCTCCATGGGCCCGATGTTGATTTCCCAGCGTCCGTATCCTGGCTACGTTTCGGCGACCTTTTCGGGGAAACTGAAGGTTTTGTCTGTGCAATTATGGACGAAGTTATCCTGACGAATAACTACCGGAGACATATAATGAAGGACGGGACGGTTGACATATGTCGGGCATGCCACCGTCCGGGTGAATCCATCCGACATATTATCTCTGGTTGTACTCGTCTGGCTAACGGCGAGTACTTACACAGGCATAACCAAGTGGCCAGGATTATTCACCAGCAACTTACTTTGAAGTACAATCTAGTGGAATCGGAGGTACCGTATTACAAGTATGTGCCCGACCCAGTTCTCGAAAATGACCATGTCACGTTGTACTGGGATCGGTCTATCATTACTGATAGGACTATTGTTGCCAATAAGCCGGATATAGTGGTGATAGACCGATTAACGCGCCGCACAATGATAATCGATATCACCATCCCACATGTCGAGAACCTCGTGAAAGCTGAGAAAGAGAAACAAATCAAGTATCTTGACTTAGCACATGAGGTTGTCGACATGTGGAATGTGGACTCGGCGATCATTGTGCCGATTGTCGTTACGGCCATCGGCCGGGGTCCCTCAGGGGTCGGTACTCTCAGCAACATTATTCTTGTTGCACATTAACGATCTGCTAAAACCCGGCACCTTTGGGTATGCAGACGACAGCACTGTTGCTGAGAGATACTTGTCCAACGCACGGGCCACCGGACCGCAGATCCGGTCTCTCCGTGAGACCATGGTAGAGCGTTTGAACCTGTCCTTGCAGGCAGTCTCCGAATGGGGCGATGCCAATCTGGTCAAGTTTAATGCTGCTAAAACCCAGGCGTGTCTTTTTTCCGCTAAAAGGAGCCAATTTCACCCGGCTCCAACTTTCCGTGATGTAACCGTGCCAATAACGGACTTCGAGAGGGTACTTCACGCCGGAACAGCTGCTCAACTTGTATCAAGCGTAAGTTCAATCGTGTATGGAGTACTGTTCTCATCTCTGGGACGGATCTGCCAAATACCAGCTAGATGCACTAGAGTCGATTGAAAAGCGGGCCAAGAGACTCATCGGCAATGAGGCACTGGTCAAGTCAAAGCTCCAGAGCCTTGAACATCGTCGCCGAGTTCGGCGTGTCGGTTTTTTATCGGTTACATTTCGGGGAGTGTGCGATGGAATTGCATGACTTGATTCCGCCCAGCCCGTTCCATCATCGGACTACCAGACGTACGGCGATGCGTCATCGGTACATGGTGGACATCCCACCCATACGCACAAAACGTTTTGGGGACACTTTTATTATGCGTACAGCTAAGGAGAGCTACAATCTAGGGGTCTTCAAGTCAAGAGTGAATGGGTTTTTTCTAGGTAAGCGTGCTTCACCGTCGACCACATCATCGCTTACCATCAGGTAAGATAGTGTTCAAGTGCAAGCCTATAAATAGTAAAAAAAAGGATATCTGGAAAGAAAACAGATCTTATTGAGAGGCAGACTTTTATATAATAAAATATTTTTCATCGGTGATATATTCTAGATTTGGAGATTTTTTTTATTGTAATAAGTTAATTCTTACTTGACTCATGGTAGGAAAATTTACAAAAAATGAGAGAACATTAGTTTAATCTGTTGGTATTTTTTACGTTTTAGGTTAGAAGTTTTATTTTATTTTCGGCAATCAAAGCCCTCAAGCTTCTGAAGCCCAAGAAAATGAAATTCTTGCTGTAGAACTTTCTCAATACGTTAATAGCTCCACTTTATCGCCGAAGATTACCAAGCAACATAATCAGTTACTTTGACAGGTAGGTACATAACATAACCTTTAAATATTTATAGCCTTTCCCAGTTTTTTTAGCGTTGTAATACTAACAAAAATTCAACGAAAACAAAGGGTACAACATTCGTGCACGCAAGTGTAATCGGGAGCGAACGGAAAGAGGACGCGGTGCGGGAGGCAAGGGTCGACTGAGCCCCCAACCAATCGCGCGCTCGGATCGGCGCTACCTTGTACACCGCGTCCCGCTTCACTTCCAAGGAGACCTAAAAAACGACTTTTGTGCATCTAACGACTCATGCCAAGTTACGTGCCGATGACTATATCTTTGGACAATAAATGAAAACCTGGGTTGGTACATCCTGGTACAGCACACAGAGGCATATTTCGAGAAAATTTAAATTTACTGAATGCTAGGTTACAAAATGTATGGATTTGACAGCTTTCAATACTTAGCCATAGCGACGATGCGCCACCTATCGTGAAAAAATGGCAGTTCACATCCCCAATTGTCAGTCCTTTGCATACTCGAAGATACCGCATTGTTTTTACAAAGGGGGGGCGCCAACCAACCCCAAACAAAGACTTACCAAAGGTTAAACTTCATTAAATGTGTTGCGAACTATCGCTTTAAAATATTTTGTGGCTGCTTGGCAGACAGTCAACATTGTCTCAGTCATAAAACCCATTTGGACTTATGGAATACAATTATGGTCCTCGGCTTCCAAGTTTAACATCCTTTGCCTCCAAAGAGCTCAAAACAACATCCTAAGGACTATAAGTGGTGCAGCCTGGTCCACCCGCAACTCAGAGATTCATGAATATCTCAACATGAAGACCTGGTCCACCCGCAACTCAGAGATTCATGAATATCTCAACATGAAGACTGTTATTGAAGAATCCAAACAGTACAAAGACAAATATACAGATCGACTGAAACATCACCCTAACCCATTGACAAGTACGCTTCTAATGTGTAATCCAATTAACCGCCTGAAAGGAGCAAACGTGCTATAGTCTGGCAAAAGAAAGTAGACACTCGAATTATTTGAAAACTTTTTTTATAACAATGCTGTTATAATGTCAACATACATTTTTGGTGATTTGTTGTGGTCTTGATAATAGCATTTATTAAGTGAAAAATGAATAAAACAATTAAAAGTGGATTACGAGAGATGTCGTTTCGCATGATGTCTAAATATCAAGAAAAACATCAGGCGAAAGACGTCGAATTCAAACAAAAACAATATTGTTTATGTGCGGTGTTAGATTTCATAAGTTAGAATGATGCTAATAAGTTGAATAAACCAAAATTATTATAGAATACTGTTGTTTTTTATTGAGATTTATACATAATATCTATTATTACCTACCTCAATTACCTATAGTAATTTTATTCAGACGAAATAAAATAAATAATTCTAAAGTATCAAATTAGGTTATTCCATGTATGTCATACTAGTTTTGGGGTTGCTATGCTGATATTCTAAATCAAAAATGAAATTTATCTCCTCTCTTTCAGTCCATCCAAAGGATGTCTGTAAGAGATTGCCCTGTGCGATAAGACCGCCCATTGTACACTTGCTTTTGTTTTTTTTGTCCTGTGTATATATATTTGTGGTGTACAATAAAGAATATAATAATAATATAGTATAGTATAGTCACCGCCCGGGTGAATCGATCCGCCACATTATCTCTGGTTGTTCTCGGCTAGCTAACGAAGAGTACTTGCATAGGCACAACCTTGTAGCCAGGATTATCCATCAGCAACTTGCTCTGAAATACACTCTTTTGGCATCGGAGGTACCGTACTACAGGTATGTGCCCGACCCAGTTCTCGAAAATGGTAATATCACATTGTACTGGGATCGGTCCATCATCACAGACAGGACTATTGTAGCCAATAAGCCTGATATTGTGGTGGTGGACCGAATCGAGAGGCGTACAATGATTGTTGACATTACCGTCCCGCATGACGGGCTCCTCGTGAAAGCCGAGAAAGATAAGCAAATCAAGTATCTTGACTTGGCTCGCGAGGTTGTCGACATGTGGGATGTGGATTCAGCGATCATTGTACCGATAGTCGTATCAGCCAATGGCTTAATAGCCACGAGCCTCGACCAACACCTTAGGAGGCTCTCGTTAGGCGGCTGGGTCAAGGGCAAGATCCAGAAAGCAGTATTGCTGGACACGGCTCGTATTGTTAGGAGGTTCCTCTCTCTGGAGCCCTGACCGCCGGTAGCTTGGACCCTGTTCCTGATACCGGTGGGCCTCTATTTTTTATATTTTTAAATGGTTTTATTTTTTCTTTGTTTTATAAAAAATATAGTAAATAAGAAAACAAATTGATTAAAGGAGATAATAATATTTTTAAAATTTTCCGCGCTTTTTCAGTCTCTACTTTCGTTTGCCAGACTATTCTAATAAGGAGAGTTAGAGCGATGACGCTAATTCACTAAAACCTCTACATACTTCAACCCATCTGATTATAGTCCACGGGCTGATCGCAGATTAACCTATAAAAAAAAAAATTGTTGCGAAGGGCATAAATATGGTCCAATATTTCATATTTTATGCGAAGGCAATTCGGTCAGTATACATGAATATAAATTCATGGATACTGGCCGATTTGCGAGCTTTATTAACAACATTTTCGCATCTAAAACCAACGAAAGGCAGTTCGTGCATACAAAGACAATAAGTTACCGAGAATAAAGCTACTTACTTTTATCGGCGTGTTCGATGAATGGCCAGCGTTTCGAGACTCATTTCTCTCATTAGTGCACTAACATGTCTTTATTTAATATACAAAACATATAACATTATTTAAAAAAGTTGTATATCTGGCAAAGCCTAAGCCTCTGTTGGAATACATTTAGATCACTGAAACTAATTATGAGAACGCCTGGAACATACTGAGCGTACGTTATGGAAATCAAAAAAATATAGTGAAATACTCTTTTGATGAAATTAATATACCACCGGAAGATTAGAACATTCAAAAATGTCAACGAAAGATTTTTTTTACTGACCAACGCGGAAGTGTTTACGCACGGCTGACATAATTATGTGATCGAAACTAATTCGTTGAGTTAGTGACCTATATCAGATCTATAAGTCTGATGTGTTGACAAACATCGGTCGCCTGGTTTTAGGCGTCTATGGTCTGTAGTGCTCTTTAAGGTCATTTAGTTAAACAAAAAACATACGCTGGTAATCCTACACATCATCATCAGCCTTTTAAGTTCCCACTGCTGGGACACAGGCCTCCCCTCTGTGAGAGGAAATGGGCCGTTATCCACCACGCGGGCCCAGTGCGTTTTGGTGGATGTCACATACTGATCCTACACTGTGCACACAGAATGTTTCTGCAATCAGAATTCTTTTCTGTAGACAGATCTGTTACGAGACATTTGGCAGTAGGAGTGTGCTCTCTAGTAAGAACAACTGGTCAAAGGTGCACAATATTATGTTTACATTATTTCAGAGAAACTGTCAGGGTAGGTTTTCTTTTGGGAGACCCAGAGTGAAAAAAAATGATAGCAGCATCAAGAATATTATATAATTTTTAATATATTTTTACAAAACAATCAGATTATTTAAGTCATAGTAATCTGTACACATTACACTATTTTAGAATAAACTATTTAAGATAGTTATTCTCGTCGGTGTTGATACACTTTTAAAGGCTTTTTAGTGTGGTGTTTACGAGTGTGTTTTGTTAAAAAAGCGTTTTCACTACATCTATACGGACATATTTTACATTTATAAGGTTTCTCATTAGAGTGTATTTGAATATGTGTCGTTAAAATACTTTTTCTACTAAAACTAAGATGACATAATTCACATTTGTAAGGTTTTTCACCAGTGTGTATACGAATATGTGTCGTTAAATGATTTTTCCTATTAAAACTAAGATGACATAGTTCACATTTGTAAGGTTTTTCACCAGTGTGTATACGAATATGTCTCGTTAAATGATTTTTTCTATTAAAACTAAGATGACATACTTCACATTTGTAAGGTTTTTCACCAGTGTGTATAAGAATATGTGTGGTTAAATGGGATTTTTGTTTAAAACTACGATGACATACTTCACATTTGTAAGGTTTTTCACCAGTGTGTATACGAATATGTGTGGTTAAATTGTTTTTTTGATTAAAACTCCGATGACATACTTCACATTTGTAAGGTTTTTCACCAGTGTGTATACGAATATGAGTGATTAATTCTTTTTTATGATTAAAACTACGATGACATACTTCACATTTGTAAGGTTTTTCACCAGTGTGTATACGAATATGTGTGATTAATTCTTTTTTATGATTAAAACTACGATGACATACTTCACATTTGTAAGGTTTTTCACCAGTGTGTATACGAATATGTGTGATTAATTCTTTTTTATGATTAAAACTAAGATGACATACATCACATTTGTAAGGTTTTCCTTTGACACTTGGTTTTCGATGGCTATTGATATCGTCACTGTCTTTACCTTTGTTCGTTAATTTACATCTGATATCATCTTTATTACCATTTTTACAGATTTTTTTATCTAAAGTTGTATTATTTACACTTTTACTATTATAAATAGTATTATTAACTCTAGGTTTTGTACAATTTAAAGGGTCTTTGAAATTCATAACTTTCGAGCCTGTTTGTTCATTTTTCTTTTGCTCGTCTGTAGTATCTTTTAGTTTTGTTTTTTGTAATCGTAGTTTTGGTTTCTTCGCAACGGGCGCCCCTGAAATTATAAATATAGTAAGTACCAAATTCGAAGTAGGATTAAAAGAAAATAGGTTTGAATGGTTGTTGATCATATTATTACAAGACTAGGTAGCGCCACAGATTACTTAATAGTTACTACGTAACATATATACTTCACTCTCGAAGAAATTGCAAAAAACCTACGCGATAATCACCTACAGAGCGTTGCCGCGTCCACTACGAACAAAAATATGTCAAAAATGTTCGCAGCGAGAGTTTGAATTTCTTTGCCGGATGCGTGGCTTTGATGCAGCCGCGGACACACTTACTTACGAACATAAAATAAATAAAAGTCTCGATCTTTAATAATTACAACAATTCTTTCATATGTTTAAAGTAATTAGCAGGTACATATACATAAATATAGGACTTATACATGATTTAGGTTGATGTAATGGCTAATATTTTTTCCCCTCCCTGAATTCGCGGTTAATTATAAAATATGGAAACGTATTAACAGTTTTAACAAAATATCTTTTGGGAAACAAGGACAAAGAGGATTGTATTTTTTTTTAATAAATGCACAGAATAGTCACTAAGAGTAATTAATTAATAATATTTTACACGAAAAATAATTAGAAAGAAACGTCACCGAGTAGTGTATCGCTCGTATTCAGCGAGAGAAATGTTGGGTGACACTTAGCAGCCCACTACTGCTGCCAGTGATCCCCATTCCACAGCAACAATTTCATGCCCCCTATCCAGTAGGGAGCATGAAATTCCACCAGCCCAATAAACTTCAACAGAGTCCACAGTATCCCGGAACCAGCGAGGATGATACCTTAGACCGTATGGCACCGCTACCACTGCCAAGGCGACCGACCACTCTACTATAGTCTGCAAATAAAGATTCTGCGCGTTGTGGCAGTTGCTCAGGTTGCACTGGAGGACTTTTAGGGCTGGGTAGGCGAAGTTTCCATTTCTTCTGGTGGGTCAACAGCTACACGGAGTGGTGCCGTCGACGTTCCTTGCGATGCGGGGACAAGCGAGACCCGGTATTTCTGAAGTGTGCACTTTTTGTCTCCCAGCCGGTGATCCGCTACCCTACCGCCGCAACCCTAGTAAGATTACTAGGGTTGCGGCACCACCCGGAAGTGCTAGAAGCGCTACGGCTGCGCGCGCCGGACGGGTGCGTGGGTGCGCGCCGCCGCCCCGCTCTGTTAGACGTGCCGGCGGCTAGGACCAACCTCCTCAAGTTTGCCCCTATCTCGCG
This sequence comes from Orthosia incerta, assembly GCA_948252205.1. Classification (NCBI taxonomy): domain Eukaryota; kingdom Metazoa; phylum Arthropoda; class Insecta; order Lepidoptera; family Noctuidae; genus Orthosia; species Orthosia incerta. The sequence continues at coordinate 14,665,602 of OX411766.1, read as the reverse complement.
AGCCGCGCGTATTCTCAATGTTGTTACAATGTCGGAAGACATATTTGGGCTAAACCTGTCGAGATTTATTCAAAGGGCTCAAATAATTATTGAAAGAGGTCTGGAGCTATAGACTTTGGCATGTTTAATTTAATTTATTGATGTAATATTAATACTTATTTTTATTTTATTGTGTGTAATTTTGTTGCTAGGATACTTTATTATTATGTAATTTTGTGTGTTGGTGACTTGTAGCATCATATTGGATCAAACTGTAAAGATGTTATAATTGGTGATAATAAATAAATAAGTTATAAAAGTTGATTCTACCGTGCATTCGGAAAGTAGCTTGTTATGGAGAAGAATGCACAAGAAACTCCATACTTACTCTTTTAAAGAAAATGTTTTTTTACAATAAATAGTTACATAAGTACATACATTAATAGATTCATATATGTGAGGACAATGCACCCAGAATAGCACTACACACTATACTACGTACAGGCATAAAGTAATAAAAGTACTCACACATGTACTGTGCAGTTATATAATAGATGCTAGAAAAGCATTAACATCCGAAGCAGTTAAGTTATGACCAATCCCAACTGACGGCGTCCGTTCACGAACATGACGCATGAATGGCACCACCCAGCTCAACCATCATGAAGGGAACCGGATGATCCAACACACGCGCCACCATCAGAGAGACATTTGAGAGAGCATGACACACTCAACTGCCAGGGCACACACAAGTCAACGAACGACACACAGGTACAGTAAATGTTAGATTTACAGTTGGGTACATAGTACTCACACACGTGCCGTGCAGTTATACAATACTAAGGAAATTGAGTTTATACTATATATATTCATTCAGTCTACAGCAGTTCCAACAATATTTCAATACAATAATGTTCTGCATATCACTTGTTTTTGCGCCCTAGTGGATGTTGAGCAGGAATAGCATTTAGCCAAGCATTTTTATCAGTGATGTAATCCCCCAACTTATAATATGCCAGCCTGCATAGTGTGCGTTTTATACAAGTTTTAAATTTCGTCTCGTTCAGCTCAAGAATGTGGGGAGGAATTTTATTGTAACATTTTGTACAGTACCCCATGAAAGATGAAGCTACTCTTGCCAGTCTGAAACCTGGTTGAACTAATTGGTCCCTATTTCTAGTAACGTAATTATGTCTGTCGCCGTTTTTACTAAAAATATGTAAATTCTTTCTCACTTACATGATGTTTTCATAAATATATTGACAAGGAACCGTCATGATGTTAATGTCCTTAAACAGTCCCCTTAGAGAATCGCGCCGGCGAAGATTATATTTTCTTATTATTGTTCGCTAAGAAAAAAAATTGAAAGAAAAAAAAAAAAATTGAAAGAAAAAAAAAATTTAAAAAAGCGAACAATTAACATTAAAAAAAAAAAAGTTTTTTTCTGTCACTATTATCTCGAAAGCACGCAGAGATAAGCAATAAGTTTTTTTTACAGAAAAGTATTTGAAGTAGGACAATAATATTTTTTTTCCCTTATCTGTTATCACTGTATCAACAATAAAAAAATATATCAGCGGTCTACTATCAATGTCCACTTTTTTTAATTTGGAACCAGTGTGCGCCCCCAGAACTTGAACCCTAGCTAATGCCCAGCCTAAGCGCATGCGCTTGTTGGACGCCAGCTTTTTGATCGCCACCAAAGAGCCACGCACGTCTGGGTCCGTGGCCCTTTAGTGGCGATCAAGAAGCTGGCGTCCAACCCACCCACTCACCTCTTTGACGTCTTCGAGTGAACAGCCTCCAACCTCGGCAATAGCAACTGCCACTTCCTCAGGCGTTACGGCATCGTCAAGGTCCATAACCCTCGCCTCAGTTCGCTTAGTAGGACGTGAAATCCTCACATCGAACTCGGTGAAGACCTCCCGCATACGGCTAGCGAGACTATCCGCCTTGGTAGAAAAGTCGGTGCCAGCGACGGTAAGCACCTTTCCACCATCGGCAGCCATCTTCTGGCCGACGCTGTCAATGCCAACATCTGCTAAGCGAATACGCTACCTCACTGCGGACCTCATCGAGTGTGGCGGAAGATCCCTCTCTCATTGAGACCGTTATAGCCACCGTGGTGGGTAGGTAACCTAGGCAACTTCACCGGCTGCTTTTTCCCATTTGCAGGAGGAGCGATCCGGACAGATGGGGAGGTACCCCATCTGTCCGGATCGCTTTGCGCTGGATTGGGGAGTTTAGCGTTCTTCACTTCCTCCCCACCACAGTGGACAAGGTCTGCGGCTCAGCTATCGAAGCCTGAGTAATTGCCACCGGTACAGCAGGCAGTTCGATCACCGTAACCACCGTTTTGCCCTTTCCTTTTCTTTTTCACTTTTTCTTTGCGGGATCAGGGACCCGGTCTGGATCAGTAACTACCTGTACTTGAGTAGCCGGTGCCGAAAATTGTCTCGCGTTGGCAGCGAGTGGCGGACGCAAAGGCTTCTCGGGAGGCAATCTCCTCTCCATAGCGGCCACTTTGGCGTCTACCATGCCCCCGATTTCGAGGACGATAGAACGTGTAAACTGGGCCTCTAACTCATCCGATGGGAAAGGCCTCTACAGCGGGCCGGTTAAGCCCCATCAATGAGCCTGCCACAACGGGGCTGGCTATCTGCTCACCCGGGCAACTTAGGATGCTGACCTGCACTGTCAGCTTTTCGACCTGCGCTGACAGAACCGGTAAGCCGAGCTTTCAAGTCGGCGTTTTCCGTCTCTAGCCTCTCGACATTGACCTCATCTGCAGATTGCGTAGCCAACTCATCAACCGCAGCTTGATTTGTCACTGCTGCCAACTTGAGACCTTGGACAAAGCTCCCTTTTAGATTCCGCGATTTGTTTGCAACCTCCTGAATAGTTTTAAGGCTATCCTTGATGCAAGCGCTAAGTTCCGCCGTCAGTTGCACTTGCATCGTTTTAGCCAATTTCTCTGGTTCGGGCAGATTTTTTGCTGTTTCCCGAGTCTTTACTTGCTTAGCAGGCGGATTCTCAGGCTCGGAATCTTCGTCGTGTTGTCCCCGTCGTCGGTCAGCGGTATGCTAAGGCTAAGTGGCTTAGCAGACCTCTTGCCGGTAGTGATCGACTCGTTGTTCCTCGGTGCCTTGGGGACGGGCTTGCGCTCGCGAGCTCGATTCAATCTCGTCATTTGCAGGAAGACTCGCCCGCCAGTATCACTGGCCACCTCGTCGGCAATCAGGGTAGGCGGGCGCACAAATTGTGCACGACTATCTGTTGCCTTTGGCAGTTTCTGTGTTTTTCCCGGTACCGCAGATATGCTGGGAAAAGACCCCAGCGACTCCGCATTACCGGTACGTGAGCCCACCTGGCTCACACTTTCCTCCTCCACCAATTGGATTGGTTCGTTTGGTTTTGCTGTCTTAGTATCCATTTGCCCAAGGTAGCCCTGCCAAGGTAGCCCTGCATCTTAGCTACCAAGCAAAGCTTGTCGTTATGCAACCGCAAAAGCGTACACACAGATCCCTCCCCACTAATCTCATGCCTACGCGCGGGGTGATGGAGGCCTGGCAGCACCATCTATGTACAAGAGGAAGGAAACTATGTAGTACTATCTCGTATCGAAAAGCGGAAGCTATCTTCTTGAACGTTTGTCAAAATAATTTCTTTCTTAGCCGCACATTCTGGAAAGTTCTCGTTGCATCAAGGACAGTCTAGAAAGATCCAGAGACGTTTCCAGTGCTATATAAAGGACGGTCGGGTCCGTAGTGGTATGGTACAGTTTAGGTTTGAAAGCGATTCAGAGCCATCAAAACCAAAATAGTGATAAATTCGTTTAAGAACTGTTTGAGTGATTAATCAAATTGTGCTGTTTGATTATTTTCTCCCTGAACCCCAGCTCGTAACAATATTATAAAAAAAACCCACACCTCGATTTTATTTAAAATTGTGCCCGGCATAACAAGATGTTGTCAGAGTCGGAAAAGATCGCCTGCCATATAGCTATGTCATCTTTCACGCAAGTTCATCCACCGTTTCTTAGGTCTTCCTCACACTTTAACTCACCTCCAAATTCATTCTCAAAACTTATCTCACGACATGCTCCTCAATCCTCCGAATCACATGCCCATACCAGGACAACTGATTTCCATTGAATTTTGTTGCAGTCATTTCTTATTCTAACCGCATTCTCATCGCAGCTGTATTTCATTGTATTAGCAGTGCTGATCAGTTTTATAAATCTTCCCCTTCTGCTTAAGGCGACGTCATACGAAAAAAACTCAAGTTATGAGACATTTAGCAGTAGTATATTGTGTTTATATGCTACTGAAGAGGGTGCAGACCTGTTCGCGTACGTAAACATAAACTAACTAATACTCACAGTTCACGTCGTGTTCTTCTTCCACTTCTGTTTTAAACACCGTTACAAACACATCATATTCAGAATCAGAATGCTGCAGTTGTACATCTTCTACATCTGAAGGGTCTAGATTTTCCAGCACTGTTTCTAGCTCTGTAAGTGAAAAACAGTCAAGAGTGAATCTATTCTCATATAATTTACATTTATAGCCTAAGATCCCACTGCAAAAACCTGCTGGGAATTGTGAAGCTCTGTTTTTAGCTCTGTAAGTGAAAAACAGTCAAGAGTGAATCTATTCTCATATAATTTACATTTATAGCCTAAGATCCAACTGCAAAAACCTGCTGGGAATGGTGAAGCTCTGTTTCTAGCTCTTTAAGTGAAAAACAGTCAAGAGTGAATCTATTCTCATATAATTTACATTTATAGCCTAAGATACCACTGCAAAAACCTGCTGGGGATGGTGAAGCTCTGTTTCTAGCTCTGTAAGTGAAAAACAGTCAAATTTGAATCTATTCTCATATAATTTACATTTATAGCCTAAGATCCCACTGCAAAAACCTGCAGGTATATTTTTATTTTTATCTTAATTTTCATGACTGATAGATACTTGATAGAAGAATAGATTGCTGAAGGATTTCCAGCAAATACATGCAGATTTTAGCAGTGGGATCTCGGGTTATTATAGGTATAATAATGCTGAAGATTTTATTTTTTTTTGTTTGAATGCCAAGGAACTACCACAAAAAAAAAAGGTCAACAATGCAAGCATTTGTACTCAGAAAGTATGATTTGGTGAAGTGGCATGATGGAGAAGACCGCCGAGGCTCGCTGGAACTCCTTAGTGATAAGTATTTAACGGGTTTAAGATATCTAGAATAGCTAAGCGACTATGATGAAGCAAATACTTATAAATAATTGGTACTTATGAAAATGATACTATCGAACTGATCAGATGATGAAGCCGGAAGGTAGGCACTGGAACTCCGAAATATGTATACTAAGTTTGGGCTTATTGGAATTGTCGTGCGATGTACTCAGTCAATAAATGATTTTCATGGTAATAGAATAGAATACTCTTTATTATGTACACCATATAAGTTACAGAATGTATAGACGAAGAAAACATTACACTGGGTGACACAATGGGCGGCCTGATCACTAAAAGCGATCTTTTCAAGACAACCTTTGAGGTAATTTGAGGTACCTACCAAAACTAAATAGAAAAATAAAACTTATGAAGAAAATAATTAAACCGACATCCAAAGCAAAACACTACAAACCGAAAAATATCTTTCTTCTCTGAAGTCAGCGTCGAAAAATATTCGTTTTTATTATCATTTTGCCCTACTCCAGACTACTCGCCGAGCGCCTGCTTCCACCTGCGGCTTGACTCAGGACAGTACTGGACCACTGAGGGATAAATAGAATACAGCACCTAAATGTAGAACGGCCCGAATACCACCATTGTTGGCTAATAAATATATTGCTTTGGGTAATAAATATATTTGTTAATGGTTTCCGCCTTCTTCTTATTTACGCCTTATCCCTAGGGACGTTAGAAGAGGGTAGGAGAATAAACCGTTACACTGGCTGGCTGTTGTCTTTGTCACCTGTTTGTAACAGGTGACAAAGACTCCGACTTCGGAAAAGAAAGTTATTTTTCGACTTGTTGTGTTTTGCTTTGGAAGTCGGTTTAATTATTTTCTTCATAAAACTATACAGAACTACTGGTGCATAACAGAACTGTTTTAAGTTTTGTCGTGGGCAATTTCCCATGCCAGAACCCCTAACTCAAGGTTTACCTACGAACGGGCAATGGAGTGAAGATAGGTATCATTAACGGATCTTGGACTCGGACAATAAGGTTAAAACAATGCTGTAGATATTTTATATAAAATTATCCAAAAGAAAGTTAAATTGAACTGAATCAAATTGAATTGTTTTAAAATATTATATTGAACTAGCTGACCCCCGCGGCTTCGCTCCCGTCAACTGGCTACCTACCTACCCATCTACCCTACCTATCCTAACCTACCTACCAATTTGTTGAACTATTTATTTGAATAAGAAATAATATACTACTATACGAATGTAACCAACTTTTGTTTCTACCGGCGGCAGAACATAAAAGGTGCTATTGTGAGTCAATCTTAAAAGACAGACATATGCTGTCGCGGACTTTTTCTTAGAACTTTTAAAGAAAAACAATTCCATCATACATTATATTTGCGTAACTTAACCCGTTTACGCAGCGCACGCAACAATTCCATCATACATTATATTTGCGTAACTTAAACCGTTTACGCAGCGCACGCAACAAAAAGGAATATTTTTGCCCGTTTTTGCAACATTTTTCATTTATGCTCGGCTCCTATTGGTTGTAGCGTGATGTTATATAGCCTATAACCTTCCTAGATAAATGGACTATCCAACACAAAAATATTTTTTCAATTCAAACCAGTAGTTCCTGAGATTAGCGCGTTCAAACAAACAAACTCTTCAGCTTTATAATATTAGTATAGAAGTATAGATATTATATAGTATAGATTAAGTAGAACTAAAATATATTGAGGAAGGAAGATAAACAGAGGATTTCGGTAGGATTTCACTATAAGCGGAATTATACTGTGGGAAAAAGCTAGTATTCAATGTTTTTTTTTATTCTAATAAGCTTACCATCAACTTGAAGTTCCTCCTTAAGCTCAATAATATCAGCTAGTCTTTCAAAATCAGCTGGTATTACTTCTTTGACACCACAAATTTCTGTTTGACTTTCATCGATTATATTTATGTGCTCCATCGGCGATATAACAAACCCGTTGTTAAATTCCAAGATATCTGGGTTTAATAAAGGGTTGGGCTGTAAAGTGAAGACACTTGTTAAGATGGCTGACTGATTACATAAAATTCTGAGACCCCTCCGTACCTCTGGAAAGCATGTTAAGCTGTTGTTCCATACAGTGTGTCCCGGAACTTGATGTCTGCGGGGTACGGGGTGGTTGGATAGATACATAGCAAATATTGTCCTATAGTAAAATCTTGTTTAAATAGGCCATTATTGTTAATGCCTTGCCTTAGGTACAAATGGCCTTTAAAAAATAAGCATCAAAGTTACTTTAGTTGACAAAACATTTTTAGAAAAAACTTAAACAGAAGAAAAAAAAGTTTACGTTTAGTAAATTTTATTGTTCTTTATGTAGTATACTGACCATATTACACAGGTAGTCAATTTACAAATATCTAGTACATCCATAATAACTGGATGCAGCTAAATACCAGTATTTTACCTGGAACAACTGCCTATCATAATTGCCTTTGGCAAGAAGTAATGTTAGACTTTGAAATTCAACATTGGGATTATGTTGAAGACTACCTCACCTCATAATCCTCATCCAGCATCTGAGCAAACAGTTCTTCAGCTTCCAGACATTTTCTCTGGAAACGGCAGCATTGTTTTAGTTTGGAGAAACAGAAGTAACAAACGAGCACCGGTCTCCTGTCTTCAGTTACAAACTGCAACAAAACTTGCACTATATTGTTTCTAAACTAATCTTATATGAATAAAATTTATTAATACCTAATGGTATTAATAAATTTTTCTGTCTCACTATAAACTTTAGATGTATGTTTGTCAAAGTTTATCTCTGGAAGTACTAATCCAATTATAAAATTATTTAACTGCAAAGTAACTACTTACTGGTTTTCCAGTCAGCTTCTCATATACTTCAAGCAAGTTCTTGTTGACAACAATGTACATGGTAGCATCCTCCACTAAACACATCCTACACATTTGCAGTCTTTCCATTTTGTCACTGAAAAAAATAATAATTGAATATTTGAAAAAATAATAACTTTGAACTTTTAAGTTAAACTTCATTATTCTAAGTGGTTAAAAAATTTCACTACAATACTTATAATCAATACCAAAGAAAGATAGATATACTTATATGGACATAGCATAGAGAATCTTAAACAATATTCAACTAACACACATGGACTTATAAGTCGGAATTACTAGGTGTGCACCTTAATAATTTTATAGATGAGGGTAAATGGAAGGAAGTATTATGCAAAACTCAAACTAAAATTAAAAAGGGCGATAATTTGTATCTTCACCCAACTAATGATACAATATACACATATTTTTCACAAGAAAATAGGAATGGTAATGCCATTGTACCTAAAATTTTAAATTTTTTAAGTTTTTACTTTTGACATTGCATATTTATCAATTGTAATAATAATTTTGTATCCTTTAATCGGTAGAACACGGCGAAATTTGCATTTACCTTACAGCTAAAATGTATTATTATGTACTGTAAGGACGTAGACAGAGGTGTACGGGGAAAATCAAAGATTCATTAGTTTTATTTATTATATTTTATCAATATGAGCCTGCCTTCAGGCGAATCATCTATATCTCTTCTTTCATAATTTTATATAAACATGACAAGCGTTCTTATTTTAATTACCTTGCAAAACTAATTATCTACTGCCAGTCTTACTAAGGCAAATAGGTTTCCTTCTTAGGCAGAGTCCTCACATGAGCTACGCCCCTAAGAATAGACGCGCAGAGTCATACGAGGTGCATCTATTCCAAGTTTTGAAAGGTAACATCAATCCTACCTTATACTAACCCGAACATTTACCTAACGGAGGAATCATATTTACAATCGAGGTACGACCCTTAAAAGGGGAAGGCTTAAGTCATGACAAACGAGTTATTGGATAATCCAATATAAATATTTAGCTGACATATGTATAAGCATTAATAAATCAACGCAGTCATGCCTGAACCTCCTTGACCAAAACCTCCGAAAAGGGATCAAGGCGTCCTCCCGACACTAACAAAATGATGCGTCAATTCACATCGACCCGGATGGGGTTTAAATTTCTAAAAATTCAGATATGATACAATTTTTCGATCTCGTGCGTTTATCAGGCCAGAGAAGGAAAGGCTGGATCGCATCGAATTCAAATCCTATTCATAGAACTTGCACCAGGATTTAAATTGATAAATATATTTATATTTTTTTTAATTAAACAACAGCCATCAACTGGACCAATGATGTCAACTCGACATCCTTTGCAAAGGCTATGCCCCGTTAGCAAAGTCGGTTTCAGTTATGACTAATACCTTAAGGAACCCACTGGGTTATACTATTATCCTGGTTTGAGCCTATGTAGCCCTAATCGCATAACAAATAATCACACATTTCTTCGATGCGTCGCTAATGTTGCCAGCCTCTTCTTCACCCAGCGGCATACAATCCATCAGTATATGCAAAAGAGAAAAACATGATATAATTACATCGATACTATTTGGAAAAGTCGCAAGAAAACTATCGATACATTTTCCTACTCCCCCATCCCTATTAGCTTCAGTGAATTAAATTGACAGTTGACATTCCTATATTTTTTTTATCTTTTTTTTTTTTTGGTCGCAGGCCTATGCCGTTATTGAAACGTTTTTACCCTATTCTTATCTAACCTATCTCTACTACTCTAACATTAAAAGGTTTTAATCTATTTACACACTATCTCTCTAACTCGTCTACTATTATTTTTTTATTACATAATTTACATCTAACTATTCGGTACGGGCCTTTATACAATATACAATTAATATTTATTTTTTTAGACTTCTATTTATGGTTCGTCTAGGTTTATAGAGCAACACTAATTCATTCGGCATAAATATTCTCAATTTAGCTTTTCTATCATATCGCATTTTCTATTTAACCTGTACCTTTTTATATTATCTATGGCACAACGTGTCAAACTATTCCTTAGCTCATGACATCCTACATAATCAATCATGTCAATTTCTGTTTATCTGTAATGGACCTTATAACTCCAAACTCTATTCTGTATCTATGGTCCGACCTAACTAATCTGTGGTTATAGAGTATAAATAAATCTAATTCTAATGTAATGAACACTGTGCTTTATTGTGTTGTTTATAGCACTATGTGTCGAACCAATTTTTTAATGACCACTAAGCTTTACTTTTGTCAAGGTTTTGACACTTGTGCTTTTTATATTATCTGTGGCACTATGTGTCAAACCATTTCTTAAAATGACAACTGTGCTTTTTATCATTTATTTGCCATATGGGCATAAATATAAATATTTCTTATTAACATTTTACTGTTTCAGACTTAGTCCTTATGGATTTGTATTTGAGACTTTGTCTGCTATTTCAAAAGCTAATCCTATTTTACAAATAAAGACAAGACCGAAGAGTATTTAATTTCACCAACACATATACAGATAAATCATTAAAACAATAAATTGCATTCAGTTTCTATCGATGCCCAGCGCGCATCGCATATTCCTTCTAGTTTGGATCCTATTCATTTGCTCGACATGAAAAGAAAACATTGGTTAATAAAGCACAAAATATAAGACATCACAACAATCACATCATGTTACCTAACAAATTATTTACACAATAATAATGAATTGTTTACTACACTTTATACCTAATCTTCTTTCTATAAAATTTCCAAAACTTGCATTTTACGAGTTCTATTTGTTTATCGTGAACATAATGCAAATATTCTAAAGCTAAATTACACCTATAGTATAACTGAATCGGATTTTTATTTACAACAAACATAGTCAACTTCTTTCTACGAAATCTTGCTCCCCAAGAAGTTTCATTATAAATACTTTTGTATTTAATTCGGATCATAATCTTTTTAACAATCGCCTTCTTTGAATATATGTTGGCGCAATAAGAAACCTTATTAGTGACTTCTTTAAATTCCTTACGGATCTCTTTCGGTTGAGAAAAACTTTTCTTAAATGCTGTCAAATCATTTCTTTTCAAAATGACATTTATAAATTTCTGTTTTATGTCAGATTGAATTTTTCCAATTTTATTTCCAATATTATGGTTGAAATCAATGTGATTCTGCATGTTAACATTCGAAACAAAACTTTGGCATTCAGTTGGAACTGCAACTCGTTGTTCTGATGGAATCCGAACATGGTTCTCTGAAAGATAATCGGAACTATCGGAGCAAATTGGACTGGACCGATACAATACAATACCCTCGTCCGCACATACGCTGCTGGGTAGGGGCTCCAACACGTCGTCAGCTGGGCCGTCCGAGCGCTCGCCCTGGAACGTAGACTCCACCTCAAACTTGTCATCGACGGGGCTGTCGTCTCTGCTGGACTGGTCAACATCGTTCTCGAACATGCAGCTCTCTCCGTCGGCGTGATCAACATCGTCAACAATTGCGTCGGCCTCTTCGTCAACGTGGTCAACGATTTCCTCACTGCACTGAACATTGTTTTGTGTTTGTTCGTCCTTCATCACAATACTAGAAAATAAATGTGTATTAACACCCTCACACAATACATCAGGTTGTTTTTCCTCAGCTTTTATTTCAGAGATTATTATGCGCTGTTCGCAATAACGACATCTGCGATGAAACTTTAAAAATTCACTCCTCAAGCAATCGCACAACACTGCGAAGTCCATATCATACTTAAAAATAGTACGATAGTAATAATATGCGGCTCCGTGTAGAAATCCTCCTATAATCAGGCTGTAGTCGCTCTTTCTCCATTCATTTGTTTCGGCCACCGACTTGAATTCGGTCAGGAATTCCTCCAGGCAGTAGCCGTCCGTGCCCGAATAATACTTATTCATCATGCTTGCTTTATGCTCAACTATACAAAATAAATAAACCACTTAGCTTTATTCCGAGTTCTCCATACATTTCCATCCGCTCGTGGGAGGGAATGAGAGGTAACAGCTCTCTCTATTATCACATATCTCGCTTTATGAACGCTGATAGGGCTTCGTGCACTGTATCGCCATGCACACGCGAACTATACCGTCTTTAATATACTTTTCTTCTAGGTTTTTTTTCTTATACGTATACTGTACGCCGTATACACGCGATTTTTATATATTTTTTATTATTTCCCGGGATACTTTACCCGGCGCCTCCACCAATTGTAAGGACGTAGACAGAGGTGTACGGGGAAAATCAAAGATTCATTAGTTTTATTTATTATATTTTATCAATATGAGCCTGCCTTCAGGCGAATCATCTATATCTCTTCTTTCATAATTTTATATAAACATGACAAGCGTTCTTATTTTAATTACCTTGCAAAACTAATTATCTACTGCCAGTCTTACTAAGGCTAATAGGTTTCCTTCTTAGGCAGAGTCCTCACAGTACTATGTTGAGTAACAAATTTAAGGTTTGTACACAAAACACTAATGTTTTGTCTTCTACAATGGAGTGCATCAGTTAATCTGCATTGTTATTGTTTGTATACGTATTATTTGCTTTGGGAGATGACATACGAAATTGTTTGTCTCTTTCACACCAACAATAGAAAATGTTATTGCTTTTGCATATAACCGGAGTTGACTACCTGTGTGAAGGGCGTGCTAGGGTTATTTAAAGTGCACAATAAAATTAAAACCAATTGACATATTATTTATTATTATGAGCCCGTTACGTCTCACTGCAGGGCAAAGGCCTCCCTTCTGTCTTTCCATTTTTCCCTGTCTCTTGCTACATCTGGCCAATCCTTCAGATAAAAGACGAAGTTCCTGTTATTCGGAATCCAGTCAGTGGTTACTTTTGCCCAATTCTGTTGCGACATGCGGCAGATGTGGTCTGCCCAATTCCACTTTAGTTTGGCGGCTGTTTTGCCTACGTCTGCGATTTTTGTTTTATAGACCTGTGATTATTTTGTCAGCGTGTAGATCAATTAAATACCTACTAACAAAAAAGACATTTGTTAATCCCTAAAGCTTTTGTTGAATTCTAGGAAATTACATAAAAACTTGTAAAAATACATTCAAAAATTTACATATAGCGCCCATACACCTGCATTCTGGAGGACTTGATGAACGCCACTGGTTAAACTTTGCCACTTACTGGGCCAAAATTATAATGTCTTTCACACACTACTTATGTTAAGGAATAATGACAATAGCGTACTGATTGATTTGCTTTTCAAAGGTTAAGCAAGTATTACGTTTATTAGACTCTGCCTTTCGAATAACAATATATTATTTGTTTCGATTATTTTTTGACATACAGTACAAAAACAGAAAATTTTATATAAAAATCATGTAGTTTTTTGGTTTAGATCATGTAACAAAGGTAATACCTACTTTGGTGAAGCCAATCAATCAGTCCTTAAATAGTCAGTTCTTCAACATTTACCAGTCTCTGAGTAAAATCCTAAGACTAACCTTGTGATTGCTGGTAAACCCGCGAAATTAGCGATTATTATATGTCTTGGTAAATCTAAGGTTTTACCGTAGTTCGGGTTCTATTACAGTAACATACACACAGAACAAAATAGCACTAACTATAAAATATACATACCTATTAGAAGTAGTTTACCCACACCAAGCTTATAGTAGATTTATTTGACATAGAGGACACAAACACAACACAACAGAAACATTTTTTTGTATTTTTATGACCTGGTCACATGGACCTTTAAGACAAGTCTTATTTTATTTTCCAAAAACACTGCACTATGTATCACTTCACTCTTTATATCGATTTAATCGTGTTTTTAATATATTTATATAGCGGTTTGAAAGTGTTTTTATCTTTTAATAATTGTTTAAGTGGCGGCGGGCGGGATGAAGAATCGCATTTAATGTTCACATCACTGAGTTCACTAGCCAACACTAATCTGTCAAGTAAGAAGTTTTGACAGTCAAATCAAAAATAAGATGCTCCATGGTTCCTTCTTGGGATTCACAATGTGGGCATGTATTACTTGTAATAATACCAAGTCTAACAAGGTGTGACGGTGCAGTATTATGGCCAAAGCGCAATCTATTTATCGTAGTGATAAAGTCTCGGCTGGCTTCCTTCAATTTATTGTACCATGGTCTAACAGGTAATCTTTCTTGAATACTTCCATACCACTTTCCTTTGATGTTTTGGTCTTTCTTCCACATTTCTAACCATAACTTACATATATTTTCATTAATACATTGCAGGAAGTCAGTCATAGGAATGTCCATTACATTTCTAACATCAACAGCATTATTACCTTCATAAGCGGTTTTATCAGCTGCTTCATTGCCAGAGATACCCCGGTGAGAAGGAACCCACAGGAAAGCAATTTTGATGTGTTTAAGGTAATATTGATGAATTATTTCCTTGATAAAATACAGAATATAATTTGACTTAAATGAAACTGTAAGGTTAGTTAAAGCTTTTATCAAACTCAGTGAATCAGAGACTATTAAAAAGTATTTACAAGTGCGAATATGCAATAATGCCTGATAAACCGCATATGCTTCTGCAGTGTATATAGTACATGTATTGTGCAGAACAAAGCTTCGAGAGAATTTTCCAAGTGGGTCATATATAGCAGCATGCACATGATCACTCCCTTTACTGCCATCAGTGTAAATAACATAATAATTTTTATTATCTGCCAAAAACTGTAACATTTCTAAATTATTATTAACCTTTTGAACGCCAATGTCGGCTATAGCCGACATGAGCAAGCGTGCCCTGTGCGCCAACGACGGCTATACTCGACAAAAAACAGGTCGCAGAAAAATACTTGGCGTACAGGGCATAGGAATACCGATATGGCGTGGCGGTGAAAAGGTTAATGGAATTTTGCAATACTTTTACAGGATGTGAAATACACTGATAAGAGAAGGAGTAACAAGGTCATGGGCACTGTTTCCTAATACCAGTAAAAATATTTTCTGTTTCTAGCAATATTTTGGACAATGTTGGGGATTTGGCATTCAAAATGTTTTCTCCTGTTGTTAGAGGCCCAGAAGTTCTTATTATTTTTTGGTTGTTTGAAGCAATTAATTTAAGACAGAATCTCTCTGCAAGTAGAATACGTCTCAAAATTAAGGGCATAATTTTAGTCTCCACTACCATGGCCCTTATGGGAGTAGAGCACATAGCACCAGAAATTATTCTCAAAGCCCTGTTCTATAATATATCTAGTTTATTTACATGAGTACTATTTATATACACTAGTGAACTATAATCAAAATGACTTCTTACTATACTTTTATACAGAATTGACAATATTTTCGGGTCTGCTCCCCATGAGACACCTGCAAGACATTTAATTACATTTAAACCTTTTAGAGCATTGTTTGATAAATATTTAATATGTTCCTCAAAAGTTAATTTCCTATCTAATACTATGCCTAAAAATTTCTTTGAATTTACTGGATTTATAAATTCTCCGTTATAAACAACTCTTGAATAAGTGTCTTCCTTTCCAAATATCATACCACTGCTTTGGAGGGATTAATTTTTAAATGTAGCACATCATTATAATAGTGAAATATTTGGCACAAGGCTCTATTAACATTGTCAATTGCAATTTCTACATTATAATTACTACTGTACAAAACAATATCATCAGCAAACTGCAAAATATCTACATTACTATTTACAAATTTACAAATCTCACTTGTGGATATATTATATAGCAAAGGAGACAGTGTAGCACCCTGCATTGTACCCTTAGATGCACATTTTGGACCATGCAATGTATTATTATGTCTTACATAGAGTGTTCTTTTATTCAAAAAATTATATATCCACTTACATAGTTGACCAGGCACACCTAACCTAGCCATAACTTGTACAAGTATAGCTGGATCTAGATTGTCAAAAGCACCTTGAACATCTAAAAATACACAAACAGTATGTAACTTTCTCTCTTTTGCATGTTTCAGGTCCGAAGTTAAGGAAGTGAAGCTGTCTGCACAACTTCGCCCTCGACGAAATCCATATTGTACATGTGGAATGATGCCGTTAGATTCCATATACCAATCCAAACGATTTTTAATCATGTTTTCAAATAATTTACCTAGACATGAAGATAGTGATATTGGTCTATAAGAGCTGGCAAGCTCTGAAGGTTTATCTAGTTTGAGTATCGGAATAACACATTGTGTTTTCCATGATTGTGGAATACATTTACAATGCCAAAGTTAATTAAGAATATTAAGAAATATTTTTTGTGCAGATTCATCTAAATTTTTGATTATATGGTATGGGAAATCATCTAATCCAGGTGTTGTGTCTTTCCGAGATAACAAGCTCATTTTAAATTCAGACCATGTAAAAGGATCTAGCAAAAATTTTGAATTTAGATTATCATTATTTAATTCGAAAATATTGCCTAAACTATTATCATCAATTAAATTGCTATTATCAGATAATTTATGTAGAAATTGAGAAATAAACTCATCAGTATATGATTTATTGCCAGCTCATATACCTTTGAACATTTTAAGAAGATTCCAAATCTTACTTATAGGAGTGGATCTATTAAAAGTGTTACATAAGTTACCCCAACCTATTTTTTTTTGTTCCGATATGGTCCTTTTCTTAAGTGCATCTTTTCTTTTATGATCTAAATAGTTCTCCATAGTAGGTTCACTTCTATAAAGTTTCAATGCATTGTAAGAGGCAATTACACTTTTTTCACAAATTTCATTCCACCAAGGAGCTGGAGGTCTACTTTTAAAATTATTTGGTTTATTAAGTTTAGGTATTGTCATATCTTTTAAAGTATCCAATCGAGAACAAAAATCATTATAGGTTGAAATAGGATCATACAATTTTAGGACTAAATCATTAAATATTGTTTTGGAAATAGTTTTATACTTTTCCCAATCTGCTTTTTTATAATATAAACCTATCAATAGGGGGATTAATATGATATTTATCTATATGTAGTGAAATCTCTGTTATTGTTGGGTAGTGATAGCTGCCCATGGCATCATCATGTACAGACCACTCGCATATTGATGCGAGGTTAGCACTAATATAGCTAACATCAATTGCAGACGGATTTCGTCTCGGGTTGTTAACAGTTGTAAAACTGCCGTCATTTAAAATACATAAATCCAAGTCATCAATGATATTAAATAAATCCTGACCTCTGTTCTTAGTGGATAGACAACCAAATGCAATGTGGTGCGCATTAAAGTCACCACTGACAAATATAGGCTTTGGAAGATCATTAATTATATTACGTAGTCTATTGATCCGTATATGCCCGCTACAAGGAGGACAGTATACACAAAGAATAGTCAAGCTACCATGCACAGCATATAATGACAGAGCAACAGTTTGAATGTCATCATAAAATCTAGTGTTCAAAACTTTGTACTTTAAATATGGTTTAATCAATATTGCTACACCATTATGAGTATTATTGGAATTTTTACTATAAATATTATATCCAGGTATTCTAAAACTATGGTCTTTAAACCATGTTTCGTTAAGTAGGCAAATGTCGATATTTTGTTTTTGTAAGAATTGAATCAATAAGGGTTTTTTACTATTAGCACTTTGAATGTTATACTGAGCAATACGTAGCTTAGACAGTGTGTGACTTGAATCCATTACTATAGATTTTTAAGAAGTGTTTCTTTAATATTATTTACGGTGGTAGGCGTATTATCTCCCTTATTACCCAGTTCCACCAACGTCTGCACCAGGGCCATAAGTACATCGTTGTTGGCAACTATTTGGGCTTTGATGTCAATCTTAGGAGGGACATCTTTAGATTTATTTACAATTTGTACCTACAGGATTATTTACAGATACAAGCTTATTTACAGATGTATGTACAGGCTTATTTACAGATTTTTCAAAAGTGTCAATTGTTTTCATTTTTGGAGGTGGCAGAGGTGGGAATTGTGTATCGTCATTCATGTTTTGTTTCGTCAATGTAGTACTTGCATAAGTAATCTTATTTTTCTTTTCTAAAATTTTATTTAACTTAATTCATAATCTAGATATTGCAAGATGAGGCCCGCTGCAATTGCAACAGCAGATCTCTGTTGGTCTATCACATTCTTTATATAAATGCTCACCTCCACAAATGGAACATCTTTGTTTGCCATTACATATCCTAGCAGAGTGGTTAAATTTAAAGCAACGGAAACATTGCTGTAATAGGGGTACATATTCAAAAACTCGGTACGAAAACAAATCATATTGTACATTGTCTGGTAGTATATTCGAAAGAAAAGTAATGCTTACTGTTTGTAGTGGTACTTGCCCTTGTCCTACCTTCTTTGTGAATCTTACAGCTATTATTTCATAAATTGATGATAGTTTAGTGTAAAGTTCTTTGTTAGAAATGTTTGCTGGTACCAATCTGATTATACCTGTTTTTTCTATTTGGGCAGCCGGAATAAATGCTCTTAAGCCATGTTTGTTGAGAAAAGCGCTGTTGTTAATAAATTAGGCCGTTTTATACTGTTTAAATATTACTGCTATTTTATTTGCATTGATGCGTTGTATAGCCGTCACCCCTTTTATTTCACTTGAAAAAATATGGTTCAGATAGATAGGACTCTTGCCTATTCTATCCTTGATGTTGATAGCTTCAATAAATACTTTGAAGTCTAAATAATTGGCATTTTCTGAGTAAAGTCTTTTATAGTCCGGTTTAATATACGGAGAGTAGTCATGCTCACCGCCGCCGCCATCCAGGTCCATGTCTCCGGCCTCTGGCCGAGAACGTTTATGTGAGGTGGGCGGGTTACCCCCGCCCTCCTCGTTTCCTACCATTTTCAAGGTTTGCACACCTAGTAATGTTATTTTAGTTAACTTTTAAGCAAAATTTAATTTAAAAGAAATTTGAAAATTATTTTTGATGCACTCTTTTTCAAAGTTCCCGCCAAAATCTCACAACAGAAACAATGAAACAAACGCAGGTCGCAAAGTAAAATACTTTTTTTATTTTATTTTTTAATTCATGACCGTAGATACAAGTCTTTCAGTCGGATACTTAGATGGGTTAAACACACTGACCTCTATTATACATGTATGTTAGAGGTCAGTGGTTAAACATATCTGATATCTATACTAATATTATAAAGAGGAAAGATTTGTATTTTTGTGTATAACGAATAACCTTAAAACGAACGGCAACTACGCGGGTGAAACCGCGAGGCGTCCGCTAGTATTATAATAAATTGTGGTATGACCTGTATGACCATTAGGGTTTTGTTTTTTCTTTATTTTCTTCTGCAATCAGTCCTAGGACAATGAGCAGAATTGTTACAATATTGTGGTGTATTGTGTGTTTCTCCAGCGAGATTGCCCTCTTTATATTCATGACATTTTACGTTCCGATGTCCTACTTTGCGAGGTCCGTTACAGCCAACCTTTTCAGCCGCCTTTTGTGATCCGGCTTTGCAAGAGCCTTCGCCAAGGGATTAGGATGATTCTCCAAGCGTGTTCTGTATCGTTCTGCCCAGGTTTTCGCCTCCTGGTGCACTGTGTTTACGTTAAGGTATTCATGAACCTCGTGATGTTTTTAAGGATAACATTTTGGAACCTCTGGAACATATTGATGTTGGAGACACAAGCAGTACCCCATAGTTGGATACCGTAAGTCCAAATTGGCTTTAAGATTGTGTTGTATACCAATAACTTGTTGTCCACCGACAGGACAGAATTTCTTCCAAGGAGCCATTATAGGTTCCTGTACTTTATGTTCAGTTGGTCTCTCTTGGCTTGTATATGTTTCCACCATGTAAGCCTGCGGTCTAGGTGCATGCCCAAGTACTTCACCGACTCATTATGTGGTAGTAAATGCTAGCCTAGTTTTACAGGTGGGCATATTCCCTGTCTTAAGCTGATAGTGACCTGGGTTGATTTTGAGGCACTTGAGCCACCTCTTTAGCCATTAAAAATCCAAACAGTACAAAGACAAATATACAGATCGACTGAAACATCATCCTTACCCATTGACAAGTACGCTTCTAATGTGTAATCCAATAACCGCATGAAAGGAGCAAACGTGCTAGAGTCTGGAAAACGCAAGTAGACACTCGAATTATTTGAAAACTTTTTTAATGGCAATGCTGTTATTATGTCAACATCAATTTTTGGTGATTTGTTGTGATCTTGTTAATAGCATTTATTAAGTGAAAAATGAATAAAACAATTACAAGTGGATTACGGGAGATGTCGTTTCGCATGATGTCTAAATATCAAGAAAAAGATCAGGCGAAAGACGTCGAATTCAAACAAAAACAAGATTGTTTATATGCGGTGTTAGATTTCATAAGTTAGAATGACGCTAATAAGTTGAATAAACCAAAATTATTATAGAATACTGTTGTTTTTTATTGAGATTTATACATAATATGTAATATTACCTATCTCAATTACCTATAGTATTTTTATTTAGACAAAATAAATAATTCTAATAGTGCTAACACACGTTCGGATTTGGTACGGCCGGACCGACTCCGCCCACAAATGCTTTCTCGCTTACACACGCTTGTTTGGACCGAGACAGAATCAATTTAATAATAATAATGTCCTCGGACCACTCTACACACGCTCGGATATGGTCTGGGCCGATCTAACCCCGCCCACAAATCCGTGGTCCGGCCGTACCATATTCGAACGTGTGCTAACACTATAAAGTATCAAATTAGGTTATTCCAGGTATGTCATACAAGTTTTGGGGTTGCTATGCTGATATTTTTAAAATTTTTCGCGCTTTTTCAGTCTCTACTTTCGTTTGCCAGACTCTATTCTAATAAGGAGAGTTAGAGCGATGACGCTAGACGCTAACTCACTAAAACCTCTACATACTTCAACCCATCTGATTAAAGTCCACGGACTGATCGCAGATTAACCTATAAAAAAAAAACAATTTGTTGCGAAGGGCATAAATATGGTCCAATATTTCTTATTTTGTAAGCGAAGGCAATTCGGTCAGTATACATGAATAAAAATTCATGGATACTGGCCGATTTGCGAGCTTTATTATCAAGATTTTCGCATCTAAAACCAACGAAAGGCAGTTCGTGCATATAAAGACAATAAGTTACCGAGAATAAAGCTACTTACTTTTATCGGCGTGTTCGATGAATGGCCAGCGTTTCGAGACTCATTTCTCTCATTAGTGCACAGACACGTCTTTATTTTTAAATAATGTTTTTTTTTTTTTTATTATCTATAGGCTTGCGCTTGACCACTATCTCACCTGATGGTAAGCGATGATGTGGTCGACGATAGAGCACGCTTGCCTAGAAGAAACCTATTCACTCTTGACTTAAAGACCCCTAGATTGTAGCTATCGGGAAACACAGATTCCGGCAGGGAATTCCACTCTTTAGCTGTACGCATAATAAAAGTGTCCCCAAAACGTTTTGTGCGTATGGGTGGGATGTCCACCATGTACCGATGACGCATCGCCGTACGTCTGGTAGTCCGATGATGGAACGGGCTGGGCGGAATTAAATCATGTAATTCCATCGCACACTCCCCGAAATGTAACCGATAAAATACCGACAAACTGGCAACTCGGCGACGATGTTCAAGGCTCTGGAGCTTTGACTTGACCAGTGCCTCATTACCGATGAGTTTCTTGGCCCGCTTTTCGATCGACTCTAGTGCATCAAGCTGGTATTTGGCAGATCCATCCCAGAGATGAGAACAGTACTCCATGCACGATCGAACTTGCGCTTGATACAAGTTGAGCAGCTGTTCCGGCGTGAAGTACCTTCTCACCTTCGCAAGGATCCCCAACTTTTTGGCAGCCAGCTGAGCCTTTGCCTCAATGTATGGCCCAAAATTGAGAGTCGATGTCAACGTAACGCCAAGAAGCTCAAGATGGTTCGTTATTGGCACGGTTACATCACGGAAAGTAGGAGCCGGGTGGAATTGGCTCCTTTTAGCGGAAAAAAGACACGCCTGGGTTTTAGCAGCATTAAACCTGACCAGATTGGCATCGCCCCATTCGGAAACTGCCTGCAAGGACAAGTTCAAGCGCTCCACCATGGCCTCCCGGAGAGACCGGACCTGAGGCCCGGTAGCACGCGCGTTGGACAAGTATCTCTCAGCAACAGTGCTGTCGTCTGCATACCCAAAGGTGCCGGGCTTCAGCAGATCGTTAATGTGCAACAAGAACAATGTTGCTGAGAGTACGGACCCCTGAGGGACCCCGGCATTAATATCCAATTGGTCCGACGAGCAGCCATCGATAACCACTCGAATGGACCGACCTCTCAGGAAGTCTGCAATCCAATCACACAGACCACCGGGCAAACCGAATGAAGGAAGCTTACCAATAAGGCTTTCGTGCCAGACCCTATCGAAAGCCTTCGAGATGTCGAGGGAGACGGCAAGCGCTTCCCCATGCCTCTCGATGGCCTCACTCCATATGTGAATGGCATACGCTAGAAGATCCCCAGTAGACCGATTTCGGCGAAAGCCGTATTGGCGGTCGCTAAGGATATCGTTAGTTTCTAGGTATGCCAGGAGCTTAGTGTTGAGTACACGCTCCATACTCTTACAGAGTATGGACGTTACAGAGATGGGTCTGTAGTTGGCCGGGTCAGCTCTACTGCCCTTCTTGGGCACGGGCTGTACGTTGGCTTGCTTCCAAGCATTCGGCACTGTTCCAGTCTCATATGAAAGGCGGAATAGGCGTGTCAAGATCGGAGACAGTTCAGGCAGATGTATGTTTTGTATATTACAAAACATACATTATATTTAAAAAGTTGTATATCTGGCCAAGCCTAAGCTCTGTTGGAATACATTTAGATCACTGAAACTAATTATGAACACGCCTGGAACATACTGAGCGTACGTTATGGAAATCAAAAAAATATAGTGAAATACTCTTTATAATGAAATTAATATACCACCGGAAGATTAAAACATTCACAAATGTCAACGAAAGATTTTTTTTACTGACCAACGGTGACCTATATTAGATCTATAAGTCTGATGTGTTGACAGACATCGGTCGCCTGGTTTTAGGCGTCTATGGTCTGTATGGTCATTTAGTTAAACAAAAAACATACGCTGGTAATCCTACACATCATCATCAGCCATTTAATGTTCCCACTGCTGGGACACAGGCCTCCCCTCTGTGAGAGGGAATGGGCCGTTATACACCACGCGGGCCCAGTGCGTTTTGGTGGATGTCACATCTTTGTTTTTTTTTTGTACTAGGACATGCCGGTTTTTTTACGATGTTTTACTTCGCCGTTTTTTGAGCAGTGGTGATGAAATAACTTACACAAAGTAAAGTGCCTGCCTGGGTTCGAAATCATGACCTACGACACGTAAGTCGCGGCTGTTACCCACCACCACCCACCACTACTCTCCACTGATCCTACACTGTGCACACAGAATGTTTCTGTTGTTTCTGCAATCAGAATTCTTTTCTGTAGACAGATCTGTTACGAGACATTTGGCAGTAGGAGTGTGCTCTCCAGTAAGAACAACTGGTCAAAGGTGCACAATATTACGTTTACCTTATTTCAGAGAACAAATAGTGACATTTTTACAATAGACAAGTATAATAAAAATATGTAAGTGGCCAGTGTCGGCAACATGGCGCCCCCGGTGCAGTGCACCATTTAGGTGCCGACACAAAAAAATAACAATATCAGCGTTGATGCACAGAGGACGTTAAAGTTACCGAACCTGGCCCAAAGTCAATTTGAAATCAGTATAAATATTGTTATACAAAAGTTTTAAAAAATACAAAAGGAAAGGGCGAGGAAGAGACTTTTAGACTAAACTAAAAGACTAACTAAGAGAGTGAAACCAGCTTTCTGACTGGCCTTCGAAGGACTCCCCCCATAGTGTCTACGTCAACCACTCTGACCAGTCCATCTCTGCCGGGGAAGACCTTAGAAACGCGACCTCGTGGCCAGGTGCCTCGAGGGAGAGTGCCGTCGGCTATTAGGACGACATCCCCTACTTTGATCGTAGTGGGCGCACCTCTACCCGGGCGTGGGGAGACCTGAGGAAGATATTCGCGAACCCACCTAGTCCAGAAGTGGTCAGCTAACCTGAGGCCTTTCCGCCAGCTAACACGACGCACTAAATCGGAATCATCAACTTCCGCAAGGGGCCAGTAAGGAGAAGATCCCAAAAGAAAGTGATTAGGAGTAATGGACTTTTCTTCTAGTGGGTCAACGGAAACATGAATTTTAATTTTTTTTGTGTCCGTTTCAATGGCGCGGCCACGACGATTTAAAAAAAATAACACTATGCCAAGATTATGTAAAAATTTGTAAAAGTTGATTCCCAAAACCATAAATTTGTCAAAGTTATGGTTAAAAAGTTTTAAGGGTTTGTACGTGGCCGCGCCATTGAAACGCGGCGAACCGCGCGGCCACGGAGATCTTTAAAACTAAGCGTTGCAGAGACCTGAAATTCAGGTAAATAACAGATTGAATTTGTAAAAAATTTGTAAAAATATAGAAAAATATCCTAGGTTTATATTTTAGGAGCTGTAAGACTAAAACCCCATGGCCGCGCCATTGAAACGGTGAAAAACACTTTATCGCCGATATCTCGCTGAAAAAGCATCGCAGAAGTCTGCAGTTTTTTGTAAAACCTAGATTTGAATTTGTCACAAAATGTAAAAATACACAAAAAAATACTAGGTTTATATTTCAGGGGCTGTAAGACTAAAACCCCATGGCCGCGCCATTGAAACGGTGAAAAACACGTTATCGCCGATATCTCGCTGAAAAAGCATCGCAGAGGTCTGAAGTTTTTTGTAAAACCTAGATATGAATTTGTCAAACAACGTAAAAATACACAAAAAAATCGTAGGTTTATATTTCAGGAGCTGTAAGACTAAAACCCCATGGCCGCGCCATTGAAACGGTGAAAAACACGTTATCGCCGATATCTCGCTGAAAAAGCATCGCAGAGGTCTGAAGTTTTTTGTAAAACCTAGATTTGAATTTGTCAAAATATGTAAAAATACACAAAAAAATCCTAGGTTTATATTTCAGGAGCTGTAAGACCAAAACAATATGGCCGCGCCATTGAAACGGTGAAGAACACGTTATCGCCGATATCTCGCTGAAACAGCATCGCAGAGGTTTGAAGTTTTTTGTAAAACCTAGATGTGAATTTGTCAAAATATATAAAAATACACAAAAATATCCTAGGCTTAAATTTCAGGAGCTGTAGTACGTTATTGCGTAGAAATAAGTTGTAGTTATCTATCGAAGAACGAAAGTATTAGCGAGACCATTTTTTGTAAACAACACCTATTAATATGTAGAATTACCGATAATAGGCAAAAAGTATATTTTTTTTCATAATATTAAACTTTCAATACGTTTTAAATTTTCCGATAGGGTGACCATGACTTATTGTTTACAGAAAACCGTCCACCTGCAAGTGTTATAAATTATATCTCAATGATTCTAAATTAAATTAAAATGTAACGATAACATATAAAAACATATGTTTATTTCTTTAAAAATCACATAATATACAGATTATTTAGTAACCCCTCCATACCGTTTATTCCGAACCGAAGGTTATATTTTTTATTTCTTCACTACGGTTACTATAACAAAGTCGACGGAGCCCCGTGCATTATCGTATCACCGAAAACTCAAACAACTTAGAAGTTCTAAGTTTTATTTTATTTGAAAATACGATGCTGCTTCTTATTTATATAATGTCATGGACCGATTTCCTATGCAAGTATCTGTAACGCGGGGTGCCGAAAGCGAAGCAAGTTCGGAGCTCGGTGGCCGTGCTCGAAATATTAATTACGAAGTTGTCCGAGTGCATAAACTGCAATCGGTGTAGGTAACTTTATTTCTTTTGACTAGTTCATATAACACTAGCTGTCCCACGCGGCTTCGCTCCCGTCAACTGGCTTCGTACCTACCCTACCCTACACCTACCCTACACCTACCCCACACCTAACCGGAACTCACGCAATTTCTGAACAACCTCTGACAATACATAATTTAGCATATGGTCTAATAGATGATGATTAAAAATATTAAAAAACGGTAATTTTAAATTATACTTCACAATGGGATTAACCTCGCTAAGTGCAAAAGCAACAATTTTTATTCATGACCCTCCATTTATAGGTCGAAATCTCAAAAATATTGACGTTTTATACAAGGTACCAAATTTCATCAGTTTTGGTTTGTATGAAATGTCAATTTTTTTGCAAGATTTAGGAAATGTTCCTTAAAGAAAATCTTTGGCCATGAGGTAGTTATATCTTAGTATAATTAAACAATCTGTGATTTCTGATTTTGAAAGAAATGATAAGTACCTATCATAGTGTAAGTAAACAATCTGTGATTTGTTATTTTGAAAGAAATTAGTCCCCATATCTTAGTTTAAGTAAACTATCTGTGATTTGCGGTTTTGAAAGAAATTAGTACCCATATCTTAGTTTAAGTAAACAATCTGTGATTTATTTGATTTTAAAGATATAAATATATGTTTTTGCATCATAACGTTTCATCTTAATTTAATTTAGTATCCTTGAGATAATATTTCTAATACTTTCAGGTGGAAAGTTTTCTGTAAACAATAAGTCATGGTCACCCTATTGGAACATTCAAAACGGTTTGTTCTTACAGCTCCTGAAATATAAACCTAGGATTTTTTTGTGTATTTTTACATATTTTGACAAATTCAAATCTAGGTTTTACAAAAAACTTCAGACCTCTGCGATGCTTTTTCAGCGAGATATCGGCGATAACGTGTTTTTCACCGTTTCAATGGCGCGGCCATGGGGTTTTAGTCTTACAGCTCCTGAAATATAAACCTACGATTTTTTTGTGTATTTTTACGTTGTTTGACAAATTCATATCTAGGTTTTACAAAAAACTTCAGACCTCTGCGATGCTTTTTCAGCGAGATATCGGCGATAACGTGTTTTTCACCGTTTCAATGGCGCGGCCATGGGGTTTTAGTCTTACAGCTCCTGAAATATAAACCTACGATTTTTTTGTGTATTTTTACGTTGTTTGACAAATTCATATCTAGGTTTTACAAAAAACTTCAGACCTCTGCGATGCTTTTTCAGCGAGATATCGGCGATAACGTGTTTTTCACCGTTTCAATGGCGCGGCCATGGGGTTTTAGTCTTACAGCCCCTGAAATATAAACCTAGTATTTTTTTGTGTATTTTTACATTTTGTGACAAATTCAAATCTAGGTTTTACAAAAAACTGCAGACTTCTGCGATGCTTTTTCAGCGAGATATCGGCGATAACGTGTTTTTCACCGTTTCAATGGCGCGGCCATGGGGTTTTAGTCTTACAGCTCCTAAAATATAAACCTAGGATTTTTTTCTATATTTTTACAAATTTTTTACAAATTCAATCTGTTATTTACCTGAATTTCAGGTCTCTGCAACGCTTAGTTTTAAAGATCTCCGTGGCCGCGCGGTTCGCCGCGTTTCAATGGCGCGGCCACGTTCAAACCCTTAAAACTTTTTAACCATAACTTTGACAAATTTATGGTTTTGGGAATCAACTTTTACAAATTTTTACATAATCTTGGCATAGTTTTTTTTTTTTTAAATCGTCGTGGCCGCGCCATTGAAACGGACACATTTTTTTTTACTTTTGACACCAAAATGTTGCAGTCAAGATCTTTATTTGAATAGTGACATTTTTACAATAGACAAGTATAATAAAAAATATGTAAGTGGCCAGTGTCGGCAACAGTATTCTTTTGGAAGACCATTGAAAAAAAAATGATAGCAGCATCAAGAATATTATATAATTATTTTTGATATATTTTTCACAAAACAATCAGATTATTTAAGTTATAGTAATCTGTACAGAGTCCACTATTCTAGAATAAACTATTCAAGATAGTTATTCTCGTAACAAAAAAATCGTGTACATAAATTCAAAATAATGGTGTTGATACACTTTTAAGGCTTTTTAGTGTGGTGTCTACGAATGTGTTTTGTTAAATTAGCGTTTTCACTACATCTGTACGGACATACTTTACATTTATAAGGTTTCTCATTAGTGTATTTGAATATGTGTAGCTAAAATACTTTTTCTACTAAAACTACGATGACATACTTCACATTTGTAAGGTTTTTCACCAGTGTGTATACGGATATGTCTCGTTAAATGATTTTTTCTATTAAAACTATGATGACATACTTCACATTTGTAAGGTTTTTCACCAGTGTGTATACGAATATGTGTCGTTAAATGATTTTTTCTATTAAAATTAAGATGACATACTTCACATTTGTAAGGTTTTTCACCAGTGTGTATAAGAATATGTGTGGTTAAATGGGCTTTTTGCTTAAAACTACGATGACATACTTCACATTTGTAAGGTTTTTCACCAGTGTGTATACGAATATGTGTGGTTAAATAGTTTTTTTGATTAAAACTCCGATGACATACTTCACATTTGTAAGGTTTTCCTTTGACACTTAGTTTTCGATGGCTATTGATATCGTCACTGTCTTTACCTTTGTTCGTTAATTTAAATCTGATAGCATCTTCATTACCATTTTTACAGATTTTTTTATCTAAAGTTGAATTATTTACACTTTTACTATTATAAATAGTATTATTAATAGGTTTTGTATAATTTAAAGGGTCTTTGAAATTCATAACTTTGGAGCCTGTTTGTTCATTTTTCTTTTGCTCTTCTTTAGTATCTTTTAGTTTTGTTTTTTGTAATCGTAGTTTTGGTTTCTTCGCAACGGGCGCCCCTGAAATTATAAAAAAGTAAGTACCAAATTCGAAGTAGGATTAAAAGAAAATAGGTTTGAATGGTTGTTGATCATATTGTTACAAGACTAGGTAGCGCCACAGATTACTTAATAGTTACTAACAGATACTTCACACTCGAAGAAATTGCAAAAAAACCTACGCGATAATCACCTACAGAGCGTCGCCGCGTCCACTACGAACGAAAATATGTCAAAAAATTTCGCAGCGAGAGTTTGAATTTCTTTACCGGATGCGTTGCTTTGATGCAGCCGCAGACACACTTACTTACGAACACAAAATAAATAAAAGTCTCGATCTTTAATAATTACAACAATTCTTTCATATGTTTAAAGTAATTAGCAGGAATATATACATAAATATAGGACTCATACATGTTTTAGATGGGAAACGATCAAATTTCCGTATTTTTTTTGATCGAGTTTCATGTTACCGAAAACTATTGACCGACGTGTTTTTTGCTATATGCTTTATTTGACATATTTTCAGATCATCGAAGTATCATGTGGCATATGTATTATTTTACCGAACAAATTTTCGCCGATTTACAAAATAACTTTTTGCTTTTGACCGAAGCCTATTTTGTATTTTTTTTGTTTTGCCTTATTTTCACCAAACCGAAACAACATTATAGGGAATATTATTTATTCACAAATATATAGCCGGTTACTTGGTAGCATTTTCAATTTAAAATTGAAATAGTGTCATAAAAAGTCAATATGTTGTGCTACAAAATGTAGTGACAGAAACGAATCGCTGCAAAATCGACTTCACGCAATCTTGTCTGTGTTTACGTATTTATTTCGAATTTTCTGGCAAATGATTTATTAATAGCTGTCATGCATTAGACATTTTTATTAATTAATTATTTCAAAGAATTTGTCCAAGAGCGAGCGAAGCGAGCTCGGTAATTTAGGGCACCTACTAGGTTATTTTAGACCCTGTAGACAGAAATAGGAGCCCCGCAGAGCGGGGCTCTGTCGACAATTTCTTTTTCAAATCGCTTTTTTAAACATTTGTATTCGTTATTTATTGTTTTTTGTATTTAGCATTTGTTTCCCTCTCACAGAGAGGAGGCCTGTGTCCCAGCAGTGGGAGCATTAATAGGCTGATGATGTGATGTAAGGTGATTCGCGCACTGTTTCTCTCTCACTTAGTATTTTGATGTGCGTTTAAAAATAAATATTTCGACCAAATGTTATTTCGGCTAAGTTTAACTTCGGTAAAAAGTTTATCGACCAAGTGAAACGTCGGAGTAACGAAAAAAGTCGAATTGATAATAGGTCAACTGAGACAGTGGCAGACGTGACTTCGATGAAGTAAAAAAAACCGGATAAGTGCGAGTCGGACTCGCGCACGATAGGTTCCGTACCATTATCGCAAAAAACTGCAAAAGAAACACGTTTATTGTATGGGAGTGTACGAGCATCGCCACATGATTTGTATTGTTTTAGTTTTTACCTGAACAAGCATTTGGTAATACACCGATTACTTGTGTACATTAGCTGACTAGGCTATCGCGCCCACCACTAGTGACCTACATAACATATTATATAATTTAATGTTTTTAATAATAAACTGTCAATCATTTACGGACACATAACAGTGATTTTATTTCCTGTACCACATCCCGTGTGATTCGTCCACCTACATACTACATCTCAGTGTACGGTGTTACTGCCCGTACATTTTTGGTCCTTCGAGCCGGATCATCACTACTGGATCAAACAGTCCTGCAAGTCACACAGGTACGAAGTGTTTCAACTTACGATAGCGAATCGGTTTGACTGGTCTTCCACAAGCGGATCGCCCCAGTCAGATTGAGAAGGCGCACAATATCGTACGGAGAGATTCCTTCGGACCCTGCGATCGCTACAGGAAACATCAACATTTGGTGATTCGGGAACAATTATTACATCCTAACAATTCAACAGTGAAGTCAACAGAGCTAACGTCCAGCAACAATACACATACATACAACAATTATGGACGCTAGACAACAAGACCTTCTCAAGCGGCAGGGAATCATTGCAGAGGGCATCCGAAAAATTGGTGTCAACTTCGGAAAGGATGGCCCTGACCGCAAGAACGCAAAATACATCAGGGGTAGACTAGATACCCTCCGGGCACACTGGAACGAGTTCGAGATGAACCATGGCGTGCTCCAGATCGCCACACACCGGACCGACATATACTACATTACAAAAGTATACGACCGGGTCAAGGCGGAATACTCAAGCATACAACATAAGCTGCAAACATGGCCGACCTCCACTGCGGAACCCGTGAGTCACCAAGGGGAAGAGAACAAGAGCACTGGAGTCCATTCAAAATCGGACGAGCTCAAAACTCAACAAGCAACTAACTTCCGAGCCTTCTCACGTTTCACCCGCAACTTGTGTACTGCTGACATTATCGAGAAATGGGACATAGAAGACAAGCTTAGGATCCTCGAATCTCGTTGGAGGGTGATTGATGAAGTACACTGGCAGCTCGACAACATTCTCGTCGGTAGCGATGTAAACTACGAGCTTGAGTTTTCGAAGTATGAAGAAACATGCGAGTGCACAAAGCGAGATCTTAACCGCAAGCTCAATCTGGCGGTCCAACAACGTGACAGTGCGCCGAGGATCGAAATACCAGACTTCTCTGGCAGTTACACACAATGGCCGACATTCCTCGATCTATACACTGCGGCTGTTCACAACAACCACTTCCTCTCGAAGGGGCAGAAGATGCAACACCTGAAAGGAAAGTTAAAAGGGGAGGCTGAGCGCCTTGTGCAACATTTATCTGTCTCCGAAAGCAACTACGACTCTTGCTGGGAAATCCTCCACCATAGGTATAACAACTTGCAGCTGCTCTTCACCAAACAAATGCACGTTTTGATGAGTCAACATACGATTCAACATCAAAACGCTTACGAGTTGAAGCGCCTACACGACACGAGTCTCGAAACCGTGCATGCGTTGCGTAACATGGGCATCTACACGACAACATGGGACCCGATTTTGGTGCATATCCTGACGGGAAAACTGGACACTCAGACCTACTCTGACTACATGGAGGCGAGAAAAAGTCCAAGAGGACTTCCTGACTTCAAAGAATTCATCCAGTTCATCGAAGGGAAGTTCACGGCGCTGGAATCAGTGGTGAAGAAAACAAACAAACCATACAAACAAACAGATGCCGAGGTCTCCTCGAACAAAGGGAGCCCGACGACAACAGCACAAAGGGACGCGTACAACAAATACAGACGCTATCCCATGGCAAACCATACAAGCTCCGACAGAAATTGTCCTGTTTGCAAAACAAGCCACATCTTGCTCTACTGTAAAGAGTTTCAAGAAATGACGCCAGCCATCAAAATGAGGACAATTGAGCAATTGAACATTTGCAAAACTGCATGTTTCCGCACAACGGAAAGAAATGCAACTCGCAAAAAAGATGCAAGGTGTGTAACGGTGCACACCACACCACGCTACATGACCTAACACGTGACACTACGTCAGCGAAACTGTCGTCAAGTCAACTGACCGACAACGTGACCAACAACAACTCGGAACGAAAATCCAATCACGTGTCAGGCAATTTTAACGAAGTCCTACTAGCAACAGTGCAGCTAAAAGTAAAGGCCGCAGATGGAACTTATGCCGTACTCAGATGTCTTCTAGACCAAGGCTCCCAACTGAACCTTATAACAGAATCTGCTGTGCAACGACTTGGCCTTCCGCGACGCAACCACAACTCAACTGTGTCGGGAATCGGCACATCTGCCAGCCAGAGCAACGGAACCGTTCAGTTGGACTGTGAGTCCCTTTACGGAGATTACCAGTTCTCGACGCCGGCACTAGTAATGGCCAAAATACTTAACAATCTACCTAACTATTCCTTCGAAAAACAAGATTGGCCACACATAGAAAATATCAACCTGGCCGACCCACAATACAACTTATCAAGGCCGATTGACATTCTACTTGATGCCGGAGTATATGGCGACATAGTCATGAGCAGTATCATTCGAGGAAGCATATACGCACCTATAGCACAACAAACCAAGCTTGGCTGGGTACTAGTTGGAAACACAAATACTTTCAACTGCCATGTCGTGGTGGACACAAACGACATCTCTCGCTTTTGGGAAACTGAAGAGATTACATCCGACGACAAGTCCACGAGCGTCGAAGAGGAGTACTGCGAGAAGCTATATACTGACACAACAAAAAAACTAGAAGATGGGCGTTACGAAGTTAGAATCCCCATGAAGGCCAACTTCGAACAAAGCTTGGGACGATCAAACCCTCAAGCAGTCGCGCAATTCAAGCAGTTGGAAAAACGTTTGGCCAGAGACGAAACCCTCGCCTCAAGTTACAAGGCTTTTATCGATGAATACATAACTCTACAACATATGAAAAAGTGCACAGAGCCGGACACACCCAGCTGTTTCCTGCCCCATCATGGAGTAATGAGACCAGATTCAACTACAACCAAACTCCGAGTGGTGTTCAATGCATCAGCAACCACTAGCACAGGACACAGTCTAAACCAATTGATGGAATGTGGACCTAACTTACAACAAGACTTACAAGCTATGATTCTACGATGGAGAGCGTTTGAATACGTGTACACAGCGGACATTGAGAAATTCTACCGACAAATACGTATTCAGGAAAAAGACCAACACTTGCAAAAAATTGTGTGGCGAGATTCAGTCACAGAGCCGTTACAAGAGCTACAACTGACTACAGTAACATATGGCACCAAGTCCGCACCCTTCCTGGCAATGCGAACCATAAAACAATTGATCAAGGATGACGGCGAACAGTACCCTTTGGCAGCGGATATACTCTCCAATCAACTGTACATGGACGACTTGCTTGGCGGATGTCACGACTTCATAACAGCACAGAAAGCTCAAGGTGAACTAATAACAATGCTGAAGGGCGGTGGGTTCAACTTACGAAAGTGGGCTAGCAACAAAACGCGCCTACTCGAAGGCTTGCCAGATGAATTGATAAGCCAAAAAATGTTTGATTTCAAGGACGCAGACACAAACAAAACGCTGGGCATCACTTGGAACCCGCGCACAGATCAGTTTACCTACAAACAAATACCACTCTGCAACAAACGTGACGTCAACACAAAACGCACACTGCTGTCGGATATATCAAAACTGTATGATCCACTCGGCTGGCTATCACCGGTTACAGTGAAAGCCAAGATAATTTTTCAACAAGCTTGGTCAGCAACAACAAACTGGGATGATCAACTCCCACCAAATATACAGCAAGAATGGGAGCATTTCCGCAATCAGCTGGCACACATACACGACATAACCATACCACGCTGGGTCGGCAACACTCAACAACCCTTCGAACTTCATGGCTTCTGTGAAGCGTCTGAAAAAGCTTACGGATGTGTTATATATTGCAAGTCCACAGATAAAGAAGGCCGACAGTTGACCACGCTAGTAGCAGCAAAAACAAAATTAGCCCCACAGAAAAACCCAATTTCTCTGCCACGACTGGAGTTATGTGGCGCAGTACTACTAGCTCGACTGATCAAAAAAGTTAAACACTCGATCAACTCGCAGACAGTCACCATACATTGCTGGACCGACTCCATGGTGGTGCTTGGCTGGCTACAGGGTGACGTTAGTCGGTGGAAGAGTTTCGTAGCCAACAGAGTTACACAAATAACACAAATAACTCCATCCAACGCCTGGCAACATGTCAAGTCCGAAGACAATCCTGCGGACTGCGCAAGCCGGGGAATTTCACCATCCGACTTACTAAGCCACGATCTGTGGTGGAACGCCCCTTTCTGGCTTCAAAACAACAGCATAACCAAACAAGGATTTTTTACTACAAACGAAGAGCAAAGGAAACGAGGTCACACTTGCGCAAGACAAACAACACACGCGCCACTCATCGAGCAACTACTGCAAAAATACAGTTCAATAACTAATGCAACCCGAGTCATAAGCTGGATCTTACGATTCATAAACAACTCACGTTACGCAACAACAGCCAAACGCCTGTCACATTTAACTACAGAAGACATAGTGCTGACTCAAAACCTACTCGTGAAAACTGCACAGAACAATACCTTTGGCGATGATATAGCGTACCTATACAAACATAACAAGGTACGGGCCACAAGCAAACTTTTGAATTTGAGCCCAATACTAGACGCTCAAGGCATTCTTCGAGTGGGAGGAAGACTTGAACATGCCAAGTTAAACAACTCCCAAAAACATCCGATAATTTTATCAAACAATCACAAGCTATCAGAACTCTTGATTGACCAAGCCCACAAGAACACTCTCCACGGTGGTGCCAGGCTTACTTTGGGACACCTTCGTAACAAATATTGGATACTTGGCGGCATGAAACCAATCAAGAAGCAACTTAACAAATGTGTCACCTGTCATCGCTACAATGCGCAACGCAGCAATCAGCAAATGGCAGACTTACCGACGCCTCGAGTTACACCTTCACGGCCATTCACACATACAGGCGTGGATTTCACGGGACACGTTGAAATAAAGGCTAACAAAGGCCGCGGCATTAAAACAGTTAAGGCCTACATTGCGATCTTCATTTGTCTATGCACAAAAGCCATCCACCTTGAACTGGTGTCAGATCTCAGCACTTTAACATTATTCGCGGCATTAAAGCGGCTATGCGCACGACGAGGAACGCCAAAACATATCTACAGCGACAATGGAACGAACTTCGTCGGAGCAGCTAAAGCAAAAAAAAAAAAAAAAAAAAAAAAAAAAAAATTGTTTATTTATACAGAAAATACACACAGAACAAAAAAACGAAACACTAGCCAAAGAACGCCAGGAGGCAATGCAGCTTCTAGTCAACGAGGACCTTATCAACAAAACTTCCGAGTGTGGCATTGAATGGCACTTTAACGCTCCATCTTGGCCAACGGCGGAAGGATTGTGGGAAGCTGCAGTCAAGAGTATGAAACACCACCTTAAACGCGTGCTTGGTGAACAAAAGCTTACGTACGAAGAGTTCACTACTTTGCTAGTACAAATTGAACTCGAGGCCACTTGTCGCTCTAACAAACGACCTGGACGACATCGATTACTTGACACCGGGCCACTTTTTAGTCGGTGGACCGGTACTGGCACCTCCGATGACGTCAGAGGGTGATAACAGCCAGTTAACTTCACGATGGCGCTTAACAGAAAATATGTACAAGGAATTTTGGAAGAAATGGTCCAAAGATTACCTACAAACATTACAATTACGAGGGAAATGGCAATCCCCAACACACAACATTGCAGTGGATGATGTCGTCCTCATAAAGGAAGAACAAGTGGCTCCAGCCAGATGGTTATTAGGACGAGTTGTAAAGACGCATCCTGGACCTGATAACTTGGTACGAGTCGTCACGCTCAAGACTAAATCCAGCATAATGAAGAGGCCCGTAACAAAATTGTCCCGGTTACCCATTGAAACAGGGATTAATATCGAAAACAAACCAGCACAATCCACGGACAATAAACCATAGATATAGTATGTACAAGATACACAGAGTCAGATGGAAAACGAAACCAAAAATATAAAATCTATGTGTGAGGGAATTTGTCCATGTGTTAGTTAAAAAAGTGTTGATAAAAAGTCCATGTTCAATATCGATATCGATACTTGGTGAACACCATAAGAAACACGATTGCTGGGCAAAAGCCATGCTTTGCTTTAATTAAAATACAAATTACAAAATAATATCTCACATGTATTTAAAATACGAAATACAAAATATTTTTAAGTCGTGTATTTAAAATGTAAAATACAGTATTTTAACTATTTTTATTTAAAATACAAATAACAAAATACAGTCGGTCATTCATCGTGACATTCGTACTAATAATCTTAATCAATACACAGAAGTTCGGTGAAAATAACCGTTTGAAATGAAAATGACAATTTACAAGGTACTTGACAATTTGACGTACGCGGTCGCCATTTTGCTTATGAAAGCTATCAAGCGCTATTTTCTGCAGAACGCATCTATTAATAAAATCGCTAAATGTATTTTGAAGCCACAAGTATTTGAAGTACTAATAAAAAAATACCGCAGCGTCAGGTATTTGAAATTGACGACACGATTGGCGTAGTGGTTGAGCGATCGGCTGCTGCGCTGCGTATCGCGAGTTCGATTCCCGCACGGAACAAATATTTGTATGGCCTGCAGATAGTTCAATGATAAATGATATTATTTCTGTAAGTTGGTTTTTACAAACACGTTTACATATTTTATAAAAGTAGATGAGGTCGGCGTTTCCTATCTGACTACTCCGAGAAGAAAGGCCGAAACAAACTCAGAGGTCACAGTCTCTTTTTAATTCCAGGCAAAATCTTGGTTAGATCATGTGAAGACCATGTAGACTGATGTCTGAAATGGTCTTTTGAGGAATGAACCAGCCAGATTGAGTGAACCTGTCTAGTCAGTGCACGGATTTGTCAATAACCGTGCAGCCCTACTCAGAATTTAAGGAGCTCAACGATTCGACGAACAATACCAAAGAAAGGACATTCGGGTAGGCCGCATAAACTACTCAAACTGCCAGACCATGAAAGGTTTTCATACATATACTGAGAAGGCACAGTCATTACATTAATCTCCTTAAATTTCTCTCTGAGAGAGTGTCTTGCGCTTAATTTATAAATTGATCGAACAGCTCTTTTCTGTAAAACAAAGATAGTCTGGATGTCGGCGGCATTTCCCCACAACAGAATACCGTACGACATTACACTAATTACGATTTTTCTAACAGCATATGCTGCGGAGCTTAGCTTTTTTGACAATTTATCTATATGTTGGCCTCATTGTAGCTTAGCATCCAAAGTAAAGCCTATGAATACTGTTGATAAGGCCTGGAATATAGTTGTTATTGTTTGCTAATATAATAAACATGCAACTTTAAGTACAGTTTCGATAAAAACATCTTCTCAATCGTAACTTAAATCTATTTTAACAATACCTGACTAAATAAGTTTGTATTCATGTCACGATGTCACTAAAAACGATTAAGTTTTTATCGATACTCATGACGTCACCGCTTTGTCAAGCCCTAGCGTAAACAAACAATTTACTCTTTTACATAATATTTTCGCCAATTTTGTTTATATATACGAAATATACTTATATAAAACATTGGTAATCAATATACTATTGTAAGACTGTTTTTCTGAGCCGATTACTAGCAGAAATTCGTCAAAATATGGTTCAAAACAATCCAAGGACAAAATTGTATTTACCTGTGAAACGTGTATTTATTGGGGTTATTTCGTCTTGTAACGTCACATTCACTCACAGAACAAGTCACCATAATTGTATAATTAATATTATCAATTTAAATCTAAAGATTATTATTTAAATGCAAGAAATTCACCGCGGCGTAAAACAGATTGTCCGCTAGGGGTACTTATTTGCGAAAAAAATGACATATCGGTACGTCATTCACTCTCTCTTTTTCTCTTGGGCGGTTTGTTCTTGATTAGGATTTCTCGCTCGCACGCTTCGTGTATCTTTTTGCGTAGCAAAAAAAATTCTAAATCTATGCAATAAACAAACGGACGCGACTTCATCGACATCACAACGACAACTTCTCAAGACCAATTCGAGCATGAAATAACCGAAGTCGTTTCAATCCGCAACATAAAGGAAGCCTCCATGATTAACATAATACCAACAACGAAATACATAGCCTTGAACTTGATGATACCTCTGGATCAACAACATCTTTCAACATGCACACAAGTAAATACAAATCAGCTGCTGCTATGCAACCTTGACTTACCTATAATGCAAAACAGCCACAAAAATCGAAGCAGGCATAATAAATAATCGAGGAGTATCAAACTGCCGCACTGAGGGATCAAGTTGCAGCTATGAATGGACGAAGTTACACATCAATGGGACTTGGATGTTTACGTGTTGCGAGGAATGCACCATGCACATTTTCTGGCCAGCTGGAATTACGTCACAGACACTACGTAATACAGACACGAAATCACCTTAGAGACAGGTTGCATGATGCGTCGCGGCGATAAACACCTGATTCATTCGCACTAAAATATAATAAACATGGAAATAGAAACACATGAATAATAATCTGCCCAGAAAAGAACAAATTAAGGCAGATACACAGACAATAGAAGAGGTCATCGGACATCGGCAGCAACAAGATGGATCGCGAAACATCACCAAGACCAGTCAGCGGCGAACGTAGTACCTACCAAGAACTTTCTTTACAAACTTTACTTACTTTTTAATAATGCATTTCTGCTTATTATTTGTTTTTTTTTTATAGTTGGCAGGATGTAAGAGCATCGCCACATGATTTGTATTATTTTAGTTTTTACCTGAACAAGCATTTGGTAATACACCGATTACTTGTGTACATTAGCTGACTAGGCTATCGCGCCCACCACTAGTGACCTACATAACATATTATATAATTTAATGTTTTTAATAATAAACTGTCAATCATTTACGGACACATAACAGTGATTTTATTTCCTGTACCACATCCCGTGTGATTCGTCCACCTACATACTACATCTCAGTGTACGGTGTTACTGCCCGTACAGGGAGCCCCACTTAAATATTTATTATATTCTGTTTTTAGTATTTGTTGTTATAGCGGCAACAGAAATACATCATCTGTGAAAATTTCAACTGTCTAGCTATCACGGTTCGTGAGATACAGCCTGGTGACAGACGGACGGACAGACAGACAGACAGACGGATCGCGGAGTCTTAGTAATAGGGTCCCGTTCTTATCCTTTGGGTACGGAACCCTAAAAAACAAAACGATAATAGTTGAAAAGTTTTAGGAGAAATTAAATACGATCAAATGTTTTTCAAACTTATGATAGGTAACAGATTTAGGTTAATATTTTAGGCGAATATTTTTTCCCCTCCCTGATTTCGCGGTTATTAAAAAAAATATAGAAACGTATTAACACTTTTAACAAAAAATCTGTTGGGAAACAAGGGCAAAGAGGCTCGCATTTTTTTTAATAAATGCACAGTATTATCACTAAGATTAATAATGAATAATATTTTACACGAAAAATATTTTGGGGGCTGAGTCACCCGCGTCCGTAGGAGAGTTACCCCTATTGTTGTTACCCTACACGTGGTCCCCTGGTGGTGCTAATCAGGTGACACTTACTGGTGGTAGGCTTCGGCCGAAGGCTTGTGACCACCCACCGGGCAAAGACGTACCGCCAAGCGGCCTAGCCGTGTTCCGGTACGATGCTCGGTGTAGCCACTAGAGGAGTTGGGTCGAGATAGTTGTTCCACTGCATGCTGACCAGTCTGACTCGCGCTGTTTTGGGCGTATCGGGAGACTAGTTGCGGAGGGTAGCGGGATCCGAGGCACGGTGTGCCGCTGGCCGACCGCAGGTAGTTGGGGGCCCAAGTAGTATGCCAGCCACACACGAAAGGCTGCCCCGCCAACTGTCAAAAAATCCCGGCATGCGCCATCGTGCTGGTTGGCGACCAGATGGGAGGGCACGATTGACATCTCCGGGGGGGCTCGGGCGTCCCCGCAGTCTCCGGACTAGTGCCCCAATGATGGCGTCCTTTCAGTGCGTGTCTGTAGGTTAGTAGCGTGGAACCTCATCTCACTTCCTTCTCCTCTCTTTTCACTCTTTTGACTCTTTGAATGCCAGGTACTAAAAAGAAAACTGGAGTAAAACAGCGGCTGCACCCCCTCCCCCACAAAGTGCACCTCACTAATATTAGAGGTCTGCACTCCAATCTCACCTCAGTCCACCATCACCTGGAGACTGAAAAGCCAGTACTGTTTTTCCTTACGGAGACGCAGATAGGAAGTCCGTCTGACGTGTCGTACTTATCTTACCCAGGGTTTACCCTGGAGCACAATTTCAAACCACGCGCGGGTGTATGCATGTATGCCCGAGACGACACTTGCTATCGCCGTCTCCGTAACCTTGAAGACTCCAGGTTCTCAGTGCTGTGGGCTCTGGTGGACACAGCGCTGGATAAGATTATCTACGCCTGTGTCTACCGCTCGCACAGCGGAGATCAGGAGACAACCAGGCTCACAGAGTACCTCAGTGAGGCGGCCGATGCGGCACAGCAACGGTACCCTTCCGCCCAATTAGTGCTACTGGGGGACTTTAATGCCCACCACCAGGAGTGGCTCTTCCCATACCAGTGCACTGATCATGCTGGACGAGAGACGCGCAAACTTGCGCTAGCGTTAAATCTCACCCAGCTGGTCCAGGGGGCAACGAGGGTGCCAGATGTCGATTCGCACACAGCCAATTGCTTGGACCTTCTGCTGACAACAGATCCAGACCGATACTCAGTGTCGATATCTTCACCGTTGGGTAGTTCCGACCACTCTCTGGTGAAGTCTGTGTCCGTCTACTCCCCGCCCGATACCAGCCTAAGAGGCACCCGGCGGGTATAGCGGTACAGGTCAGCAGATTGGGATGGGATGCGATCTTTTTTCGCATGCTATCCTTGGCTGCCCACTTGCTTCTCTTCGGACGATCCATCGTCATGCGCTGACGCTGTGACTGATGTGTTGCGTCAGGGGATGGAGTACTATATTCCATTATCTGACGTAGCAATATCCAACGTCAACCG
The DNA here is from genome assembly GCA_948252205.1 of Orthosia incerta. Taxonomy (NCBI): domain Eukaryota; kingdom Metazoa; phylum Arthropoda; class Insecta; order Lepidoptera; family Noctuidae; genus Orthosia; species Orthosia incerta. The sequence goes on along the minus strand of OX411766.1, from coordinate 14,624,056 downwards.
ACCATGGTTTGGGGCCGAGTGTTACCACACCAACGCGGTTAGGCATGGGTCGTCGCTAGAACGCGCAAGGCAAATGACGTGAGTCAGAAGAAGATTTCTCTAAGGGAACTGTTTAAGGACATTAACATCATGACGGTTCCTTGTCAATATATTTATGAAAACATCATGTACGTAAGAAAGAATTTACATCTTTTTAGTAAAAACGGCGACAGACATAATTATGTTACTAGAAATAGGGACCAATTAGTTCAACCAGGTTTCAGACTGGCTAAAGTAGCCTCATCTTTCATGGGGTACTGTACAAAATGTTACAATAAAATTCCTCCCCACATTCTTGAACTGAATGAGACGAAGTTTAAAACTTGTATAAAACGCACACTATGCAGGCTGGCATATTATAAGTTGGGGGATTACATCAATGATAAAAATGCTTGGCTAAATGCTAGTCCTGCTCCACAGCCACTAGGGCGCAAAAACTAGTGATATGCAGAACATTATTGTTTTGAATTATTGTTGAACCTTCTGAAGACTGTATAAATATATTTGTATTGTATAAACTCAATTTCATTCATCAAGGTATGTACTTATGTACCTAAATATTGTAACAAGTTTTTTTTTTTTTTTAAAGTGTAAGTATGGAGTTTCTTGTGCATTCTTCTCCATTACAAGCTACTTTCCGAATGCACGGTAGAATCAACTATTATTATTTGTAAAATGTAACGTTCAAAAGTGCCGCTTGGTGGCCTACTTGAAATGAAATATCTTTGTCTTTGAGAGAGCCTTCAACACGGCTGCCAAGTCCTGCAAAAAGGTGATGCGAAGAGCACGGTTTGACCACATTAGCAGAATCGGGAACAAACTTGCTTCATATCCAGCGGGTAGCAAAGCGTTTTGGTCCCTGGCTAAGTCGGTCGAATCAAATTTCTGTCGCTCCTCACACTACCACCACTGCTGAAACCTGACGGGTCACTGGCCCACTCTGCTGAGGAGAAGGCAAACTTGTTTGCTTCCCTTTTTGCGGAATCTTCGCATCTGAATTCTGATGGATGTGTGACGAGTATGTCAGACATCCGCATCCATCAAAAGGACGTCCGTAGGGTTCTGCGTAGCCTCGATGTGAACAAAGCGAGTGGCCCCGACGGGATACCAGCAATTGTACTTAAAACCTGTGCGCCTGAATTGTCTCCGATCTTGACACGCCTGTATCGCCTTTCGATAGAGACTGGAAAAGTGCCGAAGGCTTGGAAGCAAGCCAACGTACAGCCCGTGCCCAAGAAGGGCAGTAGAGCTGACCCGGCCAACTACAGACCCATATCTGTAACGTCCATCCTCTGTAAGAGTATGGAACGTGTACTCAACGGTAAGCTCCTGGCATACCTAGAAGCGAACGACATCCTCAGTGACCGCCAATACGGCTTCCGCCGAAATCGGTCCACTGGGGATCTTCTAGCGTATGCCATTCACATCTGGAGTGAGGCCATTGAGAGACACGGGGAAGCGCTAGCCGTCTCCCTCGACATCTCGAAGGCTTTCGACAGGATCTGGCACGAAAGCCTCATTGGTAAGCTTCCTTCCTTCGGTCTGCCTAGTGGTCTGTGTGATTGGATAGGGGACTTCCTGAGGGATCGCTCCATCCGAGTGGTTATCGACGGCTGCTCGTCCGGTCAGTTAGATATCAACGCCGGAGTCCCTCAGGGGTCAGTGCTCTCGGCAACATTATTCTTGCTGCACATTAATGATTTGCTAAAACCCGGCACCTTTGGGTACGCAGACGACAGCACTGTTGCTGAGAGATACGTGTCCAGCGCACGGGCTACTGGGCCTTAGATTCGGTCTCTCCTCCCGGACCATGGTTTAACGCTTGAACCTGTCTTTGAAGGCGGTCTCCGAATGGGGTGATGCCAATTTGGCCAGTTTCAATGCTGCGAAGACCCAGGCGTGTCTTTTTTCCGCTAAAAAGAGCCAATTCCTCCCGGCTCCTTCTTTCCGTGGTGTAACCGTGCCGATAACGGACCATCTCGAACTTCTCGGTGTTACGTTGACATCAACCCTCAACTTCGGTCCATTCGTTGAGGCGAAAGCTCAGTTAGCTGCAAAACAGTTGGGGATTCTTGCTAAGGTGAGACGGTACTTCACGCCTGAACAGCTGCTCAACTTGTATAAAGCGCAAGTTCGATCATGCATGAAGTACTGCTCTCACCTCTGGGATGGATCTGCCAAATACCAGCTTGATGCACTTGAGTCGATCGACAGACGGGCCAAAAGGCTTATTGGCAACGATGCACTGGTCGCCTCAAAGCTCCAGAGCCTCGAACATCGACGCCGAGTTGCCAGCCTGTCGGTTTTTTATCGGTTACATTTCGGGGAGTGTGCGACGGAACTGCACAATTTGATTCCGCCTAGCCATCATCCATCATCGGACTACATGACGTACAGCCATGCGCCATCGGTACATGGTGGACATCCCTCCCATACGCACAAAGCGTTTTGATAATACTTTCATTGTGCGTACGGCTAAGTGGTCTTTGTTCCCTGATAGCTACAACCTTGGGGTCTTTAAGTCAAGAGTGAATAGGTTTCTTCTAGGCAAGCGTGCTTCACCGTAGACCACGTCATCGCTTAACATCAGGCGAGATAGTGGTCAAACGCGAGCCTATAGATTATTAATAAAAATAAAAAAAATGAAAGAAACTTCACCGATTAGTGTACGTGTGAGAGCCAATTAGGGCGTGCAAAACCGGTTTTCCGGTTTTGCTAATAACCGGAAACCGTGCAATATTTATAATTTTTTTAATTCCGGGGTTGAGAGTCAAAACCGGAGTTACCTCCGGTTTTCCCGTTGTTTAATTACATTTTGATTTAAATCAACTTTTTTTCGAACGCACTCAATAAATATTCAATTTAGAGTTATCAAATATATCTGAACGCAACCTATACCCACTTAAACTCCTCCCTCCGCGACCACCGCACCCGTGACGGGACTCCTGCGACCAGCGTCCCGCCTGCCTGCGTTGTTGCCCAAATACACTTGCCGGGAGTGCACGTGCGTGCGTGCAAGAAACTTGATGAACAAAACAGTGGTTTGAGCTTCAAACTAGCGATGAACTTGAGAAGTCGTATCAAGCAAAGGCGTCTTCTGTTAGCAGGTGTCTTGCACTATTTGCACAATTGGGAAGACTTCTCCACACAAAATGACGATGATACATTTCCCAAATCCAATGGCGCAATATATCAATATAATATATGGTGGGATATATCTGATACTATTACAAACTTATTGCAGCAGCCAAAATATAAGCCCAAGGACTCTGATACCATTCCCGTAGTTTTCTCCGAGCGGTCCGTGCCATCACTGCCATCGTTATCGTCAACATCTGACGCTGAAGTTGTAGCTTATGAGCTAACTCTTCAAGAGCAGCTTGAAAAGGAATTTTATAAATGCTGGTAAAACCCCAAGAATCGGCCTGATTTCGACCCTGCAGGGTTTCTCAAGGTAGAGCAAGCCATGTATGAAAGCGGAAAGTATCGGGTTGTGTATCTCAAAAAAAGCTTACAATTATTTGATGTGTGTACTACCAACAAAGTAAGTGTCGAGAGTGAGACGGCCTTTTCGAGTGCTGGGTACTTTTGCAACAAAATAAGAAGTACGCTATCTGATGCACTTTTATTCTTAAGAACACATTATCAAGAACAGCGGTCTCTTGGGAGAAAAATATTATTGTTTATTTAAATTAGTGTACGGTACACAGTTGATTTGATCTCGTTTTATAGTATATTATATGAAAATAGTCAAATGTGAATATTATGAATCCCATAATAATGTTGCTACTGTTGCTAGTAGTTCGTAATTAAATAGCTCGAGATTCAAGAAATTGAGACGTATAGTAATTGTGGTTGTGTTTAGTATCTTAAGATGATGAATGTGTTTTGTACGTTTAATATATATTATTCTTTATAACAGAATTGTTAGGTACCTACTAAAGGTACCACAAACTTACTTGATTTGATCTCAGTTAGTTAATCTTTATATTATTTTAAGCTCATGTTATCCAAACTATTAATATTGACTACTTGGTATTGGTAGGCATAGGCATAAATGGTTGATTAAAAAAGGTATAGGCTAAAATTTGTTTTAAATGTAGATTTCTTGTTAAAATTGACCTATAAAAAAAAAAACTAAAAAAAAATTGCTGACACCGGTTTTCGGTTTTGATGATCTTCCGGTTTTGCACGCCCTAGAGCCAATGCATGCGAAATTGCGAAAAGCGACAATCAATGATCTTAGCATCGCCGGTGATGCTCGAAGCGGTAGGCACTAATCTCATGCCTTTTTTATTTTTGTTTGGCGGGGGAAACCTTCAAAAGGCGCCTGGACTTTTGGGGAAAGACCAAGGAGTATGAGCTTTCTACCCCACTAAAACCATCCCGGTGATCACTGCAGAACTTGGAAGAGGCCCCGTTACCTCGTAAAGACCACACCGGAACACCCTGTGTCTGTGCAACGCCTGTTAGGTCACATCCGTGGGGAGACTGAGAGGCGTCTTCCTCGCTGCGCACGGCAGCACGTAATCACTGTGCCACCGTCTTACCTGGAGTCACTTGGTGGGCGGTCAGAGCGCCGGCGACCCCGTAGTCCCGCTTGCCTATGATGCAGGCGGGGTTTCGGCGTTTTAGGCATCGAGGCGGTTGCTTCCCCGATGCCTTCTTCTCCGAGAGGGATCGGCTCTATCACGATCCCGCTCGGCGGCCTCCTTATGGATCATCACGGTCTCACAAAAGGAGGCCATTTCCCATTTTCCCAGTTGAGACCTCTCAACCAGTCCTAGCGACTAAGACCTGCCACTCAGGGCACTCTTCGAGCGTGTGTTGTGCAGAATCAAGGTCGCCTCCACAATGGTGGAAATTAGCCATGGCCTCTCGCCCAATCCTATTCAGGTACTCACCGAAGCAACCATGCCCGGTCAGTACCTGAGTGAGCCTGTAAGAGATGCGCTCCCCTCTTTTCAGCCAGGCTTCGAAGTGCGGCAGGACGGCTTCGACAACGCGCTTGCGCGAGAATTTCGACTTTTGTTGCCGTTCACGCCAGCTTCTTGATCCCCAAAGGGCCACGGACCCAGACGTGCGTGGCCCTGTGGTGAGTTAGTTGAGAGAAGAGAAGCACGTGGACGATGAATCTCACTCATTCTGACGTATTCGGGTGAACAGCCTCCAACCTCGGCAATAACAACTGCCACTTCCTCAGGGGTTACGGCATCGTCAAGGTCCATAACCCTCGCCTCAGCTCGCTTAGTAGGACGTGAAATCCTAACATCGAACTCGGTGAAGACCGCCCGCATACGGCTAGCGAGACTATCCGCCTTGGTAGAAAAGTCGGTGCCAGCGACGATAAGCATCATTCCACCATCGGCAGCCCTCTTCTGGCCGACGCTGTCAATGTATATTATATTCACTTAAAAAAATAGTAATGATTAAATTAAAATAAAATGAATTAAACGGCAAAACATCACTTTTATTGTATGGGAGCCCATACAATAAAAGTGATGTTTTGCCGTTTTTTGCGATAATGGTACGGAACCCTACGTGCGCCAGTCCGACTCGCACTTGGCCGATTTTTTTACTGTAAGGGTTAGTTGTCAAACTAGTCGACCTGTTCGCCTAAGTAAACATTAACTAACTAATACTCACAGTTCGTGTCGTGTTCTTCCACTTCTGTTTTAAACACCGTTATCAACGCATCATATTCAGAATCAGAATGCTGCAGTTGTATATCTTCTACAGCTGAAGGGTCTGGTTTTTCCAGCTCTGTAATTGAAAAATAGTCAAGAGTGAGTCTATTCTCATATAACTTACATTTATAGCCTAAGATCCCACTGCAAAAACCTGCTGGGGATGGTGAAGCTCTGTTTCTAGCTCTGTAAGTGAAAAACAGTCAAGAGTGAATCTATTCTCATGATAATTTACAAGCCTAAGATACCACTGCAAAAACCTGTAGGTATATTTTTATTTTTATCTTAATTTTCATGACTGATAGATACTAAACTTGATAGAAGAATAGATTGCTTTAGGATTTCCAGCAAATACATGCAGATTTTAGCAGTGGGATCTCGGGTTATTATAGGTATAATAATGCTGAAGAGTTTAGTTTTTTTTGTTTGAATGCCAAGGAACTACCACACAAAAAAAAAGGTCAACAATGCAAGCATTTGTACTCAGAAAGTAAGATTTAGTGATGTGGCACTGATGGAGAAGACCGCAGAGGCTCGCTGGAACTCCTTAGTGATAAGTATTTCACGGGTTTAAGATATCTCGAATAGCTAACCGACTATGATGAAGCAAATACTAATAAATAATAGGTACTTATGAAAATGATACCATCGAACTGATCTGATGATGAAGAAAGAATGTAGGCACTGGAACTCCGAAGTATGTATTTTAATAGTGTTTGGGGACTTATTGAAATCGTCGTGCGATGTACTTAGTCAATAAATGATTTTCATGGTAATTTGAGGTACCTACCAAAACTAAATAGAAAAAATAAAACTTTTGAAGAAATTAATCAAACCGACTTCCAAAGCAAAACACTACAAATCGAAAAATAACTTTCTTTTCTGAAGTTAGTGTCGAAAAATATTCGTTTTTATTATCATTTTAATTATATTAACCACAAATTGTGGATTGATCACAGTGAGTGCAGGCAGTCCAAGGAAGCACTTCCCTCTTTGGATGGTCGTTTTACGCAGAAGACCCTACATCTGACGAAACAGCAGTTGCGAGCAGTCACAGCTGTAACGACTGGCCACGGGACTTTTAATAAGCACCTTTTTGTCTTAGGGATTACGGACAGCCCGCTGTGCAGGGCATGCATGGAGGAAGACGAGACAGCAGCGCACCTGTTTCTAAGCTGCCCAGTAATCGCCGGTTACAGGGCCAAATACCTCGGTGAACCAGGTACCGTACAGGAGGTAGTCAGCAACACGAAGGCGCTGTTGGCCTTCCTCGAGGAGTTGGGTTGGATCGAGTGAGAAAGTTGGTAGAAGGTTAATTCCCACCCGTACGCAAAATACGCGCTTAGTCGTGGAGTTGCGGAAAACAGCCCGTTTTAACCTAACCTAACCTACTGGTGCATGATAGAACTGTTTTAAGTTTCGTTGTGGGCAACTTCCCATGCCAGAACCCCAAACTCAAGGTCTACCTACGAACGGGCAATGGAGTGAAGATAGGTATCATTAACGGATCTTGGACTCGGACATTTAGGTTAAAACAATGCTGTAGATATTTTATATAAAATTATCAAAAAGAAAGTTAAATTGAACTGAATTAAATTGAATTGTTTTAAAATATTATATTGAATTAAATGGAACTAAAATATATTGAGGGAGGATGATAAAAAGAGGATTTCGGTAGGTTTTCACTATAAGCGGAATTATACTGTGGGAAAAAGCAATTATTTTTTTATTCTAATAAGCTTACCATCAACTTGAAGTTCCTCCTTAAGCTCAATAATATCAGCTAGTCTTTCAAAATCAGCTGGTAAAACTTCTTTGACACCACGAATTTCTGTTTGACTTTCACCAATTATATTTATGTGCTCCATCGGCGATATAACAAACCCGTTGTTAAATTCCAAGATATCTGGGTTTATTAAAGTGTTTGGCTGTAAAGTGAAGACTCTTGTTAAGATGGCTGACTGATTACATAACATACTTAGACCCCTCCGTACCTCTGGAAAGCATGTTAAGCTGTTGTTCCTGGCTGCCACATATAGCGTATCCTGGAACTTGATGTCTGCGGGGTACGGGGTGGTTGGATAGATACGTAGCAAATATTGTTCTATAGTAAAATCTTGTTTAAATAGGTCATTTTTGTTAATGCCTTGCCTTGCCTTAGCTACAAATGGCCTTAAAAAAAATAAGCCTCAAAGTTACTTTAGTTGACAAAACATTTTTAGTAAAAACTTAAACAGAAGAACAATAAAGTTCTAGTTCTTCATGTAGTATACTGACCATATTACACAGGTAGTCAATTTACAATTATCTAGCTACATCTATAATAACTGGATACAGCTAAATACCAGTATTTTACATGGAACCACTGCCTATCTTAATTTCCTTTGGGAAGTAGTAATATTAGACTTCGAAATTCAACATTGGGATTATGATGAAGACTACCTCACCTCATAATCCTTATTCAGCATCTGAGCAAACAGTTCTTCAGCTTCCAGGCATTTTCTCTGGAAACGGCAGCATTCTTTTAGTTTGGAGCAACAGATGTAACAAACGAGCACCGGTCTCCTGTCTTGAGTTACAAACTGCAACAAAACTTGTCTTGAACTATGTTGTTTCTAAACTAATCTAATAATTGAGTATTTATTGTTTAGAATATTAGGTATTAATAAATTTTTCTGTCTCACTATAAACTTTAGATGTATGTTTGTTAAAGTTTATCTCTGGAAGTACTAATCCAATTATAAAAATTATTTCACTGCAAAGTAACAACTTACTGGCTTTCCAGTCAGCTTCTCATATACTTCAAGCAAGTTCTTGTTGACAACAACGTACATGGTAGCATCCTCCACTAAACACATCCTACACATTTGCAGTCTTTCCATTTTGTCACTGAAAAAAAGAATAATTGAATATTTGAAAAAATAATGAAGTTAAACTTCATTATTTTAAGTGGTAAAATAATTTCACTACAACACTTATAATCAATACCAAAGACAGATAGATATACAACTATAGCATAGAGAATCTTAAACAATATCCAACTAACACACATGGACTTGCAAATAAGTTGGAATTACTAGGTGTGCACCTTAATAATTTTATAGATGAGGGTAAATGGAAGGATGTATTATGCAAAACTCAAACTAAAATTAAAAAGGGCGTTCAATGGAATCTTCACGCAACTAACAATACAATATATACACATATTTTTCACAATAGGAATAGGAATGGTAATGCCATTGTACCTATATTTTTTTTTTTTTTTTTTTACTTTTGACATTTTTTTTTTTTTTATTTTTATTTATCGATAGGCTCGCGTTTGACCACTGACCATGGTAGGAGCTGCGAATTAACAGTCACCGCGCTTGCTTTATTCGTTCCCGCCCCGCGCTTGTGCGTTATAAAAAAGCTCGTTATAATAAAGCGTATAAAATAACGCGTTTAAAATATATAAAACTTATAGCACTAAGCAAGTTATTGTCATATAGCAACTTTGAACACTACTAAACACAACTACCCAGTGAGACGGCAAAGTGCACTACTACTTCTATGATTCACCAGCCGCCACTGACCACCAGTTAATGTCACCTGATTAGCACCACCCGGGGACCACGTGTAGGGTAACAAAAGGGGTACTCACCTACGGACGCGGGTGACTCAGCCCCCTCGTATTTGCTGCATCTCTTTTATACTTATAAAAGAATATATAATACTTAGAAAGAGAGATAGCGCTTATGGAACCTATCGTTTGTGAAGTTTGCGTTTTGTTCTAGTTCGTATGTTTTCGCATTGTTAAAGTATTAAGTTTTGAGTTTGACTTATTCGTTCTCGCATGCAAGTAGACGTTTTTATTCAATACAGTTTATGTGATATCGGTTATTTTGAAATTGATATCGATATGATATGTAACACATATCCGATATAAGTAAGTTACGTTTGGATATATCGGACCCATCCCTACTCTGCGTTTGTTTCTGTTCTGTTGTGTACTATGTCTGTCTGTCATGTCTGACTAGTATATAGTTATCGGAATCTGTGGTCTATGTATGTCGAATAAACTGTGAAATAAAAAATGATTTTTATTGTACTATTCGAAATTACGAATCTACTCCAAAGAGTAAACTAATATATATAGAAAATCTACTCTAAGCTTGGTGACTGGTGTGGTGAAACTACTTCTATATCTTACAATATGTATATTTTATAGTTAGTGCTATTTTGTTCTGTGTGTATGTTACTGTAATAGTACCCTAACTACGGTAAAACCTAAGATTTACCAAGACATAATAATCGCTAACTTCGCGGTTTTACCAGCAATCACAGGGTAAGTCTTACGATTTAACTCAGAGACTGGTAAATGTTGAAGAACTGACTATTTAAGGACAGGGGGTGACCATAAGCTCTTAGAGCGGTATCAATTTGAGATCGAATAAGGGACAGACGCTCTAAGAGCTTATGGTCACCCCCTGATTGATTGGCTTCACCACAGTTGGTATTACCTTTGTTACATGATCTAAACCAAAAAACTACATGATTTTTTATATAACGTTTTCTGTTTTTGTACTTCTTCTTTTCGTTTTTATACTGTATGTCAAAAAATAATCGGGCTAAAATTTCCTTTATGGACCGCGGATTTGGAAGTTCATATTTTTTATGTAGATAGTACTCATAAATATAAAGCTTTTTACAAAGTTTCAAAAAGCGGAGTATCACGGTTTACGAGAAAAAAATATTTTAAATTTCCATACAAATTTTGTTTTGTGCAAATTTTTAGGTTAGATAAATTGTCATGGTAAACGTCAAAGTTCACATTTCACGTTCCGTTGAAGTAGAGATGTATTTTATTCAATTTGAAGTCTATTTTTCACTTAAATATAATTTTATTTTCACTTACTCACATATTTCAATTTGGTGTGTAATTAATGTGCACAATAACCATGGTGAATTATGCAATTGCATTGACTTTTTACACAAAAAAATACGAATTTTTGTTTACACTGTGGAACGGAACGTGAAGCGATGCCGCGCTTTTTCGTATTAGCTGTCACTGGTCGTGTTTTATTTTCACTATGTGAATATCCGAAAATACCCAAAACGGAATCAGAGCACCCCACTTTCCATCAGGTCTTCATCACATTGTTTGGTCATTATGAATTAGTCGAAGAGCGAGCGAAGCGAGCTCGGGAGCTTAGGGCACCCCGACACGGACAGGTTAGGTTCGAAGAGATGACGGGAGGTGATGTGAGCGAGCAAAGCGAGCGAACTCAGCTCCCGTCATCTTCTTCGTGTTAGGTTACTTTAGACCCTTCAGACAGAAATAGATACTTTAGACCGTCGACACTGTTAAATAGTAGTTGTAAAAACTTTAACCATGGATATCTCCTTAACCATGTGGTTTCGTGGGGTGGGGATGGTACAGGGGGGTAGCCCCACTACCCCCTCACTTCCCTACCCCCTTCCCGCCCCAAAAATCGATGAACATTGATGGAAATTTTTATTCTAACCTAAAAACTTTAACCATGGATATCTCCATAACCATGGGGCTCCGCGGGGTGGGGATGGTACAGGGGGGTATCTCCCCCTCCCCCCCCCTGCCCCCTCCCCTCCGCGCGCCTTAAATCCGCGGTCCATAAAGGAAATTTTAACCCAAATCAATCAGTATGTTATTGTCATTATTCCTTAACATAGTGTGTGAAAGACATTATAATTTTGGCCCAGTAAGTGGCAAAGTTTAACCAGTGGCGTTCATCAAGTCCTCCAGAATGCAGGTGTATGGGCCCTTGGAGCACTCTGACAAGATCTATTTTAATATCTGACTTACTGATTTCAATATCCACATAGTTAAACAACCATAACGTTAGACCTAGGTAAAGGCCATAAATTAATGGCTATAGCATATATAGAAGCACTATATATGCTATAGCCATTAATAGCCATAGTAAATGCACTTTTCGCCGTGTTCTACCAATTGAAGGATACAAAATTATTATTACAATTGAAACATATGCAATGTCAAAAGTAAAAAATTAAAAGTTATAGGTACAATGGCATTACCATTCCTATTCCTATTGTGAAAAATATGTGTATATATTGTATTGTTAGTTGCGTGAAGATTCCATTGAACGCCCTTTTTAATTTTAGTTTGAGTTTTGCATAATACATCCTTCCATTTACCCTCATCTATAAAATTATTAAGGTGCACACCTAGTAATTCCAACTTATTTGCAAGTCCATGTGTGTTAGTTGGATATTGTTTAAGATTCTCTATGCTATAGTTGTATATCTATCTGTCTTTGGTATTGATTATAAGTGTTGTAGTGAAATTATTTTACCACTTAAAATAATGAAGTTTAACTTCATTATTTTTTCAAATATTCAATTATTCTTTTTTTCAGTGACAAAATGGAAAGACTGCAAATGTGTAGGATGTGTTTAGTGGAGGATGCTACCATGTACGTTGTTGTCAACAAGAACTTGCTTGAAGTATATGAGAAGCTGACTGGAAAGCCAGTAAGTTGTTACTTTGCAGTGAAATAATTTTTATAATTGGATTAGTACTTCCAGAGATAAACTTTAACAAACATACATCTAAAGTTTATAGTGAGACAGAAAAATTTATTAATACCTAATATTCTAAACAATAAATTTTACTCATATTAGATTAGTTTAGAAACAACATAGTTCAAAACAAGTTTTGTTGCAGTTTGTAACTGAAGACAGGAGACCGGTGCTCGTTTGTTACATCTGTTGCTCCAAACTAAAAAAATGCTGCCGTTTCCAGAGAAAATGCCTGGAAGCTGAAGAACTGTTTGCTCAGATGCTGAATAAGGATTATGAGGTGAGGTAGTCTTCATCATAATCCCAATGTTGAATTTCGAAGTCTAACATTACTACTTCCCAAAGGAAATTAAGATAGGCAGTGGTTCCATGTAAAATACTGGTATTTGGCTGTATCCAGTTATTATGGATGTAGCTAGATATTTGTAAATTGACTACCTGTGTAATATGGTCAGTATACTACATAAAGAACTAGAACTTTATTGTTCTTCTGTTTAAGTTTTTACTAAAAATGTTTTGTCAACTAAAGTAACTTTGAGGCTTATTTTTTTAAGGCCATTTGTACCTAAGGCAAGGCATTAACAAAAATGTCCTATTTAAACAAGATTTTACTATAGAACAATATTTGCTACGTATCTATCCAACCACCCCGTACCCCATAGACATCAAGTTCCAGGATACGCTATATGTGGCAGCCAGGAACAACAGCTTAACATGCTTTCCAGAGGTACGGAGGGGTCTAAGTATGTTATGTAATCAGTCAGCCATCTTAACAAGAGTCTTCACTTTACAGCCAAACACTTTAATAAACCCAGATATCTTGGAATTTAACAACGGGTTTGTTATATCGCCGATGGAGCACATAAATATAATTGGTGAAAGTCAAACAGAAATTCGTGGTGTCAAAGAAGTTTTACCAGCTGATTTTGAAAGACTAGCTGATATTATTGAGCTTAAGGAGGAACTTCAAGTTGATGGTAAGCTTATTAGAATAAAAAAATAATTGCTTTTTCCCACAGTATAATTCCGCTTATAGTGAAAACCTACCAAAATCCTCTTTTTATCATCCTCCCTCAATATATTTTAGTTCCATTTAATTCAATATAATATTTTAAAACAATTCAATTTAATTCAGTTCAATTTAACTTTCTTTTTGATAATTTTACATAAAATATCTACAGCATTGTTTTAACCTAATTGTCCGAGTCCAAGATCCGTTAATGATACCTATCTTCACTCCATTGCCCGTTCGTAGGTAGACCTTGAGTTTGGGGTTCTGGCATAGGAAGTTGCCCACGACAAAACTTAAAACAGTTCTGTCATGCACCAGTAGTTCTATATAGTTTTTTGAAGAAAATAATTAAACCGACTGCCAAAGCAAAACACAAATCGAAAAATAACTTTATTTTCCGAAGTCGGAGTCTTTGTCACCTGTTTGTAATATAATTAAAATGATAATAAAAACGAAAATTTTTCGACACTGAAAAAAAAAGTAATTTTTCGATTTGCAGAGTTTTGCTTTGGAAATCGGTTTAAATAATTTCTTCAAAAGTTTTATTTTTTCTATTTAGTTTTGGTAGGTACCTCAAATTACCATGAAAATCATTTATTGACTAAGTACATCGCACGACGATTCCAATAAGCCCCTAAACACTATTAGGATACATACTTCGGAGTTCCAGTGCCTACCTTCCGTCTTCATCATCAGATCAGTTCGATGGTATCATTTTCATAAGTACCAATTATTTATAAGTATTTGCTTCATCATAGTCGGTTAGCTATTCTAGATATCTTAAACCCGTGAAATACTTATCACTAAGGAGTTCCAGCAAGCCTCTGCGGTCTTCTCCATCATGTCACTTCACCAACTCATACTCTCTGAGTACAAATGCTTGCATTGTTGATTTCGTTTTTGAAGGTTCCTTGGCGTTCAAACAAAAAAAAAAACTCTTCAGCATTATTATACCCATAATAACCCGAGATCCCACTGCTAAAATCTGCATGTATTTGCTGGAAATCCTTCAGCAATCTATTCTTCTATCAAGTATCTATCAGTCATGAAAATTAAGACAAAAATATACCAGCAGGTTTTTGCAGTGGGATCTTAGGCTATAAATGTAAATTATATGAGAATAGATTCACTCTTGACTATTTTTCACTTACAGAGCTGGAAAAACCAGACCCTTCAGCTGTAGAAGATATACAACTGCAGCATTCTGATTCTGAATATGATGTGTTGATAACGGTGTTTAAAACAGAAGTGGAAGAACACGACACGAACTGTGAGTATTAGTAAGTTAATGTTTACTTAGGCGAACAGGTCGACTAGTCTGCACCCTTTTCAGTAGCATAAACACAATATACTACTGCTAAATGTCTCATTACTTGAGTTTTTTCCGTATGACGTCGCCTTAAACAGAAGGGGAAGATTTATAAAACTGATTAGCACTGTTAATACAGAACAGATCAGAGTTTCGGACCAGTAAGGGGAGGAATGAAATACAGCTGCGATGAGAATGCGCTTAGAATAAGAAATGACTGCAAGAAAATTCAATGGAAATCAGTTGTCCTGGTAGGATTGAGGAGCATGTCGTGAGAAAAGTTTTGAGAATGAATTTGGATCGTTAAAGTGTGAGGAAGACCTAAGAAACGGTGAATGAACTTGCGTGAAAGATGACATAGCTATGTGGCAGGCGATCTTTTCCGACACTGACACCATCTAGTTATGCCGTGCACAATCTATATCTATACTAATATTATAAAGCTGAAGAGTTTGTTTGTTTGAACGCGCTAATCTCAGGAACTACTGGTTGGAATTGAAAAATTGATTTTGTGTTGGATAGTCCATTTATCGAGAAAGGTATATAACATCACGCTGCGGCCAATAGGAGCGGAGCATAAATGAAAAATGTTGAAAAAACGGGCAAAATCATTTCTTTTTGAGAGCTTCCGTTGCGTGCGCTGCATAAGCGGTTGAAGTTACGCAACATTCATGTTTGTAGGGTAGGTAGCGTAAGGAGCGTAGGGTAGGGTAGGTAGGTAGCCAGTTGACGGGAGCGAAGCCGCGTGGGACAGCTAGTATATATATAAGAATGAATCCCTATTTCCCTTGGTCACGGCAATACTCGTGAACGGCTGGACCGATTTCGCTAATTCTTTTTTTGTTGTGTTTGTTATTGTTAGGCGAAGATTCTTATGAAAAAAAAAATAAGACAAAAGAAATTGTAGCTTACCTACATAGGTATAGGGTAGGTATGTAGGTAGGTAAAGTAGGGCAGGGTAGGTATGCTAGAGAAGATGAATGTTTGGTGTTTTTATGGCAAAACAAAGTTTTCCGGGACAGCTAGTATTAAATAAAATCGAGGTGTAGGGTTTTTTATGATATTGTTACGAGCTGGGGCTCAGGGAGAAAAAATTCAAACAGCACACTTTAATTAAGCACTCAAACAGTTCTTAATTTTATTATTTATCACTATTTATTATTTGTTTCGCTTTCGATCACTTCGAATCGCATTCAAATCGAAACTGTCCCATGACGGACCCGACCGTCCTTTATATATCACTGGAAATGTCTCTGGATCTTTTTAGACTTCCTTGATGCAAGGTGAACTTTCCAGAATGTTCGCCTGAGAAAAATATATTAGTATAATTTCCGAGAACATTCTAGACGCAAAGAGAACTTGCCAGAATGTGCGGCTAAGAAAGACATTATTTTGACAAACGTTCAAGAAGATAACTTCCGCTTTTCGATACGAGATGGCACTGCTAGCTAGTACTACATTTATTTATTTATTTCAATTCAATTACTCCTTGCACTAACAGTTTTACACTTAGCTGCATTAAATTCTAAGCGGTTGCGGTTGCTCCAGGCTACCTGGCCACAATACATTGTCGATGTCCCGTTGGAGCGCATCACAATCAGCCGAAGTCCCTATGCCCAAGTAAATCTTCAGATCGTCAGCAAACATCAGACACTTCGCCGTCACAATGACCTCCGGCAAGTCATTGACCATGATTAGGAATTGGGTTGGGCCAAAAGTGCTTCCTTGACTCACTCCAGACTGAGTCACATAAGTTTCCAACCACGGAACAGAAAAAACAGTGGAAGTGCAATGTGGCAAAATGACTATGGGAACCGGTGTCGCCAAACTCACACAAATAAACTGATAATCATATAATGCACTACAAATAAGCCGATCGTTTGATTTGTCGTTTTAATTTTAGTCAAAACAAGCATAAGTCACAGATCCTACATCAAGAAATAAATCTTCACACTCTTTAAATAGGATTTATTTTGCGTTACTGCAGAAAGTATTTACGACGTTTTGTAATCTAAAGTCATACTAGATTCTATTGCCATGTAAATTCCGCTACCCGAGCATAGATGGCGGTATTGTCAGTGGTTGCAATTATTATTGAATTGTATCTAAGACATATGTTTATTGACTTAAAATGATACTCGCACCTAATATTTAATAAATAATGTTTGTTTATGCACCATATCTTCCAACCAATTTGTACGCCACTATTTGTGGCTGAACATGCTAGAACCTTTTACCTCATTGTTATCCTGCATGCAATGTATCATGTACACCATGTTTAAACAAATAAAATTTACTTTACTTTACTTTACTTTACGATGTAAGGTTGACATTCGTGTCTTAGGTCGATATCTTCCGCTACTCAACCATTGAAGTAACATTAAATTTTTAACTACATTATAGATATCGATAGATACCAGATTTCTTAATTCGAAAAAAAAAAACCATGTTTGGAGCTCAGTAAAACTGTAGAATGAATGGCGTAGTATTGTGTAAACATAAAATATTCTATGTATAAAAATCTATTACTTTTTGTTAGTCTCGCTAAAACTCAAAAACGGCCTAATAAATCAACTTCTAAAACATTTTCAGAGCATATCGTGTTTGATTTGAATGGCATCCAATTAACTCTAGCCGTTGCATCTATCCATTTCTCTTTGACGCTAGCTTCTTTGGGAAATCTAAAAATCAGAAGGATTTTTCATTTAGTGATTTCAAGAAATTGCTGCATAAACAATCATTGTAATAATTATTATGCATGCAATACAGCATACTTCCATTTTTTTTTGGAAATATTTAATCCACCTAATATAAAAGAATATATAGGTGCCTATTTTCTTTTATCGATATCTATCTATAAAATCAATACCCGACCCGACTACATCCCTAATTGAGTAGCGAAGAACTTTCGAGAACGAAATAGTGAACACATTCAATCCAAAATAAACTTTATTTTAATCGCGTAAAGCTGATTTTAACTAGACGTTTTATTAAATTATTGGTAAATTTAAATTTATTATATACTTTATTGTACACCACAAAAAAACCGGCCAAGTGCGAGTCGGACTCGCGCACGAGGTTTCCGTACCATTATCGCAAAAAACGGCAAAAAAATCACGTTTGTTGTATGGGAGACCCCTCAATTTATTTTATTTTAATTTAATAATTATTATTTTTTGAAGTGAATATACAACTAAATATTCCGTGAATATTTCAAGCGTCTACCTGTTGCCGTTATTAATATCGAGCAAAAAACGGCAAAAAAATCACGTTTGTTGTATGGGAGCCCCTCTTAAATATGTATTTTCTTCTGTTTTTAGTATTTGTTGTTATAGCGGCAACAGAAATACATCATCTCTGAAAATTTCAACAGTCTAGCTATCACGGTTCACGAGATACAGCCTGGTGACAGACAGACAGACGGATCGCTGAGTCTTAGTAATAGGGTCCCGTTTTTACCCTTTGGGTACGGAACCCTAAAAATATACAGGACAAACATTCACAATAACAAGTGTACAATGGGCGGTCTTATCGCACTAGGCAATCTAAGATATCTATGAATCTATGAATTTACTAAGATTTTATTAGAAAACAAATAAAATCGTTATTACCGATGATACGAAACAACTCCATTTTTAAGATTGTTTCTCCTACTATGATTTTTGCACTCCAAAATGGAACAAAACGGCATAGTTACGGAAAACTAAATTTTTCGCGAGACTAGCAACTCGACGCGGTGTTAGAACACGACTGGAATCAGTTTTGCGTGGATGTGCTTATTAGTGACACGCGTGCCACGCCTACTTTGCACTTCCACTGTTTTTTCTGTTCCGTGTTTCCAACCGATACCCGGCAAGTTGAAGTTGCCTACGATTACGAAAATAACTACAGAATAATTTTAAGAGTTTAGGCGTAAATCCTAAGGCTGAAAACTTATGTAATAGCACGTCATTATGAACACGGTCAAAAGCCTTGAAATCGAAGTACGCTGCGTCCACCTGTTTCCAATCGTCTATCTCCGAGTCAGCATAATCAACAAAATTTACCAGGTTGGTTGCGGTTGACCTACCGGCCCTGAATCCATGCTGACACTCGCTTAGTAGCGGTCTGATCTGTCTGGTTATGTGTCGGTTCAAGATAGATTCGAACAACTTGCCGAAGGCCGACAGGACAGCAATAGGCCTGTAGTTTGAGACGTGCGACCTTGAGCCATTCTTGTGTATGGGAGTCACACGAGAAAGTTTCCATAGCGAAGGATAAGTAGCACTTTCAACAGCGCGATTAAAATAAATAATAGAGGTACCATAAACAACCTTATTCAGTCCTTCACGATGAACGGAGGAATACCATCTGGCCCGGTAGATGATTGCGGTTTCAAGCGCTTGACAGCTAGCAGCAAATCATTACCGCTTATGCTGTCCAGTGCGATGCGGGATGATGATACAATGGACTCCTTTCGTGAGATAGGACGGGCCTATCAGGTAGAAATACCGACTCAAAATAGCTTCCAAAAGCATTTACGGCGTCTAAGCCAGTTGCCCTCCTATTCGTATTCACTGCAGTTTTGTCTGGGTGAGCGCTGATCCCTAACAGAAGACAAGAAACTTTTTGGTCCCTCCTTATAATACATAGTTTCCTTCCTCTCGTACATAGATGGTGCTACCAGGCCGCCATCACTCTGCGTGTAGGCATGAGATTAGTGGGGAGAGCTCTGTGTGTACGCTTTTGCGGTTGCATAACGACAAGCTTTGCTTGGTAGCTTAGATGCAGGCCTACCTTGCCTTCTCCTTCAAAGGCGGCAAGGTGGCGTGGTCTTGAGGGAGAGCGCTACAGTCGTGTAGATCCTCAAGACAAGTCTGGTGGTTTTCCTTCACGAGGTTGCCACCCTGTTATTTGTCTAATTCCTTAAGAATTAGACTTAACAAAAACCACCGGGCGAACTAACGTAGGGGTGGCGAGGTCATGCCCCTGGGTGTCCATCATCGAACAAGATAGGTGGTTCGTTGATAGTAATGACCTCCCGCGTGTTTGTGCCGTGCGCGGGGACCCCTTCGTGTGGGGGGGAAGGAATCCTGGTGGTTGAGTGGAGCAGGTTGCACACAACACATCACTTTGGTCCGGATTACCTCTCACACGGGAGGTCGTGGGGTAGCTACCCACGATTAATCGGCTGAGGCATCCTATAAGCGGGCTGTCATGCGAGGGTCGGTTTAGTGAGGGGAGACGGGGGGCAGCCGGCAAAACCAAACGAACCAATCCAATTGGTGGAGGAGGAAAGTGTGAGCCATCCATCTTTCCCAGCACATCACGTACCACGCAGATGTGCTGGGAAAAGACCCCAGCGACTCCGCATTACCGGGAAAAACACAGAAGTTGCCAAAGGCAAGAGATAGTCGTGCACAATTTGTGCGCCCGCCTACCCTGATTGCCGACGAGGTGGCCAGTGATACTGGCGAGTCTTCCTGCAAATGTCACACTCCTCTGAAACTTCGATAAGATTGAATAGAGCTCGAGGGCGCAAGCGTATGCAGGCACCGAGGAACAAGGAGTCGATCACTATCGGTAAGAGGTCTGCTAACTGCTAAGCCTAGCCTTAGCATACCGCTGACTGACGACGGGGACAACAGGACGAAGATTCCGAGCCTGCGAGTCCCCCTGCTAAGCAAGCAAAGATTAGAGAAACAGCAAAACAAAATCTGTCCGAACCAGAGATATTGGCTAAAACGTCCCGCTGGACCTTTCCCATCGGATGAGTTAGAGGCCTAGTTTCCACGTTCTATCGTCCTTGAAATCGGGGGCATGGTAGACGCCAAACTGGCCGCTATGGAGAGGAGATTGCCTCCCGAGAAGCCGCTGCATCATAGGCAAGCGGGACTACGGGGTCGCGGGCGCTCTGACCGCCCACCAAGTGACTCCAGGTAAGACGGTAGCACAGTGATTACGTGCTGCCGTGCGCAGCGAGGAAGACACCTCTCAGTCTCCCCACGGATGTGACCTAACAGGCGTTGCACAGACACAGGGGGTCCGGTGTGGTCTTTACGAGGTAACGGGGCCTCTTCCAAGTGCTGCAGTGATCACCGGGATGGTTTTAGTGGGGTAGAAAGCCCACACTCCTTGGTCTTTCCCCAAAAGTCCACGCGCCTTTTGAAGGTTTCCCCCGACAAACAAAAATAAAAAAGGCATGAGATTAGTGCCTACCGCTTCGAGCATCGCCGGCGATGCTAAGATCATTGATTGTCGCTTTTCGCAATTTCGCATGCATTGGCTCGCACACGTACACTAATCGGTGAAGATTCTTTCTAATTATTTTTCGTGTAAAATATTATTAATTATTAATCTTAGTGATAATACTGTGCATTTATAAAAAAAAATGCGAGCCTCTTTGCCCTTGTTTCCCAACAGATTTTTTGTTAAAAGTGTTAATACGTTTCTATATTTTTTTTAATAACCGCGAAATCAGGGAGGGGAAAAAATATTCGCCTAAAATATTAACCTAAATCGGTTACCTATCATAAGTTTGAAAAACATTTGATCGTATTTAATTTCTCCTAAAACTTTTCAACTATTATCGTTTTGTTTTTTAGGGTTCCGTACCCAAAGGATAAGAACGGGACCCTATTACTAAGACTCCGCGATCCGTCTGTCACCAGGCTGTATCTCACGAACCGTGATAGCTAGACAGTTGAAATTTTCACAGATGATGTATTTCTGTTTCCGCTATAACAACAAATAAATAAATAAAAACAGAATAAAATTAATATTTAAGTGGGGCTCCCATACAATAAACGTGTTTCTTTTGCAGTTTTATGCGATAATGGTACGGAACCTTTCGTGCGCGAGTCCGACTCGCACTTATCCGGTTTTTTTTACTTCATCGAAGTCACGTCTGCCACTGTCTCAGTTGACCTATTATCAATTCGACTTTTTTCGTTACTCCGACGTTTCACTTGGTCGATAAACTTTTTACCGAAGTTAAACTTAGCCGAAATAACATTTGGTCGAAATATTTATTTTTTAACGCATATCAAAATACTAAGTGAGAGAGAAACAGTGCGCGAATCACCTTACATCACATCATCAGCCTATTAATGTTCCCACTGCTGAGACACAGGCCTCCTCTCTGTGAGAGGGAAACAAATGCGATTTGAAAAAAGAAATTGTCGACGGAGCCCCGTTCTGCGGGGCTCTTATTTCTGTCTACAGGGTCTAAAATAACCTAGTAGGTGCCCTAAATTACCGAGCTCGCTTCGCTCGCTCTTGAACAAATTCTTTGAAATAGTTAATTAATAAAAATGTCTAATGCATGACAGCTATTAATAAATCATTTGCCAGAAAATTCGAAATAAATACGTAAACACAGACAAGACTGCGTGAAGTCGATTTTGCAGCGATTCGTTTCGGTCACTACATTTTGTAGCACAACATATTGACTTTTTATGTCACTATTTCAATTTTAAATTGAAAATGCTACCAAGTAACCGGCTATATATTTGTGAATAAATAATATTCCCTATAATGTTGTTTCAGTTTGGTGAAAATATGGCAAAACAAAAAAAGTTCAAAAGAGGCTTCGGTCAAAAGCAAAAAAATATTTTGTAAATCGACGAAAAGTAGTTCGGTAAAATAATACATATGCCAAATGATACTTCGATGATCTGAAAATATGTCAAATAAAGCATATAGCAAAAAAGACGTCGGTCAATAGTTTTCGATAAAATGAAACTCGATAAAAAAAAATACGGAAATGTGATCGGTTCCCATCTAAAACATGTATGAGTCCTATGTTTATGTATATATTCCTGCTAATTACTTTAAACATATGAAAGAATTGTTGTAATTATTAAAGATCGAGACTTTTATTTATTTTATGTTCGTAAGTAAGTGTGTCCGCGGCTGCATCAAAGCCACGCATCCGTACATATCCGCACATATTTTCGTTCGAAGTGGACGCGGCGACGTGATTATCGCGTAGGTTTTTTTGCAATTTCTTCGAGTGTGAAGTATCTGTTAGTAACTATTAAGTAATCTGTGGCGCTACCTAGTCTTGTAACAATATGATCAACAACCATTCAAACCTATTTTCTTTTAATCCTACTTCGAATTTGGTACTTACTTTATTTAATTTTTCAGGGGCGCCCGTTGCGAAGAAACCAAAACTACGATTACAAAAAACAAAACTAAGAGATACTAAAGAAGAGCAAAAGAAAAATGAACAAACAGGCTCGAAAGTTATGAATTTCAAAGACCCTTTAAATTATACAAAACCTAGAGTTAATAATACTATTTATAATAGTAAAAGTGTAAATAATACAACTTTAGATAAAAAAATCTGTAAAAATGGTAATGAAGATGATATCAGATGTAAATTAACGAACAAAGGTAAAGACAGTGACGATATCAATAGACATCGAAAACCAAGTGTCAAAGGAAAACCTTACAAATGTGAAGTATGTCATTGTAGTTTTAATCATAAAAACGAATTAATCACACATATTCGTATACACAATGGTGAAAAACCTTACAAATGTGAAGTATGTCATCGGAGTTTTAATAACAAAAACAATTTCACCACACATATTCGTATACACACTGCTGAAAATCCTTACAAATGTGAAGTATGTCATCGTAGTTTTAATCAAAAATCCCATTTAACCACACATATTCTTATACACACTGGTGAAAAACCATACAAATGTGAAGTATGTCATCGTAGTTTTAATCAAAAATCCCATTTAAACAGACATATTCTTATACACACTGGTGAAAAACCATACAAATGTGAAGTATGTCATCGTAGTTTTAAGCAAAAATCCCATTTAACCACACATATTCTTATACACACTGGTGAAAAACCTTACAAATGTAAAGTATGTCATCTTAGTTTTAATAGAAAAAATTATTTAACGACACATATTCGTATACACACTGGTGAAAAACCTTACAAATGTTAAGTATGTCATCTTAGTTTTACTAGAAAAAATCATTTAACGACACATATTCGTATACACACTGGTGAAAAACCTTACAAATGTGAAGTATTTCATCGTAGTTTTAGTAGAAAAAGTAATTTAACGACACATATTCAAATACACTAATGAGAAACCTTATAAATGTAAAGTATGTCCGTACAGATGTAGTGAAAACGCTAATTTAACAAAACACATTCGTAGACACCACACTAAAAAGCCTTAAAAGTGTATCAACACCATTATTTTGAATTTACATGAATTTTTTGTTACGAGAATAACTATCTATATAGTTTATTCTAGAATAGTGTACTCTGATGGCGCGCGGCCCCCTCCGTCTCCTGTTGGATGTGGGATGAGTATGTTGGATATTCGCATCCATCAGAGGGAGGTCTGTAGGGTGTTGCGTAACCTTGACGTGAACAAAGCTAGTGGCCCCGAAGGGATACCGGCAATTGTACTGAAAACTTGTGCGCCTGAATTGTCTCCGATCCTGACACGCCTATATCGCCTTTCATTAGTGACTGGAAAGGTGCCGAAGGCTTGGAAGCAAGCTAACGTTCAGCCAGCCCCTAAAAAGGGTAGTCGGGCTGACCCGGCCAACTACAGACCCATCTCGGTACCGTCCATCATCTGTAAGAGTATGGAACGTGTGCTGAACAATAAGCTTCTGGCATACCTAGAAGACAACGACATCCTCAGTGACCGCCAATACGGCTACAGCCGAAATCGGTCAACTGGGGATCTTCTAGCGTATGCCATTCACGTCTGGAGTGAGGCCATCGAGAGGCACGGGGAAAAAGCCTTCGAGATGTCAAGGGAGACAGCAAGCGCCCCTTGACATCTCGAAGGCTTTTGACAGGTTATCGATGGCTGCTCGTCCGGTCAGTTGGGCACACGGTTGGCGCAGTGGTTGAGCGATTGATTGCTGCGCTGCGTGTCGCGGGTTCGATTCCCGCACGGAACAAATATTTGTATGACCTACAGATAGTTGTTCCGGCTCTGGGTGTTGTGTATGTGAGTTTATATGTTTGTAAACGCACCCACGATACAGGAAGAAATTCCTAGTGTGGGGCAAGATTTAAGATGTCTCTCTTTTCATATGCATCTCTTGGTTAGTTAAAAAGAGACAAAACGCTATTTGACATGCGTGTGTCGATATTATAGATATTTGTATAACTATTTTTCATATAGTAGATTATGCCGTCTCCACAGTTTTCCTACCTCATTGGGTTAAACTTATCTACACACACTGGCAAAATTAGCGGAACAAGAAAAAAATATCGCAAAACGGTTCAAAAACAGATTTTACCGTTACAGGCTCGTTTTTCTTTTGTTTTATTATAAAACCAATTATGACAAATTGATAATAACAATTGAACATCACCTTTCATGCGATTGTTTAAACTTTATTCGAACTTATAATTTTGAGAGAATTTCGCTTATTGCCACTTTATGGATATGTTTTAAAATTTCGAAAAAAAATCATTAACATACTGAATGATTCGTTTTATTTTTAACGTTTAGATCTTTTTCGAAGTTAAGGACGCCATTGTGGCCAACTTAATCCAAACTGAAAGTGCCAGGGCACTTGAGATGAGGAGAAATGATCAAACCTACAGATGATGTGCATAATTCATCGTTTACCTGTTTCAACCATTTATTACAGTTTTCAATGATTCAGAGAGACTAATGTTTTTGTGAGGAAATCAGGACAAGCCAGAAAACCCGTACTTCTAACAGGAATTATCGTTTCATTCAGCTTCGCGTTCGCAAAAACCTGCGTTTAAAGGCCGTGCATGCCAGAAATGAGCAGGAGGAAGTTCTAGGTGCAACAGTAAGTGAGCTTTCGATACGAAGGAGGTTGAAGGAAGCTGTTTTTGGTTCGTTCGTGCCCGCCAGAGGTCCATAACTTGAGGCACTCTCCTTAGAAACAGTGTTAGTTTTAGAAAAGATCGACTTTGGCCAACGGACTAATGTAGGTAGTACAAAATTCTTTAATGATGAGTGTGGAAGTAATTTAAATGGAAATGACAGATTGTATTCAATGTTTTATCATGAACAAGAACAACAAAATCTGTAATTTTTTAAAAATACTGTGTCATATGGTAGAGGAACAATATTGGATTCAGGTAGGATATGTTTTGGAGCTCGTATGTACTTTGAGGTAATCGATAGAGAATATCTTATTAAAGATCGCTGTAGAAGTGTTATTTAGGAATAAAATGTGATATCATTTACGGCGCACAGTTGGCGCAGTGGTTGAGCGATTGACTGCTGCGCTGCGTGTCGCGGTTTCGATTCCCGCACGGAACAAATATTTGTATGACCTACAGATAGTTGTTCCGGCTCTGGGTGTTTGTGTATGTGAATTTATATGTTTGTACCCACGATACAGGAAAAAATTCCTAGTGTGGGGCAACGGTTTAAAAAAAGGGGTCACTTTGTTTTGATCCAGGATAATGCACGGCTACATACCACTTTTTAACACGCTTTTATTAACTTGGTATGTATGTATCTATGTATCAATGTAACGGAATCTTTGAACGTGATTTTCACCCACTTCAAAACGTTGGATTGATTTGAAACTTTGCACACTTATCAAGGACCGATGACAATGCAATAATTTAAACAGTTTGTCCCATTATCCTTACCAATAAAGCGTGTTTTTTAGTTTTTAGAAGTACAATTTATTCAACTTCGGTCTATGTTAAAAATGTCAATATCGCAGTTTTGGAATAGCCGGCGATAACACCAGTTTTGCATACTATAGAACACGTTTGGGATCTGATAAAACGATGGGCAAAATTCATAATACCTACACCTGTCAATGTGGGTGAACTGCGAAGTGCCGTTGTACAGGAATTATTGAGACAACCATTAAGTACTCTCAACGTGTCTAGACGGGTGAAAACTTTATTATAAGAACGCGCAAAAAAGTTCGCGCGAATAAAATTCGCAGTGCGTGTGCCTTAGAGATTAATATGAATTAAAAAATTGTGGAAAAATTCAACAGTTTACTATCAAAATTCAATAAAATACGAGCATACTATTTTAAGATTTTTGTCCAACTTTACCCATTTTTGATACCTATGTAAACTTTTTTGTTTTTGGCAAAATAGAATCGTTAACACGTCCACTGTGGTGTTCATTACATATTTTTTATGGTAATTATGGTAATAATATTGATTATATCCCTTTTACTGTGACGATCGTTTTGAATTATTTTGCTCAGCGCAGTCTTAAGTTTTTTATGGATTGACAGCCTGGCACGATACCGTAAAAGACAACAGAATATTCTTTTCATTTTAATATAGAAAAACAATATTGAATCTTTTAGAAACACTTTCCATGCTTATGGCAAAAAACGGGCTAAAATACGTATCTTTACAAAAATAATCAAGTGAAATGTTCCAAACAAATCAATACGACATACGTGCAGCCGATTGAATCCCAAACGGACCCTTAGAACAACAAAGAGATAAGAAAAAACAAAGACTACAATACATCTGACCTGCAAAATTATGGGAACACGACCTCGTGGTGTTTTTAGGGATCTTGGAGGGTTGGCTAGGCCACGGCGTCGGCGAGGCAGTCAGTGTTAGGCCACTGGAGAGCACGGATTGACATTTAACTTGGAACCGGGGTAGAGGCCGGTCGATACAAGACTACGTTAGAGCTTGCTCGACATCGATCAGCTTCAGAAAATTAGCACATTTGGTTGATATTCTGTTGTAATTCGTAGCTAGTATTATATTAAGTTAATTATTTAAGAAATCATTCTGCGTCAGATCCATTTAAAATAATATCGTATTAATAGTGTTTGTGTGACTGGGTGAGTCTTTCATTATAATATTTCATAATTATGTAGCTAATTGTTGATGTCGCATAAAAAAAAAAACTAATAATGAGTAATTATACTTGCAATTTTTGTTTTATTGCTATTTATTTAATGCTGAGTTGGTAACCCTTTCAACAGGTTACTTGTCTCTTACTCTGTGTTTGTAGCTGTTGTGTTGTGTCTATGTCTGTTAAATACCTGATGGTATTTGGTGGAATTTTGACCTGAAGGTACTCTAGCGGGAGATGTAAATAAAACCACTGCGTACTGATCTGAGGTTATAGCTCATTTATTAAAAAAAAAAACCATTTGCTTATAAACTAATCGCGGTAACAAAACCATAGTGACTTCTTATTCGACGCCAACGCCATCTATCGAGCACGTCGGAAGCTTTACAAAGAGTCAAGTCGTAAACATACCGCCCACCAAGGACGTTACTGACGGAAAGTCCTTCTAAACTGAACTTAAGTGGCAAATTGCGAAAACAAGTTGAGCTTAACATTTGTACTTGTTGTTTATTTGTACTACATCAGGAAATAACTTGCATTAAAATGGACAAGCTTTAGTTCTAATACATAACTATAAAATCAATTTGTAATGACTAACGAATGTTAAAATAACTTAGAGCTAAACATCAATTATTCTAAGTTATAAAAACAAAATGTAAAATTGTAAACAGTGTAAAGGAAAACTTAAAATATAAATGTATTTTATTAGATTTTTCACAGTTGATCTAAAGTTTGCAGGCGTAAAAAAATGGTTGTATAAATCAATTCTAACAAGATTAAAAGTGTAAATTAGTTGTAAAAATCAGAGTTAAATAAATTATGTAAACAATAAATCAACAATAACAACTTTCTTATTCGACTACGGGTGAAATACATATTTTGAATGTTGGTCTTTTGATTGTTGAGGATTTGGTGCGTAACGTGAAAACACGGTCATGTTGTCATCACTGGTCTGTTTACCCATTACATGATCTAACTACCAACGACTTGGCGGTAAATCGTCTTCTTTAATTTATTGTTTAATGTTTTTTGTCCTATTGTGTTGTTTTCATTTGTACTATTTTGATCTGTTTTTTTTTTTATTTTTCGTTTGTTCTAGTTTGACCTATTTGTTCTTGTTTGATCAATATTTTTAGTTTGACCTCATTGTTCTAGTTTGACCAATTTGTTCTTGTTTGATCAATCTTTCTAGTTTGACCTAATTGTTCTAGTTTGACCTATTTGTTTTTATTTGACCTATTTGAACTAGTTTGACCTATTTGTTTTTGTTTGACCTATTTGAACTAGTTTGACCTATTTGTTTTTCAGTTTTCCAAAATTTTCTTAATATTTTGTATTCATTAACTTGTGCATGCAACACATTAATTTTAGGTGAACTTTTAGATGTGTCCCTACTAACTGCACCGGACAGGGCCCACCCTAAGTTAGTGATCTGAGCATTCTAACGCACGAAACCGATTTTCTATGAAAGTTTTGAAGTGGTTGAAAGTTGGTAAGTCATTCTTGCAAGTAATAAGCTCCCATTGTTTACGCGTTTCGTTGTCTAATTTAAAGGTAACAATGTGTATAACAATGACATCCCATGTCTTCACGTTTATTTCCAAATTACTCAACGCATTAAGACAATCGCACGTGGTATCAAGCAACTCCTTCAAAGCTGTTGCTGATTCCACCTGCATACGTTTTTGACCGAACAATCTCCTAAGAATACAATTTGTTAAATATTTTTTATTGCTATAACGCTTCTGTAACTGAGTCCAGCACTGAATATAATTGGCATCAGTTATAGATGTGTGACGTATTAATTGCTCTGCTTCACCAGAAAGGTGACCTTTTAGATAATGGAGCTTTTGCACATTATCTAAAGTATTATTTTTGTGTACTAATGATGTAAAAAGTTCTTGGAATGTTGTCCATTCATCATATTTTCCTGAGAATGTTGGAATGGATATTTTGGGCAACTTAACATTAGAATTATTTGATTTATTTATAATAGTTAAAGCACTATCGGTTTGATGTTCAGAATCCTTAACCAACTGAATCTTATTAAGAGCTGTTTTCATTAAACTTTTGTAAACAATATAAGTGTCTTCTGGCGAATCATAGATATCAACCACTTTCTGTACTATATCTTCTGCTCTATAACGTTCATAAAATTTAGTGTTATTTTCTTTAAATAATGCCCAATCCCTTTCCAATAATTCTAGCTTTGTTTCTATGTATTCTAGCGTTAATCTATCTTTAACACATTTTTTATAATTTGTCATTCCCTTTGTGATAACATTCTGTTGATCTTTTAAAACGTTGATTAATCCATCCATTTTTATAATTGATTAGTGTTCTTGATAAATAAATAAAGTGTGTATAAATTGATTTTCACTTGATAAATTTTTGTAAACACAACAAATGTATAAATAAGTTGATAAAATCTATATAAATGAATAAGAACTTTTTCAAAGAGATAAAATATACAAAATTTCTGAGTGTTGCAACTTAAGCAGTAAACTTATAAGTGCATAAACAGCCGACTGGTTTTCTAAGTTGTACTCGTACAATTATCCAACAAAATAATACAAGTCCCAAACCACAATTTCAAATTTCACAAGTGTTTTGGAAACGCACAAAATCTGGTATAACTCGGGCATAGGTTCCCCGTTCCCCCGTTTTCTTTAAAATATTCTAAGTCCTTATTCTAACATGCACACAATTTGATAATACACTAAAAGTTTCTAAGTCTATAAATGTTCTTAAAATTTTACAAGTCCAAGAATATGTAATAATTTTTTAAGTTGAAACTTCTTCACTAATTCCACAAGTTTAACTTCTCGTTGGAATAGAGTTCAAAATCATTTGACTCGACCTTTGTCCAATTCGTGGACAAAATAAATAAATAAAATGAACTCACAAAATAAAACTGCACTTCACACAAACACCGTTTTCAACCAGCAAGTGAGTCTTTGGCCACTATCTGAAGTCTGAACTAGGGAAGGTACGTATTTACGCGACCAGGTTTTTACACCAGGTATTTGCTTCCAAGTACGTACACCAGGTACCGACCCGAAATACTTGCAAGACTTCAAAGTATTTTATACGGCTACTCGGACTCGCTCCGTAGGGGCGAGTCCGCGTTTCTGCAAGACCGCGTTAGTTCTCGAAAATGCCATCATGCTCCTTATTTGTAAGAGCATACGGAACAATTTCGTATGCAAGTATTTTTACTTTAATGGTTTGTCTTTGCAAGTATTTATTTGTAAAAGCGATTATGCTCCTTATTAATAAGAGGTCAGGGTTCAATTTCCTATGCAAGTATTTTTCTTCCAACAGGGCTCTTGGATGGAATAGAAGTAGAAACTTTAATCGTCTGTAAGTAGGTATTTATTTGTAAAAGTGATTGTACTCCTTATTTATAGGAAGTCACGTTTCAATTTCCTATGCAAGTATTTTTTAATCGAACAGGACTTGGCATGGAGGTAGGAAGGTAATCAGAATCAGAATCAGAATCAGAATCAGAATTATTTATTTGTGAAACATAGGTGAAGAACATATATACATTAATCATACATGTCAAGGTCTTAAATAGATAAGTGTTGCACTATGCTTTGTCATTGTTGACATACAAATATTAAAGTCAGGTTCGTCAAAGTTAACAAAATTTTACAAAATTTTACGTTAACAAAATACATTAAAATAATCAATTTAATAATGTCCACTACAAGAAAGAAAAACAAAAAGCACACACAAGAAGATCATAACAAAAGAATATGCGAGAAATTATTCGTTACATTAATAATAATTATGAATTAAGTCAATCGACTGTAAATAGGTATTTATTCGAAAACGATTGTGCTCCTTATTCATACAAAATTACGGGTCAATTTCCTATTCAGATAGAAAATACTTGAAAGTATCCCGAGCCCTGGTTTTAGGACCTGGTTTCTAAAAGTAGACGTACTTGGAAGCCCTGGTACTCGATTTTGCAAGTACGACCCATGTCTAGTCTGAACTGCGCGTGATGTCACCTGTGACGTCGAGTGATGGCTGCGCCTGCGTCACCTTGCCGTCATCCAGTGAAGTGTTGATCTGAGAGTGGCGCCCTCTGTGGCCACTCCTTGAACTAGTCCCGCCAACGCTGACTCAGCTCAACGCGCCAATGCTGGGCGAAGCTTGGTCACTGCCGATGCGGGGAACCGTGGACTTTAGCCGCAGCGATCCACTGCGAGTACCACGAACGAACTCACAAAAACCGGTACTTTATCGGGCTCGATGGACCAATGTTAAATACCTGATGGTATTTGGTGGAATTTTGACCTGAAGGTACACTAGCGGGAGATGTAAATAAAACCACTGCGTACTGATCTGAGGTGATAGCTCATTTATTAAAAAAAAAACCATTTGCTTATAAACTAATCGCGGTAACAAAACCATAGTGACTTCTTATTCGACGCCAACGCCATCTATCGAGCACGTCGGAAGCTTTACAAAGAGTCAAGTCGTAAACAATGTCGAATAAATGTTTTTTTTATTGTATTCGAATCTAATCTAAGCTTGGTGAAACTACTTCTTTATCTTACTATATATATTTTATAGTTAATGCTATTTTATTCTGTGTATACGTTACTGTAATAGCCCGAACTAGGGTAAAACCTAGGATTCACCAGTAAAACCTAAGATTTACCAAGCCATAATGGTAAAAGTCCAAATAGATCTATACCTAATACTTGCTATTTTTGGGTTTTTACCAGATTTGCTGTTGAAAATTCATTCAACCAATCACAGCAGACAACGCATGCTTGACAATTTGTCACATTAATACTGCGTTAATTTAGAGGTGAGAAACTCGGCCTTAGGATTTACCCCTGACTTTTAAATGTCGAAAAATAAATATTTGTCTATGAACACTTAAGGACTGATTGATTTGTTTTACCAAAGTAGGTATAACATTTGTTACATGATTTAAAAATATATATATGATAATAAAACATTTTCTGTTTAAATACTGTATGTGAGGAAAAAAATTGAAACACAATCACAATCTATTGTTTGTGATTCGAATAGCCGAGTCTAACAAACATTGTAGGTACCTACTTTTGTGAAGCGAATCAATCAGTACTTAATTTCGATGGTCCTCGTTTATCATAATTATGTGACTTCGAGTTACAGCTGTATTAGCTATATGTAGGCGGGCACGCCCTTTATGCCTGGAGGCTTTATAATTCGGGTACTAAGTTCCGTTTACGTTTTTATTATTAGTTTTTATTTTCGCTTGAGTTTAGATTTCGATGTTTTTGTTGGTATATTGGCGTGTGCTAGCTGTCATTATGGCAAATATATTTTATTTTAATTTTTTGTTTTGAGTACCTAATGTAAATTATTTGCATACTATTGTATAGAATCAAGTTTTTGTTTTTTTCTAACTGAACAGACAGCTGAGCTGCTGGGGAGTTTGTTGCACTAGGAAGTGGTGAAGGGCGGGCGTTTTTGGGGGACTGTCTTATGTAATTTTGACGTTCGGAAAGTGCTGATTCGCAGCCTAGTTTGAATAAATGACTTTTGATTTTGATTTTTTATTTTGAATTATTGTCTTTATTTCATATCTTAATGAGTCATAAACATTATATTTTTTCGCGCAGTTAGTGGCCACGTTTATTGCGGCATCAGTGACGCTCATCAAATCCTCCAGAGTGCGGGTGTGTATGGGCACTTGAAGCACTTTGACAAGATCTATTTTAGTATCTGACTTAATTACTTATTTCGATATCCACATAGTTAAACAACCACAACGTTGGTCCTAGGTCCCACAGAGGCGTAAATTAATGGCCATAGCATAGGAGAAACTTAAAAACTGTTCAAACAACACACAAACGACAAGTTATTTTTGTATGGAGCCCTATAAGTAAATTTTTTAACAGAATTTTACACGTTTTTATGCAATTTCCTAGAATTCTGCAAAACAATTTAGGGATTAACCATGTAGGTATTTTATGTTTTTTTTTGTAAGTAGGTATTTAATTGTTCTACACGCTGACAAAAGAATCGCAGGTCTATGCCAATTACTTTTAATTTCATTGTGGCCTTTAAAAAACCCCAGCGTGCCCTTCAAACAGGTAGTCAAACCTGGTTACTATAATACTATAAAGAGGAAAGATTTTTATGTTTGTTTGTTTGTACCGAATAGGCTCCGAAACTAATGAACCGATTTAAAAAATCTTTCACCAATAGAAAGCTACATTATTCCTGAGTGACATAGGTTATTTTTTTATCCCGAAAACGGGTCATGTGAGGTGGACCACGGGAGCGAAGTCGCGCGGAACAGCTAGTAAACTATAACAATGCAAATTAACTGACGCACCCGATTGTAGAACCAACACATTAGTGTTTTGTGTACGAACCTTAAATTATGATTAATTTTAATGCTCAACTCAGTCCATTACAATACATTTTCAGATGTAAATGCTCAGTTCACCGTGTTCTACCAGTTTAAGTATGCAAAATTATTATTACTTACAATTGAAACGTATGCAATGTCAAAAGTTAAAATTAAGAGGTGGCATAAATAATTTTCTTACATCTATTTTTTGTCGCTATGTATTCTTCATTAGTATTCGCGAGCCTCCATTCCTATTATCTAGTGAAAAATATGTGTATATTGTATCGTTAGGTGCTTGAAGGTACAAATGGAACTAAACTGGAATACAATCGATTTAAATATCTATACTTCTATATCTATACTAATACTAATATACTAATACTAATATACTAATACTAATATACTAATACTAATATACTAATACTAATACTAATATACTAATACTAATCTATACTAATATTATAAAGAGGTAAAATTTGTAAGTTTGTATGTAGGGGGTAATCTCAGGAACGAATGATCCAATTCTAAAAATTTTTTCACTGGTAGAAAGCTACATTATTCCTGAGTGCTATAGGCTATATAACATCACGCTATGGCCAATAGGAGCGGAGCATAAATGAAAAACGTTGCAAAAACGGGAAAGAATATACTTTTTGAGGGCTTCCGTTGCGTACGCTGCGTAAACGGTTTCAGTTATGCAATCATGTATGTAGGGTAGGTGTAGGGTAGTTGTAGGGTAGGTGTATGGTAGGTGTAGGGTAGGTGTAGGGTAGGTGTAGGGTAGGTGTAGGGTAGGTGTAGGGTAGGTGTAGGGTAGGTGTAGGATAGGTGTAGGGTAGGTGTTGGGTAGGTGTAGGGTAGGTGTAGGGTAGGTGTAGGGTGGGTGTAGGTTAGGTGTAGGGTAGGTGTAGGGTAGGTGTAGGGTAGGTGTAGGGTAGGTGTAGGGTAGGTGTAGGGTAGTTGTAGGGTAGTTGTAGGGTAGGTGTATGGTAGGTGTAGGGTAGGTGTAGGGTAGGGGTAGGGTAGGTGTAGAGTAGGTGTAGGGTAGGTGTAGGGTAGATGTAGGGTAAGTGTGGGGTAGGTGTAGGGTAGGTGTACGGTAGGTGTAGGGTAGTTGTAGGGTAGGTGTATGAGGGGTGTAGGGTAGGGGTAGGGTAGGTGTAGGGTAGGTGTAGGGTAGGTGTAGCGTAGGTGTAGCGTAGGTGTAGGTTAGGTGTAGCGTAGGTGTAGCGTAGGTGTAGTGTAGGTGTAGCGTATGTGTAGCGTAGATGTAGCGTAGGTGTAGCTTAGGTGTAGGGTAGGTGTAAAATAGGGTAGGTAGGATAGGGTAGGTACGTAGCCAGTTGACGGGAGCGAAGCCGCGTGGGACAGCTAGTAACTTATAAAGATGAACAAATACAGCGATCAGATAATATGACTTTTCTTGGGATAGATCTAGACGAGAGGTGTTCCTGGATTAATCATATTGATAAGATATGTGGCGGTTCTATAGCGTATATCTAACCTAATAAGTAGACAAGCCTCATTACAGGCTTATCATGCATATGTTGGTTCAATACTGCGTTGGTTCAATACTGGTATGGGGAAACTCGGTGCATTTCGAAAGAGCTTTCATCGCGCAGAAGAGGTGTATACGTGCGATTTGTAATGTAGATCCACTTACATCCTGTAAACCACTGTTTAGGAAACTTAGAATACTTACATTGACTGGCATTTATATTGACAACATATGTAAATTTACGAAATCACACCCTGAGATTTTTGAAAAAATGCAGCTGAATTGCGTAAGTATATTATCCAAAGCAAAAGAATCAATTCCTTCCCACAAACGACTACGTATCAATATGCAATACGTAAAGTCGGTTTTGGGAAAGAATCGATTCTTTTGCTTTGGATAATATACTTACGCAATTCGGCTGCTGGGCGATAAATGTAAGTTCAGAACTAGATATCCTAATAGACTAATTA
This sequence comes from Orthosia incerta, assembly GCA_948252205.1. NCBI lineage: Eukaryota > Metazoa > Arthropoda > Insecta > Lepidoptera > Noctuidae > Orthosia > Orthosia incerta. The sequence goes on along the minus strand of OX411766.1, from coordinate 14,588,301 downwards.
TTCCTAGAATGAAAACGGAACTACATAGGCAAAGTTGCTATCCTATGTGTATTCAGAATTATAACAAGATGCCTAACGAAATTAAAGAACCTCCAATGATCCGCTTCAGAAGGGCTTTACGCAGGTGGTTAATAGAGAATTCTTTCTATGCTATAAAAGAGTTCCTTCAGTTTAAATTTAAATGACCTAATTGTATACTTACCAAAAATTTGCATGTCATTATGCTATGATTAAATATGTTAAGCTACTATTTTACTACATTGTTTAATTATGAACACAAACTCTCTCTTGGACACTACTCAGTGGTTCGTGATAAATATCTTTTCCTATTTATATTCCAAAATACACATAGCCCAACAGTTTTGGCGTATGTAATATTTATTTATTTCAATTCGATAACATAACAGAGTTATCCGATGACCTGGATAATTATGGTGTGTCTAAGAGTTTCGAGTGCAATGTAGAAGACTGCAGGCAATTATTTCCTACTGCTTCATCATCTCTTACAGTATTAACGCAGAAAATTCGCAGCATTAACTGTAATTTTGCTGGCCTAGAGGTTTTACTTAAAAGACTCAAATTTAACGTTGACGTCATTATATTAATGGAGTGCTGGTTGACATATGTGACTGTAATTCCTACTTTACAGGGTTATCAGATGTTTTCAACAGGTGTAAACCCTTTACAAAATGAAGGTGTTGTCATTTTTATTAGGAATGAGATTACGTACACAGTTGAAGAACTGCCATTTATGGAAGCAAACTCTCTTCTTCTTAAAGTGGGTTTGGATACTGCCATTCTGGCCGTGTACCGTTCTCCATCTTATGCAAACCTTGATCAGTTCCTTACATCTATGAATGACACGTTACAAGATCTGAGTCAATTTAAAATATTGCCATAATGGGAGACATTAATATTTCAATTAACGCAGATAAGCCTCACAAAAACCTAGGTAAATACCTAAATCTAGCAGCTTTCCACTCTCTATTACCATCTCACTATTATGTCACTCGTGAAACTAGTGGAACTTGTATTGACCACGTTTTACTGAAAACCCAACACTGCGACCACACTTGTCATCCAGGCCAGTCTCACGGACCATAAACCAGTTTTGCTTTGCTTGCATAAAAAACAAATTCGTCAATATGCCATTCAAACTATGATAAAAACCAATTCCGACCAACTTAAATTAGATATAGAAAACATTAATTTTGACCCAATATACGCATCTCAGGACCCTGACTTTTCGATTAATTATTTCATAGAGTCGCTTACTTCAGCTATAACTAAAAATACTAAAACTGTACAATTGACAAAACGAAAAAAAAATATTAAGCCTTGGATAACCCCGGGTCTTCTGCGGTGCATGCGAAACAGAGACAAATTGCATAGCAAAGTTCGAAAGTCTCCCAATAATAACATTATAAAGACAACATACAACCGCTACAGAAATTTCTGTAATGCTCTGTTGAGAAAAGTTAAAGCAGCTTATGAAAAGGAACAAATAACGAATGCTGGAAATGACAGTAGAAAGATATGGCAGGAATCAAAAATATAACGCACACAGCTAAAGCTAAACAACCACCCAAAGACTTACTTAGTTTAGCCCCAACCCCGAATGCATCGGTTAATGAAATAAATAAATATTTTGTAAATGTAGGCAAGACTTTAGCGGAAAATATTCTAAAGAATAATGCTGGAGACATGAGAAATGACAATGACCAATGTTCTCATTCTATGAACTCTTTTGTACTGTTTGATACTGATCCTCAGGAACTGAGCGGGGTAATTATGACTCTTAAAAACAACTGCGCAGTTGGCTGGGATAAAATATCGAATAAGTTCCTTAAGGACTTCAAGGACATTTTGGTACCTCCGCAGACATTTTTATTCAATCACTGCATACAGGTCGGAGTCTTTCCAACAGCCTTGAAGAAGTCCATTGTTGTCCCGATCTATAAGGGTGGCGGCAGAGATCGTGTCTCAAATTACAGGCCCACGTTTTTTTTGTTCTGTGTACAGGCCAATTTCTTTGTTGTCAGCTATTTCCAAGATTTTTGAAAAATTGATACATGTTAGACTGGTAAATTATTTAGAAAAAAATGGACTGCTTTCGGACTGTCAATTTGGTTTTCGGCGCGCCAGGTCTACTTCTGATGCAGTACATACTGTTACTAACTTTATAGCAACAAATTTGAATGAACGTAAGAAATGTTTAGCAGTCTTTCTGGACCTAGCGAAGGCATTTGATACTGTTTCTGTCGCCATACTGCTTCGTAAGCTGGAAGCCATGGGTATTCGTGGTACTCAGTTAGACCTTTTTCGGAGCTACTTATCTGAACGATGCCAAGCTACGGCTGTTGATGGCTACTTGAGCGCTGACTTGCCGGTCACCTACGGGGTCCCACAGGGTAGCGTACTTGGACCTACCTTATTCTTAATATATCTGAATGATCTGAGCTCTTTCAAGCCACTAAATGGCACACTAGTGTCATATGCAGACGACACTGTTATTTTGATTGCCGCCAAAACCTGGCATGAGGTCTTTGATGCTGCCCAAAATGCACTTAATTTTGTCTCCAAGTGGTTAGTTGACAATGTATTGACACTTAACCCCGATAAATCGAAATACATGACCTTTACAATCCGTGATGCAGGTAACCCGCCACATGACCTCTGCTTAGTCGCTCATAACTGCGGAGTCTACGATTCCAATGAGTGCGTTTGCAGACGGCTAGATCAAACTGATCACATCAAATACTTTGGTGTAACTCTGGATTCGCACTTAGACTTTGCAGAGCATTTTGCTCTTCTTAGCGGAAGAGTCCAGAAACTTATTACAGTCTTTAAAACTCTCAGACGGGTCGCCGAATCCAGACTAGTACCTAAAGCAAATTTATTACGCATTGTGTCAGAGCTTAATCTCGTACTGCATAACTTCATGGGGGGGAGCTCCAGCCTCTAATATTAAATGTGTAGAAATTGCACAACGAGCTATTCTCAAAGTGAGCACTTTTAGACCATTTTTGTTCCCCACGAAATCTCTATACCATGAATGTGAAGTGCTTACAGTTAGACAACTGTTTATCCCCTCTTAAAAATGTATCTCCTCGAAAGGGTAGGATATGTGAGTCTACAAAAAGGTGCCATTCATCATTTATCAAAAGGTTTTACTGTTTCCTGGGACCATTTATTTATAACAAAGTTAACCACATATTGTCAATTTACAGTCTCAACTCAAATCAGTGCAAAAAGGCAGCTATGGCCTGGTTACTAACCCTAGGATATGATGAAACCGAAAAACTTCTTGTTGTTCCATCTTAGTTATATTTTCACCTCAACACCACATCATTACGATTCCACACCACAAAATAACGACCTCCACACCACACCATTACTTCACAACTCATAACAATTTAGTTTAATAATTGTATGAATTCAGACATTTTGTAATAATTTCATAATAATGAATAATAATTTAATGGAAAAGAATTCAATAAGTTAGAAATAATTAATAATAATCTAATCTAAGAATATTTGAATTTAATAATACTTTAATATAAAAATTGTAATAATAATTAATAATAAGTGCCTTGGACTCGCTGCTTAAGAACATCTTTGAAAGCAGCGAGAACCTTGTTGATACGCACTCAATCCTGTATTGCGGGGCTGTTGCGGCATGTCGTTTGGCCAAAGTTAAGTTTCCAAAGGAAGCTATGCGGCCAAAGCCTGCCGTGCCAGCCTGGCAGTGCAGGATCGAACGGCGTATCGATGGGGCTAGGGTACTCATCGGCAAACTATGCTGTTTCAGGGAGGGCAACACACGACCACGTGTGATGCGCTTCGTGAGGCGGGCATTTTCGGGGACTGGAATCAGTCCTCGAGAATACATGTCCCGTGTCACGGAGCGCATCGACTTCCTGAAACAGAAAGTTTGTGCATGGGCAAGCCGTATTCGGCGGTATAAGCGGCGGGTTGACCGGTACTCGCAGAATCGCATGTTCCAGAGTGATGAGAGGTGGGTATACAGAACTTGGGAGCGACCTGAACAAAGTGTGACTGACGTGTGCCGCCCGGATGATGTCGCCACGAGTACATTCTGGCGAAACATCTGGTCGGTACCCGTCTGTCACACTGAGGGTGGCTGGATGCGTGATGTCGAGCGCGTGTGTGAAGCTATACCAGAAATGGAAAAAGTTATAATTAGTCCATTTGATGTAGCCAAAGCAGTTCGTCCGCTACCGAACTGGAAGTCTCCGGGACCGGACGGACTGCATAACTTCTGGCTAAAATGGTATAGCAGCTCACACGCGTTTCTGGCATCTCAATTCCAGTCATGCTTAGAGTCTGGGTCGCTTCCGCAGTTTTTAACAACAGGAATTACCCACCTGCTCCATAAGACAGGTAGTCCCGCGGAACCCAAGAATTATAGACCAATAACATGCTTATCAACGGTTTATAAACTTCTTACATCCATCCTGAGAGCAAAAATTTATAAACACATTGAAGATAACTCAATAATGTCTACCTCTCAGAATGGATGTAGGAATGGGTCTCGCGGCACTAAGGAGCTACTCCTCATTGACATGGCCATAAGCCAGCAGGTTCATCGATCCCGCAAGGATCTGTCCACATGCTGGATAGACTACAAGAAGGCCTACGACTCTGTACCACATACATGGCTCATGAGGGTGCTGGAGTTGTACAAAATAGATGCAACTCTATGCACCTTCCTTGAGTTATGTATGGGGCAATGGAAGACAGTCCTTCGATATCCAGGATGTCGACCAATTCAGGGGGATGATGAACCTGTATGGATTAAGCGGGAGATATTTCAGGGCGACAGTTTGAGCCCACTTTGGTTCTGCTTAGCCCTGAATCCTCTAAGTACACTGCTGGAGGATTCAGGACTGGGCTATCGGTTGAGAAGAGGTGGTCAGGTCATATCTCACCTCCTTTACATGGATGATCTGAAACTCTTTACCCCCAATAAATTCCAACTGACGGAGCTACTGAAGGTAACTGAAAACTTCTGTAACTCCATCAGGATGGAATTTGGTGTGGAAAAATGTGCAGTCATGCATGTAAAGCAAGGGGAGATTATGGAATCCGAGGGAATTCAACTCTCTGATTCCATACACCTTAGACACCTCTCCTCGACCGAAACTTACAAGTATTTGGGTATGTCGGAAGCGTTGGGCATCAACAGTACTGACATGAAGCAACTGCTGAAGGAGCGTTTCTTTGGCCGCCTGAAAAAGGTATTAAATAGCCTTTTGTCGGGCGGCAATAAGGTGCGCGCCTACAAAAGTTGGGTCATGCCGGTTTTGATGTACTCTTTCGGCATACTCAAATGGACTCAGACCGAGCTTGACGCCCTCGATAGGAGGGTCCGGACACTGCTGACTGCAAACCGGATGCATCACCCACGATCATCGGTGATGAGACTGTACATCCCGCGGAAGTGTGGGGGTCGAGGCTTTTTAAACGCCAAGACTCTTCACAACCGCGAGGTGTGCAGCCTCAGAGAATACTTTTCAAAAGCTGAAGTGGGTATGCACCGGGATGTGGTCGCAGTGGACAAGGGACTCATCCCGTTGTCCATGGCTAAAGAGAACTGGCGCAAGCCTGTAATACTATCGACTGATGAACGCAAAGAGGTATGGCAAGGCAAGGAGCTACACGGGCGCTTCTATCGGGCTATTCATGGGCCCGATGTAGATTTCCCAGCGTCCGTATCCTGGCTACGTTTCGGCGACCTTTTCGGGGAAACTGAAGGTTTTGTCTGTGCAATTATGGACGAAGTTATCCTGACGAATAACTACCGGAGACATAAAATGAAGGACGGGACGGTTGACATATGTAGGGCATGCCACCGTCCGGGTGAATCCATCAGACATATTATCTCTGGTTGTTCTCGTCTGGCTAACGGCGAGTACTTACACAGGCATAACCAAGTGGCCAGGATTGTTCACCAGCAACTTGCTTTAAAGTACAATCTAGTGGAATCGGAGGTACCGTATTACAAGTATGTGCCCGACCCAGTTCTCGAAAATGACCATGTCACGTTGTACTGGGATCGGTCTATCATCACTGATAGGACTATTGTTGCCAATAAGCCAGATATAGTGGTGATAGACCGATTAGCGCGCCGCACAATGATAATCGATGTCACCATCCCGCATGACCAGAACCTCGTGAAAGCTGAGAAAGAGAAACAAATCAAGTATCTTGACTTAGCACACGAGGTTGTCGACATGTGGAATGTGGACTCGGCGATCATTGTGCCGATTGTCGTTACGGCCAACGGCCTGATGGCCAAGAGCCTCGACGACCATCTGTCGAGGCTGTCATTGGGCGGTTGGATCAAAGGTCTGATACAGAAGGCAGTACTCCTCGATACGGCTCGCATTGTGAGGAGGTTCCTGTCTCTGGAGCCCTAACCACCGGTAGCTTGGACCCTGTTCCCGATGCCGGCGGACAACCATTATTTTTTATATTTTTAAATGTTTTTTTTTTATGATTTGTTTTTATAAAGAAATATTTAAAAATGTAAATTTAAAATGTGTACATATTTGAATAAACGAATTAATAATAATCTAAGAATATATGAATTTAATAATTCTTAAATATAAATATTGTAATAATAATTTAAAAATAATATGTATGCTATTGTTTTCCGTGTACTTTACCAAAGGTAGCAAATAATAATAGTAATTGTAATCAAATCGATTAATAATCATAGTTCTGTTGGTGGGCCTGGTAATCTGTGTTACAGGATTTCCTAGTGCAGATGCCAGTCTCCCACAAAGGATCCAAATAATATAGCACCATTATGTAATAGTTTAAGAAACCTTTGTGGAAGAGAATTAAAAATATTTTATTTTATTTTTTATTGTACGAACTTTTGTAACCATCTGCAAATAAATCTTTGACTTTGAAATGATCGTCGTCTTTTTAACCGACTTTCAAAAAGGAGAAGGTTCTCAACTCGGATGTTTATATATATATATATTTTATGTATGTTCGGGTATAACTTCGTCATATATAAACGGATTTGCAAAAATCTTTTTTTGTTCGAAAGAGCTTATACCGAAATGGTTTCAATTAAATTTGGTAAAATTCAGAATAAGGACTTCGGCGATATACAACAGAACTCTTCAATAAATGACGGCAAGTCTCTCGGGATTGTTACAATCGCATGTCTGTTTATTGTTTACACAATTTCATAACATACCATCACGTCAGTATGCTCTAAACGGGTACGCAGATATTGTGTACAGTTCACCCTGGTACACTCTTATTCCACGGGTTATGTTCAAGTTACATGTTATTCGGGTAATCAATTCTCATCATGGTATATGATGAGAATAGATTGAAACCTAAACTAAACAGTAAACTAAAAAGTGAAAAACCAAATAAACTTTTCTTAAATTTTAGTTTGTGTTTTGCATAATACATCCTTCTATTTACACCCATGTATAAAATTATTAAGGTGCACACCTAGTAATTCCGACTTCTTTAAAAGTCCATGTGTGTCAGTTGAATATTGTTTAAGATTCTCTATGCTATGACCGTATATTTGTCTTTCATTGGTATTGATTATATTGTAACGAAATTTGAAACCACATAAAATAATAAAGTTAAATATTAATTCATCTTTTTTCAGTGACACAATGGAAAGACTGCAAATGTGTAGGATGTGTTTGGTGGAGGATGCCCCCATGTATGTTGTTGTCAACAAGAACTTGCATGAAGTATATGAGAAGCTGACTGGAAAACAAGTAAGTTGTTACTTTAAAATGAATAACATTTAAATGCCCTCGTAATACAAGTAGATATAATTAATAATGTGAACTGTTGGTCAGACGTTCGATGACGACTTACACCACTGAAGGAGAACAGTGTTATAATAATAAGTCACTAATCTACCTTGCGCAAGAATGAATCAATGCCAGTTGAAGACCAAGAGCTAAGCTGAGTTACCTTTGAGCTAGCTCGCTCAATTGAGGTTGTTTTTTTTTCATACTTTAGTGAAGACGACAAACTATATCAGAATTAAAATGTGCCTACGGATGTAAAATACGCCTCAGCTAGGCGAACTTAGCTAAACTAACGTAGCTCAGCTCTTGGTCTGCAACCGGCTTCATGCTTTCTCTCTATAAGAGAACTATAGAAAATATTACTGACCATCTACTTGATGTTGTATGGTCGGAGGTATTGTTTTTATTTATGGGTAGCTTTATGCCTTGGGTTTTATTTTGCATTTTACTGAAATAAAAAACTACAGGACTCAGCGACAATGTTAATTGCTATCAGTGAAAGAATTTTCATAATCGGATTAGTAATACCAGAGATAAACTTTAATAAACATACATACACGCATTTTACTCTAATTATATTAGTTCATAAAAAAGATAGTGTAAGACAAGTTTTGTTGCAGTTTGTAACTGGAGACAGAAGACCGCTGCTTGTTTGTTACTTCTGTTGCTCCAAACTAAAGCAATGCTGCCGTTTCCAGAGAAAATGTCTGGAAGCCGAAGAACTGTTTGCTCAGATGCTGGATGAGGATTATGAGGTGAGGTAGTCTTCAACAAAATCCTAATGTCCAATTAAGTCTAACATCACTTCTTGCCAAAGGAAATTATGATAAGCAGTCGTTCCGTGTAAAATACTTGCATATAGCTGAATCCAGTTATTATGACTATCATAGGTAGTCAATTAAAATATATCACAGCGTGTCCAAAACTATATGCCTAGCGAGTATGGAGCGTTGCGCTAGTTTGAACTACATCTGGCCAAAATAAGTAAAAACGTACGCCACCAGGTTACGTGCTTCTTCTTCTTCTTTTCGAGTGAGGATGTGACCTCTGATATCAGAGTTAATTAAGCCGACTCTGGAAACCCCACAGGCCTCTAACTTGGCTATGTTAGACTTACATTAACTATATAAGTCCAGGTTAAATGCTAATAGCAATGTTTATGAACATGTTAAAATTGACAATTCAATTTTTTCAGATACAGTGTTCACTAATTTCACATTTTTTAATGTTATCCTCAATTAATAGCAATCTGTTGATCGTAGTCCTAAATCTAATGAATAATATTAGTTCAACTACTAAAAAAGAGTTTGATTGTGATGGTTAATTTTTTTTGTCCACTAAAGTAACTTTGACACATCATTTTACATAAATTAAAGTACTAATGTACATTTACTTTTAGAAAATAGCCCATTTTAATCAAGATTTCATAATAATACAATACTTCTTCCGTATTTGTCCAAGCACCCCATATCCGATTGACGTTGAGTTTTGGGATAGGTACGCTGTATATGGCAGCCAAGAACAACAACTTAACATGCTTTCCAGAGGTACGGAGGAGTCTCTGTATATAATATATGGTCAGCCATCTAATACTAGACTCATATTTTTACAGCCAACTTCTATAATAAGCCCAAAGATGTTGGCATTTAACAATGGGTTTGTTATATCGCCGATGGAGTACTTAGATATAGTTGGTGAATGTCAAACAGAAAGCCATGCTGTCAAAGAAGAATTACCAGATTGTGCGACACTAGCAGATATTATTGAGCCAAAAGAGGAACTTCAAGTTGATGGTATGTATTGGGGAATATGGGTAGAGGTAGACACCAATGAAATACCGTTTTATAAGGGTTTCAATAATACAGTTTAATTACCCTTTACTTGTCAAATTGGAAGATGTGTTTCAGTAATATTATGTGACACATGTGTTCCCTAGCAAGACTGACGCGATTGTGTTATGTGAATGTGACCAGCTACGTTTTCGGTCTTTACTGCCTGACAAGTGTTCTTTTTTATATGTGATGGGTTTGCTCTTGACTCTAGAGCTTACCCAGAAGAAGCCTGTTCACTCTAACTTTGAAGAGATTCGGGTTGTATGCGTTCGGAAACACAGACGCAGGCAGTGATTTCCACTCTTTTGCTGTGCGCATTATAACTTGCAGTGCGTCTAGATGTACGATGGTAGAAGGGGGCCGGGGGGATGTGGTGGGGTTCATGAGCGCACTCGCCAAAATACAGTCTGTAGAATACCGACAAGCAGGCAACCTTACGGCGATGAGCCAAGCTGTGAAGCTTGGCATCCACCAGCTTGACGTCGCCAATTAGTCTCTTAGCTCTGCGTTCCACCGAGTCAAGCGCGGCAGGCTGATATTTAGCTGAGCCAACCTAGAGGTGGCTGCAATACTCCATGCAGGATCGGACTTGCGCTTTGTAAAGAGTTAATAGCTGTCAAGGCATAAAGTATCGCTTCACTCTGTTTAGGACGCCCAGTTTTTTTGGCGCAATTTGGGCTTTGTGCTCGATGGAGGCGCCGAAGTAGAGACTGGATGAAATGAGTCCTTTTCGCGGTAAAAAGACATGCCTGTGTTTTGGTGGCGTTAAAAGAGACCAGATTCTCATCGGGGTGATGACAATCTGGTCACGGGAGACAAGACTTAAGGTCAGATCAGTACGCTCCACCGTCGCCTCTCTTAAAGAACGAAGTATCTCTCTGAAACAGTACTGTCATCTGCATACCCAACAATACCAGGCAGAAGTAGGTCATTGATGTGCAGCAGGAAAAGAGTTGCAGAGAGAACAGACCCCTTAGGAACGCCGGCATTAATAGCCTTAAGGTCGGAAGAGCAGCCGTCAACGACTACTCGGATCGACCGTTCACTGAGGAAGACTTCCTCCGGATATCCAGCTTCAAAAACCGGCTGGGATGCCATAAGCAGGAAGCTTGCTGAGTAGACTAGCGTGCCAGACCCTGACAAAGGCTTTCGAGATATCGAGCATTACGGCAAGTGCTTCACCGTGTTTCTCTATGTCTTCGCCCCAGCAGTGCGTGACAAACACAAGAAGATCGCCAGGTGACCGTCCCCGGCGAAAGCCATATTGACGGTCACTGAGGAGCTCATTGTCTTCAAGGTAGGTCAGCAACTTACTGTTCAGTACCCTTTCCATAACCTTAAATAGTAAGGAGGTAATGGCTATCGGACGGTAGTGGGCAGGGTCTGCACGGTCGCCCTTCTTGGGTACTGGTTGTACATTTGCAAGCTTCCAGGATTTCGGCACCGTTATTTTTTCAAGAGTGTGGCGGAACAAGCGTGTCAATACAGGAGTCAGTTCAGGCGCACACTGCCTTAATACTCTCGCTGGTTTGCCGTCTTGACCCACTGACCTTGTTCACGTCTAGGCTGCACAGTACTCTCCGAACCTCTTAAGTGTGAACTGTGATCTCCGGCATCGAAGAGTCACAATGAGGTATAATAGGTGGTTGCTTAGAGCCAGCATCCAGACGTGAATTGCTAGCAAAGAGAGATGCAAATAAATTTGCTTTCTCACTTGCAGAGTGAGTCAGCGACCCATCAGGTTTCAGCATTGGAGGTAAAGTGGGACGACAGAAATTAGTTTCAACCACGTTAAACAGTGACCAAAACTACGATACGTCCAATATGGTCAAAACGTGCCCGACGTAGAACCCGCTTGCAGAGCTTGGCGGCAGAATTAAAGGCTCTTTTCCTCACGCGAACCCTACGTGCTCTAACTTTGCGGTCGCGGGCCTTGACCCAGGCTTGGTAGGCAGACTCTTTTCGGGCCTCAGCGTGGGCGCATTCTGCATTATAACAAGGCCGGGATTTGTGACCAAGCGGTATGAATATTTTATTCCATTCCCTGCCGAATCACGTCCGCAACCACGTCAGCACAGCACGAGGGGTTGCACCCGAGGAGAAGCACACATGCTGCCAAGGATAGGACGCAAAAAGTGCCGCATCTCATCCCAGTCTGCTGACTCGTATCGCCATACTCGCCTCGTGCCTCTAGGACTCTCATCTGAAGGAGAGCAGGTCGTAACGGATTTCACCAGACAGTGGTCAGTGGACAACTGCTGACAACCGGACAGTGACTGTCCGGATCAGTTGTCAGCAGGAGATCCAAACAATTGGGTGTATATGGCCGTCTACATCCGGTACCCGCGTTGCCACATTCACCAGCTGGGTAAGATCTAGCGTTAAAGCATGCTTGCGTGCCTCCAACCCAGCATGGTCGGTTTTCAGGTACGGGAACAGCCACTCCTTATGATGGGCGTTGAAGTCCCCCAGAAAAACAAGCTTCGCTGTTGGGTATCGTTGCTGGGCTACATCAGTCGACTTTAAGAGGCTATTAAAGAGCGGAGATTTGTTCGAAGTCAAAGAAGAAGAAAATCATGCTATGTGGTCGGAGGATACACATAAACATAATATTCGCGAGCTGGCTGGCCAAAACCATAACTATGTATTCTTCTTGTTTACATCTTTTTAATTCGCTTCGTAAGCAGATTAATTCGCTTCGTTAGCAGATGAATTTTTGATTTGAAGTAAAACTTATAATTATATTTTTGAAATTACCTATAAACTTCTCATTCTGTTACCCCACTCGATGGGTTTTGAAGAAAAACAATACTAGGATAAGAAAAAAAATACTATACCACTATATGAGGCCCAAAATTCGTTATGTCTGTTTTTAGGGTTCCGTACCCGAAGGGTTCAAATGGAACCCTATTGCTGTCACTCACGTATTCATCTGTCTGTCCGTCTGTCCGCCGTCTGTCACACAGGTTTTACGGCCAAACGGATGGAGCTAGTCTTCCAATTTTCACAGTATAAGCATCTTGTTGACCCAAAGCCATGCGGAAAGAATCCGACTACTTAAGAAGCGAACTAAAAAGGCGTAAGGAGAAGAAAATCATGCTGTGAAGTTGGAGGACACAACTGGTTTTGGTCAGCCAGCTCGCGAATATGTATCCTGCGACTGCACAGCATGATTTTCTTCTTGTTTACGTCCTTTTAGTTCGCTTCATAAGCAATCGGATTCTTTGTTTTTTTGATTGAGTTGATTTTTATGATAGATACTTGATGCTAAAATAGATTACTATTGGGTTGCCCGTCCGCATATAGCCGCAACTAGTTTTATTTTGCTTTTTTTATGTTTGCACTATTATACTTGGAATTCTACTATATCGTGATTGCGTATGCAACATCATCTATATCTCAGTTAGCCGCAATTTATGCGTTGCCAGGGTTTGCAGGTAAACTGGCAACCCACAGATTGCGGCTAACTGAGAGCTGCAACCTTATTTTATCATATTTTCTACAGTACTTCTACAGACATTTGATTGCCTTGAAAAACTTGTATATTAGGGGTTTACCTATCAAACATAAAAAAACAATGGCGAAATTTTAGCTGACTTAAATTTGACCGCCTGAAAGTGAGTTACTCGTATATCCTTTTTAGTGTAGTAAAGTGAGTTATATTCCATTAATTGTCTACGTTTTTCAAAGTATAACAATAACTGGTTCACCACGGATAAAAAAAAACAATTATAAATGAAAGTCATTTGAATTTTTTGTAAACTTTCTTTAGCTAGGTATAAAATGGCAAACCAAAGTTGCCATTTTATACCTATTCTGTCAAGTGACAAGTAGTATTTCTAGTAAATATAATTATTGTATTTGTTATTTTATTATAATTAAACGGAGTAAATTAATTAACGATACAGTTTATGTTTAAGTGTAGATGTTTCTTGCAGGTAGGTAAGTATGCTGAAGCACAGATAATATAATACACCGTACCTAGTGTAGTAGAAATAAATGCATTAATTTCAATTAATGATAGGCAAAAAGCCTAGTATCCAAGTCTAAAAAAATGTAGCTTGGTTGTTGACGACTGACGACCTTTTGAAACACGTCAAAAAAGTCGCTCAATAAATAAATAAAGTTTTTCCAAAGAGAATATGTTACATTTCATGCTGAAATAACTAGATAAGGGCAATACTAATGCGATATTACCCTTTAACTTTCTGAAAATTTAAAAACATTACCTAATATACACATTATTAAACGTAACCGAGACATAACCTACAAAAAATCATGACTGAATATCTATTATTCTCAACATTCTCGAACAAAGTTTCTTGTACGAACTAAATCAGAAGCCAGATATTTTCAATTAAATTCGTAGGAATTTAATCACAGCTAAAACAATAAGGGTGATTGCGGCTAGATATTTTCAAGCAGAAGTATCTATGAAGTATCCGTCATGAAAATTAGTGTACGTTACCCCAACAGGAAAGTGGCTCCTGGAGTGATATAAGTGGAACGTATAATTAGAGCGTAATCTGCTGTGAATGTGCGCTACATAAAAAACATGTGCGTGTCGTCGTTTTTGAAAAAAACGGAAGAAACGTTTCCTGCTAGGGTAACGTTGTTCCAGCAGGAAAATTCTAAACGAATGATCGGAGTGAGAAATATTGTGCATGGGCAGAGAGCTTATAGTTGTGCAAGAATGTGCGCTGAAAATATATTAGGTGCGTAATCAGGGTTTCGAGATATTGCATTTCCTGCTGGGGTAACGTTTTGCAGAATCGTGTATCTCTGAAACTATTGTATGTGCGCCTGTAGAATAAACATACTAGCTCTTGATTTGTGCGTATTTGTGCTGGAATTAGATTTAAGAAAATATTTATAGTTTTCAAGAAATCGCAATTTTTTGAAAACCCGAAAAAAAATCACAGCGCCTAAATGAGAAAACTTATAAGCTCGCTGAAAACTGTAATCAGTCCATCTTGACGCATGTATTAACCATAAAAAGTTTCAAAAGTATACATGCTTGCGTTATCGAATAATATTGCTAAAAGTCAAAACGACGGTGTCATAACTTTGACGGCAAAATACGAGAAACCGGCTCAACCCAAGATGGTAGGTGTAAAGCACAAATAAGAGAGTTTAGCCAAAAATATATAGTGAAAATATTCAGCTTGGAATGTTTCGCATTAAGTAGATTTAAACACAAAACTAAACATGTAAACAACGGCTGGTTATCCGACCAAATTCGAATGACTACAAAAAAGCGACGGATTCATACATAACGATGACCTTCTTAACTTTACTCACGAATCAGTTGAAACGTGTTGTGCCTGAGTACACTGAGGTAGAAAAGTATTAAAATAATTAACTTATTATTGGATTACATTCTACTAGCTGTTTCCGTGACTTGGCACTTGATTACGTAAGAACATTAGGAAAGTAGTGCCAAGGTATAAGCTATCTTCTTTATTCCAACTTTCATTAAAATACATTCAGAATTTTGTGGACACATCCAGACATTTTAATTTGCCTTTATAATATTAGTAAAAAAAGTAATTTAAAGACCAAAAATTTGATGGTGGTTGTTTTTAATAAAAGCCAAGTGCGAGTCGCACTCGCGCACGAAGGGTTCCGTACCATTTTAGAAAAAAAACGACAAAAAAATCACGTTTTTTGTATGGGAACACCACTTAAATATTTTATACCATTCCACCTCTAAAAAGCTTATTTTATGCACTGAAAACAGTGAATAAAAAGCACTAATACTCACTGTTTTAGTGTTTGAATTTAGAACACACCAATATATATTCGACGTCCATCTCAATGCAAAAACAACAACAAATCGAAACAAACTCCTTGTGCAAAGAATATTCGACTTTCAATCTTCTTCATCGAATTAATTTTCAGTTTGTTAATATTTAGGATTTCAATAATGATTTTCATGATTTTGATTTTAGTCTGGGATGTTTAGTGAATACTTATTTGGATTGTAATTCTAATATTAATTGTATTGGTGTTTAATTAATTATAATTATGTAACGTAACGGAGGTAGTCACTAGCCCCTGAAAAACAGATGCTGTTACCTAGCTAAGCTTCAATTTACAAAAAATGTGAAACCCTGAGTTTTATTTTTTTTTGTAAATTTTTAAGGTAATAAAACATTTATTTATTATTACTCATTGTGATTTTCGCTTAAATCTTTCTTCTTCTCGTAGTCATGTTATAAAATTATGCAACTCTTGAATGACACGGATTTATATCGAGGGCCATGAGTCACTCGCGTCGCTCAGGATTCTAAGACTGAATCACGACCGCAGGGAGTGATTCAGTTGATAGAATCCTTTACTTGTTCGTGATTCATCTATGGCCCTCGCTTTAAAACCGTCCTTTATTCACTAGTTGCATAATATACTATTTTTATTCTGTTTTTAGTATTTGTTGTTATAGTGGCAACAGAAATACATCATCTGCGAAAATTTCAACTGTCTAACTATCACGGTTCATGAGATACAGCCTGGTGACAGACAGACAGACGGATCGCGGAGTCTTAGTAATAGGGTCCCGTTTTTACCCCTTGAGTACGGAACCCTAAAAATTGTTTGAGATAATTAATTTGAGATTAATAGGTTTGTAATTTGATGCCATTATTACTTTAAGAAACATAATTTAGAGAAGAAAAATAATAATTTCTACATCAACAAGCTCTTTCATTTGTTATGGTCACAAGGTGCATTTAATGTATTTTTAATTAGCCCCCAAAATTAGGTCAAATCACCAAACGTTTGAACGCGACTGTACGGACAAGAGCTTAACTTTAATACGTCCAATTAAGAAGGTCATCGTTATGTATGAATCCGTCGCTTTTTTGTAGTCATTCGAATTTGGTCGGATAACCAGCCGTTGTTTACATGTTTAGTTTTGTGTTTAAATCTACTTAATGCGAAACATTCCAAGCTGAATATTTTCACTATATATTTTTGGCTAAACTCTCTTATTTGTGCTTTACACCTACCATCTTGGGTTGAGCCGGTTTCTCGTATTTTGCCGTCAAAGTTATGACACCGTCGTTTTGACTTTTAGCAATATTATTCGATAACGTAAGCATGTTTACTTTTGAAACTTTTTATGGTTAATACATGCGTCAAGATGGACTGATTACAGTTTTCAGCGAGCTTATAAGTTTTCTCATTTAGGCGCTGTGATTTTTTTTCGGGTTTTTAAAAAATTGCGATTTCTTGTAAACTATAAATATTTTCTTAAATCTAATTCCGGCACAAATACGCACAAATCAAGAGCTACTCGTGTATGTTTATTCTACAGGCGCACATACAATAGTTTCAGAGATACACGATTCTGCAAAACGTTACCCCAGCAGGAAATGCAATATCTCGAAAACCTGATTACGCACTTATTATATTTTCAGCGCACATTCTTGCACAACTATAAGCTCTCTGCCCATGCACAATATTTCTCACTCCGATCATTCGTTTAGAATTTTCCTGCTGGAACAACGTTACCCTAGCGGGAAACGTTTCTTCCGTTTTTTTTCAAAAACGACGACACGCACATGTTTTTTATGTAGCGCACATTCACAGCAGATTACGCTCTAATTATACGTTCCACTCATATCACTCCAGGAGCCACTTTCCTGTTGGGGTAACGTACACGAAAATTAAGGTTAACAATTAAAAACAATTAAACCTGCAGATTTTTTTAGACTGTAGGTGTAAATTACAAAAGATATGCGTTTGTTGCTATTAAGTTATTATTTATTTTATTCTATTTTATTTTTAACTAACGTATGTTCCGTTTCCGTGCTTGTGTCCGTGGCATCAACAGTGGGCCTTTTCAGAATACCAGCCCAATGCGTTATTTTCTTTTTGATAACGCTGCATATGCTGAGATAGGAGCCTTTTTGGTTCCGCACGTGATTTTTATTGTTTTTTTTTTGCTTATTTCGTGTCTCCAGTGCGGGTCACAAATACATATGTTTTCTTTCTTTCTTTCCTATAAAAATAGATTCACTCTAGACCTTTTTTGCTCACTTACAGAACTGGAAAATCCAGACTCTTCAGATGATGTGTCTATAACGGAAGATAAAACAGAAGTGGAAGAAGAACAAGACAAGAACTGTGAGTATTATTTAGTTGATTGTTAAGTATGCGAACAGGATCTGCTGGATGCGGGACGCATGGGAACGGTAAATGTAGCAACGCTTGGGGAAAGCCTTATGTCCAGCAGTCTTTCTGATGATGATGAAGCGAACAGGCTGACTGGTTTGATAACTACCGATGCAACACCTAATGGCGCAAGCGGATTCAATAAGAAATGAGTGTAAGAGTATAATCCATAGAAATCGATTATACTGGTATGTTTGTGATGCGAAGAATGAGGAGCATGTCGACAGAGAGAAAAGCTTTGAGTATGAATGTGGATTGTTAAAGGAGTGAGGCAGACTTAAGACAATCCATCGTGGATGAATTTGCGTGAAATATGACAGTTGTATGAGAGGCGATCTATCCTGACTCTAACGCCATCTAGTAATGCCTCGACAAACTTTAAATACAAAAGAGATAACTTATTTTTCTTATACTTTATGGGCTTTTCAATCATATGATCAACAATCACTCAATCCAATTTTTATTTGATCCTACTTTGAATTTGGTACTTACTAAATTTATATTCACAGGGGAACCCGTTGCGAAGAAACCAAAATTACGTTTAAAAATTACAAAACTAGAAGATGTTATTACTGAAGAGCAAAAGAAAAATGAACTATCAGACTTAAAAGTTATTTGGACAACTCAAAATCGTACGTCCCAAACGGTTCCGAATTTAGACCCTTTAATTTATACAAAACCTATAGATAAAAACATTTTTGATAGTAGTAGCAGTGTAAATAATGAAAATGTAAATGCAAATGTCTGTAACGATGGTAACAAAAATGATATCAGATTTAAAATAACCAACAAAAAGAAAGACAGTGATATTGTAAATAGACGTCGAAGACCATGTGTCAAAGATCGAACTTACAAATGTGAAGTATGTCAGTTTAGTTGTAATCGGAAGAGTAATTTAACAACACATATTCCGATACACACTAGTGAAAAACCTTACAAATGTCAAATATGCCAGTATAGTTGTAATCAAAAGATTCATTTAACAAGACATGTTCGTATACACACTGGTGACAAACCTTACAGATGTGAAATATGCCAGCGTAGTTTTGGAGACAAACACGTTTAAGCAAGACATATTCGGATACACACTAGCGAAAAACCTTACAAATGTGAAATATGCCAGTACAGTTGTAATCAAATTAGTCGTTTAAAAACACATATTCGGATACACACTGGTGAAACACCTTACAAATGTGAAATATGCCAGCGTAGGTTTGGTCAAAAACAATATTTAACAAAACTTAATCGGATACACACTGGTGGAAAATCTTACCAATGTGAAGTATGCCGTCGGAGTTTTACACAAAAAAAGAATTTAAAAACACATATTCGGATACACACTGGTGAAACACCTTACAAATGTGAAATATGCCAGCGTAGTTTTGAAGAAAAACACGTTTTAACAAGACATATTCGGATACACACTGGCGAAAAACCTTACCAATGTGAAGTATGCCAACGTAGTTTTAGACTAAAACATGATTTAAAAACACATATTCGGATACACACTGGTGAAAAACCTTACGTATGTCAAATATGCCAGTACAGTTTTAATCAAAAGAGTAATTTAACAAAACATGTTCGTAGACACACGGGTGAAAAACCTTAACAATGTGAAGTATGCCAGCGTAGATTTAGACAAAATACGTTTTAACAACACATTTGAATACACATGGGTGAAAAACCTAAAATATGTGAAGTATGTCAGCATACATTTATTACGGTTAGTTAACAAAACCATATTTGAACATGTAAAGTATAGGTGTAATCAAAAGAGTAATTTAATCGTATTATCACTGGTAGAAAATCTGACTTATATGAGAAATATGCCAGCAGAGTTGCAGTGATAAGGGTGATTTAATAAAACACATTCGCAGACGCCACAATGAATAGTCTTAAAAGTGTACCTACACCGTAGTTTGAATGAATTGACATGAAGTTTTTGCTATCTTAAGTTTTGAATTGACGCTCATTGATAACAGGATTGATTAGCCAACAGGTTCGACCAAGAGCTTATATCTACTCTACTGCCAACAATACTGATCGATTATATAAAAATAAAAATTAAAGCAAATTTTATATTTTTTTATCTGCTTGCGATCTTGTCGTATTTTTTTCGATAGATGAACAGGGTGTTCGTCTGAATCTCTAAAATAAGGTAAATCAACATACTATGATGTATCATATATCATAATATGAGCTCACTCCTACTGCCAAATGTCTCATAATACACCTGCTTAAAGTATTGAAGTCAGATTGCAGAAACAACAGAAAAAACTTTATGTACTGTGTAGCATTAGCAGCGTATGTTTTAAACCCGGTTTCTCAGAACTCGATTATTGGGTTGTTAACGTAATCG
Organism: Orthosia incerta; assembly: GCA_948252205.1. NCBI lineage: Eukaryota > Metazoa > Arthropoda > Insecta > Lepidoptera > Noctuidae > Orthosia > Orthosia incerta. The sequence goes on along the minus strand of OX411766.1, from coordinate 14,568,112 downwards.
ACGAATAATCGCTGGTTAAATCTGTTACTTTCAGTTTCTCGAAACCCAAGTGTGACATGCGTTTAACAATTTATCACACTTAATAAAGATCGTGAATTAACCACAAGTTATAGCATTTTTGGGTTTCTGGGAACTGAGCCTTATTTATAATTGTTCGATGTTGGTAGATTATCCGCAGATTAAGATTAACATGATAATTTTAAAGGCTAATAAAGATAATAAGCATCGCGCGTCGGTGAAAACTATGCAAGGCGTTCCGTTGGTAATAAAAATATAATAATAAGATTAATTATAGTTGATTAGGTACTAAGATAAAAAAATAACTTTTTAAACTTATTACATACTTAATAAAAATCTTGACATAATTATTAAGAGAGTTATTTTGTAAGATAAAAAAAAAAAAACTGTGTCTGACCTGGGAACAGAAACCAGGACCTCATGCTCACTAAACGAGCCTTATGATAAAACTGACCCACTGCAGGGCGAAGAAGAATTCTAGAATAGATTATTTAGAATAGTGTACTGTGTACGATTATTATAACTTAAATCATTTAGTTTTAAAAGTACCTTTATAAGTTTTGTAATGAGCTTGTTCCAAGCCAAATGACTGATTGTTTCGTAAAAAAAATCTAATTTAAACTAAATCAATATATTTTTGATGCTGACATCTTGTTTTTTTTTAATATCCAAAACAAAATACACCCTACTCTGTAACCTCTTACAACAAGCTTTTATTTAACTGTGTTTGCATGGGCAAATCGTATTTGTAGGTACAGGCGGAGAGTAGAGCGAACCCAGAATCGTACATTCCAAAGTAATGAAAGGTGGGTTTATCGGGCTTGGGAGCGACCCGACCAAGGTGTGACTGATACGCGCCTGCCGGATGATCACGCTATGTGTTCATTCTGGCGCAGCATCTGGTCGGTGCCTGTCAGTCACACCGAAGGTGAATGGACTCAGGAGGTCGAACGAGCGTGCGATCCAATACAAGAAGCTACATCTTGGGGGCTATCACGATCAGCCCCCAAGATGTAGCCCGTTCAGTCCTTCCGTTGCCGAATTGGAAATTTCCAGGGCCGGACGGGCTGCACAACATCTGGATCAAGTGGCTACAAAGGTCCCAAGCTCGTTTGGCATCTCAGTACCAGGCAGCCTTAGAGTTTGGTTCGCTACCCAAGTTCCTTACAACAGGAATTACCCACCTGCTCCACAAGGCTGGTAGCACCGCGGAGCCCAAAAATTATAGACCTATTACATGTTTACCGACGGTCTATAAGGTTCTTACATCCATTTTGAGAGTTAAAACTAGTAAACACGTCGACGATAACTCGATCATTTCGGTCTCTCAGAATGGATGTAGGAACGGGTCCCGCGGTACTAAGGAGCTACTCCTTATAGATATGGCCATTAGCCAACAGGTTCGACGTTCCCGAAAGGATCTGTCGACATGTTGGATAGATTATAAGAAGGCCTTTGACTCGGTGCCTCATACATGGCTCATTAGGGTGCTAGAATTGTATAAAATAGATACAACTCTACGCAACTACCTGAGCACGTGTATGGGACAATGGAGCACAGTCCTTCGCTATCCAGGATGTCGAAATATCCAGAGGAATAGCGAACCTGTAAGGATCGAGCGAGGTATATTCCAGGGCAATAGTTTGAATCCACTTTGGTTTTGCCTAGCCCTGAATCCTCTAAGCATGCTGCTGGAGAATTCAGGGCTAGGCTATCGGTTGAAGAGACGTGGTCAGGTTATATCCCACCTCCTTTACATGGATGACCTGAAGCTCTTTGCCCCCAGCAATATTCAACTGATGGAGCTACTAAAGGTAACTAAAACTTTTAGTAGCGTCATCAGGATGGAGTTTAGTGTGGACAAATGTGCGGTCATGCCTGTAAAGCGAGGAGAGATTGTGGAATCCATAGGTATTCAACTCGCGGATTCCATAAACTTGAGATCCCTCTCTCCAAACGAAACCTATAAGTATTTGGGTATGTCGGAAGCGTTGGATATCAGCACTACTGACATGAAGCAATCGTAGAGGGAACGCTTCTTTGGCCGCCTGAAGAAGGTATTCAATAGCCTTCTTTCAGGCGGAAACAAGGCCTATCTTCCGGAGTGGGCATTTCCTTTATCGCTTTTATTTTGTTTTTGTCTATGGCCATGCTAAAAACCTGGCCTAAGTAACTCACCTGTCTAACTTGAAACTCACATTTATCTTCGTTAAATTTTATACCTGCTTCTCGCGCCCTATCTAGCAATCTCTTTAAACGCTCATCGTGCTGGGCTTTGCTGGAGCCCCAGCAGATCACATCATCGATGAATGAGTCGATTCCCTCCAGGACTTCGAGTATCTAACGGATTTTATGATGAAAAACTTCTGAAGCACAATTGATTCCATACGGTAAACGCAAGAACTGGTATCTAACGAACGGTGTCCCGAAGGTACAAAGGTCTGCACTGGCATCATTGATTTCTACCATCCAAAACCCAGAACGAGCGTCTAATTTACTGAAATATTGCGCTCCTTGGAGCTTGGTTGCGATCTCCGTGAGCGTCGGCAGTGGGTAGTGTGCGCACCGCACTACGCGGTTCAGCGGCCGCGGGTCGTGGAACACACGGATGGTGCCGTCCTTCTTAGCCGCCACTACGATACCGCTCACACACTGTGTCGGGTGAGCCAACCTTACGGATCACTCCCATTTTCTCCATGCGCACCAATTCATGCGATAACTTGTCGCGAACTCCTATAGGTATTTTTCTAACCAGACAGACCGACGGCTGGGCGCATTGATCTATTACAATGGTATATTTACCGGGTAATTTGCCTAAACCTTAAAACAAGTCTGCATAGGAATCTAGGTTGAGGGACAATATGCGCTTCACCATTCCCAGCTCTTCAGAAGCATATCTACCTAACACACTTTGGGAATCGAAGTCGGCAATAGTGAAACGTAATGTATACTCAATGTTTTTATAAGTACATTTCAGATAACAATAACCGGCTATCGGAATATAATTGCCATAAAATGATTGCGCCCTCGTGTTATCTGAACATATAATTTCGTTTAGCAGCTATAGTCCCTGAAATGTACTTAGTGACATTACATTTAAATCTGACCCTGAATCTAACTTAAATTTTCACTAGCACCGGTACACTGAAAAATCAAAGTTTCATACCATTTAGAGTCCTTACGATCCATCTTCCCTGATAGCGAAGAAACATAGTACAACCCGTCGTCGTCCTCGTCGTGAATCACGTTGGCGTCGGGCTCGACACCGGCATTGATTTGTAACACGCGCCTACGCAATTTCGGACACATGTTTTTAAAATGTCCTCTTTCACTGCACCAGAAACACATTGCATTTTTAGCCGCACATTTATAGCTATCACAACTACCTATACCGCACGCAGCACACAACACTTTTCCAGGCATTCGCTGCTGGGCGGGCGCACCACCCAGCCCGGACTGTGCGCCGCGCTGTGGCTGACGAGCACCGGCGCCGCCGCCGCGGCGTCGTCGCCCGGCCGCTACCGCTGTGCCTAAGAAGAACGTCGCAATGCGACGAAGCAAAACATCGAGCTCACCGCTCTGCTGCAGTTCGTCGCCAATAGGCTAAAGGCACAGCAGAGTCAAAATCTACTGATTTTTGTCTTTAAGGTCTTGTGTTTTTCCTTACAGTATATTTTCTTCAGATAAAGTTTCTTCTTGTATAATATTTAACGCTTCCGGTATTTTTACTGCCACCATGGTCTCTTCATGAAAGGTATTCTAGCAATACATCCACTTTTACTTTGGGTCCGTGTTTACTCGTAGGTGATTAGTTGATTTTTACTTTTTTTTATTTCTTCCCTCTTATTTATTATTAAATATTTGCTTTTAATTACATTTGTGTGCGCTCATAAACATCAAACTTTAATCGAAACCGATAAATAAAAAAAAACACATTTTGTATTATTACACCATCTGATAGTGTTGCTGATAAGGATATAATTCTGGGCATTAATATCATACGACAAACTTGAAGAAAGACCTCATTCTTAACTGAGTTCCCAAAAACGAGGATTCTCAATTCGACCGTATATATGTTTTTTTTTATTGTGTTCGCGGATAACTTCGTCGTTTATGAACCGATTTTGACGATTATTTTTTTGTTGGAAAGGAGATATCCCGAGGGTGGTACCATGATAAGGAAATCAGGATCTGATGATGGAATCCTAGAGAAATCGAGGTAACTCCGCAATTATTATAGGCATACATACATCGATTTTAGTATTTTCATCAATATTGCAATCATTTGCACTCAGAAAGTATCATTTGGTGAAGTGGTTTTTTTTTTTTTTTTTTTTTATTATTGATATGCTCGCGCTTGACCACTATCTCACCTGATGGTAAGTGATGATGTGGTCGACGATGTAGCGCGCTTACCTAGAAGAAACCTATTCACTCTTGACTTAAAGACTCCCAGGTTGTAGCTCTCAGGAAATACAGACTCCGGCAGGGAATTCCACTCCTTAGCTGTACGCATAATGAAAGTATTCCCAAAACGTTTGGTGCGTATGGGTGGGATGTCCACCATGTACCGATGACACATCGCCGTGATGAAGAAGATCACAATGGCCACTGATACTCCGAAATAAAACAATGCTTCCTAGTCGTGTTTGGGCTTATTGGAATCGGCATGTGATGTACTATGGCTATAAAAGATTTTCATGTTAATTGGAGGTACCTACTCAAACTAAAAAGATAAAAAAAATATTTTTAACAAAAAATCAAACCGACTTCCAAAACAAACACTTCAAAGCGAAAAATTACTTTTGTTTTCCGAAGTCGGTGTCTTTTGTTTCCGTTATTCGACACCGATTTCGGAAAATAAAGTAATTTTTCGCTTTGAAGTGTTTTGTTTTGGAAGTCGGTTTGATTTTTTGTCAAAAAGTTTTTTATTAACAAGATAACACAGTTTTATTTTGTTAAAACTGTAATATTTGTCCAATTTAATTCTAGTGCTTTATTAATAATGTTGTGTCCAGCTGCAGGGCAAAGGTGGGTGAAATCTGTCTCTCTTTTATTTTTACCAAATTAAAAATAAAGGTGTTGAGATAAGATTCACCTTAGTCTGTGCAGGTTGATTAGGAAAGAAAAATATGCGTGTAATGCAAACGATGGTTTATTGCGACTGGTGTTTACAAAATGTTTTTATTTTATTAAATTAGATACACACACATGCACAATCGACTCACATATAAGTAAACTAAACACAACACAGCTTTTTATTATAAAACTATGATATATTATTTTTATTACAAATTACTTACTATAAATAGGTATGTGTATGTGAGAGCAGTGGTGGCCCAGTGGTATCGGCCGCGACTTACAAGTTGTAGGTCGTGGGTTCGAGCCCAGGCAGGCGCTTTACTTTGTGTAAATTATTTCATCACCACTGCTCTCAAAACGGTGAAGGAAAACATCGTGAGGAAATCGGTATGTCCTAGAAACATAAATTCGAAGACATGTGACATCCACCAACACGCACTGGGCCCGCGTGGTGGATCACGGCACATTCCCTCTCACAGAGAGGAGGCCTGTGTCCTAGCAGTGGGAACATTAATAGGCTGATGATGATGATGAAATAGGTATGTTCTTTTATAATTTGTGTTTCTTATTCATTGGTTGTTCCTTATAATGGAATAGTAAATTCTAAATCAAACATATAGTTATTTTTTTAAGTTTTCTAAGGGCAAGCACTTACATTGCATATCAAATTCACAATGTTGCATTTCACTACCAATTTAAACAATATTTTCATTCAGTAAGCAACAATATTTACACATTTTATATTAAAACACTACTATGTTTTACTTATTTCAAAAAGTAATCGCAAAACGAATAGGATATTAAAAATTGAATGGATTTAATTTTTAAACCCCGACGGAAAAAGAGGGGTGTATTTGTGTGTCTTTCTGTGGCATAGGGACCAAGCTATGGTCCCTATAGTGTAGTAAGGAAAATCATGTAAAAAGGCATTTCTGCGCAGCTATCAGGCAGGTGCACGCCCTCCTGCATCCCTTCTTAAATTTACACGGTATCATTTTGAGAAGGTAACTAACTAAAGGTAAATAACTCCGTATAAAACCGTAGAACATCTCACATTAAAATCATTACCCATCCTTCTGGGGCAGTCAGGTAAAAACGAGTACTGGGCGATTCGCAAACATGTGTGTTTGTGTCGCTTTGTTGACACGTTTTACACGTAACTCCGTATAAATCCGTAGAGCATCTCACATTAAAATCATTACCCATCCTTCTGGGGCAGTCAGGTAAAAACGAGTACTGGGCGATTCGCAAACACGTGTGTTTGTGTCGTTTTGTTGACACGTTTCACACGTAACTCCGTATAAAACCGTAGAGCATCTCACATTAAAATCATTACCCATCCTTCTGGGGCAGTCAGGTAAAAACGAGTACTGGGCGATTCGCAAGCATGTGTGTTTGTGTCGCTTTGTTGACACGTTTCACACGTAACTCCGTATGAAACTGTAGAGCATCTCACATTAAAATCATTACCCATCCTTCTGGGGCAGTCAGGTAAAAACGAGTACTGGGCGATTCGCAAACATGGGTGTTTGTGTCGCAATAATGAATCTTTTAGAAACCCTTTCCATTTGTGTTTTATGGCAAAAAAACAAGTGAAATGTAATGTTTTGTTTGGTACCAAACAAAACAATACGACATACGTGCAGCCGATTGAATCCCAAACGGACCCTTAAAACAATAAAGAGATAAGAAAGAAAACAATACAAAACAAAAGACTACAATACATCTGACCTGCAAAATTATGGGAACACGACCTCGTGGTGTTTTTAGGGATCTTGGAGAGGGTTGGCTAGGCCACGGCGACCGGCGAGGCAGTCAGTGTTAGGCCACTGAAGTGCTCGGTTACTCGGTTAGACATTTAACTTGGATCCGGGGTAGAGGCCGGTCGATACAAGACTACGTTAGAGCTTGCTCGACATCGACCACCTTCAGAAAATTAGCATATTTGGCTGATATTCTGTTGTAATTCATAGCTAGTGTTATATTAAGTTAATTATTTAAGTAATTTAGAATTATATCGTATTAATAGTGTTTGTGTTGGTGTGACTGGGTGAGTTTTTAATTATAATATTTCATATTTATGTACCTAATTGGTGATATCGCATTTACTTATTACTCATTATTGGAATATTTTTATTACTTGCTATTTATTTAATGCTGAGTTGGTAACCCTTTCAACAGGTTACTTGTCTCTTACCCTGTATTTGTAGCTGTGTTGTGTCTATGTCGAATAAATGTTTTTTATTGTATTCGAATCTAATCTAAGCTTGGTAAAACTACTTCTTTATCTTACTATCTATATTTTATAGTTAATGCTATTTTATTCTGTGTATACGTTACTTAATAGCCCGAACTACGGTAAAACCTAAGATTTACCATGCCATAATGGTAAAAGTCCAAAAGGATCTATACCTAATACTTGATACTTTTGGGATTTTACCAGCAACCACAGTGTAAGTTTTAGGCCGAGTTTCTCACCTCTAAATTATCGTAGAATTAATGTGAAAAATTGTCAAACACGCGTTATCTGCTGTGATTGGCTGTTGAAAATTCATTCAACCAATCACAGCAGATAACGCTTGCTCGACAATTTGTAAGTGGCCACGTTTATTTATCAGTGACGCTCATCAAGTCCTCCAGAGTGCACGTATGGGCACTTGAAGCACTTTGAAAAGATCTATTTTAGTATATGACTTACTTATTTCGATATCCACATAGTTATACAACCATAATGTTGGTCCTAGGTCCCACAGAGGCGTAAATTAATGGCCATAGCATAGAAGAAACTAAAAAAACTGTTCAAACAAACACAAAAGACACGATATTTTTGTTTGGAGCCAATTTCCTAGAATTCTGCAAAACAATTTAGGGATTAACACCATGTGTTTTATGTTTTTATTTGTTCTACACGCTGACAAAAGAATTACAGGTCTATCCCAAGTGGTTTTAATTTTATTGTGGCCTTTAAAAAACCCCAACGCGCTTGTTAGAATCATGAATGGAACTCTATATAAAAGTATTGATATCTACCAAGATAGCAAGCTTTGAATGTCAAGATGGATACTGATTATTTACTGTGTATCAGGGTTCCAATGTATGCGGTGTGTAAGGCAAGGGTTTTATGAATAAAATCACAGAAAGACAAGACTAGGTATTTATTTAAATAAGGCTTGTCAATTAATCTATATTTAGAAGGCTCATCGAGCTTACTGCCCATTCGCTAAACCTAGTTCTCGTGTGGAAGAAGGGCAAGAAACCCCACGGAAGCTCTTTCATAGTATTTATCGATATCTTTTACAGCAACAAAGTATTTACAATATTATATAAACAAAATAACAAGGATAACTCAAAGGACATAGACTAGCCCTTAAATCAATATAACATATTAGGAATAAAGGCCGTAATATGATATAAATATAGTTTCAACACAACCATTAGCAATAATAAAGTTATAATATCAAATAACTTACGTTAGCCTTGTGTAGTCGATCTTACACCAATTATTGATGATAAAGGAAATATAATAATATATCTGGCCTGTACTGGCTTGTAGTTCACAGAAAAGTAAATCAGCTTATTCATTACACAATATTTTATAATCTCGGGTCTATCAGTGCCTCAATACGTCCAATATGAGAAAATGGCGCGGTATCCCGCCATTTTCTATATTGCTTTAAATAATCTCACAATTAGGGGAACAGTAATAAACTATCATGTAATGAATCCATTTTAAAACGTAATTAGACAATTATGGAATTTAATAACACCTCTTTAGTCATTCTAAATCAATATTCGAAAGAATATTGATACTAACAGACAATATTGTACCAATTGTTTCAAAGGACTTGTAATATTATTATAGCAATATAAAATCCAGGATACATCACAATAATCATTACAAATTACGTAATAATTTATAGTAATATCATCAATGTGGCTTAATACAAGTTCAAGAGTTATTTCCTGTACACAACAATATTTACTTAGGCGGGTACTCTTTTACATTTGTAGGTAGTTGACAACACAATAATTTAGGTCGGTACTTAAACATTTGTCGGTAGGCGCTTAATAAATATGACAGGTGTGTATATGTAGCAAACCATTGTCACTTGAAAAATGAAAATTCGCGATTTAATGACGTCACACATACTTCAAATTCTAACACGGCCATACTGACAAATACTTCGTCCACGAAGTACATAATATGTACAATTTTATATAGCTTATTTTATAATAGCATATCAATGAAAACAAAAGTTAATGTCACAAGACTTTTAAATTTACTTTGTAGCTTGGATCACAATAGTTACTCAAGATAAGTGTTTTAAGATTATTATACCCAAATCTTACTTATCACATCATTATTAATAAATAATGAAGTTTTTAACCAGTTACATTCAGGTAAACATACAATGCTACTTTTAAGACATCGTGGTCACTTTCAGTCGTACCGAGATACACCATCAAAATTATTTACCAGATACTTTGACATGTCAATCACATTCACCAACTGCCGGTGAGATTTATCAGATACCAATTTAAAGATTTATTAAAGAATGGTTAGGCCAAATAAATAGACACGCCAAGCGCTTTCACCCGCTACCGGTGAGATTGAATGGCGGCAAGTATAAGGCCTAGTAGCGGATATTGAGACAAATAAATAGACACGCCAAACGCTTTCACCCGCTACCAGTGAGATTGAATGGCGCCAAATATAAGGCCTAGTAACGGATACTTGAGCCAAATAAATAGACATGCCAAAAGCTTTCACCCGCTGCTGGCGAGATCAATTGACGAAAATAATAAGGCTTAGCAGCGAATAAGTTGTAGCATAAACATGCTGATTACATTTATCGAATTGCGGTAAAATCTTTTATTACTTTACCGAATTGCGGTAACAACTTTTATTACGTTTACCGAATTACGGCAAGATCTTTTATTACATTTACCGGATTGCGGTAAGATATTTATTTATTACATTTACCAAATTGCAGTAAGATCTTTATTTATTACATTTACCGAATTGCAGTAAGGTCCTTATTTATTACATTTACCGAATTGCGGTAAGATTTTTTGTTATATTTTTATAAAATATAGCTCAGTGGTATCAATGTCAAAATAAATGGGAAATCAATAATTCAATATTATTTCACCAACCAACATCGCTCGGTCAACCTGACAATATTGTTGCAAATTGTACTGATTGTACATATTTTCTTCTGACCTGTAATAGTTTTACGGATTTTGTCAAGGGCACTCTGACCAGTACTTGACTTTTCATCGTAATAACATTAGCTATTTGACTAAGACCACAGAATAAGCACTTTCACGGTAAAAGAAATGCAAAGAAAAGATAATTACTACAGAATTTTCACCTGAAATCTGCACTAACATTGGACCAATAACAGACCAATATTGACATATTTTTTATAATTATCTTGCTGTATACCATTAGATCACGATTTGTTTATATTCAAATCTGAATCTCTAATAGCCCTAAAACTTATTTCATTTATTTTCAGATCGATCAAAATGCATGGTCATGAAAATACAAATTGGATTGTTACTTTTAATATTTCTGAAGATTAAAACATTAATTTTAATAATTAACACGGGTTGTAGGAAAATTATTTCGCTACAGCTTATGCTGTAACTACTATTCCTTTTTAATTTTACCCAAAAGACAGCCAAGAGAAAAACTGAGCAGAGAATATTTTCTTGTAAACGTGAGAATATTGTTAAAACTACTATTCTCTAATAACGATTCTTTGCAAGTCCTTTGTACCTCTTAAGTGTGAATGTGGTCACTGACCGTTTTATTACCAAGTTGGGTACACTTTTGTAAAAATACCCTCTGGTAATAAAATATCCATAAAAAAATCTAAACAAAATTCTTTAAAATCTCATAGTACATCATAAATGAAATAGCATAAAATAATATACTATTAAATAACTCATTTTGAGGTCTTGAATTATGGCGAGACCAAAATGTTACGATTTTATTAAGTAATAATTACCAATTTTCTGGTAAATAAATTGAAAACCTTAGAAAATATTGTTTTACGCTTATTCAAACATATCTTTATAACACATAAGATATTCAAAATTTACATACATTCAATAGTAAAACAAATAAAACCAGTCTCACCACTTTTAGCTACTTCTTCCTGTAGCTGTTTTGGCTTGATTTCCATAGTCCGACTCCGATGCTCTGACAATAGTAAGCAGACTCGCAGATCCACTGTTCGTAAGGTAGCATGAAGAACCGTAGTTCCAATGGTCGTACAGTTTCTAGATCCGCAAGCTATGCAGCTCGCAGTGCCGTCGTCTGGGGTGGCATCGCGAAGTCATCGTCTTGGTGCGAGTGGAGTTGGCGACTCGTCGACACGTTTATGAAAATGACAAAATGGAATTCATTAGAAATCTGTGTGAGCTAGAGCTGAATCCCTGCTTCTGATGTTAGAATCATGAATGGAACTCTATATAAAAGTATTGATATCTACCAAGATAGCAAGCTTTGAATGTCAAGATGGATACTGATTATTTACTGTGTATCAGGGTTCCAATGTATGCGGTGTGTAAGGCAAGGGTTTTATGAATAAAATCACAGAAAGACAAGACTAGGTATTTATTTAAATAAGGCTTGTCAATTAATCTATATTTAGAAGGCTCATCGAGCTTACTGCCCATTCGCTAAACCTAGTTCTCGTGTGGAAGAAGGGCAAGAAACCCCACGGAAGCTCTTTCATAGTATTTATCGATATCTTTTACAGCAACAAAGTATTTACAATATTATATAAACAAAATAACAAGGATAACTCAAAGGACATAGACTAGCCCTTAAATCAATATAACATATTAGGAATAAAGGCCGTAATATGATATAAATATAGTTTCAACACAACCATTAGCAATAATAAAGTTATAATATCAAATAACTTACGTTAGCCTTGTGTAGTCGATCTTACACCAATTATTGATGATAAAGGAAATATAATAATATATCTGGCCTGTACTGGCTTGTAGTTCACAGAAAAGTAAATCAGCTTATTCATTACACAATATTTTATAATCTCGGGTCTATCAGTGCCTCAATACGTCCAATATGAGAAAATGGCGCGGTATCCCGCCATTTTCTATATTGCTTTAAATAATCTCACAATTAGGGGAACAGTAATAAACTATCATGTAATGAATCCATTTTAAAACGTAATTAGACAATTATGGAATTTAATAACACCTCTTTAGTCATTCTAAATCAATATTCGAAAGAATATTGATACTAACAGACAATATTGTACCAATTGTTTCAAAGGACTTGTAATATTATTATAGCAATATAAAATCCAGGATACATCACAATAATCATTACAAATTACGTAATAATTTATAGTAATATCATCAATGTGGCTTAATACAAGTTCAAGAGTTATTTCCTGTACACAACAATATTTACTTAGGCGGGTACTCTTTTACATTTGTAGGTAGTTGACAACACAATAATTTAGGTCGGTACTTAAACATTTGTCGGTAGGCGCTTAATAAATATGACAGGTGTGTATATGTAGCAAACCATTGTCACTTGAAAAATGAAAATTCGCGATTTAATGACGTCACACATACTTCAAATTCTAACACGCTCTACACACAGGTAGTCAACCCCGGTTATACGCGAAACTCCGCGAAAGCAATAACATTATCTATCGTTGGAATGAAAGAGCCAAACAATTTCGTATGGCATCACCCAAAGCAAATAATAGGTTTTAAAATAAACAATAACAATGCAAATTAACTGATACACTCGATTATAGAAGACAAAACATTAGTGTTTTGTGTACAAACCTTAAATTTTAATCAACGACATAGTCCGTAATACATTTTCAGATGTAAATGCGCAGTTCACCATGTTCTACTAGTTTAAGTATGCAAAATTATTATTACTTACAATTGAAACGTATGCCATGTCAAAAGTTAAAACTTAAATAATTAAATGGTATACAATGGCATAAATAAATTTCTTACATCAATTTTTTGTCGCTATTAAGTATTCTTCATTAGTATTCGCGAGCCTCCATTCCTATTATCTAGTGAAAAATATGTGTATATTGTGTATCGGGTGCGCGATCGTCGTCCTTTTTAACCGACTTTCAAAATGGAAGAGGTTCTCAATTCGGATGTTCATATATTTTTTTTTTATGTGTGTTCAGGCATAACTCCATCATATATAAACGAATTAGCAAAATTCATTTATTGTTCGATAGAAGCTTATTCCGAAATGGTAAATTTGGTGAAATTCTGATGAAGAAGTTCGGCGATATAAAACAGAACTCTTCAATAAATGATGGCAAATCTCTCGAGATTGCTGCAATCGCAAGTCTGTTTATTGTTTACATCATTTCATAACATACTCACGCCACTATGCTCTAAACGGGTACGCAAATGTGTACCTACATTTCACCCTGGTATACTCTCATTCCACCGGCTATTTTGAATTACATGTTATTCGGGTAATCTATTCTGGCATCACTGTGGGCATTAAAGGTACCTTACTTTAGAACTTGTCCATTATATACCACTAAATAGTGAAAAATAAAAAAAACTTTGTTTTCATTTTAGTTTGTGTTTTGCATAATACATCCTTCCATTTACCCTCATGTATAAAATTATAAAGGTGCACACCTAGTAATTCCGACTTATTTACAAGTACATGTGTGTTAGTTGAATATTGTTTAAGATTCTGAATGTTATGGCCGTATATTTGTCTTTCTTTGGTATTGATTTGTAAAGAAATTTAGTAACCTCTTAAAATAATAAAGTTAATTATTCATTTATCTTTTTTTCAGTGACAAAATGGATAGACTGCAAATGTGTAGGATGTGCTTGGTGGAAGATGCCCCCATGTATGTTGTCGTCAACAAGAACTTGCATGAAGTATATGAGAAGCTGACTGGAAAACAAGTAAGTTATTACTTTCAAATTATTACATTTAAATGCCCTCCTAATACAAGTAGATATAATTAGTAATGTGAACTGTTGGTCAGACGTTCGATGACGACTGACATCACTGAAGGAGAGCAGTGTAATAATAATAAGTCAGAAATCTATTTTGAGCAAGAATTAATCAATGCCAGTTGAAGACCAAGAGCTAAGCTGAGTTACCTTTGAAATAGCTCGCTTAACTGAGGTTGGTAATATTTCATACTTGAGTGAACACCACAAACTTTGTAAGAATTAAAGAAGTGCTTATGGATGGAAAAATACCTCAGCTACGCGAACTAAGCTAAACTAATTCTTAGCTCTTGATCTGCAACCGCCTTCATGTTTACTCTGTATGAGAAGACTACTCGATTTTGTATGATTCAAACTATTTTATCCATGAGTAGTTTTATCATCCCTTGAGTTTCTTTTTTCTGGAAAAAATAACCTAAAGGATTATTTTTATGTAGTAGTAGTAGTATCACTAAAAGAATGTTTATAATTGGATTAGTACTACCAGATATTACCTGTAACATACATACATCTAAACAATAAATTTTACTCTAATTATATAAATATTAGTTTATAAACAAGATAATGCAAGACAAGTTTTGTTGCAGTTTGTAACTGAAGACAGAAGACCGCTGCGTGTTTGTTACTTCTGTTGCTCCAAACTAAAACAATGCTGCCGTTTCCAGAGAAAATGTCTGGAAGCCGAAGAACTGTTTGCTCAGATTTTGGATGAAGATTATGAGGTGAGGTAGTCTTCAATATAAACCTAATGTCCAATTTCGAAGTCTAACATCTCTTCTTGCCAAAGGAAATTATGATAGGCAGTCGTTCCATGTAAAATACATGTATTTAGCTGCATTCAATTATTATAGATTATCACAGGTAGTCAATTGACAGATATCTACACAGCATGGCCCAAAACTATATGTCTAGCGAGTATGGGGGGAATGCGCTGGTTTGAACTAGTTCTGGCTAAAAGAAGGAAAAAACAACACCACCAGGTTACGTGCTTCTTCTTCTTCTTTTCGAGCGAGGATGTGACCTCTGGTGTCAGAGTTAATTGAGCCACCTCTGGGAACCCCACAGGCCTCTGACTTGGCTATTTGAGACTTACATCAACTGAATAAGTCCAGGTTAAGTGCTAATAGCAATATTTATGAAAATATAGATACTGTGGTCACTAATTTCGAATTTTTTCAATGTTATCCTCAATTAATAGCAATGCTGTTGATCGTAGTTATAAAATTAATAAATAATATGGTCAGTACACGAAAAAAAGTTTGATTGAGATGTTTAAAAATTTTATGTCCACTAAAGTAACTTTGACGCATAATTTTCCAAATATGAATGATCGAAAACTGTACTTGAGGTATTGCTTTTAGAAAAATAGCACATTTAATCAAGATTTCATATTTATTTGTCCGAGCACACCGTATCCGCTTGACGTTGTGTTTTGAGGTACGCTGTATATGGCAGCCAGGAACAACCACTTAACATGCTTTCCAGAGGTACGGAGAAGTCTCTGTACATAATATATGGTCAGCCATCTAATACTACACTCATATTTTTACAGCCAAATCCTTTATTAAGCCCAAAGATGTTGGCCTTTAACAATGGGCTTGTTATATCGCCGATGGAGTACTTACATATAGTTTGTGAATGTCAAACAGAAAACCATGCTGTCAAAGAAGAATTACCAAATTGTGAGATACTAGCAGATATTATTGAGCCAAAAGAGGAACTTCAAGTTGATGGTATGTATTCGGGAATATGGGTAGAGGTGGACACCAATGAAAACTGTTTTATAAGGGTTTCATTAATACAGTTTAATTATAATTACCCTTTACTTATTAATAATATTTGGTCAGACATATGTTGCCTAGCAAGACTGACACGATTTTGTTATGTGAATGTGACCAGCTACGTTTTCGGTCTCTCCTAGCTGACAAGGGTTCGAAGTGATAACCCTTATAATTTATGGCTAGACAGAGACAGACCTAGAGCATTGAAGATTCGTTTTTGTTAAACTCAAACTGTATGCTTATTAGAATATCAAATATATTAAGTACTAGTGTTTTCCCACAGTTTTATTTTTGCTTGTAGTGAAAACCTTTCAAAATCTTCTATTTCTCTCCCCTCCTCTGTACAGGCTGTGTCTGACACAGACGCGAAAAAAATACCATGGATTCAGTCCATGATTCTGGATCAGTGGACTGTATAAACTGATGTAATGTAATGTAGGTAATACAAAATAGGTGACAATAAAATAAATGAAACGCGCGTGTGTCTTCGTCGGAGCTCGGTAGTGAAGTCGCGGGCCCCTAGGCCCCGCGTACCGCGCGCCCGCGTCCCCCGCTTCTTCCAACCGTCGCCTGCGCCGCCGGCCGGAGATCGTCGAAAGCGCCAGAACATCCTCCCCGGGTTGAAGGCTTCAAGTAAGAGGGAGTGCGCAGACATTGTTGTAGGCCCGCACCATCGTCCCCTTCTTCGTCTTCAGCTCCACCACCCGCGTGGTCCCGTCGCTCCCAGGAAAGACCTGGATGACTCGCCCCCGTGGCCACACTAGTGGCGGAAGTCCCTTCTCTTTGATGAGAACGAGTGTTCCCACTGATAGCTGCCCTGTCGAGGTTGACCATTTTGTTTTTTGCTGAAGCAGAGAAACATACTCTAAGTGAAACCGCTTCCAAAAATGCTGTTTAATGTGCTCCATTCTGTGGTAGCGCTCCAGTCGCCCGATGGTGAAATCAGTCACCTGTGGATGCGGAACGGACATAATAATAATAATGTTAGCCCAATTAGAAAGTGTGAAGGAGTGAGGGCAGAGCAGTCTAAGGGATCAGAGGAAAGAGGGGTAAGAGGACGAGAATTTAAAATGGCCTCTATTTGAGTCAAGCACGAGGCCATCTCTTCATACGTAAAATGCGTCAAACCTAAAAGCCTCTTTAGGTGATGCTTAGTGGATCGGACGGCAGCTTCGCTTCCTACTGCATTATTATATAAATCCAACAGCAAATATCTGCATTATTTTGTTTTTACCTGACTGGCCGAAGGAGGGTAATGTGCTTATCAGTCTATGTATGTATGTATTTCTTGGACAATCTCGGGACTCAGGGTCCCGGTCCTTTGAAAGGCGTGCAAGAAGCCGAAGGCAGCTCGCAGAGGCCCCGTTAGGCATGTATCAGGATATGTGACACCAACCGACGATTATCTACCTACAAGGGCAATCCCCGGTTAATGCAGGACTATTGCAAAATATGGAGAAAAATGTATTGGGCTATGGATATATATGGATGGCCGACTGCACAGCATGATTTTCTTCTTGTTTACGCCTTTTTAGTACGTTTCTTAAACAGTCGAGTTTTTTGATTTTTTGAATTTACTTTTTTTGATAAAGTTGGTTTTGATGATAGTTACTTGATAGTAAATTAGATTGGGTTGCCTGTCCACATCTAGTTGCAACTAGTTTTAGTTTTTATTGTTTAATTTTTTTGAAGTTTGCACTATAATAAGATTTTTTTTAGATCTTGGGTGCGTATGCGACATCATCTGGATCTCAGTTAGCCACGATTTATGCGTTGCCAGGTTTTTCAGGTAAACTGTAAACCCATAGATTGCGGCTAACTGAGAGCTGCAACCATAATTTACTACAAAACTATCTTTAAAATGACATTGGATTGCCTTTAAAATTACAAAATTTTCAAGGCAATCCAATGACATTTTGGGGGTCCATGTATTTGGGGTTAACTATCAAAAATAAGTTTCAGTTTATTTAATTAAGTTGATTGCGGCTAGATATCTCCAGACAATCCTGCAGAAATCTATTTTCTAACAAGCTTCAGTCATGAAAATTAAGTTTAATCAAAAACAATTATTAATTAATTATTAAGTCAAAAGTGAGTAGGTTTCTTCTAGGCAAGCATGCTTCACTGTCGACCTCATCATCGCTTAATATCAGGTGAGATAGTGGTCAAGCGCGAGCTTATAGACAGTAAAAAGATAAACATTATATCTCCAGATTTTTGCAGTGGGATCTTAGGCTGTAAGTGTAAATAACAAAAACCTAGATTCACTCTTGACCTTTTTGCTCACTTACAGAGCAAGTAGCTGATCTGAAAAAACCAAACTCTTCAGATGTAGAAAATGTTCCAGTACACCGTTTTGATTCTGAAGATGATGTGCCTATAACGGAGGTTAAAACGGAAGCTGAAGAAGAAGCATACACGAACTGTGAGTATTTTAGTAAATTTTTAAGTAAGCGAATAAGGCTGAGTTTCTCACCTCTAAATTATCGCAGAATTAATGTGACAAATTGCCAAGCACGCGTTATCTGCTGTGATCGGTTCAATTAATTTTCAACAGCAAATCACAGTAGATAACCGGCGACTATTCTTCGATTACGTTAACAGCCCGATAAACGAGTGTTGAGAAACCGGGGTTAGGCCAACTGGTTTGATAACTAGCAATTACAGTAAAAAGAAACATATCCGGTCTGCACCCTCTTTAGTAGCATAAACACAATATGCTGCTTCTTTATATCTGCAGAGCACACTCCTACTGCTAAATGTGTCATATCTTGAGTTACCTTATGACCTTGCCTTAAACTGCAGGGGAAGATTTATAAAACTGATCAGTATAGGCGTTTTAATAGCAGTTTTCAAACTTAATCCTTCACGTAAAATGTATGCATGGGAAAGCGATTTTGAGGATGGCTGTACTCAACTTGTATGGTCAACTTGTATTGTCAAAGACTTCATCTTCAACATCCGACCCCCAACTGGTTTGATAACTAGCAATTACAGTAAAAAGAAACATATCCGGTCTGCACCCTCTTTAGTAGCATAAACACAATATGCTGCTTCTTTATATCTGCAGAGCACACTCCTACTGCTAAATGTATCATATCTTGAGTTACCTTATGACCTTGCTTTAAACTAGAGAGGAAGATTTATAAAACTGATCAGTTTTAATAGGCGTTTTAATAGCAGTTTTCAAACTTAATCCTTCACGTAGAATGTATGCATGGGAAAGTGATTGTGAGGATGGCTGTATGGTACTCTTTCTTCTCCTAAAATTGTTTGTCCGAAAATCATTATCTATAACACGTTTGCTATAAACTTCAGTAACCATAATGTTCAAAAGCCCGAAATTTTGTATAACATAATTTTATCTTTAGTTCTAAAAGTATTCTGTCATAATATCGAGTACTATAATAATTGAATCTCCTAATTTTACATGACCTAAAGTCATATGTCCTAAGTATTGTGTTAAATAATGTGTATTATTCCGAATGTTCATTTATAATATTTTTTTTAGTCCTAAAACATTTGCTAACAAATTAGGTTTTAGTGACAGAAACGAATCGCTGTAAATCCGACTCCACGCAGTCTTGTCTGCTCTACCCCTTGAGTGTAATTTAAAATCGCGTGGGACCGCCGTGTTTGTGCTGTAAGACCTTACTTTTGGCCAAGTTTCGTGATTCTAGGTCAACGGCAACATATACAACATATAGGTTTTCGACCCAAAACCTATAGGGTACTTCCGGTCGACCTAGAATTGTCAATTTTAGTTATAAGCAAGGTCTTATAGCACAAGTAAAGGGAAAATTAGCAAAAAAAAAAAAATTTGGAACTTACAAATTTTCGCAAAAATCTAAATTAGCCTATATATTTATATTGATTTTTATACACGTAATAGGGACTTCTTCAGTATCCGGTATAAATTTGAACTTGCTAGGTCCACCCGTTCATCCCCCCCGGTGGGTTCCCGCTTTGTTGAGGCGGGGGGGCTCAGTAACCGTGGCTTGGTCACCCACGGTGAAGCGAAGAGGAACCCGAGGAGGGGCCGCTCGTCAGGGCTTTTGCCGATTAAGCTGACGACGTAGCGGCCAAGTAGGTTGCGGTGCCGCTTGGTAACAAGCGACATCGCAACTGAGGCGGGCCGCGATGTCTTATGGAGATTCCCAGGTCCCATACGATAGCGCGGCTGAGGGTTGGAGGCCGCGGCGGGAGAGGAGTGCCGGTATTGCGGTGCGCCGCTCTCCCTACCTTCCGCGGCCTAGACGGGGTCGCCACCGTCTGATGGCGGACGCGGTGGGGCCGCAGGGGAAGAGGAGTGTCGGTATTGCGTTAGCCGCTCTCCCTATCCCCTGCGGCCGCAAAATGGTAGGTGAAGGGGCCATTGGCCTCGACCCGTCACAGTGGGACCAAGGGTGCCATACACGGGGTCGTCTGGCACCCATGTGCTGAATTGGTCCCTGGGATGGTCACGGCGTACAGTGTGTTCTGGTGCGCCGGTGATGGGGTACCCCCCCGAGGAGGGTCCGGTGACGGACAGCCGCGGCGGATTCGCGGTGAGTGCTAACGCGTGCCCGTGTTCCCGCCATAAGCGGCACTGGAGGACACCGTGGAGTTTTAGTGGGTTAGAGTCCCACATAACTGCACTATCTCCCCGTGGTAGTGCAGTATGCATGAGCATTTCTCCACGCAAAAAATAAATAAAAAAAAAGGTCCACCCGTTCATGAGAAAATCGGTGGTGACATACGGACAGACAGACGGACAGATGGACAAGAGAGTGATCTTATACATCTGTCCGTCCGGTTTCTTTTTACCTTTTGATGTACGGAACCCTAACAAAAGAACTCGATAACCAACCATATGAATCATAAGTTATACTAAATTTTAAGAAATCAATGCTGTACAGTTTCTTATGCTGATGCCATTAGTAAAGTTGAACATCATCCTCTGCTTGAAGTAATTTTAGAAGTTAAACCTCAGTCGTCGCTTAGATATACGTCTCGCACGGACTATAACTTTTACCAAGCCAGTTACCGTCCCATCTTTTCCGAACTGGGTATTGTGGAGTGGTCCGAGTGTTTCGGGTGTGTAACGTTTAAAATAATAACAAAAGTTCTAATGATCATACAATTAAATTTCATTTAATATATATTTATTATACAACGATCAAATGATATAATTAATAATTAATATAATTTCATATTTTATGTTTTAATGAAAAATTTCTATAATGTACATTTGAACTAATATTCAATTAGTATAAAATTTAAAATTTATAAGTTACGCTTAATATAATTTAGAAATTGATCGAATCTGTTCTAAAACCAAATTGGGGCACCTCGACTTCACGTAGTCTTTTGGCTGCTACCCCTAGAGTCTATATAAAAACCGGTGGCGTAAAAGGAGAGCAAACCCCACCCGCTCACCTCTGCAGCTTCGGCTTGCCGGTCGCCTCCGGCGCCCAGCCTCAGCCGTTACTGCTCGCACGGGCGCTTATCCTTTGTTAGGTAAGAGCGAATGGGTTGCACTTCCCGCAGCGCCGGAGAGGAAGAAAAATCATTTTTATTTTTATTTCACATAGGCCTACATTGGCACTTATAAAACGTCGACAAAAGGTGCACAAAACGTCGACAAAAGGTGCACGGTTCGGGTTAGTTACAGCATTAGTGCTTAGATATGGGGGGACAACATAGGCCCGACAATAAGGCGTAAGAAAGTTTATATGAACGAGTTAAAAAGTTAACAAATGTTAACAAGCATCTAGAAATCTAGAAGGCCTACAATGTTCACACATTCACAAAACAATCGGTAAAAGAATCTAAACAAAGGTAAAAAAAAGAAGTATGACAAGACTAAATTTAACATGTTGCATAAATGTTGTTATCAGTGCTGTAACTATTCTTAGCAAAGGGCTATAAAGATGATTGAAAACCATTGTGAAAAGTCTAATTATAAGAAGGAAAAAAAAATGAGATTTAGAATGGTTAGAGACATCCACATATTTGTGCCGTTTATGAGTTACCAGGGAAACCGCATGCGCAGAAGGAGCTTAAGCCATTTTTTTTAATCTTCAACGTAGTCCTTGATTTTATGATATGCTTTTTAGGGTTCCGTACCCAAAGGGTAAAAACGGGACCCTATTACTGAGACTCCGCGATCCGTCTGTCTGTCTGTCTGTCTGTCTGTCCGTCTGTCACCAGGCTGTATCTCATGAACCGTGATAGCTAGACAGTTGAAATTTTCATAGATGATGTATTTATGTTGCCGCTATAACAAAAAATACTAAAAACAGAATGAAATAAATATTTAAGTAGGGCGCCCATACAACAAACCTGATTTTTTGTCAGTTTTTTGCGATAATGGTACGGAACCCTTTGTGCGCGAGTTCGACTCGCACTTGGCCGGTTTTATTTAACAAGGACACGTTTGATGTAGTTTTTGAACTTTCCATCGGTCAGTTCTATAACTGACTTTGGCAACTTGTTATAAAAGCGTATACTGTTTATAAGAAAAGACTTGCTAGTTTTCATTAATCTGAATTTGGGTATTACAATTTCGTGCTTATTGCGTGTGGAAGCCGCTTCTAATTTTGAAAAGCCCTCGATTTTTGCGGACATACAAAATTCATTCCAAAATATAAAGTGAAGGTAGAGTCAGTATATCGATCTCTTTAAATTTTTCTCTGTGGGGCAAGCGATTTTATAAATCGCGCGGATTGCCATCTTTTGTAAGATGAAAATTGAGTCAACGTCTGCTGCTGATCCCCACAGCAGAAAGCCATAAGTCATAATTCTGTGGAAATAAGCATAGTATACTAACCTAGCTGTGGCTACATCGGTTAACTGCCTTATTTTTCTTACTGCATACGCAGCCGAACTTAACCTACCCGAAAGAGTTCTAATGTGCCCACCCCACTGCAATTTTGAATAGATAGTAAAGTAATCCCTAAGAATACAGTTTCCGTTATAACTTCAAGATTTTAATTTGGTTCACGTTGTGGTACATTTGGTAAAGAGAACTTAAGTGCAGCAACTTAAGTGTTTTAAGGTTAGGTTCCAATATTTTGATTTTCTCAAGAACGGTGCGTTACCTTAGAAAATCTATCTATATAAATAAAAATGAATTGTTGTTCGTTAGTCTGATTAAAACTCGAGAATGGTTGGGCCGATTTGGATAATTCTTTTTTTGTTTTGTTCGACAGAATACAGGGAAGGTAGGGTAGGTGTAGGGTAGGTGTAGGGTAGGTGTAGGGTAGGTGTAGGGTAGGTGTAGGGTAGGTGTAGGGTAGGTGTAGGGTAGGTGTAGGGTAGGTGTAGGGTAGGTGTAGGGTAGGTGTAGGGTAGGTGTAGGGTAGGTGTAGGGTAGGTGTAGGGTAGGTGTAGGGTAGGTGTAGGGTAGGTGTAGGGTAGGTGTAGGGTAGGTGTAGGGTAGGTGTAGGGTAGGTGTAGGGTAGGTGTAGGGTAGGTGTAGGGTAGGTGTAGGGTAGGTGTAGGGTAGGTGTAGGGTAGGTGTAGGGTAGGTGTAGGGTAGGTGTAGGGTAGGTGTAGGGTAGGTGTAGGGTAGGTGTAGGGTAGGTGTAGGGTAGGTGTAGGGTAGGTGTAGGGTAGGTGTAGGGTAGGTGTAGGGTAGGTGTAGGGTAGGTGTAGGGTAGGTGTAGGGTAGGTGTAGGGTAGGTGTAGGGTAGGTGTAGGGTAGGTGTAGGGTAGGTGTAGGGTAGGTGTAGGGTAGGTGTAGGGTAGGTGTAGGGTAGGTGTAGGGTAGGTGTAGGGTAGGTGTAGGGTAGGTGTAGGGTAGGTGTAGGGTAGGTGTAGGGTAGGTGTAGGGTAGGTGTAGGGTAGGTGTAGGGTAGGTGTAGGGTAGGTGTAGGGTAGGTGTAGGGTAGGTGTAGGGTAGGTGTAGGGTAGGTGTAGGGTAGGTGTAGGGTAGGTGTAGGGTAGGTGTAGGGTAGGTGTAGGGTAGGTGTAGGGTAGGTGTAGGGTAGGTGTAGGGTAGGTGTAGGGTAGGTGTAGGGTAGGTGTAGGGTAGGTGTAGGGTAGGTGTAGGGTAGGTGTAGGGTAGGTGTAGGGTAGGTGTAGGGTAGGTGTAGGGTAGGTGTAGGGTAGGTGTAGGGTAGGTGTAGGGTAGGTGTAGGGTAGGTGTAGGGTAGGTGTAGGGTAGGTGTAGGGTAGGTGTAGGGTAGGTGTAGGGTAGGTGTAGGGTAGGTGTAGGGTAGGTGTAGGGTAGGTGTAGGGTAGGTGTAGGGTAGGTGTAGGGTAGGTGTAGGGTAGGTGTAGGGTAGGTGTAGGGTAGGTGTAGGGTAGGTGTAGGGTAGGTGTAGGGTAGGTGTAGGGTAGGTGTAGGGTAGGTGTAGGGTAGGTGTAGGGTAGGTGTAGGGTAGGTGTAGGGTAGGTGTAGGGTAGGTGTAGGGTAGGTGTAGGGTAGGTGTAGGGTAGGTGTAGGGTAGGTGTAGGGTAGGTGTAGGGTAGGTGTAGGGTAGGTGTAGGGTAGGTGTAGGGTAGGTGTAGGGTAGGTGTAGGGTAGGTGTAGGGTAGGTGTAGGGTAGGTGTAGGGTAGGTGTAGGGTAGGTGTAGGGTAGGTGTAGGGTAGGTGTAGGGTAGGTGTAGGGTAGGTGTAGGGTAGGTGTAGGGTAGGTGTAGGGTAGGTGTAGGGTAGGTGTAGGGTAGGTGTAGGGTAGGTGTAGGGTAGGTGTAGGGTAGGTGTAGGGTAGGTGTAGGGTAGGTGTAGGGTAGGTGTAGGGTAGGTGTAGGGTAGGTGTAGGGTAGGTGTAGGGTAGGTGTAGGGTAGGTGTAGGGTAGGTGTAGGGTAGGTGTAGGGTAGGTGTAGGGTAGGTGTAGGGTAGGTGTAGGGTAGGTGTAGGGTAGGTGTAGGGTAGGTGTAGGGTAGGTGTAGGGTAGGTGTAGGGTAGGTGTAGGGTAGGTGTAGGGTAGGTGTAGGGTAGGTGTAGGGTAGGTGTAGGGTAGGTGTAGGGTAGGTGTAGGGTAGGTGTAGGGTAGGTGTAGGGTAGGTGTAGGGTAGGTGTAGGGTAGGTGTAGGGTAGGTGTAGGGTAGGTGTAGGGTAGGTGTAGGGTAGGTGTAGGGTAGGTGTAGGGTAGGTGTAGGGTAGGTGTAGGGTAGGTGTAGGGTAGGTGTAGGGTAGGTGTAGGGTAGGTGTAGGGTAGGTGTAGGGTAGGTGTAGGGTAGGTGTAGGGTAGGTGTAGGGTAGGTGTAGGGTAGGTGTAGGGTAGGTGTAGGGTAGGTGTAGGGTAGGTGTAGGGTAGGTGTAGGGTAGGTGTAGGGTAGGTGTAGGGTAGGTGTAGGGTAGGTGTAGGGTAGGTGTAGGGTAGGTGTAGGGTAGGTGTAGGGTAGGTGTAGGGTAGGTGTAGGGTAGGTGTAGGGTAGGTGTAGGGTAGGTGTAGGGTAGGTGTAGGGTAGGTGTAGGGTAGGTGTAGGGTAGGTGTAGGGTAGGTGTAGGGTAGGTGTAGGGTAGGTGTAGGGTAGGTGTAGGGTAGGTGTAGGGTAGGTGTAGGGTAGGTGTAGGGTAGGTGTAGGGTAGGTGTAGGGTAGGTGTAGGGTAGGTGTAGGGTAGGTGTAGGGTAGGTGTAGGGTAGGTGTAGGGTAGGTGTAGGGTAGGTGTAGGGTAGGTGTAGGGTAGGTGTAGGGTAGGTGTAGGGTAGGTGTAGGGTAGGTGTAGGGTAGGTGTAGGGTAGGTGTAGGGTAGGTGTAGGGTAGGTGAATGTTTGGTGTTTTTATGGCAAAACAAAGTTTGCCGGGTCAGCTAGTTTGTTAATATGAAAATTAGGTCATCATTTGACCGTCGACGTTATATAAAAAGAGGAAATTAAAAATTATATGAAATAAACGGTATACTTAACGCCCTACTCGACTGAGACGGAAGATCTTGGAAAAGAAAATAATATAATATATTGTGATCTGTGACATATTTTATTTTACTCTAATTTTTAATTTATCAAACAAAAAATTCACCTCTTGTTTTATATTTAATTCATGATTTGATAAAATGACGATTAAATTATTTTTGCTACTGCTTTTTTTATTTAATTGATTTTATTTTCAATTTATAATTATATTATAATTTTGCTTATTTTATATTTTTCTTGTTAAATTAGATTTGTGATAATTATGTGAAAATGCTGTGCACGTCTTTATTATTGTCATAGACAGATAAGACCACGATAAATGTAATAAGTCCATTAATGTGTTTGTGTTGTCGATGTGCCTTAAATGCCTTAAAAGACACTTATTATATCTAGAATGTTGCTGTGTCCGACAGGGTCCATAATTGTTTCTGAAACTTAAATTTACCACTTTTATGTCCATTATGGATGCAATAAATTGAATTTAAAATTAAATAAATAAAATTAACCGCACAGTACACGGCAATCAGAATGTTAGACCACTAAAGCGAGGAATGAAAGACAGCTAAGATGAAAATTTCAGTGGGACGTTAAGAGTTAGGCGAGTGGGATAGAATTAGAAATGAGTGAAAAAGAAATGATTAGGGCATTTGATGAGGAGCGTGTTGTGAGGAAAGTTTTGAGTACGAATGTGGATGGTTAAAGGGGTGACGAAGACCTTAGAAACGATGGATGAAATTGCGTAAACGATGGTATAGCAGACGATCTATTCCGTTGCTAACGCTATTTTGGTACGTCGTGCACTACTTTAAATAAATTTGAGGTACCTAACTTATTTTGAATATAATACAAAACCTTTGTGCAGTGTTTGATCATTTGATTAACCCCTGTTTATTTGATTCTACTTTGATTTTGTTACTTACTAAAATATTATCACAGGGGCGCCCGTTGCGAAGAAAGCTAAACAACATATAAGAAGAACAAAACTAGAAGATTTAATTACAGAAGAGCAAAAGAAAAATGGTCAAACAGACTCGAAAGTTCTCCGGACAGCTCTAAATCACACATACAAAACGAATCCGAAATTTAAAGAACCTTTAATTTATACAAAACCTAGAATTAATAATCATAGTAGTGAAAATAATATAACTTTAAACACAAATTTCAGTTATAACAGTAACAAAGACGATATGATATATAAGATATCAAACAAAGATACTGACAGTAATGGCGTAAACAGGCTTCGAAGACTATGTGTCAAAAATCAACGTTACAAATGTGAAGTATGTAAGTTTAGTTGTAATCGTAAGGCTGATTTCACGACACACATTCGTTTACACACTGGTGAAAAACCTTACAAATGTGAAATATGCCAGAAATGTTTTAATAAAAAATGCCATTTAACCACACATATTCGGACACACAATGCTGAAAAACCTTACAAATGTGAAGTATGTCATCGTAGTTTTAATCAAAAAATCAATTTAACCACACATATTCGTATACACACTGGTGAAAAACCTTACAAATGTGATATATGTCCGCAAAGTTTTAGTGTAAAAACCACTTTAACAGCACATATTCGTATACACACTGGTGAAAAACCTTACAAATGTGAAGTATGTCAGCAATGTTTTAGAAATAAATTCTCTTTAACAGTACATATTCAGACACACAATGGTGAAAAACCTTACAAATGTGAAGTATGCCAGAATTTGTTTAATCAAAAAAGCAGTTTAACCACACATATTCGGACACACAATGCTGAAAAACCTTACAAATGTGAAGTATGTCATCGTAGTTTTAATCAAAAAATCAATTTAACCACACATATTCGTATACACACTGGTGAAAAACCTTACAAATGTGATATATGTCCGCAAAGTTTTAGTTTAAAATCCACTTTAACAGCACATATTCGTATACACACTGGTGATAAACCCTACAAATGTGATATATGTCCGCAAAGTTTTAGTCATAAAAAATCTTTAACAACACATATTCTGAAACACACTGGTGAAAAACCTTACAAATGTGAAGTATGTCATATAAGTTTTAGATTAAAAAGCAATTTAACAGCACATATTCGTATACACACTGGTGAAAAACCTTACAAATGTGAAGTATGCCAGAAATTTTTTAGTAGAAAAAGCAATTTAACTACACATATTCGGACACACAATGCTGAAAAACCTTACAAAGGTGAAGTATGTCATCGTTGTTTCAATATAAAAAGCACTTTAACCTCACATATTCGTATACACACTGGTGAAAAACCTTACAAATGTGATATATGTCAGCAAAGTTTTAGTCATTAAAAATCATTAACAGCTCATTTTCTGAAACACACTGGTGAAAAACCTTACGAATGTGAAGTATGCCAGAATTTTTTTAGTAGAAAAAGTAATTTAACTACACATATTCGGACACACAATGCTGAAAAACCTTACAAAGGTGAAGAATGTCATCGTTGTTTCAATATAAAAAGCACTTTAACCTCACATATTCTTAAACACACTGGTGAAAAACCTTACAAATGTGATATATGTCAGCAAAGTTTTAGTCATTAAAAATCTTTAACATCTCATTTTCTGAAACACACTGGTGAAAAACCTTACAAATGTGAAGTATGCCAGCATGGTTTTAATCGTTATAAAGATTTAACGACACATATTCGGGTTCACAGTGGTGAAAAAACTAACAAATGATATATAATTATGTCAGCATGCATTTTGTCAAAAAGGCAATTCAAATAATCGCATGCGTATACACACTGGGTTTTTTTTGTTAATACTAAGATATCAGCAACCTTTAATAATAATAATAATATAGGCATTGTTAGGAGGTTCCTCTCTCTGGAGCCCTGACCGCCGCGGTAGCTTGGACCCTGTTCCCGATACCGGTGGGCCTCTATTTTTAATAATTTTAAATGTTTTTTGTTGTATGTGTTTTGTAAAAATATTTAAAAATGTAATTAATAAGAGAAGAGTTGAATAAAGGAAATAATAATAAGGCAGAACAATCAATACAATTTTGGCTTCAAGTTCACATATGTTATATGCCTGAACTAGGTATTCCTGTGTTTCAAGCGAGAAAAGGTACATTTCTTTTTTAGATTTATTTTTTATAATCACAATTAGTCAAATATAAGGTTAATAGCAATCTTAGGTAATACTTTAAAAGGTGTAAATAATATAATCAAATTCTTATTTTCTAACATCCGAGATCCTTATATACGTACAACATCTATTTATGCTGTGGTATTCTGCTATACAGAACCATAATTATATTTTAGTCTTTTTACGTTTTTATAAACACTATACAAACCACACCTTTTTATCTTTTTAATTGTATCAACTCATTTGATTCATTTTTATGTATTCGTTGATATTGTTAACACCTGAAAAGCATATATTTTATAGTCTGACATTTTATCTGATCTGACATCTGTCTGTCTATTTTATTTTCTTAGGCTTTAGACATAACATACCATGGACTAGCTAGATCTTCCTTAAGCTAGTTGTACATTATTATAAGGGCAGCGGCTGACTGCCCCCTTGTAAACCTTTTTTTATTCGTTCTGGTCTTGATTTTTAATTGAGATTCTGAATTTGAAATTTAGAAGGGATCCCAGAAGGAGGAAAAAACGGGCGTCAGCTTTTTTAGTTTTGAATCTGGACTGAACGCCGAAAGTCGGTTGAATACTAAGTACTATAATACCAAGTGTATTATCTATTCTGAAAACTCTCTAAACCTTAATATCCAGCTCGTGTATGAGTAATAATATCTGAAGTGTATTAGTTAAAAATATATATTGTGTGTGATATACTGTGTATGATTTACCTACGTATCCGGCTACCAGCCGTATCTCTCCTTGCTGCTTGCCCTCCTGCCTACCGTATGCCTACGTGTACGTTACCCCAACAGGAAAGTGGCTCCTGGAGTGATATGAGTGAAACGTATAATTAGAGCGTAATCTGCTGTGAATGTGCGCTACATAAAAAACTTGTGCGTGTCGTCGTTTTTGAAAAAAACGGTAAAACCGATTCCTGCTAGGGTAACTATAGTAGGGAAAATATAATTAGTGCGTAATCAGGTTTTTGAGATATTGCATTACCTGCTGGGGTAACGTTTTGCAGAATCGTGTATCTCTGAAACCATTGTATGTGCGCCTGTAGAACAAACATACACGAGTAGCTCTTGATTCAAGTAATCGCAGAAACGAATCGCTGTAAATCCGAATCCACGCAGTCTTGTCTGCTCTACCCCTTGATTGTAATTTAAAATCACGTGGGACCGCCGGAGCCTCACGGCGCCGGAGCCGTGATGGAAACCATGCCTGCTGCATGTTGCATGCTTGCTTGCATGCTGCATGAAACAAAAACGTATTTATCCTGCTACTAAACAGAACCAATAACAAATGAACTATCTCAAAACAAGTCGGTAGAAGAAAAAATATTGCCCGCTCGTACATCTATTTAACGCCTGAGAGAAGTTCATTGCAAAAGCTTTGTTAAACAAATTTGTTCCAAGCATAATTATTATTATTATAAATAAACATTATGTAATTTGAATTTAGGACTTATAACTTTTATTGAAAACAGTTTTATGTCTTTTGTATATTTTGATTGTAATATTTATGACAAACGGATTTAGGACATATTATATTTAGGGATTTCAATTTTATAGCATGTGATGTTATGTGATATTAAGTTCGGGTAAGTTTTCATTCAGGCAAATGATGAATAGGACTAAAAACCATATGGCACTTTAAAGTTAGGAAGAGGTAGTTAAATGGATAACAAACATAAGAAAGTAGCTATGTATGCCTCATCCAGTTAAACTCGAAGCTTTGAATAGTTTTTGGATAGGGTTAACAGAGT
The DNA here is from genome assembly GCA_948252205.1 of Orthosia incerta. Taxonomy (NCBI): domain Eukaryota; kingdom Metazoa; phylum Arthropoda; class Insecta; order Lepidoptera; family Noctuidae; genus Orthosia; species Orthosia incerta. The sequence continues at coordinate 14,537,493 of OX411766.1, read as the reverse complement.
GGCTAATAGGAGAGGAGCTCGTGGCTACATAATAACAGCCGCACAAGTCGATCAGCAAGGTTAAGCAACGCTTGACGAGGTCGGTCCGTGGATGGGTGACCATTTCAACATACCGAGTTTCCTCCGTGCCTCTGAAAGCACGTTAAGCCGTTGGTCCCGGCTGTTATTTGAAGATCTTTGACAGTCGTTACGAGTAGTCAGAAGCTTGAGATCTGACACCAGTCTTGCCAAGGGGTACCGTGTTACCCAGTTACTGGGTTGTGGAGGTCAGATAGGCAGTCGCTCTATGTAAAACACTGGTACTCTGCTGAATCCGGTAAGACTGGAAGCCGACCCCAATATAGTTGGGAAAAGGCTAGGCAGATGATGATGATGATGAACAGAGTGGCTGATAGCGTAGATGATATTGTGGTTGTGGGTGTCACTAGCTCGAATGACAGCAATAGTAATAGTTGACTGAGATTTGCACTTACTGATTTTATCGCTTTATTAGTGTTACAAAAACCACTTATTTGCAAGTCGAATTATGTATGTAGGAGGACACCCTTTAATTATTATTTTTTTGAATTTTTCCTCTATTTGTGCTGTAAGACCTTACTTTTGGCCAAATTTCGTGATTCTAGGTCAACGGCAACTACCATATAGGTTTTCGACCCAAAACCTATAGGGTACTTCCGGTCGAGCTAGAATTGTCAATTTTAGTTATAAGCAAGGTCTTATAGCACAAGTAAAGGGAAAATTACCAAAAAAAAAAAAAATTGGAACTTACAAATTTTCGTAAAAATCTAAATTAGCCTATATCTTTTATATTGATTTTTATACACGTAATAGGGACTATAGACTTCAGTATCCGGTATAAATTTGAACTTGCTAGGTCCACCCGTTCATGAGAAAATCGGTGGTGACATACGGACAGACAGACGGACAGATGGACAAGAGAGTGATCTTATCCATCTGTCCGTCCGGTTCCTTTTTACCTTTTTGTGTACGGAACCCTAACAAAAGAACTCGATAACAAACCATATGAATAAGAAGTTATACTTAATTTTAAGAAATCAATGCTGTACAGTTTCTTATGCTGATGCCATTAGTAAACTTGAACATCATCCTCTGCTTGAAGTAATTTTAGAAGTTAAACCTCAGTCGTCGCTTAGATATACGTCTCGCACGGACTATAACTTTTACCAAAGTCAATTACCGTGCCGTCTTTTCCGAACTGGGTAATGTGGAGTGGTCTGAGTGTTTCGGGTGTGTAACGTTTAAAATAATAACAAAAGTTCTAATGATCATACAATTAAATTTCATTTAATATATATTTATTATACAACGATCAAATGATATAATGTGTTCCGTACCGTTCTTCGTTTCAAGTGTGAATACTACTTACACTGTTCTATTTTAGTGGGTTCGTAAGGAAAATAAGCATATTAATTTCAAGGGATTTTTCTGGGCTTTATTCTCCTCACATCAACCATTATTTCATCAATTATGTATTGATTTATTGAAAATTGAGTGGATTTGAGCGGAACCGCCATTTTGGCTCTTCATCATTGGCCGAGCCATCTGATTGGTGGACAGCACCGCAGCGCCACGAAAGTGTGCGTGTTTTTTCACTGAACTAATGGACTAGCGCGCGAAAAGACTGTCTACCGAACGGTCTACGGCTATTATGTGAAATTCCTAGTTTCCTCTCGCTCATCGAGGATTCTTTAGTGCTCCGGGTAAGAAAAGTGAGTGACCAGCACCTGTGGAATTGTGCGTGAATTGCTGGATTCAATACTTCGCTGTTTGTATGTTGACCGAGCCCACGGTGCGCAAGGCTGGTGTGCAGGAGTTGAGAAGGTGAGTTCTGATTCGAATCCACACATGAATGCTTTCTTCAATACATAATTTGGTCCTTCGAGCCGGATTTCTCATATTTTCTTACCTGTGAGGTTTTTCATTTATTTCCTTGTTAGTCGCATTTGATTTACGTCGCCACGCGGCTATCAATATGGCGGCAATACAACAAGATCTTTTCGAGCGAGAAATCATCCTAGATGATCTTCAACGCACATTACAGTGCATAGATACGGATGAACAACAGTTTAAATCTAGGTCTAAAGATTTAACTGTACAACAGCGCAAGTTTTACAAACTTCAAGCTAAGATAGAAAAATCCCTCATCAAATCTAATACTTTTGAAAAAGAGGAACAACTTAAGATTCGTAACAGTTTTGATGATTGTTATATTATGCTATTGTGGTACATTTAGATAAAATCAAAGAAGATGAAAAAGAATATAAACGTAGGTTGTCGTCATACGAATCCCCGAATAGGTCCGTCGTACACGTGCCACCGCCCAATAATAATTGTGCAAGTCGATTACCTATACTCCCAATGCCTACCTTTTCAGGAGAAATTACAGATTGGCCTCCGTTCTACGATTTATTTCGATCATTAGTACACAGCAGAAATACCTACTCGGACACTGAGAAATTACGTTATTTGTTACTTGCTTTGAAAAATGAACCCTTCAATCTTATTAAATCTATTCCAATAACTGACGAGAACTATAGTGTCGCTTTAGCTATGTTACTTTCTCGGTATGATAATGAACGAGCCATCGCTTCTATACATCTAGAAAAATTGTTAGATATAGAACCTTGTCATTCCGACAAAAGTGACGCAGTAGTTCAGGGTCTGAGAAATTTACTTAACACTTATCATGAAAATATCAAGGCATTAGAGGTGATGCAGTTTCCTACAAATGAGTGGAGTTTCATATTAGTGACCATTTTATTACGTAAAATTCCGTCAACCCTACGCAGACGCTTTGAATTGTCTTTATTAAAACCATCTAAGATACCTAAGATTAGTGACTTGATAAATTTCTTAGAACGTGAGTTATCCGCAAGTGAATTCACGTATCAAGGCAAACCCGTTCATAATTTAGAAAAATTGGGTACTTCGAGAACTCGGGCTCCGCCTAACGCGCGTCAAGCGCTCGCGGCCAGTGTACCGGCGATATCAGAATCAAAATCAAACCATTCACAGTCCAACCTTCCAAACAATAAAAAGATTTCTTGTATTAATTGTGGTGCTCAACATACGTTGACTAAATGTGCGAATTTTCTAAACTTATCTCCACATGAGAGGTATTCTTTCATAAAAAACAAAAATGTTTGTTACAATTGTTTAAGCGTAGGACATGATGTAAAACAATGCAAATCCAATTTCGTATGTCGTTCGTGTCATAAAAGACACCATAGTTTAATTCATTTTAATCAATCGCCAGTAATTATCAATGAAGTAGATTCGAACTCAAATGCTTGCGCTGTCTCGCCTCCCGTGAACCAAAAGACAGAGACAGCAGTGCTGACCGCGGTGAATCAGGCGTCGCGTGATCACGTGCCCGCTTCACAATCCATTGCACCTTCCGTACGTACGAATACGGTTCTCTTATGTACAGCGCTTATCAATGTACACGTAGGCTCGCAAAAATACACCGTTAGATGTATTATAGATACCGGTAGTCAAGCGACTTTTATTACAGAGCCTTGTGTGCAGCGGTTAGGATTGCAACGTAGGCATGCGCGCGTTCCTGTGTTCGGTATCGGTGGAAGTGACCCCGTATATCCAAAGGGTGTCGTATCATGTTGTATTACACCTACTCATACTGATCAACCTTCCATTTCAGTGGATGCATTGATTTTACCCAGTCTCATGTCACATATGCCTTGTGTAACATTACCATTTAGGGATTGGCCACACATAAAACATTTACATTTGGCAGATCCCAAATTTTATCTTCCACAAGCGGTGGAAATGCTTCTGGGTGCGGATATTCTATCCCAAGTGATGTTAGGTCACGTGATCACGGGCCCCTCCGGGTCCCCAATAGCTTTAAGTAGTATCTTTGGTTATTTATTGATGGGAGATGTTTCTTACAACCAAAATACGCCTTCGCTTCAAGTGTGTTTCAGTAGTTCAAGCTCATCCTCCGATGACGTCATGAATCTGAAACGGTTCTGGGAATTAGAGTCTCTTCCTGAAAAGAGAGTTTCCAGTCCTGACGAAGCTTTATGTGAGTCTATCTTCGTAGATTCACACACTCGCGACGAAATGGGGCGCTATATAGTTTCACTTCCGTTTAAACCGGCTGCACCTGCCCTCGGCGAATCACGAGATCCGGCGGTCTCCAGGTTTAAGAAATTAGAGTACAGGTTAGAACGTAATCCACAACTTAAGGTTGATTATCACGCGTGCCTCCAGGAATATCTGGATCTTGGTCACATGGAGCCCGTGGATTCCGCTTCTATAAATACCTATTACATTCCGCACCACTGCGTGGTCAAAGAGTCCAGTGAGACAACTCGTACTCGTGTTGTGTTTGATGCGAGTTGTAAAAGTTCCAACGGCATTTCACTTAATGATATTTTATTAACTGGGCCAAAGTTGCACCAGGATATCGTTGATGTTTTGCTGGGTTTTCGTATTCATGCCATTGCTGTCACTGCTGATATTAAGCAGATGTACAGAAACATTTTGTTACAAAAATCGGATTGGGATTATCAGCGTATTGTGTGGCGACAATCTCCAACCGAACCTTTGCGTGATTATCGGCTGCGAACCGTCACTTTCGGGGTCAGTTCATCACCGTACTTAGCTCTTCGTACTATTCAACAGCTTGCGGATGACGAAGCCGCTCACTTCCCGTTGGGTTCTAAGGTCCTCCGAGACCAAGTTTTCGTAGACGACGTAGTCACCGGGACATGTGACGTCACACATGCTCTGGCTTTACAGCGGGAATTAGTAGGTATTTGTTCAGCGGCTGGTTTCGAACTACGAAAATGGCAGAGCAACTCGCCAGCGTTACTCGCTGCATTACAGACATCAGAGGCTCATGGCGAGCGGCCCGATAATGTTTCATTTGCTTTAATAGAAAATGATAAGCAAACAAAGGTTTTGGGACTCCAATGGAACCCAAAATCAGATACATTTTCTTTTAGTGTTCAAGTAACTTTAGATAAAGTTACCAAACGGTCCATATTATCCCGTATAGCTAAAATTTATGATCCAATGGGGTGGTTATCTCCCATTACCATCTATGCAAAACATCTTATTCAATTGCTATGGATTTCAGGTGTCAACTGGGATGAGTCACCTCCCATAGACATAATAAATTCTTGGTCTAATTTCATCAATGAATTATCATTACTATCAAAGTTTCAAATTCCACGTTTTGTGTTTCCAAACGTAAGTTCAATTCAGATTCATGGATTTTCGGACGCATCCGAGCGTGCGTACGCTGCGTGTGTCTATGTTCGTGTGACCGATAGTAGTGATAACGTCAAAACATTTCTTTTACTTGCGAAAACACATGTAGCACCGCTTAAACCGGTTCTCACTATTCCGCGCCTCGAGTTGTGTGCAGCTGTTTCGTTATCACAGCTAATTGATAGGATTATGAAGGTGTATGGTGACCGCGTAAATTGCAATCAAGTTTATGCGTGGTCCGATTCTCAGATCGTGTTAGCATGGCTTCGCTCGCCACCACACGAATGGAAAACATTCGTCTCTAATCGTTTAAGTGAGATTTTGTCACGGCTTCCTGCCGATTGCTGGAGACATGTTCCATCTGCTGAAAATCCAGCCGATGCACCTTCACGAGGAATTCTTCCTGCTAGTTTTATTGAAAATCATAATATGTGGCTCCAGGGGCCCTGGTGGTTGGCCCGTGATTCAAAGTGTTGGCCAATTCCTAAAAGGGTACCAACAGTTACCGAGGAAAAACGTAATTCGTCCCTATCGTTATTAACACACTCGTCTATCGCGACGCCAGCGCCTCCGGATGCTGCGGACTACATTGAAAAGTTTTCTACTTTAGGTAAACTTGTTCGAGTCACAGCACTCCTATTTCGATTTTATAATAGATGCAAGAGGGTTCAAATTCAGTATCCAACCTACATAACTGTTCCAGAATTTAATTTTTGCCTAGATCGACTTATTCATTTAGTTCAACATTCGTCTTTTCCCGAAGACATTAAAAATATTTTATTAGGCAAATATCCTTCCCTTAAATTACGTAGGTTGAAACCTTTCATTGATAAACAAAATAATTTGCGTGTAGGTGGGCGGATTCATAAATCTCTGTTGCCGTTTGTTTCCAAACATCAATTAATTCTGCCCAAAAGGCATCATCTTACCAATCTAATTATCGATCATGCCCATGTGACTCACTTGCACTTAGGTCCACAAGCCGTACAGTACATTTTGTTACAAAGGTACTGGATCTTATCTAGTCGCGACGCGATTCGTATGCGCATATATCGTTGCGTGCGGTGTTTTCGTGCGCGTCCCGCGCACCCTCAGCCATGTATGGGTCCGTTACCAGCTGCTCGAGTGCGTCCCGAGCGACCTTTTCTCAAGACATCGGTTGATTACGCGGGTCCCTTTTACGTTCGAGCAAATAAGGTCCGCAATGCTAAAATTGTTAAATGCTACGTTTCCGTTTTCGTGTGTATGTCCGTCAAGGCCATTCACCTCGAACTCGTATCTGAGTTATCAACTGATGCCTTTTTAGCGGCTTTGCGACGCTTCACGTACCGTAGAGGTTTATGCACCGATATCTATTCGGATTGTGGAAAAAACTTCGTGGGTTGTAATAACTACCTACAAGACCTGTATAAGTTTTTACGTGATGATACTGTTCAAGCTGCTTTAAACAGTATGACGTTAGAGCAAGGCATCACATGGCACTTTCAACCACCATATGCATCACACTTTGGTGGTCTTTTCGAATCTGGGGTCAAAAGCTTTAAACACCATCTCCATCGTGTACTTGGTACCCAGACTCAAACTTATGATGAGATGCATACCCTTCTTTGCCAAATAGAAGCGGTTTTAAATTCGCGCCCACTCTGTGTGTTGAGCGCTGACCCGTTAGATCCTTTACCCCTAACTCCTTCTCATTTTTTAATAGGAGGTCCTTTGACGGCCTTACCTGATGTATCTTTATCTGAAGACTCGTCAAATCGTCTCACTAGATGGCGTAGGGTACAACAGTGCGTACAGCATTTTTGAAGGCGTTGGAGTCGTGAATACTTACATGAGATTCAACAACGAAATAAGTGGTTTCAAGATCGCGGCTCTCAACTCCGAGAAGGTATGATTGTTGTAGTGCGTGATGATAAACTGCCACCGTTGCTTTGGCGACTGGCTCGTGTACACGCGCTTCATCCGGGGTCGGACAACGTTACGCGCGTCGTAACCCTTCAGATGGGCAATTGCTTTGTTAAACGGGCAGTAGTGAAAATATGCCCTCTACCGTTAGAATAAGTACTTATAATAAGTTTTTTCTATTCTTTACTGTTACGAATCTTAGTTAAGTACCTACCTATTAAGTATGGATAGTATCCATTAGTCTTTAGTAATCTTTCATCGCTCTTAGAAGCTATTTCTTTTTAGTAAACATTTCATCCCTTTTAAGTTAGGTTAAAAGAATTACATTCTTTTAAGGCGAGCGGCATGTTCCGTACCGTTCTTCGTTTCAAGTGTGAATACTACTTACACTGTTCTATTTTAGTGGGTTCGTAAGGAAAATAAGCATATTAATTTCAAGGGATTTTTCTGGGCTTTATTCTCCTCACATCAACCATTATTTCATCAATTATGTATTGATTTATTGAAAATTGAGTGGATTTGAGCGGAACCGCCATTTTGGCTCTTCATCATTGGCCGAGCCATCTGATTGGTGGACAGCACCGCAGCGCCACGAAAGTGTGCGTGTTTTTTCACTGAACTAATGGACTAGCGCGCGAAAAGACTGTCTACCGAACGGTCTACGGCTATTATGTGAAATTCCTAGTTTCCTCTCGCTCATCGAGGATTCTTTAGTGCTCCGGGTAAGAAAAGTGAGTGACCAGCACCTGTGGAATTGTGCGTGAATTGCTGGATTCAATACTTCGCTGTTTGTATGTTGACCGAGCCCACGGTGCGCAAGGCTGGTGTGCAGGAGTTGAGAAGGTGAGTTCTGATTCGAATCCACACATGAATGCTTTCTTCAATACATAATGAATAATTGATATAATTTAATTTTACCTAATTTTATGTTTTAATGAAAAATTTCTATAATGTACATTTGAACTAATATTCAATTAGTATAAGATTCAAAATCTATAAGTTACGCTTAACATAATTTAGAAATAGATCGAAACTGTTCCAAAACCAAATTGGGGCACCTCGACTTCACGTAGTCTTTTGGCTGCTACCCCTAGAGTCTATATAAAAACCGGCGGCGTAAAAGGAGAGCAATCTCCGCCCGCAAACCTCTGCAGCTTCGACTTGCCGGTCACCTCCGGCGCCCAGCTTCAGCCGTTACTGCTAGAGCGGGCGTTTTTCCTTTGTTAGGTAAGAGCGAAGGGGTTGCACTTCCCGCAGCGCCGGAGAGGATGAAAAGTCATTTTTATTTCACATAGGCCTACATGGGCACTTATAAAACGTCGACAAAAGGTGCAGGGTTCGGGTTGGTCGTTTTCTATGGAGAAGAAACCTCAAGAAACGCCATGGTTTTTCTTTTAAAAAAATGGTTTGTTTTTACAATATTTCTATGTTACAGCATTAGTGCTTAGATATGGGGGATAACGTAGGCCCGATAATAAGTCTATCGGTACATGGTGGACATCCCACCCATACGCACAAAACGTTTTGGGGATACTTTTATTATGCGTACAGCTAAAGAGTGGAATTCCCTGCCGGAATCTGTGTTTCCCGATAGCTACAATCTAGGGGTCTTTAAGTCAAGAGTGAATAGGTTTCTTCTAGGCAAGCGTGCTTCAACGTCGACCACATCATCGCTTAAAATCAGGTAAGATAGTGGTCAAGCGCAAGCCTATAGACAATAAAAAAAAAGAAGTATAACAAGACTAAATTTAACATTTGGCATAAATGTTGTTATCAGTGCTGTAACTATTCTTAGCAAAGGGCTATAAAGATGATTGAAAACCATTTTGAAAAGTCTAATTAAAAGAAGGAAAAAAAAAATGAGATTGAGAATAGTTAGAGACATCCACATATTTGTGCCGTTTATGAGTTACCAGGGAAGCCGCATGCGCAGAAGGAGCTAAAGCCATTTTTTTTATCTTCAACGTAGTCCTTGATTTTATAATATTATGCTTTTTTAACAAGGACACGTTTGATGTAGTTTTTGAACTTTCCATCGGTCAGTTCCATAACTGACTTTGGCAACTTGTTATAAAAGCGTATACTGTTTATAAGAAAAGACTTGCTAGTTTTCATTAATCTAAATTTGTTCTAATTTTTACAATTTCGTGCTTACAAAAATACATTCCAAAATATAAAGTGAAGGTAGAGTCAGTATATCGATCTCTTTAAATTTTTATCTGTGGGGCTCGCGAGGATCCATTTTATAAATCGTGCGGATTGCCATCTTTTGTAAAGTGAAAATTTAGTCAACGTCTGCTGCTGATCCCCACAGCAGAAAGCCATAAGTCATAATTCTGTGGAAATGCATAGTATACTAACCTAGCTGTGGCTACATCGGTTAACTGCCTTATTTTTCTTACTGCATAGGCAGCCGAACTTAACCTACCCGAAAGAGTTCTAGAGTTCCACTGAAATTTTGAATTGATAGTAAAGTAATCCCTAAGAATACAGTTTCCGTTATAACTTCAAGATTTTAATTTGGGTCACGTTGTGGTACATTTGGTAAAGAGAACTTAGTGAAGCAACTTAAGTGTTTTAAGTGTTGACGTTGACTTGTGTGTGCCCTGGCAGTTGAGTGTGTCATGCTCTCTCAAATGTCTCTCTGAGGGTGGCGCGTGTGTTGGATCATCCGGTTCCCTTCATGATGGTTGAGCTGGGTGGTGCCAATTCATGCGTCATGTTCGTGAACGGACGCCGTCAGCTGGGATTGGTCATAACTTAACTGCTTTAGATGTTAATGCTTTTTTTTTTCTAGCTTCTATTATATAACTGCACAGTGCATGTGTGAGTATTTTTATTACTTTATGCCTGTACGTAGTATAGTGTGTAGTGCTATTCTGGGTGCATTGTCCTCACATATATGAATTTATTAATGAATGTACTTATATGTAACTAAATATTGTAAAAAAAACTTTTTTTTTAAAAAGAGTAAGTATGGAGTTTCTTGTGCATTCTTCTCCATAACAAGCTACTTTCCGAATGCACGGTAGAATCAACTTTTATAACTTGTAAATTTTAATGTACCTAACGTTCAAAAGTGCCGCTTGGTGGCCTACTTGAAATAAAATATCTTTGTCTTTGTCTTTGTCTTTAAGGTTAGGTTCCAATAATTTGATTTTCTCAAGAACGGTGCGTTACCTTAGAAAATTAGTTAATATGAAAATTAGGTTAAATGAACGTTATACACCGTGAAATTTAAGTGGTTGTTTTCCCGCGGCATAACGACTTGACCACATAAATTTCACGGTGTATAAAAAGAGCAAATTAAAAATTATATGATATAAACGTTATAACGCCCTACTCGACTCAGACGGAAGATCTTGGAAAAGAAAATAATATAATATATTGTGATCTGTGACATATTTTTTTATATTGCACATGGTGTTCATTGATCTCGAAAAGGCATACGACCGGGTGCCCCGTGAGGTTTTGTGGTGGGCCCTTAAGAAGAAAGGTGTGCCTGGGAAGTATGTACAGTTGGTCCGAGCGATGTACAGCCGATGCAGTACTCAAGTCCGATCTACAGTGGGCACTACTGGCAGCTTCAGTGTGGCGGTCGGCTTGCACCAAGGGTCGGCTCTCAGTACATACCTCTTACTGATGATAATGAACGCTCTGACGTCGGACATACAGGAAGAGGCACCCTGGTGTATGCTGTTTGCCGATGACATTGTGCTGGTTGCCGAGAGTGGCCTAGAGGTCCAAGAGCAAATTGGAGGTGTGGGGGCACAGACTGGAGAGTGTTGGCCTGAAATTGAGCAGAAACAAAACTGAATACTTGTTTTGTGACTTCGGCGGTCTCTCTAGTTCCGTGCCCATAGCTCTCGCTGGAACGCCCATACCAATCTGCTCCGACTTCCGGTACCTAGGGTCGCTTGTCCAAGGGGATGACGGAGTAGACCGAGACGTAACGCACCGGATCAACTCGGGATGGATGAAATGGCGATAGGTCACTGGCACAACTTGGCTGTGAAAAAGATGGATGAAAAGAGATTGCATGTAGCAGAGATGAGAATGTTGAGATGGATGTGCGGAGTGACGTGAATGGATAAAGTGAGAAATGAGTATATTAGAGGAAGTTTGAAAGTGGCGCCAGTGACAGAAAAGTTGAAAGGAAACAGTTTGTCCTGGTATGGTCATCTGATGAGGAGGGATGAGACGCATGTTACTAGAAGAGTTATGAATATAAATGTGGATGGATGGAGAGGGAGGGGACGGCCAAAGAAAAGATGGATGGACTGTGTGAGGAGTGATATGAAAGAAAAGGGAGTCAGTGATAGCGTGACGGGGGACAGGACGGTATGGAAGAAGAAAACGTGTTGCGCCGACCCCAAGTAACATGGGACAAGGGCAGGAAGATGATAATGATCTGTGACATATTTTATTTTACTCTAATTTTTAATTTAATAACCAAAAAATTCACCTCTTGTTTTATATTTAATTCATCTATACTCCCAACTAACATTTTGGTGATAAGAATAAGTGCTACATGAGCTATTTAAGAGAATTTTAAGAACCTAAGGTCCTATAAAGGCGCCAACATTTGGTGATATAGCGCGTTTTAACTTTCTTATAACCCTGATTTGGGCCCACGATTTTAGAGCTTAAAGTGACTTAATAGTTATAGAGCAGTGATAAATGAGTGACAATAAAGAGCTTCAATAGTGCTATTGAAGCAGTGCTTACCCCATTAAGTGTATTATAAGCTATAAAAAGGTTACAACTGCAAGCTAAAGTAGTAATATAGTTATGAAATCCACCCTAATAACTTTTTTAGTAACATATTAGTGCTTCCTCGACACAATATATACCTTAAGAATATATTGTAGGTATTTAACAGCAACGAGCATCACCCAAAGCGCCAAGATATTCACCTCTTTTCATAATTGTTGTGCTTTATTACCGTCAATAGTGTTAAAATATTTAGCAGTATATTGATATTGAAATTGACTTTATGTTTAATAAAAGAGATAAGTCAATTAATGTATTTTAGATTACTGCTATGGTGTTATAATTATTAAAACTCACTGCCATGGTAAGTTTTCTGTAACAATATGTGGATGTTTTCATCTCAATTTTGAAACGCCTCAAAAATAAACTGCATTTGATGATAATATGTAGAAAAAAAATATCGCCTCAATTATTTTTTCATTTCAATTTTGATGAATAATAGTTCCTGGTCCTGTCTAAAGGTATTTTAATGGAAAACAGACAATTATATAGTAAATAAGTGGGGCAATAATAACTAGAAAAGGTTTTTCATTTAAGATTTTTATAGGTTAACTATATTTATTTAATGGCGACCATTCTTAATTACTTAAGGTTGCTGATAACTCTTTCATCCCTAACATAGTGCTTAAAGAACGATTGTTAGCACTTATATGCCACTTGCAGTTCTACAATATAGTTCTAAAACTGAAAAGACAACAATTTTATAGGTTCAGTTTGCATAATGGTTCTATGTGAACCTGTAGGCTGAATATTTTCAGGGTTCTCTTATTGTTTGAATAAAACCTTTACATATCACGTACTTGATGGAATTTACCAAAGAATTCAAAAGCCTGTACGAACGTAACTTAAGTTAATTTATTTTGAATTAAAAGATGTCTTTACTATAATACTAACTTTTTTTTTATATTTTGTAAAATAAATGTTAGAAACTTAATTTGTATGTATTTTTACATTATTACAAAAAAGAACTGTTGTTTCAGTAACTATTCCCATATCTTAGTGGTGGTGCTGTTAAAGAACCTACCTACTCGACACCGCGCCCAGTTCCAGTTACACACATCACGCCAAAGTGTACACTGATGGGGTCATCGTGTGCACGGGATTTTTTTATCACGGTGTTCAGATGTTCGTTTCTCCCATGATACGATGTACGGTCGAAATATCTTGGCGAGTCCGAATTTCACGCAGAAGGTTGCGCGCAGTAACATTTTTTAGGAACCAAATGGTGACATGACACGAGAATGAGTGAGAGAACATGCGCGAAAGTTCATAGTGCCTATGTTTTTGTTGTTGTCTTTGGTTCTTTAACTTTAGAAATGTTTGAGGAATTATGCTCAAACTTTAACTGATTATTTGACTGATTATATTATTTCCTTGTGATACTACTAATACTAAAGATATTTTGAATAAAACCACATTTTTTAATAATAATATGTTTTATTTTTACACTGTAGGTACGTAAAAGAGGTAATAAGTACAGAAAACCACTGTTTTTAATACAAACTCTTTAGTATTTTACATCTTTAGGATATAATATAATTTCTTTTGACGATAATATGCTGCTTTTACTGGCTTTGTAAATATTCAAGAACGATGACCTGATTGGTTTCTCAAATACTATATTTTTTCCGATATTACTTTACCGTGTATATTTATTTCTTTTTCTTTTTCTGTAATAGTTCAATGATATCATTGGTTAGTGACGTAAAATATTTATTTCTACACTTGTAAGATAATACGAAGTGCTCGAAATAAAGAACTGTGAACTGTTCTTGTGCCATAGGTAGCTATTAAAGGTGCATCTTTACCAAAAAAAGTTTCAGGAACTTTTTTTTTGTAAAGATGCAACAATTTTATTTTGCTAAGATAATCTTTTCGCTACATGGAATGGTCTGTTTCCCTGCCTTAGCATGTTTTTTTTATAAAATCTTTTGTCGGATGGTAAAATATCTGTAAATCTTTTGTATAAAATAAAAATCAAATCTTTCAAAGCAGCTTGGCTTATATTTTTTTGTACAGCCCATGTTCGTAAAACATTCTCTAAATTTATGTTTTGCATATATTCACAGTCTTGCTCGTCGTCCGAGGTATTTGAACTACTGAGAGGACACAAAATGTATACTCATCATTCGTCATAACAGTTTCCTGATGTACGGAACCCTGTTGTATATTTTGCTTGCGCTTGATATCGATCGGTACCAAGGTCACTGAGATTGTAATTGTATCTTATATTGATATGAGGACTGTTTCGTGGAATCACATCATAATCTATTCTAGGATTTTGAATTAACGAAACACTGTTTCTCCACTACAAGTAATTCTTCCCCTGCCACAATGTCATACTTAAATTTCGTTGTGATAGTTTTGCGATGATCCATTTATATTCTTGAATTCTTTAGAAGCTGTTCTTTTTCTCCACCGGTTATTTTTTTAACTTTCTATATTGCGTGGTGGAAACTAAAATATTACCGAATACACCCGTTGCACAGTGTAAACTTGTATTGTATCAAAAGAAAATTTTTGAGGTTAGGTTATAATAAGATGCATTTTGGTGATATAAAATTCTATAACTCAACTTAAAGTAATAATTAAGAGTAATAATGTTTGCACATATTGTTTATGACCGTATAGAAGTATTTTAAAAACCACTGTATTACCTAAGGTTGACCGAGTAACCCCTTTATACAATCATTAATGGTTTAAAGGTGGTTTCTAACCCTTGCAGCATCCAGCTCTATAAGATTTATAATTAACACTTTTGTGATACTAATAGCTTTCTTGCTAACTCTTAGGGTTGGATATAACTCGTTAAGTGGTACAAAGTATTTTCTAACTCTATTTAATGACATCAGCTGTTAGTAAGTGTTAGCAGACACCTTACAATTACTTACAGTTTTTTACGCTTCTTAAAGCTATTACAGTAAGCCTTAAGGAGTTACAAAGCATCTATCTAACTCTGTTTTAAGCCATCAGCCGTTAGTAAGTGTTAGTAGACACCTTACAATTGCTTACAGTTTTTTAAGCTTCATAAAGTTATAAGAGTCAGCTATATAAAGGTTCCACCAACTCTATGCTACCGCCTTAAGTAATACAATTTTTCTGTGTAACTGTTATCCCTCTTGAAGGTTTAATTATTTATCCTTAACACCATAGTAGAATCGATTGTTACAATCGGAGCTCTTATATATCATTTATAATACTACGAGAGCTAAAAAAAGGTTGCCCTTAGCGCCAAAATGTTTGTTGGGCTATATACTATATATACTATATACTATTACTATAATTACTATAATATACTATAATATAATATATAATTATATAATATAATATATAATCTATACTATAAAGAGGTAAAATTTGTAAGTTTGTATGTAGGGGGTAATCTCTGGAACTAATGAACCAATTCTAAAAATTTTTTCACTGGTAGAAAGCTACATTATTCCTGAGTGCTATAGGCTATATAACATCACGATACGACCAATAGGAGCGGAGCATAAATGAAAAATGTTGCAAAAACGGGAAAGAATATTAGGTGTAGGGTAGGGTAGGTACGTAGCCAGTTGACGGGAGCGAAGCCGCGTGGGACAGCTAGTGTTTTGATAAAATGATGATTCAATTATTTTTGCTACTGTTTTTTTTATTTAATTGATTTTATTTATTATTTATAATTTTGCTTATTTTATATTTTTCTTGTTAAATTAGATTTGTGATAATTATGTGAAAATGCTGTGCACGTCTTTATTATTGTCATAGACAGATAAGACCACGATAAATGTAATAAGACCATTTATGTGTTTGTGTTGTTCTTCTTCTTCTTCTTCCTGCCCCCTTCCCAATTTATTTGGGGTCGGGCCTCCTTGTGCGTCTACGCCAGGATGGTCTATCCTGGGTTGTCGATGGCGGCAACTTTTTCTCTTTGAGGTCTCTCTCGACAGTGGTCCACCAAGAGGCTGGTGGTCTACCCCTTGTTCGTTGCTTGGTGTTGATTTTGAGCATTGTCTTCACGGAGTAGCTATCTTCACGTCTCATAATGTGCCCATACCATCTCAGTTTGCTCTCTCTGATCTTGTCGGCGATTGGTGCTACCTTGAATGATCCTCGTACGTATTCGTTCCGCACTTTATCCAAGCGCGTCACGCCCCCTGCCCAGCGGAACATTTTCATCTCCGCTGTGTGTAGCTGTTGTTCGTGCTTCTTCAAGGCTGCCCAACATTCAGCGCCGTACAGCATAGTAGGTCTAACGGCTGTTTTATAGACTTTCCCTTTTGTTTTAATCGGCATTTTAGAGTCACATAGGACGCCTGACAGAGATCTCCATTTCATCCATGCCGCATTAACTCGATGGGTCACATCTTCATCTTCTTCTTCATCTTCTTGTTGTTGATGTGCCTTAAATGCCTTAAAAGACAGAATGTTGTTGTGTCCGACAGGGTCCATAATTGTTTCTGTAACTTAAATTTACCACTCTTATGTCCATTATGGATGCAATACATTGAATTTGAAATAAAATAAATAAATAAAATAAACAGTATAATACACGGCAATCAGAATGTTAGACCACTAAAGCGAGGAATGAAAGGCAGCTAAGATGAAAATTTCAGTGGGACGTTAAGAGTTAGGCGAGTTGGATAGAATTAGAAATGAGTGAAAAAAATGTATTGGGCATTTGATGAGAAGCGTGCATGTTGTGAGGAAAGTTTTGAGAACGAATGTGGATGATTAAAGGGGTGACGAAGACCTTAGAAACGATGGATGAAATTGCGTAAACGATGGTATAGCAGACGATCTATTCCGTTACTAACGCTATCTAGGTACGTCGTGCACTACTTTAAATAAATTTGAGGTACCTAACTTATTTTGAATAAACCTTTGTGCAGTTTTTGATTATTTGATTAACCCTGTTCATTTGATTCTACTTTGATTTTGTTACTTACTAAAATATTATCACAGGGGCGTCTGTTGTGAAGAAAGCTAAACTACATATAAGAAGAACAAAACTAGAAGATTTAACTACAGAAGAGCAAAAGAAAAATGGTCAAACAGACTCGAAAGTTCTCCGGACAGCTCTAAATCATACATACAAAACGAATACGAAATTTAAAGAATTTTTAATTTATACAAAACCTAGAATTAATAATCGTAGTAGTGTAAATAATATAACTTTAAATACAAATTTCAGTTATAACAGTAACAAAGACGATATGATATATAAGATATCAAACAAAGATACTGACAGTAATGGCGTAAACAGGCTTCGAAGACTATGTGTCAAAAATCAACGTTACAAATGTGAAGTATGTAAGTTTAGTTGTAATCGTAAGGCTGATTTAACGACACACATTCGTTTACACACTGGTGAAAAACCTTACAAATGTGAAATATGCCAGAAATGTTTTAATAAAAAATGCCATTTAACCTCACATATTCGTATACACACTGGTGAAAAACCTTACAAATGTGATATATGTCAGCAAAGTTTATGTCATAAAAATCTTTACCAGCTCATTTTCTGAAACACACTGGTGAAAAACCTTACAAATGTGAAGTATGTCATCGTAGTTTTAATAAAAAAGCCAATTTAACCACACATATTCGTATACACACTGGTGAAAAACCTTACAAATGTGAAGTATGCCAGCATGGTTTTAATCGTTATAAAGATTTAACGACACATATTCGGGTTCACAGTGGTGAAAAAACTAACAAATGATTTATAATTATGTCAGCATGCATTTTGTCAAAAAGGCAATTTGAATAATCACATGCGTATACACACTGGGTTTTTTTTGTTAAAACTAAGATACCAGCAACCTGTTAGGAGGTTCCTATCTCTGGAGCCCTGACCGCCGCGGTAGCTTGGACCCTGTTCCCGATACCGGTGGGCCTCTATTTTTTATAATTTTAAATGTTTTTTTTATAGTGTTTTGTAATAATATTTTAAAATGTAATTAATAAGAAAAGAGTTGAATAAAGGAAATAATAATAAGGCAGAACAATCAATACAATTTTGGCTTCAAGTTTACATGTGTTATATGCCTGAACTAGGTATTCCTGTGTTTCAAGCGAGTCACAATTAGTCAAATATAAGGTTAATAGTGATCGGATCAGAAATGTTGAGATCCGGAAGAGAACCAGGGTTACCGACATAGCCCGAAGAATTGCCAAACTTAAGTGGCAGTGGGCAGGGCACATTGCTCGCAGAACGGATGCCCGATGGGGCAGAAAGGTTCTGGAGTGGCGACCGCGAACCGGAAGACGTTGTGTTGGAAGGCCTCCCACCAGGTGGACCGATGACCTGGTAAAAGTTGCAGGAATCCGCTGGTTGCGGTACGCACAGGACCGGTCAATGTGGCGACGCTTGTAGGAGGCCTATGTCCAGCAGTGGACGTCTTTCGGCTGATATGATGATGATGATGATGAAGGTTAATAGTAATCTTAGGTAATACTTTAAAAGGTGTAAATAATAAAATAAAATTCTTATTTTCTAACATCCTAGATGCCTAAAATAAATAATATAAGTACAATATCTATTTATGCTGTGGTATTCTGCTATACAGAACCATAATTATATTTTAGTCTTTTTACGTTTTTATAAACACTATACAAACCACACCTTTTATCTTTTTAATTGTATCAACTCATTTTATTCATTTTTATGTATTCGTTGATATTGGTAACACCTGAAAAGCATATATTTTATAGTCTGACATCTGTCTGTCTATTTTATTTTCTTAGGCTATAGACATATGGTATGTACCATGGACTAGCTAGATCTTCCTTAAGTTAGTTGTACATTATTATAAGGGCAGCGGCTTCACTGCGCGACTGCCCCCTTGTAAACCGTTTTTTATTCGTTATGGTCTTGATTTTTTAATAGATATTCTGAATTTGAAATTTAGAAGGGATCCCAGAAGGAGGAAAAAACGGGCGTCAGCTTTTTTAGTTTTGAATCTGGACTGAACGCCGAAAGTCGGTTGAATACTGAGTACTATAATACCAAGTGTATTTTCTATTCTGAAAACTTTCTAAACCTTAATATCTAGCTCGTGTATGAGTAATAATATCTGAAGTGTATTAGTTAAAAATATAAATTGTGTGTGATATACTGTGTATGATTTACCTACGTATCCGGCTACCAGCCGTATCACTCCTTGCTACCTGCCCTCCTACCGTATGCCTAGATAACTGCATACCAATACGTGTGCCTACTAGACCGTCGTGTTGCCTGCTCATCTGTCTCTCTCGAGCATATCACGACTTTTGAAGAGTTCCTGTCCATCGAGCTGCCTGCCTAATCGACCTGCTGCCTACTCTACTACCTACCTGCCCGATAGCCTGCTTGTCCGTCGTGGTGCCTGCTCACCTGCCTACCTCGGGCATACCTCGACTTCCTGACCATCCTGCTGCCTAACTCAAGAAACTCACGTCAACAACATACATGGCCCCCATGTATGTTGTTGACGTCCTCCACCAAACACATCCTACACATTTGCAGTCTTTCCATTTTGTCACTGAAAAAAAGATGAATGAATAATTAACTTCATTATTTTAAGTGGTTAAAAAATTTAATTACAATATAATCAATACAATATTGCATCACCACTGTTCTCAAAATGGTGAAGGAAAACATCGCCAGGAAACCGACATGTCCTAGAACCAATAATTCGAAGACATGTGATATCCAACAATCCGCACTGGGCCCGCGTGGTGGATTACGGCCCATTCCCTCTCATAGAGAGGAGGCCTGTGTCCCAGCAGTGGTAACATTAATAGGCGGATGATATTTGTGTGTGATAAACAATACCAAAGAACGACAAATTTATACGGCCATAGCATAGTGAATCTTAAACAATATCTAACTAACACACACGTGCCGGGTTTTTGATTGCTAAATTATTACAGAATTAATGTGACAAATTGTCAAGCAGGTTTTACGGCTGTAATTGGTTGAACGAATTTTCAACAGCCAATACTCCGGCGATTATCCGACGATTACGTTAACAGCCCGATAATCGAGTGTTGAGCAACCGGGGGTTTGACTTGCAAATAAATCGGAATTACTAGGTGTGCACCTTAATAATTTTATACAATAGGGCAAATGGAAGGCTATATATATTATGCAAAACATAAAATAAATTAAAAAAAAACAGCCAAGTGCGTGTCGGGCCACGCGCAGTAATAGGGTTCCGAAGTTGCATAATAATGCGGACTAAGAAGGGGGTTTTGTTGTTGTTACATGAACATTAAAACGGTTTCAGCGGCACACAACGTCTGAAAACGGGCCCGGGGGGGCTTTTTTTATCTATATGCTCGCGTTTGACCCTGATGGTAAGCGATGATGTGTTCTACGGTGAAGCACGCTTATCTAGATGTAACCTTAAAATTCAGTATGGACTTGAACTAAATAAGGACTAACTGGTAACTGAAGAAGGAGTTATAAAATCCAACTTCGCAACTGAATTTAGAAAAATATTATCTGTTTGAGTACCACCGCGGGTGCGAATTACGAAAGGAGCCGAAACGAGCGCGCGTTAGAGCCACGGGGAATGGTATGGTTCGTTCCTGGATCCTTGTGCGCATGCTCCTCGTTTTTTTCTCTTTCGGCATTTGAAAATTTTCCTATGTATTTACCTCTAATCTGCGTTAGTCACTATTTCGTTCTGGAAAGTTTTACGCTACTCAATTATTGGTGTAGTCGGGTCGAATATTGACTATAGATGGATATCGACCAAAAGAAAATAAGTAATTGGCAATCGAATCTAATTTGACTTTAGATTACAAAACGTCGAAAATACTTCTGCACTAACACAAAATAGCCTTTCCCGCGCGCATGCGCCGTATGGACTACGGACCAGTTACTAACGACTCCGGCCACTCCAACGCGTTATTCGAGCTTAAACATTATTAATTTAGAAATTATTATTATTAAGGATGTTATGATTTTAATTTTGTATATTTTTACATGGTCCATAAGCATATATTTACTATCTGTTTTACACAGCTAACAACGTTATTTAAGTAATTTTTCAATGGAGTTTGTACAAAAATTTTACTGTGCCAAGTACCTTTTATAAGTTGGTCGACTATTACACGTAAACTTGTAAAGAATGTTATGATTTTATTTTTACATGTTTCATAAGCATATATTTACTCTGTTTTACACAGCTAACAACGTTATTTAAGCATTTGTACAAATTTTTGACTGTTTCAAGTACATTTTATAAGTTGGTCGACTATTACTCGTAAACTTCTAAAGCCTATACTTATCCGTGATAGTTTTCCTTTTAATTTCGTTATATTTACTACCGCCGTGAGTTTTTTCACATAGCCAAGAGCAACCATTTCGTTGGCAGGGGGGGGGGGACACTTGACTCTAACATAAATTTGCAATTTAAAGCTTCATTTTACGCAAACGGATCTCTGAATCGAAAAATGGTTTGAACAAACCCAATATTTTTGAATGGCCTATCCAACGATACCCCACACATGATGAGAAAAAAAATACAAAAAAAGATGAGAAAAAAATACATCTCCACTTTACGTCTATGGGAGCTAGCGGAAAATTTTTTTTCTCATGATTTTATTTTACCACTTTGTCGGAATTATTAATATGTATATCCATGCAAAATTATAGTTTTCTAGTACTTAGATTCTCTGAGCTAAGCTGCGGACGGACAGACGGACAGAGCGAAACTATAAGGGTTCCTTGTTGACTTTGGAACCCTAAAAAGGACGATATTTTGTATCTTCTCTTTTGTACACATATTTTCACAAGAAAAAAGGAATGGAGGCTCGCGTATACTAATGAAGAATACTTTATAGGGTAAAATTGTTTGCAAGAAAATTATTTATGCCATTCTATAACTTTAAATTTTTCAACTTTTGACATTGCGTACGTTTTAATTGTAAGTAATAATGATTTTGCAAACTTATACAAGAAGAACACGGTGAACTGCGCATTTACATCTGAAAAGGTATTATTATGGACTATGTTGAGCATTAAAATTAATCAAAACTTAAGGTTCGTACACAAAACACTAATGTGCGTCACTTAATTTGCATTGTTATTATTTATTTTGATTCCTATTATTTGTTTTGGGAGATGACATACGAAATTGTTCGTCTCTTTCATACCAACGATAGAAAATGTTCTCACTTTCGCGTATAACCGGGGTTGACTACCTGCGTGTAGGGCACGCTGGGTTTCTTTAAAGGCCACCATAAAATCAAAACCTTGCTAGCTGTGATTCTTTTGTCAGCGTGTGGAACAATTAAATACCAATTTCCAAACAAACCAAAAAAGACATGTGCTAATTCCGAAATTGTTTTGCAGAATTCTAGTAAATTGCTTAAAACGTGTAAAACTCCGTTCAAATTTACTTATAGGGCTAGATACAAAAATATCTTGTCTTTTGTGTGTTGTTTGTACAGTTTTTTAGTTTCTCTATGCTATGGCCATTAATTTATGCCTCTGTGGGACCTAAGTCCAACGTTATGGTTGTTTAACTATGTGGATCTCGAAATAAGTAAGTCAGATATAAAATAGATACTGTCAAAGTTCTTCGAGTGCCCATACACTCACACTCTGGAGGACTTGATGAGCGTCACTGATGCCGCAATAAACGTGCCCACTTACCGAAAAAATATAAAGTTAATGACTCACTAAGATACGAAAAGGGGTCGAGGCACAAGAGAGCAAATTGTGAATATGAGGCAAATGATAGAGAAGAGCCGCGAGTTTAACGTTCCAATGCTCTTGTGTTTTATAGACTATTTCAAGTCGTTTGATTGTGTGAGGTGGGACTGCCTGTGGAGAATACTCAAGGAAATGGGAGTACCCTCGCACTTGACAGCACTGATTGCAAACCTGTACGAGGATGGAGAGTCGATGGTTAGAGTCGATAATGTGATATCGGGACATTTTAAGCCAGAAAAAGGAGTACGGCAAGGATGTATTCTGTCCCCTCTTCTTTTCAACATATATGGCGAATACATCATGAGGAGAGCCTTGGAAGAGTGGGAGGGAGGCATCGCGGTAGGTGGCAACAAAATCAGCAATCTCCGGTACGCAGATGACACCACTTTGTTTGCATCCTCTGAGCGCGAACTCGCGGAGCTGTTTGCTAGAGTGGAGCGTGAAAGCGAGATGGTAGGATTGTCGATTAATAAATCTAAGACCAAAGTGATGATAGTCGACCGAGCTGCACTAATCGCACGCACGGGCGAACTTGTGGATCTGGAGTTCGTGAGTGAATTTGTGTACCTGGGCTCCATGATCACTGATCAGGCGCAGGGAGGCTGCGAGGGGGAGATCCGGAGGCGCACGCAGATGGCCAAGGCTGCTATGAGCAAGTTGTCGAGGATATGGCAGAACAGAAATGTCTCCAATAACACTAAGAAGAGACTCGTGAGAACTCTGGTATTCTCGATATTTCTTTACGGCTCCGAGTCTTGGGCAATTCGCTCGGTGGATCGGAAAAGGATAGAGGCGTTTGAAATGTGGTGCTGGAAAAGGATGTTGCGCATACCATGGACAGCCAAGCGCACGAATAAGTCCATTCTCGACCAGTTGAACATCAAAACTAGACTCTCTACGATCTGCTACCAACGAGTCCTAAGTTACTTTGGTCACATCGCCCGGAGACAGCCAGACAACCTGGGAAAACTGGTGGTAGTAGGAAAGGTGGACGGAAAAAGACCACGTGGACGTTCACCTACTCGCTGGTCTGACCAGATCAGGGCCATTACGGGACTCACGGTGACCACTGCTATGAGAAGAGCCGAAGACAGGGTGGCTTGGAAGCAGCTCGTCGTTGACTCCGTCAAAGCTTTTCAAGACGGGCACGACCTTCAGAAATGAAGAAAACGAATAAGAAGAAGAAGAAGATACGAAATAATGACAATAATTAAGTACTGATTGATTTGCTTCACACGATAGGTGTAATTTTATTCAGACCTCAATGTTTCAGTGTTTCAATTGTTCCCTCACATACAGTTTTTAAACAGAAAATGTTTTAAAATCATATATGTATAATTTTTTTTGTATAAATCATGGAACAAATGTTATACCTACTTTGGTGAAGTCTCTTCTTGTTCTTCTTTTTAAAAAACGTTGCCCCACACTAGGAATTTCTTCCTGTATCGTAGGTGCGTTAACAAACATATATACTCACATACACAAACACCCAAAGCCGGAACAACGATATGTAGGACATACAAATATTTGTACCGTGCGGGAATCGAACCCGCGACACGCAGCGCAGCATTCAATCCCTCAATCACTGCACCAACCGTGCGCCCTATTTGAGCAAAGTAAATCAATATGGAGTTTCTTGTGCATTCTTCTCCATAACAAGCTACTTTCCGAATGCACGGTAGAATCAACTTTTATAACTTGTAAATTTTAATGTACCTAACGTTCAAAAGTGCCGCTTGGTGGCCTACTTGAAATAAAATATCTTTGTCTTTGTCTTTGAATCAGTCCTTAATTATTCATACACCTTTACCAGTCAGGGGTAAATCCTAAGACTTATCCTGTGATTGCTGGTAAAAACCTGAATGTAGCGAGTGTTATAGATAATTTCGGAATTTTACAATAAGATTTGGTAAATCATAGGTATTTTCTGTGAATTCTATGTTTTACCGTAGATCGGGCTATTACAGTAACATATACACAGAACAAAATAGCATTAACTGTAAAAAAGTAAGATAAAGAAGTATAAGTTTCACTAAGCTTAGATTTAATCAATAGATAGCTACAATAAGTGATTATGTTAATGAATGCGATAACTGCGATATCACCAATCCCCTATGAAATATTATAATTAAAGACTCACCCAGTCACACCAACACTTTTTTTCAAGTTGGTTGATGTCAACCAACTCCTAACGCAGTCTAGAATCAAGAGGCCTCTACCGTGGTTCCAAGCTATGTGTCTAACCGTGCTCTCTAGTGGCCTAACACTGACTGCCTCGCCGCGGCCTAGTCAACCCTCTCCAAGATCCCTAAAAACACCACGAGGTCGTGTGCCCATACTTTCGCAGGTCAGATGTATTGTAGTCTTTGTTCTTTCTTATCTCTTAATTGTTCTTAGGGTCTGTTTGGGGTTCAATTTGTTGCACGTGTGTCGTATTCTTTTGTTTGGTAGATTTCACTTGATTATTAAAATTTCTAAAGATAAAACACATCTTAGCCTGTTTTTTGCCATAAAACATAAATGGAAAGGGTTTCTAAAAGATTTAATATTGGTTTTCTATTGCAAAATGAATAGAATAGTCTGTTGGTCGAATCCGACTCGGCTGGGCAGCGTTCGGGAAGTTGAGCGGTATCTTCTCGTTCAACGTACCACAGTATCTCAAGACGAAAGTCTATGACCAGTATGTGTTGCCAGTGATGACATATGGCTCTGAGACGTGGTCGCTTACAATGGGCCTCATCGGAAAGCTCACAGTCACTCAAAGGGCAATGGAGAGGGCTATGCTCGGAGTTTCCTTGCGTGATCGAATCAGAAATGTAGAGAACCGCAAAAAAACCAGGGTTACCAACATAGCCCGAAGAATTGCCAAACTTAAGTGGCAGTAGGCAGGGCACATTGCTCGCAGAACGGATGGCCGATGGGGCAGAAAGGTTCTGGATGGCGACCGCGAACTTGAAGACGTGGCGTTGGAAGGCCTCCCACCAGGTGGACCGATGACCTGGTGAAGGTTGCGGGGATCCTTATTAGTGACACTATCAGATGGTGTAATAAAACACCACGTGTTTATTTTTTTAATTTACGGGTTCGATTCTTGGCTAAAATAATGAACTCTCAAAAAGCTAATGATGCAATTTTAGTTTTCATCAAAATCGTACTTGATACTCATTTGAAAGTTTTTCGCCATTCCTCATAGTTTCGGCTTTGGCCATCCACGCCCATTCGAAAAACTCAACCCATAGAGGCTGAATGGTCGTTGAGTAAAACTTACGCTAGTAATACACAAAGATTTTTCTGTTGTTTCTGCAATCATACTCAATACTTTAAGTATAAGTATTATGAGCCATTTGGCATTAGGAGTGAGCTCCAGTCAGAGCAACTATTTACTAATTGCTCTGACTATGATATATAATATTACCTTATGTCAGAGATTCAGACAAAAAATATGTAACAATTAGTTTTATTTTTTACTAAACGATCAGTATTGTTGGCAGTGGAGTAGATATAAACTCTTAGTAGTTATCTATCAGCGTCAATACAAAACTTAAGAAGGTACTTTTAGAAATAAATTATTTAAGTTATAATAAACGTACACAGTACTCTTTTCTAAATAAATTATTCTAAAATTCATCTTCGCCCTGCAGTGGGTCAGTTTTATCATAAGACTTGTTTAGTGAGCATGAGGTCCTGGTTTCTGTTCCCAGGTCAGACACTGTTTTTTTATTAACTTACAAAATAACTCTCTTTATAATTATGTCAAGATTTTTATTAAGTATGTTATTAGTTTTATTAGTATTTTTTTATCTTAGTACTTAATCATCTATAATTAATCATATTAATTTTTTATCTGCGGATAATCGACCAATATCGAACAATTATAAATAAGACTCGTGGACAAGAGGTTCACATTGAAAAAAGTTCCCATAAACCCAGAAATGTGGTTAAATCGCGATTTTTGTTAAGTGTGACAAATTGTTAAACGCTTGTCACATTTGGATTTCGAGAAACTGTAAGTAGAAATATACCGGCAATTAGTAGTCGATTAAGTTAACAGCCCGATAATCAAGTGTTGAAAAATCGGGTGAAAAACATACGCTGGTAATACTACACAGAACACAAAGATTTTTATATTGTTTCTGCAATCAGACTTCAATACCTTAAGCAGATGTATTATGATACATTTGGCAGTAGGAGTGAGCTCATATTATGATATATGATACATCATATTATGTTGATTTACCTTATTTCAGAGATTCAGACAAACACCCTGTTCATCTATCGAAAAAAAAACAACGAGATGGCAGCATCAAAAAATATGTATTTCATTTAAATTTTTAACTAAACGATTAGTATTGTTGGCAGTGAAGTAGAT
The DNA here is from genome assembly GCA_948252205.1 of Orthosia incerta. Lineage (NCBI taxonomy): Eukaryota > Metazoa > Arthropoda > Insecta > Lepidoptera > Noctuidae > Orthosia > Orthosia incerta. Next base: position 14,510,491 of record OX411766.1, on the reverse strand, counting down.
ATACACTCTGGGCAGTAAATCTATCAGCGACAATACAAAACTTAATTCAATTAATTTTTTTTAGTGCACTAACAAGGTACACTTTTAAGGCTTTTTAGTGTGGTGGCTACGATTGTGTTTTGTTAAATCACCCTTTTTATTGAAACTCTACTGGCATATTTCATATATATGTCAGGTTTTCCACCAGTGCTTATACGATTAAATTAGTCTTTTGATGACAACTATATGCGCATCCTTAATATGTTTAAGGTTTTCGCTTGTGTATTCAAATATGGTTTGTTAATTAACTCATCGTGATACATGCATGCTGACATACTTCACACAATTAAGGTTTTTCACCCCTGTGTATTCGAATATGATTTGTTAAACTACTCTTTTGATTACAACTGTACTGGCATATTTCACATTTGTAAAGTTTTTCGCCAGTGTGTATCCGAATATGTCTTGTTAAAACGGGTTTTTCTCCAAAACTACGCTGGCATATTTCACATTTGTAAGGTGTTTCACCACTGTGTATCCGAATATGTGTTTTAAACGACTAACTTGATTACAACTGTACTGGCATATTTCACATTTGTAAGGTTTTTCTTCAGTGTGTATCCAAATATGTCTTATTAAAATGCGTTTTTCTCCAAAACTACGCTGGCATATTTAACATTTGTAAGGTGTTTCACCAGTGTGTATCCGAATATGTGTCGTTAAATGATCCTTTTTATTACAACTGTACTGGCATATTTCACATTTGTAAGGTTTTTCACCAGTGTGTTTACGAATATGTGTTGTTAAATAATTTTTTAGCCTAAAACTACTCGGGCAGATTTCACATTTGTAAGGTTTTTCACCAGTGTGTATCCGAATATGTGCTGTTAAAGTGGTTTTTAAACTAAAACTTTGCGGACATATATCACATTTGTAAGGTTTTTCACCAGTGTGTGTCCGAATATGTGTGGTTAAATTGCCTTTTTGACTAAAAAAAATCTGGCATTTTTCACATTTGTAAGGTTTTTCACCAGTGTGTAAACGAATGTGTGCTGTTAAATTGGTTTTTACACTAAAACTTTGCGAACATACTTCACATTTGTAAGGTTTTTCACCAGTGTGTATCCGAATATGTGTCGTTAAATGATTCTTTTTATTAAAACTGTACTGGCATATTTCACATTTGTAAGGTTTTTCACCAGTGTGTATCCGAATATGTGTTTTTAAATAATTTTTTAGCCTAAAACTACTCGGACAGATTTCACATTTGTATGGTTTTTCAGCATTGTGTGTCCGAATATGTGCGGTTAAATTGCCTTTTTGACTAAACAATTTCTGGCATATTTCACATTTGTAAGGTTTTTCACCAGTGTGTAAACGTATGTGTGTCGTTAAATCAGCCTTACGATTACAACTAAACTTACATACTTCACAGTTGTAACGTTGATTTTTGACACATACTCTTCGATGCCGATTTACATTATCACTGTCTTTCTCTTTGTTGGTTATTATAAATCTGATATCATTTTTGATACCATCTTTACAGAAATTGATATTAACATTTTTATTATTTACACTTCTACTACTATCAAAAATGATATTTTCTGTAGGATTTGTCTAAAGTAATGGGGCTAACTGCCGAACCGTTTGGGACGTACGATTTTGAGTTGTCCATTTAACTTTTAAGTCTGATTGTTCATTTTTTGTTTGCTCTTCAGTAATTACATCTTCGAGTTTTGTTCTTCGTAAACCTAATTTTGGTTTCTTCGCAATTGGCGCCCCTGTGAATATAAATTCAGTAAGTACCAAATTCAAAGTAGGATCAAATACACATGGGATTTAGTGATTGTTGATCATATGTTAAAAAATGCGTTAAAGTATAAGAAAAATAAGTTACCAATATTATATTTTAAGTTTTACGATGCATTACTAGATGACTTTAGAGTCAGAATAGTTCGCCTCTCATAAAACTATGTCATTTTTCACGAAATTCCATCCACAATGGATGAATTTGTCTAAGGTCTTCCTCACTCCTTTAACAATCCACATTCACACTCTAAGCTTTCTTCTCTCTCAACATGCTCCTCATTCCTTCGTATCACATACACACCAGTACAATCGATTTCTATGCAATATTCTTATACTAATTTCTTGTTCTAAACAAAAAAAAAACTTTCTTTCTTTCTTCTTTCTGCAATTCGGTGTTGCGGCGGTAGTTATCAAACCAGTTGGCCTGTTCGCTTTTTCATCAGCATCATCCGTAAGAAGTCCACTATTGGACATGGGCGTCCCCCAAGCGTCGCTACATTTACCAGTCTCGTGCATTCCGCTTGCAGCGCATCCTATTTGCTTACTTAAAAAATAACTAACTAATACTCACAGTTCGTGTCTAATTCTTCTTCCAGTTGGGTTTTTACCTCCGTTATAGAGAAATCATCTGAAGAGTCTGGAATTTTCAGTTCTGTAAGTGAGCAAATAGTTCAAGAGTGAATCAATTCTTAAAGGAAAGAAAGAAAGAAAAATATGTATTTGACACCCACACAGGAGACACGACATAAGCAAAACAAATAATAATTAAAAAAAAAACCCGTGCGAAACCAAAAAGGCTTATATCTCAACATGTGCACCAAATAAAATAACGCGCAGCGCTGGTATTCTGATAAGGGCCACTGTTTATGCCACGGAAACGGAACATACGATATTCAAAAAATAAAATAGGATCAAATGAATAATAACAAAAACATTTCGTAATTTACACTTACAGCCTAAAAAAAATGCGGGTTTCATTGATTTTAATGAAATAAACTTAATTTTCATGACTGATACTTGATAGAAGAATAGATAACTGCGGAACCCTGCAGCAATCTATTTTCCTGCTTTGAAATGTTTAGCCGCAATTACCTTCATTAAATAAATGAAAGGACAATGGCAGAAACCCATATATTGTTTTAGCTGTGATTAAATTCCTACGAATTTAAATCAAAAATATCTGGTTTAAGTCAGAGTCATCTTCTGATTTAGTTTGTACAAGATTTTTTTTTCGAGAATGTCGAGTATAATATATATTCAGTCATGAACTTTTGTAAATTATGTCTGGGTAACGTTTAATAATGTGTATAATAGGTAATATTATTCAATTTCCAGAGAGTAAAAGGGGCAATATCATATTAGTATTGCCCTTATCTAGTTATTTCAGCATATAATGTAAAATATTCTCTTTGGAAAGAATATATTTATTTATTAAGATGATTATATTCAAGACAAGAGAAGATTCAAGATAAGAACCTGCTCTATAGGGTAATCCTTAGTGTAGACAAAATCAAAATGGGCAATTTGTAATAAATTCATAATTATAATAACGCTTTATTTTTCTTATTTTTATTTTAAAAAAATTGTCTCGTTCACTGTTCCGTTGTTGTTGAATTATGTAATTTACCTATGTATGCAATATTTGTAAGTATGTGAGAACCATGTTCCTATTAATCAAGTGAAGGGTTTATCTGTTAGTGCTTGTAATACTTTATACCTATATGTAGTATAGCAGTGCTAGGTGCATCGTCCTCACGTACATGAATTTATTAATGTATGTACTTTAATATTGTAACACATTTATCTTTTTTTAAAGAGTAAGTATGGAGTTTCTTGTGCATTCTTATCCATAACAAGCTACTTTTCCGAATGCACGGTAGAATCTATTTTTATTACTTGTAAATTTTAATTTTTATCGTTCAAAAATTGCCGCTTAATGGCCTAATTGAATAAATACATTTGACTTTGACTGCGACTTTGTTGACTTGTATCAAATGGTCGTCAGTCGTCAACAACGAAGCTACATTTTTTTTGGGTACTAGATTTTTTTCTATCATTTATTGAAATTACATCATTTAATTCTACTACACTACAATATACACCTACCTGCAAAGTAACACCTACACTTAAACAAACTGTATCATTAATTCATTTACTCAGTTTAATTATAATAAAATAACAAATACAATAATTATACTTAGTTCAGTTACTACTTGTTACTTGGCAGAATAGGTATAAAATTACAACACTAAGCTAAAGAAATTTAACGAAAAAATCAAATTACTTTAATTTATAATGTTTTTTTATCCGAGGTGAACCAGTTATTGTTATACTTTGAAAAACATAGATAATCAATGGAATTTCTTGCGTATATAACTTTCACACGCTCAAATTTAAGGCAGCTAAGACTTCGCCATTGTTCTTTATGTTTGAAAGGTACAAGCCAACCAATGTACAAGTTTTTCAAGGCGATTCAATGTCAATTTAAAGAAAGTACCTACGTAAAATAAATAAGGTTGCAGCTCTCAGTTAGCCGCAATCTGTGGGTTGACAGTTTACCTGCAAAACCTGGCAACGCATAAATTGCGTCTAACTGAGATATAATTGACGATGCATACGCACCCACGATATAGGAGAATTCCAAGTAATATAGTGGAAACATAAAAAAGTAAAAAAATAACCAATACTAGATGCGGCTACATGCGGGCAGGCAAACCAATAGTAATCTATTTTACTATCAAGTAACTATCATAAAAACCAACTTTATCAAAAAAAGTAGATTCATTAAATCAAAAATTCGACTGCTTATGAAGCGAACTAAAAAAAGATTTAATCGGAGAAAATCATGCTATATATTCGGAGGACACATGATATTCGCGAGATGGCTGACCAAAACCATATCTATGTATTCTTCTTGTTTACATCTTATTAGTTCGCTTCGTTAGCAGTCGGTTAATTTTTACAAGAAAACAGCAATGAAAATAACATTCAAAAGCGTTCATATCAGCTGATTTTCTTAAGTTTCTTTAATATTTAGGAAAATGCCGACGAATAATTCCAATAGTAGTAGTCCAGAATCATGGACTGAAACCGTGGTATTTTTTTCGCGTCACTTTCAGACAGTCTTTACAGAAGAGGGGAGACAAATAGAAGATTAAGGTAGGTTTTCACTACAAGCGGAAACAAAACTGTGTAAATACGCTAGTACTTAATATATTTGGAATTATAAAAGCATACTGTTGGAGTTTAACAAAAATAAATCTACAAAATACAGAGTTTTGTCTCTGTCTAGCCATACATTATAAGGGTTATGACTCCGAACCCTTGTCAGGTAGTTGAGTCCGAAAACGTAGCTGGTTACATTCACATAACACAATCGCGTCAGTCTTGCTAAGGAACACATGTCTCACAAAATATTACTGGAACACACCTTCCAATTTAACATGTAAAGGGTAATTAACCGCTGTGATGCCAGAAGCGTGCCGCATTATTGTTTCAATTGGCCATGGGTACCAGTAATACCCAAAATCAAAGAGTAGTTGTCTGGCCTTGGGTATCGGGAGTATCCAAGCAGAAAAGATTTGGAGTTTTGAAAAGTTTTGGTTTTTTTGGATTTGGATTTGGTAAATAATGCCTTGTTACACGAAATTACTACGATCACGAAGTTACTGTCAAATTTTCATACAAAATGTGCAACGATTATTTAAAAACAGTTTTATTACAAAACGAGCCGGGGCCGCCCGCCGCGCCGTTTCGGTTGCGGTCAGGTAGCAGCCAAATGCGGCTCACTCCTGACTAAATAAAGCTTGATTGACCCTGGGTGCCACTGGTAACCATGGCCTGTTCACCGGTTGAACTGTATTATTGAAACCCTTATAATACGGTATTTCATTGGTCCACCTCTATACATATTCCCCAATACATACCATCAACTTGAAGTTCCTCTTTTGGCTCAATAATATCTGCTAGTGTCGCAAAATCTGGCAATTTTTCTTTGACAGCATGGCTTTCTGTTTGACATTCACCAACTATATGTAAGTACTCCATCGGCGATATAACAAAACCATTGTTAAATGCCAACATCTTTGGGTTTATTATAGGATTTGGCTGTAAAAAGATGAGTCTAGTATTAGATGGCTGACCATATATTATATACAGAGACTCCTCCGTATCTCTGGAAAGCATGTTAAGTTGATGTTTCTGGCTGCCATATACAGCGTACCTATCCCAAAACTCAACGTCAAGCGGATACGGGGTGCTTGGACAAATACGTAAGAAGTATTGTATTATTATGAAATCTTGATTAAATGGGCTATTTTTCTAAAAGCCTTACCTCATGTACTTTAGTACTTTAATTTATGTAAAATGATGTGTCAAAGTTACTTTAGTGGACAAAAAAAAATACCCATCACAATCAAAATGTTTTTTAGTAGTTGAACCAATATTATTCATTAGATTTATGCCTACGATCAATAGATTGCTATTAATTAAGGATAACATTAAAAGATGTAAAATTAGTGAACACTATCTGAAGAAATGGTCTAGGGTGCCAATTTAAACATTTTCATAAATATTGCTATTAGCATATAACCTCGACTTATATAGTTAATGTTAGTCTAAAATAATCAAGTCAGAGGCCAGTGGGGTCCTAGAGGTGGCTTCATTAACTCTGACACCAGAGGTCATATCCTCACTCGAAAAGAAGAAGAAGCACGTAATCTGGTGGTATTGTTTTATTCTTCTTTTTGCCAGAACTAGTTAAAACTACGCCCCAACGCCTCACACTCGCTAGACAAATAGTTTTGGGACACTCTGTGTAGATATCTGTCAATTGTCTACCTGTGATAGTCCATAATAACTGGATGAAGCTAAATACAAGTATTTTACAAGGAACGACTGCCTTTCATAATTTCCTTAGAGATGTTAGACTTGGACAAATAAATTAAAATTAAAATTAATAAATACTTCAATTAAATTGGACATTAGGATTATGTTAAAGACTAACTCACCTCATAATCCTCATCCAGCATGTGGGCAAACAGTTCTTCAGCTTCCAGACATTTTCTCTGGAAACGGCAGCATTGTTTTAGTTTGGCGCAACAGAAGTAACAAACACGCAGCGGTCTTCTGTCTTCAGTTACAAACTGCAACAAAACTTGTCTTGCATTATCTTGTTTATAAACTAATATTTATATAATTAGAGTAAAATTTATTGTTTAGATGTATGTATGTTACAGGCAATATCTGGTAGTACTAATCCAAATAAAAACATTCTTTCACTGATACCAATCTACATTGTCGCCAAGTCCTTTAGGTTATTTATTCCAGAAAAAAGAACTCAAGGGATGATAAAACTACTCATGAATAAAATAGTTTGAACCATACAATATCGAGTAGTCTTCTCATACAGAATAAGCATGAAGCCGGTTGCAGATCAAGAGCTAAGAGTTAGTTTAGCTTAGTATGCGTAGCTGAAGTATTTTCCATCCATAAGCACTTTTTTAATTCTTACAAAGTTAGTGGTGTTTACTCAAGTATGAAATACTACCAACCTCAGTTAAGCGAGCTATCTCAAAGGTAACTCAGCTTAGATCTTGGTCTTCAACTGCCATTGATTAATTCTTGCTCAAAATAGATTGGTGACTTATTATTATTACACTGTTCTCCTTCAGTGATGTCAGTCGTTATCGAACGTCTGACCAACAGTTCACATTATTAATTATATCTACTTGTATTAGGAGGGCATTTAAATGTATTAATTAGAAAGTAACAACTTACTTGTTTTCCAGTCAGCTTCTCATATAATTCTTGCAAGTTCTTATTGCCAACAACATACATGGGGGCATCCTCCACCAAACACATCCTACACATTTGCAGTCTTTCCATTTTGTCACTGAAAAAAAGGTGAATGAATAATTAACTTCATTATTTTAAGTGGTTAAAAAATTTAATTACAATATAATCAATAAAATATTTCATCACCACTGTTCTCAAAACGGTGAAAGAAAACATCATCAGGAAACCGGCATGTCCTAGAACCAATAATTCGAAGACATGTGACATCCAGCAATCCGCACTGGGCCCGCATGGTGGATTATGGCCCATTCCCTCTCATAGAGAGGGGGCCTGTGTCCCAGCAGTGGTAACATTAATAGGCGGATGATGTGTGTGTGTGATGTGATAATCAGTACCAAAGAAAGACAAATTTATACGGTATGGCCGTATCAATTTGTCTTTATAGAGAATCTTATACAATATCTAACTAACACACATGGGCCGGGTTTTTGACTGCAAAATTATCGCAGAATTAATGTGACAAATTGTCAAGCAGGTTTTACGGATGTAATTGGTTGAACGAATTTTCAACAGCCAATCACAGTACATAACCGGCGATTATTCGACGATTACGTTAACAGCCCGATATTTGAGTGTTGAGAAACCGGGGGTTTGACTTGCAAATAAGTCGGAATTACTAGGTGTGCACCTTAATAATTTCATACATGAGGGCAAATGGAAGGCTATATTATGCAAAACACAAAATAAATTTTAAAAAAGGACGATCTTTTGTATTTTCACGAACCTAACAGTACAGTATACACATATTTTCACAAGAAAAAGGAATGGAGGCTCGCGTATACTAATGAAGAATACTTAAAAGGGAAAAATTGTTTGTCAGAAAATTATTTAAGCCGTATAACTGTAAATTTTTCAACTTTTGACATTACATACGTTGTAATTGTAAGTAATAATAATTTTGCAAATCTATACAAGAAGAACACGGTGAACTGCGCATTTACATCTGAAAATGTATTATTAAGGACTATGTTGAGCATTAAAATTAAACAAAATTTAAGTTTCGTACACAAAACACTAATGTGCGTCACTGAATTTGCATTGTTATTGTTTATTTTGATTCCTATTATTTGTTTTGGGAGATGCCATACGAAATTGTTCGTCTCTTTCATACCAACGATAGAAAATGTTCTCGCTTTCGCGTATAACCGGGGTTGACTACCTGTGTGTAAGGCACGCTGGGTTTCTTTAAAGGCCACAATAAAATCAAAACCTTGCTAGCTTTGATTCTTTTGTGACCGTGTAGAACAATTAAATACCAATTTCCAAACAAACCAAAAAAGACATGTGCTAATTCCGAAATTGTTTTGCAGAATTCTAGACAATTGCAGAATTCTAGTAAATTGTTTAAAACGTGTAAAACTCCGTTAAAATTTACTTATAGGGCTAGGCTTTGAGTTTATCTCGGACATCACAGGCAACGGTGAAGGAAAACATCGTGAGGAAACCTGGACTTACATAGTTAATGTAAGTTTGATATAGCCAAGTCAGAGGCCTGTGGGGTTCCCAGAGGCGGCTTAATTAACTCTAACACCAGAGGTGGCCACACCTCACACGAAAAAAGAAGAAGAAGGGCTAGATACAAAAATATCTTGTCTTTTGTGTGTTGTTTGAAGAGTTTTTTAGTTTCTCTATGCTATGGCCATTAATTTATGCCTCTGTGGGACCTAAGTCCAACGTTATGGTTGTTTAACTATGTGGATCTCGAAATAAGTAAGTCAGATACTAAAATATATATTGTCAAAGTTCTTCGAGTGCCCATACACTCGCACTCTGGAGGACTTGATGAGCGTCACTGATGCCGCAATAAACGTGCCCACTTACTGAGCGAAAAATATAAAGTTAATGACTCACTAAGATACGAAATAATGACAATAATTAAGTACCGATTGATTTGGTTCACACAATAGGTGTAATTTTTTTCAGACCTGGCTTTTCCAATCACAATCAATAGATTGTGATTGTGTTTCAATGTTTCCCTCACATACAGTTTTTAAACAGAAAATATTTTAAAATCATATATGTATACAGTTTTTTGTTTAAATCATGAAACAAATGTTATACCTACTTTGGTGAAGTCTCTTCTTGTTCTTCTTTTTAAAAAACCTTGCCCCACACTAGGAATTTCTTCCTGTATCGTAGGTGCGTTAACAAACATATAAACTCACATACACAAACACCCAGAGCCGGAACAACTATCTGTAGGACATACAAATATTTGTACCGTGCGGGAATCGAACCCGCGACACGCAGCGCAGCATTCAATCCCTCAATCACTGCACCAACCGTGCGCCCTATTTGAGCAAAGTAAATCAATCAGTCCTTAATTATTCATACACCTTTACCAGTCAGGGGTAAATCCTAAGACTTATCCTGTGATTGCTGGTAAAAACCTGAATGTAGCGAGTGTTATAGATAATTTCGGACTTTTACAATAAGATTTGGTAAATCATAGGTATTATCTGTAAATTCTATGTTTTACCGTAGATCGGGCTATTACTGTAACATACACAGAGTAGCATTAACTATAAAAAAGTACGAAAAATAAATAGTTTCACTAAGCTTAGAATATATTAGAATACAATAGAAAAGCATTTATTCGACAAAGACACAACACAACAGCAACAAACACAGGGTAAAAGACTAGTGCCATATCGAAAGTGTTATCAATTCAGCATTTAATCAATAGATAGCTACATTAAGTGATTATGTTAGTGAATGTGATATCACCAATACCCTATGTAATATTTTAATTAAAGACTCACCCAGTCACACCAACACACAAACACTTTTTCTCAAGCTGGTTGATGTCAATGTCAACCAACCCCTAACGCAGTCTAGAATCGACCGGCCTCTGCCCAGTTGTGCCTCTGCCGTGGTTCCAAGCTAAGTGTCTAAACGTGCTCACCAGTGGTCTAACACTGACTGCCTCGCCGCAGCCTAGCCAACCCTCTCCAAGATCCCTAAAAACAACACGAGGTCGTGTTCCCATTCTTTTGCAGGTCAGATGTATTGTAGTCTTTGTTCTTTCTTATCTCTTTACTATTCTGAGGGTCCGTTTGGGATTCAATCGGCTGCACGTGTGTCGTATTGTTTGGTACATTTCACTTGATTATTAAAATTTCTAAAGATACGCATTTTAGCCTGTTTTTTTCCATAAAACATAAATGGAAAGTGTTTTTCTAAAAGATTTAATATTGGTTTTCTATTGTAAAATGAATAGAATAGTTTGTTGTTATTTATGGTATCTATATATATACGGTTGTTATATATATAAAAAACTTAATGAGTTTCGAAGTACAGAGCAAGCCCCACAGAGTACAGAGAGTAACTTTCATACAACCGGACTACGATAGGCACACTGCTACAAGCTGAAGGCGCGTGTGAGCGTACATCTGGTGAGCTCATGATGTACGAAAATAAAAATATTAATTTATTTATTTACTCATTAATTATTATAACACCTTTACAGAAACAACCAAGGCGATGTTATAACATACATATAAAACATTAAAATACAATACATCAATAAGACATTCCAATACATTATTTAAATTATCAACCTTTGCAATACAATTTTGCGCTACTATGACGAATCTTGGCAGGTTTTGGCAAAATATATCTTCCGATAACGTTACAGCATTTGTCAAAAGTATGACTCGAGTCATAGGGGTAAACTTAAGTAAGTTAGTCCTAGCAAACGGTACGTCTAACAGTGCGGGGCGGCGGCGCGCGCCCACGCTCCCGTCCGGCGCGCACAGCCGCAGCGTCCCCAGCACCTTTGGGTGGTGCAACAAACCTAGCACGCTAGCCACATACTTGACCAGCGCAACATCTCTTCTAACTGCCAGCCTGGTATATCCAACCATGCCCAGGACGAACAGACTCGGGTACATGAGGGGATAAAAAGGGTAAACCCCATATTCTTTCAAATACAGAAACCTCGCAAACTTGTTTTGTATTTTTTCCAACATCAGGCTGTACTTTCTCTGATGAGGATTCCAAATAATAGCACTGGTTTCCAGGTGGCTTCGTACCAGTGCATTATACAAAACTCTCACAGCCACTGTATCGCTAAAATCCTTATACTGTCTCAAAATGAAACCGAGATTTCTGAAAGCCGCACACCTCAACTATATGTTTGCGGGACGCCAACTCCGGCACCATCTGCACGCCCAGGTCCCGCACCTGTGTGACGCGCGGTATTATCTCCGTGTCCATCTCGTACTGATAAAGCAATGGAGCACGCGCACGGCTGTAACTCATCACACAGCACTTGTTAACATTAAAATTAAGTTAGTTAGTTTTGCTCCATTTGACTACACTTTATTAGTATTTTTTTAACTTAGTACTTAATCAACTATAATTAATCTTATTATCATATATTTCACCTATTATTTTTATTAGCCTTTAAAATCATCATATTAATTTTTATCTGCGGATAATCGACCAATATCGAACAATTATAAAAAAGGCACGTTGACAAGAGGTTAACATTGAAAAAAGTTCCCAGAAATTTAAAAATGTGGTTAATTCGAGTTTTTGTTAAGTGTGACAAGTTGTTAAACGCTTGTCACACTTGGTTTTCGAGAAACTGTAAGTAGAAATATACCGGCAATTATTAGTCGATTAAGTTAACAGCCCGATAATCAAGTGTTGAAAAATCGGGTGAAAAACATACGCTGGTAATACTACACAGAACACAAAGATTTTTATATTGTTTCTGCAATCAGACTTCAATACTTTAAGCAGATGTATTATGATACATTTGGCAGTAGGAGTGAGCTCATATTATGATATATGATACATCATATTATGTTGATTTACCTTATTTCAGAGATTCAGACAAACACCCTGTTCATCTATCGAAAAAAAAAACAACGAGATGGCAGTATCAAAAAATATGTATTTAATTTAAATTTTTAACTAAACGATCAGTATTGTTGGCAGTGAAGTAGATATACACTCTGGGCAGTAAATCTATCAGCGACAATACAAAACTTAATTCAATTAATTTTTTTTTAGTGCACTAACAAGGTACACTTTTAAGGCTTTTTAGTGTGGTGGCTACGATTGTGTTTTGTTAAATCACCCTTTTTATTGAAACTCTACTGGCATATTTCATATATATGTCAGGTTTTCCACCAGTACTTATACGATTAAATTAGTCTTTTGATGACAACTATATGCGCATCCTTAATATGTTTAAGGTTTTCGCTTGTGTATTCAAATATGGTTTGTTAATTAACTCATCGTGATACATGCATGCTGACATACTTCACACAATTAAGGTTTTTCACCCCTGTGTATTCGAATATGATTTGTTAAACTACTCTTTTGATTACAACTGTACTGGCATATTTCACATTTGTAAGGTTTTTCGCCAGTGTGTATCCGAATATGTCTTGTTAAAACGGGTTTTCTCCAAAACTACGCTGGCATATTTCACATTTGTAAGGTGTTTCACCACTGTGTATCCGAATATGTGTTTTTAAACGACTAACTTGATTGCAACTGTACTAGCATATTTCACATTTGTAAGGTTTTTCTTCAGTGTGTATCCAAATATGTCTTATTAAAATGCGTTTTTCTCCAAAACTACGCTGGCATATTTAACATTTGTAAGGTGTTTCACCAGTGTGTAACCGAATATGTGTTTTTAAATCGTTTTTTAGCCTAAAACTACTCTGGCAGATTTCACATTTGTATGGTTTTTCACCAGTGTGTATCCGAATATGTGTCGTTAAACGATATTTATTATTAAAACTACAATGACATACTTCACATTTGTAAGGTTTTTCTCCAGTGTGTATCCGAATATGTGTCGTTAAATGATCCTTTTTATTACAACTGTACTGGCATATTTCACATTTGTAAGGTTTTTCACCAGTGTGTTTACGAATATGTGTTGTTAAATAATTTTTTAGCCTAAATCTACTCGGGCAGATTTCACATTTGTAAGGTTTTTCACCAGTGTGTATCCGAATATGTGCTGTTAAATTGGTTTTTAAACTAAAAGTTTGCGGACATATATCACATTTGTAAGGTTTTTCACCAGTGTGTAAACGAATGTGTTTTGTTAAATTGCCTTTTTGACTAAAAAAATTCTGGCATATTTCACATTTGTAAGGTTTTTCACCAGTGTGTAAACGAATGTGTGCTGTTAAATTGGTTTTTACACTAAAACTTTGCAAACATACTTCACATTTGTAAGGTTTTTCACCAGTGTGTATCCGAATATGTGTCGTTAAATGATTCTTTAACCTAAAACTACTCGGGCAGATTTCACATTTGTAAGGTTTTTTACCAGTGTGTATACGAATATGTGTTGTTAAATCATTTTTTAACCTAAAACTACTCGGGCAGATTTCACATTTGTAAGGTTTTTCACCAGTGTGTATACGAATATGTGTTGTTAAATCATTTTTTAGCCTAAAACTACTCGGGCAGATTTCACATTTGTATGGTTTTTCAGCATTGTGTGTCCGAATATGTGCGGTTAAATTGCCTTTTTGACTAAACAATTTCTGGCATATTTCACATTTGTAAGGTTTTTCACCAGTGTGTAAACGTATGTGTGTCGTTAAATCAGCCTTACGATTACAACTAAACTTACATACTTCACAGTTGTAACGTTGATTTTTGACACATACTCTTCGATTCCTATTTACATTATCACTGTCTTTCTCTTTGTTGGTTATTATAAATCTGATATCATTTTTGATACCATCTTTACAGAAATTGATATTAACATTTTTATTATTTACACTTCTACTACTATCAAAAATGATATTTTCTGTAGGATTTGTATAAAGTAATGGGGCTAACTGCCGAACCGTTTGGGACGTACGATTTTGAGTTGTCCAATTAACTTTTAAGTCTGATTGTTCATTTTTTGTTTGCTCTTCAGTAATAACATCTTCGAGTTTTGTTCTTCGTAAACCTAATTTTGGTTTCTTCGCAATTGGCGCCCCTGTGAATATAAATTCAGTAAGTACCAAATTCAAAGTAGGATCAAATACACATGGGATTTAGTGATTGTTGATCATATGATCAAAAATGCGTTAAAGTATAAGAAAAATAAGTTACCAATATTATATTTTAAGTTTTGCGATGCATTACTAGATGACTTTAGAGTCAGAATAGTTCGCCTCTCATACAACTATGTCATCTTTCACGAAAATCCATCCACAATGGATGAATTTGTCTAAGGTCTTCCTTACTCCTTTAACAATCCACATTCATACTCTAAGCTTTCTTCTCTCTCAACATGCTCCTCATTCCTTCGTATCACATACACACCAGTACAATCGATTTCTATGCAATATTCTTTTACTAATTTCTTGTTCTAAACAAAAAAAAAACTTTCTTTCTTTCTTCTTTCTGCAATTCGGTGTTGCGGCGGTAGTTATCAAACCAGTTGGCCTGTTCGCTTTTTCATCAGCATCATCCGTAGGAAGTCCACTACTGGACATGGGCGTCTCCCAAGCGTCTCTACATTTACCAGTCTCGTGCATTCCGCTTGCAGCGGATCCTATTTGCTTACTTAAAAAATAACTAACTAATACTCACAGTTCGTGTCTTGTTCTTCTTCCAGTTCGGTTTTTACTTCCGGTATAGACAAATCATCTGAAGACCCTGGAATTTTCAGTTCTGTAAGTGAGCAAAAAGTTCAAGAGTGAATCAATTCTTAAAGGAAAGTAAGAAAGAAAAATATGTATTTGACACCCACACAGGAGACACGACATAAGCAAAACAAATAATAATTAAAAAAAAAACCCGTGCGAAACCAAAAAGGCTCATATCTCAACATGTGCACCAAATAAAATAACGCGCAGCGCTGGTATTCTGATAAGGGCCACTGTTTATGCCACGGACACAATCACGGAAACGGAACATACGATATTCAAAAAATAAAATAGGATCAAATGAATAATAACAAAAACATTTCGTAATTTACACTTACAGCCTAAAAAAAATGCGGGTTTCATTGATTTTAATTAAATAAACTTAATTTTCATGACTGATACTTGAAAGAAGAATAGATTACTGCGGAACCCCGCAGCAATCTATTTTCCTGCTCTGAAATGTTTAGCCGCAATTACCTTCATTAAATAAATGAAAGGACAATGGCAGAAACCCATATATTGTTTTAGCTGTGATTAAATTCCTACGAATTTAAATCAAAAATATCTGGTTTAAGTCAGAGTCATCTTCTGATTTAGTTTGTACAAGATTTTTTTTTCGAGAATGTCGAGTATAATATATATTCAGTCATGAACTTTTGTAAATTATGTCTGGGTAACGTTTAATAATGTGTAAAATAGGTAATATTATTCAATTTCCAGAAAGTAAAAGGGGCAATATCATATTAGTATTGCCCTTATCTAGTTATTTCAGCATATAATGTAAAATATTCTCTTTGGAAAGAATATATTTATTTAATAAGATGATTATATTCAAGACAAGAGAAGATTCAAGATAAGAACCTGCTCTATAGGGTAATCCTTAGTGTAGACAAAATCAAAATGGGCAATTTGTAATATATTCATAATTATAGTAACGCTTTATTTTTCTTATTTTTATTTTAAAAAATTTGTCTCGTTCACTGTTCCGTTGTTGTTGAATTATGTAATTTACCTATGTATGCAATATTTGTAAGTATGTGAGAACCATGTTCCTATTTATCAAGTGAAGGGTTTATCTGTTAGTGCTTGTAATACTTTATACCTATATGTAGTATAGCAGTGCTAGGTGCATCGTCCTCACGTACATGAATTTATTAATGTATGTACTTTAATATTGTAACACATTTATCTTTTTTAAAAGAGTAAGTATGGAGTTTCTTGTGCATTCTTATCCATAACAAGCTACTTTTCCGAATGTACGGTAGAATCTATTTTTATTACTTGTAAATTTTAATTTTTAACGTTCAAAATTGCCGCTTAATGGCCTAATTGAATAAATACATTTGACTTTGACTAAGCGACTTTGTTGATTTGTATCAAATGGTCGTCAGTCGTCAACAATCAAGCTACATTTTTTTTGGATACTAGATTTTTTTCTATCATTTATTGAAATTACATCATTTAATTCTACTACACTACAATATTCTTACCTACCTGCAAAGTAACACCTACACTTAAACAAACTGTATCATTAATTCATTTACTCAGTTTAATTATAATAAAATAACAAATACAATAATTATACTTAGTTCAGTTACTACTTGTTACTTGGCAGAATAGGTATAAAATTACAACACTAAGCTAAAGAAATTTAACGAAAAAATCAAATTACTTTAATTTATAATGTTTTTTTATCCGAGGTGAACCAGTTATTGTTATACTTTGAAAAACGTAGATAATCAATGGAATTTCTTGCGTATATAACTTTCACACGCTCAAATTTAAGGCAGCTAAGACTTCGCCATTGTTCTTTATGTTTGATAGGTAACTTCCAATGTAAAAGTTTTTCAAGGCAATTCAATGTCAATTTAAAGAAAGTACGTAAAATAAATAAGGTTGCAGCTCTCAGTTAGCCGCAATCTGTGGGTTGACAGTTTACCTGCAAAACCTAGCATCGCATAAATCGCGTCTAACTGAGATATAGATGATGTTGCATACGCACCCACGATATAGGAGAATTCCAAGTAATATAGTGGAAACATAAAAAAGTAAAAAAATAACCAATACTAGATGCGGCTACATGCGGGCAGGCAAACCAATAGTAATCTATTTTACTATCAAGTAACTATCATAAAAACCAACTTTATCAAAAAAAGTAGATTCATTAAATCAAAAATTCGACTGCTTATGAAACGAACTAAAAAAAGATTTAATCGGAGAAAATCATGCTATATATTCGGAGGACACATGATATTCGCGAGATGGCTGACCAAGACCATATCTATGTATTCTTCTTGTTTACATCTTATTAGTTCGCTTCGTTAGCAGTCGGTTAATTTTTACAAGAAAACAGCAATGAAAATAAAATTCAAAAGCGTTACATATCAGCTGATTTTCTTAAGTTTCTTTAATATTTAGGAAAATGCCGACGAATAATTCCAATAGTAGTAGTAGTCCAGAATCATGGACTGAATCCGTGGTATTTTTTTCGCGTCACTTTCAGACAGTCTTTACAGAGAGGAGAGAAATAGAAGATTAAGGTAGGTTTTCACTACAAGCGGAAACAAAACTGTGTAAATACGCTAGTACTTAATATATTTGGAATTATAAAAGCATACTGTTGGAGTTTAACAAAAATAAATCTACAAAACTCTGTCTGTCTCTGTCTAGTCATAAATTATAAGAGTTATGACTCCGAACCCTTGTCAGGTAGTTGAGACCGAAAACGTAGTTGGTTACATTCACATAACACAATCGCGTCAGTCTTGCTAAGGAACACATGTCTCACAAAATATTACTGGAACACATCTTCCAATTTAACACGTAAAGGGTAGTTAACCGCTGTGATGCCAGAAGCGTGCCGCATTATTGTTTCAATTGGCCATGGGTACCAGTAATACCCAAAATCAAAGAGTAGTTGTCTGGCCTTGGGTACCGGGAGTACCCAAGCAGAAAAGATTTGGAGTGACTGTAAATAATGCCTTAATACACGAAATTAGTACGATCACGAAGTTACTGTCAAATTTTCATGCAAAATTTGCAACGTTTATTTACAAACAGTTTTATTAATTAAGACAGTCATATTTTCAAAAATTTATACACCGTTCAAAAGGCCTGTTCATTGGCATTATAAAAAATATCTAGTATTAACAAAATACTCAGAAAGGAAGTCATAAATATAGTTTGTTTACAAAACGAGCCGGGGCGGCCCGCCGCGCCGTTTCGGTTGCGGCCAGGTAGCAGCCAAATGCTGCTCACTCCTGGCCAAATAAAGCTTGATTAACCCTGGGTGCCACTGGTATCCATGGCCGGTTCACCGGTTGAACTATTTTATTGAAACCCTTATAATACGGTATTTCATTGGTCCACCTCTACACATATTCCCCAATACATACCATCCACTTGAAGTTCCTCTTTTGGCTCAATCATATCTGCTAGTGTCGCACAATCTGGTAATTCTTCTTTGACTGCATGGCTTTCTGTTTGACATTCACTAACTATATGTAAGTACTCCGTCGGCGATATAACAAACCCATTGTTAAATGCCAACATCTTTGGGCTTATTATAGAATTTGGCTGTAAAAATATGAGTCTAGTATTAGATGGCTGACCATATATTATATACAGAGACTCCTCCGTACCTCTGGAAAGCATGTTAAGTTGTTGTTCCTGGCTGCCATATACAGCGTACCTATCCCAAAACTCAACGTCAAATAGTTTTGGGACACTCTGTGTAGATATCTGTCAATTGTCTACCTGTGATAGTCCATAATAACTGGATGAAGCTAAATACAAGTATTTT
Organism: Orthosia incerta; assembly: GCA_948252205.1. Classification (NCBI taxonomy): domain Eukaryota; kingdom Metazoa; phylum Arthropoda; class Insecta; order Lepidoptera; family Noctuidae; genus Orthosia; species Orthosia incerta. Next base: position 14,491,420 of record OX411766.1, on the reverse strand, counting down.
ACAAGGAACGACTGCCTTTCATAATTTCCTTTGGCAAGAAGAGATGTTAGACTTGGACAAATAAATTAAAATAAATAATTAATTAAATTAAATTGGACATGAGGATTATGTTGAAGACTACCTCACCTCATAATCCTCATCCAGCATGTGGGCAAACAGTTCTTCGGCTTCCAGACATTTTCTCTGGAAACGGCAGCATTGTTTTAGTTTGGCGCAACAGAAGTAACAAACACGCAGCGGTCTTCTGTCTTCAGTTACAAACTGTAACAAAACATGTATTGCATTATCTTGTTTATAAATATAATGTTTAGATGTATGTATGTTACAGGCAATATCTGGTGGTACTAATCCAAATAAGAACATTATTTCACTGATACCAATCTACATTGTCGCCAAGTCCTTTAGGTTATTTATTCCAGAAAAAAGAAACTCAAGGGATGATAAAACTACTGAAGAATAAAATAGTTTGAACCATACAACATCGAGTAGTCTTCTCATACAGAGTATACATGAAGCCGGTTGCAGATCAAGAGCTAAGAGTTAGTTTAGCTTAGTACGCGTAGCTGAAGTATTTTCCATCCATAAGCACTTCTTTAATTCTTACAAAGTTTGTGGTGTTTACTCAAGTATGAAATACTACCAACCTCAGTTAAGCGAGCTATCTCAAAGGTAACTCAGCTTAGCTCTTGGTCTTCAACTGCCATTGATTAATTCTTGCTCAAAATAGATTGGTGACTTGTTATTATTACACTGTTCTCCTTCATCGAACGTCTGACCAACAGTTCACATTATTAACTATATCTACTTGTATTAGGAGGGCATTTAAATGTATTAATTTGAAAGTAACAACTTACTTGTTTTCCTGTCAGCTTCTCATATACTTCTTGCAAGTTCTTGTTGCCAACAACATACATGGGGGCATCCTCCACCAAACACATCCTACACATTTGCAGTCTTTCCATTTTGTCACTGAAAAAAAAATGAATGAATAATTAATTTCTTTATTTTTAGTGGTTAAAAAATTTAATTTAAATATAATCAATATAATATTTCATCACCACTGTTCTCAAAACGGTGAAAGAAAACATCGTGAGGAAACGAGGCATGTCCTAGCACCAATAATTCGAAGACATGTGACATCCACTAATCCGCACGGGGCCCGCGTGTAGTTAAAGCGTGTTTAGTGTTTTTCTTTTTATCAAAATTTACTTTTAAAGGTGTTTGTTAGTTTTTTAAAGAAAATTTATTAATGCAACTACCTCACTGTGTTTGGAGTTGGTAGAGTTGGTCCGGAGCATTTATTTAATACGTGTACTTGGCGCAAGACAATACCGTGTAAAAAAAAACAATCAAACGAACACTATTTAAATTATTGCATTGTCATCGGTCCTTGATAAGTGTGCAAAGTTTCAAATTAATCTGACGTTTTGAAGGGGGTGAAAATCACGTTCAAAGATTCTGTTACATTGATACATACATACTAAGCTAATAAAAGCGTGTCAAAATAGGAATGGAGGCTCGCGTATACTAATGAAGAATACTTTATAGGGCAAAATTTTATATAAAAAATTATTTATGCCATTGTATAACTTTAATTTTTTGTACTTTTGACCTTGCATACGTTTCAATTGTAAGAAATAATAATTTTGCAAACTAATACAAGAAGAACACGGTGAACTGCGCATTTACATCTGAAAAGGTATTATTATGGACTATGTTGAGCATTAAAATTAATCTAAATTTAAGGTTCGTAAACAAATTACTAATGTGCGTCACTTAATTTGCATTGTTATTGTTTATTTTGATTCCTATTATTTGTTTTGGGAGATGCCATACGAAATTGTTCGTCTCTTTCATACCAACGATAGAAAATGTTCTCGCTTTCATGTATAACCGGGGTTGACTACCTGTGTGTAGGGCACGCTGGGTTTCTTTAAAGGCCACAATAAAATCAAAACCTTGCTAGCTTTGATTCTTTTGTCAGCGTGTAGAACAATTAAATACAAATTTCCAAACAAACCAAAAAAGACATGTGATCATTCCGAAATTGTTTCGCAGAATTCTAGGCAATTGCAGAATTCTAGTAAATTGCTTAAAACGTGTAAATCTCCGTTAAAATTTACTTATAGGGCTAGATACAAAAATATCTTGTCTTTTGTGTGTTGTTTGGACAGTTTTTTAGTTTCTCTATGCTATGGCCATTAATTTATGCCTCTGTGGGACCTAAGTCCAACGTTATGGTTGTTTGACTATGTGGATCACGAAATAAGTAAGTCAGATACTAAAATAGATACTGTCAAAGTTCTTCGAGTACCCATACACTCGCACTCTGGAGGACTTGATGAGCGTCACTGATGCCGCAATAAACGTGCCCACTTACTGAGCGAAAAAATATAAAGTTAATGACTCACTAAGATACGAAATAATGACAATAATTAAGTACTGATTGATTTGCTTCACACAATAGGTATAATTTTTTTCAGACCTGGCTTTTGCAATCACAATCAATAGATTGTATTTGTGTTTCAATGTTTCCCTCACATACAGTTTTTAAACATAAAATGTTTAAAATCATATATGTATACTTTTTTTTGTTTAAATCATGAAACAAATGTTATACCTACTTTGGTGAAGTCTCTTCTTGTTCTTCTTTTTAAAAAACGTTGCCCCACACTAGGAATTTCTTCCTGTATCGTAGGTGCGTTAACAAACATATAAACTCACATACACAAACACCCAGAGCCGGAACAACTATCTGTAGGACATACAAATATTTGTACCGTGCGGGAATCGAACCCGCGACACGCAGCGCAGCATTCAATCCCTCAACCATTGCACCAACCGTGCGCCCTATTTGGGCAAAGTAAATCAATCAGTCCTTAATTATTCATACACCTTTACCAGTCAGGGGTAAATCCTAAGACTTATCCTGTGATTGCTGGTAAAAACCTGAATGTAGCGAGTGTTATAGATAATTTCGGAATTTTACAATAAGATTTGGTAAATCATAGGTATTATCTGTAAATTCTATGTTTTACCGTAGATCGAGCTATTACCGTAACATACATAGAGTAGCATTAACTATAAAAAAAGTACGAAAAAGAAGTAGTTTCACTAAGCTTAGAATATATTAGAATACAATAGAAAAGCATTTATTCGACATAGACACAACAGAACAGCAACAAACACAGGGTAAAAGACTAGTGCCATATCGAAAGTGTTATCAACTCAGCATTTAATCAATAGATAGCTACATTAAGTGATTATGTTAGTGAATGTGATATCACCAATCTCCTATGTAATATTTTAATTAAAGACTCACCCAGTCACACCAACACACAAACACTTTTTCTCAAGCTGGTTGATGTCAATGTCAACCAACCCCTAACGCAGTCTAGAATCGACCGACCTCTGCCCAGTTGTGCCTCTGCCGTGGTTCCAAGCTAAGTGTCTAAACGTGCTCACCAGTAGTCGAACACTGACTGCCTCGCCGCAGCCAAGCCAACCCTCTCCAAGATCCCTAAAAACAACACGAGGTCGTGTTCCCATTCTTTTGCAGGTCAGATGTATTGTAGTCTTTGTTCTTTCTTATCTCTTTACTATTCTGAGGGTCCGTTTGGGATTCAATCGGCTGCACGTGTGTCGTATTGTTTGGTACATTTCACTTGATTATTAAAATTTCTAAAGATACGCATTTTAGCCTGTTTTTTTTCCATAAAACATAAATGGAAAGTGTTTTTCTAAAAGATTTAATATTCGTTTTCTATTGTAAAATGAATAGAATAGTTTGTTGTTATTTATGGTATCGTGCCAGGCTATCAAACTAGAAAAAACTTAATGAGTTTCGAAGTGCAGAGCAAGCCCCACAGAGTACAGAGAGTAACTTTCATACAACCGGACTACGATAGGCACACTGCTACAAGCTTAAGGCGCGTGTGAACATACATCTGGTGCGCTCACGATGTACGAAAATAAAAATATTAATTTATTTATTTACTCATTAATTATTATAACACCTAAACAGAAACAACCAAGGCGATGTTATAACATACATATAAAACATTAAAATACAATACATCAATAAGACATTCCAATACATTATTTAAATTATCAACCTTTGCAATACAATTTTGCGCTACTATGACGAATCTTGGCAGGTTTTGGCAAAATATATCTTCCGATAACGTTACAGCATTTGTCAAACGTATGACTCGCGTCATAGGGGTAAACTTAAGTAAGTTAGTCCTAGCAAACGGTACGTCTAACAGTGCGGGGCGGCGGCGCACGCCCACGCTCCCGTCCGGCGCGCACAGCCGTAGCGCCCCCAGCACCTTTGGGTGGTGCAACAAACCTAGCACGCTAGCCACATACTTGACCAGCGCAACATCTCTTCTAACTGCCAGCCTGGTATATCCAACCATGCCCAGGACGAACAGACTCGGGTACATGAGGGGATAAAAAGGGTAAACCCCATATTCTTTCAAATACAGAAACCTCGCGAACTTGTTTTGTATTTTTTCCAACATGAGGCTGTACTTTCCCTCATGAGGATTCCAAATAATAGCACTTGTTTCCAGGTGGCTTCGTACCAGTGCATTATACAAAACTCTCACAGCCACCGTATCGCTAAAATCCTTATACTGTCTCAAAATGAAACCGAGATTTCTGAAAGCCCTGCCGCACACCTCAACTACATGTTTGCGGAACGCCAACTCCGGCACCATCTGCACGCCCAGGTCCCGCACCTGTGTGACGCGCGGTATTATCTCCGTGTCCATCTCGTACTGATAAAGCAATGGAGCACGCGCACGGCTGTAACTCATCACACAGCACTTGTTAACGTTAAAATTAAGTTAGTTAGTTTTGCTCCATTTGACTACACTGTTAATGTCTGATTGGAGCCGATTACAATCTGCCTCGTCTTTAACAGCTAAAAATAACTTGAAGTCATCAGCAAACAGCAGACACTTCGCCTCTTTGAATACTGTTGGCAGATCGTAGACTACCAATATATATTCCAATGGCCCGATATCCATTCCTTGACTCACCCCTGAGAACGTGTAGTAAAAATAAAAAGATCTTTTATTTCTACAACTTATTTACATAGTTACAATATAATTATAGAAAGTACCTTTTAAGCAAAAAAATTGCTTGTATTAGGTATTGCCGCTCTTCCGGTTTACATTAGCAATACATAAATGACAAATTTAAACAATAAATTCAATTAATTAAATTAAATTAAAATCAATTGGTACCAAAATAAAAATAATTGGCAAACTATTAATTAAATTAAAATGAATACCAGAACTAAAATGAAAATTAAATTAAAATCATAATTAAAATCAAAACTAAAATTAAACTAAAATCAAAGTTAAAATTAAAATCATAATCACAATCAAAATTCAAATCAAAATAACGATCAAGATCAAAATTAATACCAAAATCAAAATTAACTAACAAAATTTAGTGTGCGCACCGTGTGTGTGTCAATGTGTCTTTCGAATTATATGATCGTTTGTAGGATTGACTCGACTTCTTCGTAACTTTTATTTACCAGCCATTGAGTGAGTATTTTTTTGCAGTCGTGGTTTGTAATTTTATAAATGTTTTGTTCTTTGTTTAAAATATTGTATATGTGTGATGATTGTTTTGTATATTGTCTCGTGGCAAATGTGGTTTTGACTGAAGTTACTGGAGCGACATTATTCTTCCTCCTAGATTGTGTCCTGGAAGGGGTGAAGGGAAGTGATTTATGTTTTTTTATGCAATCTGAAGAATCTAAATTAATTAATCTTTATTAGCTTTCTAACGGACAAAAGATTCGAGGTTAAGTAAAGGCTTTCAGTGGGGCATCTCAGAGGTTTGAAGAACATGAACTCTCTGCGCCCTCTCCAGTTCCAAAAATTTTTTTTTTGTTGCACCACCTCAGATTGGTTAACAGTAAGTTATTATTGATTGACCCAGGGAGATGTAGATTTGTCTGATTAGATCTTTAGTAGCCACATTCCGAAGCAACTTAAACATCCATATTAGTTGCCTGACTCTACCCATTTTTAGTTCTAAGTGCAAATGCCAAGATAGTCGTTGGTCGAGCATAACACCAAGGTATTTATAGTTTTATTGACCTTGTTTATTTTTAGACAAGTGCAGGTGTTGTTGGAGGAGTCGGAGCATGTATGGATTTTAATCTGGAAGTCTTGTGATGGCTCGGAACGGTTGTAGATGGAGAAACAGATGTAATTAGTTTTTGACACATTCAATGTTAAAAGGTTGCGATCGAGCCAGGCATCTATCGTAGACAAGCCACGTTCAGCAGTGCGGCTAACGCTGTCCCACGGTTCTCCCTAAAAGACTATTGCTGTATCGTCGGCGTAAAAGCTGTACAGGCGTAAAGTATCGCTTCACTTTATTTAGGATGCCCAGTTTTTTGGCCGTGATTTGGGCTGATAGTGACTGATAGTGAATATGGACTTATGTAAGTGTTTGGGACAGTTAAGTAATATGTTTTTGCTTTATATGTAAACCTCATTATGTAGCTAATATGTTTTGTTAACTTATTGTAGCGAGGCCCCTAATTTAAAGTAAAATTAATTCGAAATAGCCAAACGGGCCTCGTTACAGTAATTGAATAGTGCCGCGCCCGAATTGTGACTACTTTGCGCCGATTGGTCGAGTAACTGTTCCGCTATGATTGGTCGACGTTCGATCGACGTGAAGTTGCTCGACACGGCGTAATTTGTAGAGGGCCGCGGCGTTAGGAACTTTTCTATAAATAAGGGGCCATTGTTGGCCAAAGCCCCTTTTTTTACAGCGAGCAGCGGCGCAAGCAACACGTTTACACAACATTGAAATAAAGAAGAATTATTGCCTCGGTAATTGACCTGGTTTTATTGGTTGAATCCTCAACAGTTAGAACATTTTTACGAAACAATGAGTAATTTGGCAACGGATCATGGCTCATTACAAAACTAATAAAGGTACTTTTAGAACTAAATTATTTAAGTTATAATAAACGTACACAGTACACTATTCTAAATAAACTATTCTAGAATTCTTCTTTGCCCTGCAGTGGGCCAGTTTTATCATAAGACTTGTTTAGTGAGCATGAGGTCTTGGTTTCTGTTCCCAGGTCAGACACTGTCTTTTTTATTAATTTACAAAATAACTCTCTTTATAATTATGTCAAGATTTTTATTAAGTATGTATTTAGTTTTATTAGTATTTTTTTAACTTAGTACTTAATCAACTATAATTAATCTTATTATCATATATTTCACCTATTATTTTTATTAGCCTTTAAAATCATCATATTAATTTTTATCTGCGGATAATCGACCAATATCGAACAATTATAAATAAGGCACGTTGACAAGAGGTTAACATTGAAAAAAGTTCCCAGAAACTTAAAAATGTGGTTAATTCGAATTTTTGTTAAGTGTGACAAGTTGTTAAACGCTTGTCACACTTGGTTTTCGAGAAACTGTAAGTAGAAATATACCGGCAATTAGTAGTCGATTAAGTTAACAGCCCGATAATCAAGTGTTGAAAAATCGGGTGAAAAACATACGCTGGTAATACTACACAGAACACAAAGATCTTTATATTGTTTCTGCAATCAGACTTCAATACTTTAAGCAGATGTATTATGATACATTTGACTTTGACTATTTCAGAGATTCAGACAAACACCCTGTTCATCTATCGAAAAAAAACAACGAGATGGCAGCATCAAAAAATATGTATTTAATTTTATTTTTTAACTAAACGATCAGTATTGTTGGCAGTGGAGTAGATAAACACTCTGGGCAGTAAATCTATCAGCGACAATACAAAACTTAATTCAATTAATTTTTTTTTAGTGCACTCACACAATTAAGGTTTTTCACCCCTGTGTATTCGAATATGATTTGTTAAACTACTCTTTTTATTACAACTGTACTGGCATATTTCACATTTGTAAGGTTTTTCGCCAGTGTGTATCCGAATATGTCTTGTTAAAACGGGTTTTTCTCCAAAACTACGCTGGCATATTTCACATTTGTAAGGTGTTTCACCACTGTGTATCCGAATATGTGTTTTTAAACGACTAACTTGATTACAACTGTACTGGCATATTTCACATTTGTAAGGTTTTTCTTCAGTGTGTATCCAAATATGTCTTATTAAAATGCGTTTTTCTCCAAAAATACGCTGGCATATTTAATATTTGTAAGGTGTTTCACCAGTGTGTAACCGAATATGTGTTTTTAAATCGTTTTTTAGCCTAAAACTACTCTGGCAGATTTCACATTTGTATGGTTTTTCACCAGTGTGTATCCGAATATGTGTCGTTAAACGATATTTATTATTAAAACTACAATGACATACTTCACATTTGTAAGGTTTTTCTCCAGTGTGTATCCGAATATGTGTCGTTAAATGATCCTTTTTATTACAACTGTACTGGCATATTTCACATTTGTAAGGTTTTTCACCAGTGTGTTTACGAATATGTGTTGTTAAATAATTTTTTAGCCTAAAACTACTCGGGCAGATTTCACATTTGTAAGGTTTTTCACCAGTGTGTATCCGAATATGTGCTGTTAAAGTGGTTTTTAAACTAAAACTTTGCGGACATATATCACATTTGTAAGGTTTTTCACCAGTGTGTAAACGAATGTGTTTTGTTAAATTGCCTTTTTGACTAAAACTACTCAGGCATATTTCACATTTGTAAGGTTTTTCACCAGTGTGTAAATGAATGTGTGCTGTTAAATTGGTTTTTACACTAAAACTTTGCGAACATACTTCACATTTGTAAGGTTTTTCACCAGTGTGTATCCGAATATGTGTTTTTAAACGACTAACTTGATTACAACTGTACTGGCATATTTCACATTTGTAAGGTTTTTCACCAGTGTGTATACGAATATGTGTTGTTAAATCATTTTTTAACCTAAAACTACTCGGGCAGATTTCACATTTGTAAGGTTTTTCACCAGTGTGTATACGAATATGTGTTGTTAAATCATTTTTTAGCCTAAAACTACTCGGGCAGATTTCACATTTGTATGGTTTTTCAGCATTGTGTGTCCGAATATGTGCGGTTAAATTGCCTTTTTGACTAAACAATTTCTGGCATATTTCACATTTGTAAGGTTTTTCACCAGTGTGTAAACGTATGTGTGTCGTTAAATCAGCCTTACGATTACAACTAAACTTACATACTTCACAGTTGTAACGTTGATTTTTGACACATACTCTTCGATTCCTATTTACATTATCACTGTCTTTCTCTTTGTTGGTTATTATAAATCTGATATCATTTTTGATACCATCTTTACAGAAATTGATATTAACATTTTTATTATTTACACTTCTACTACTATCAAAAATGATATTTTCTGTAGGATTTGTATAAAGTAATGGGGCTAACTGCCGAACCGTTTGGGACGTACGATTTTGAGTTGTCCAATTAACTTTTAAGTCTGATTGTTCATTTTTTGTTTGCTCTTCAGTAATAACATCTTCGAGTTTTGTTCTTCGTAAACCTAATTTTGGTTTCTTCGCAATTGGCGCCCCTGTGAATATAAATTCAGTAAGTACCAAATTCAAAGTAGGATCAAATACACATGGGATTTAGTGATTGTTGATCATATGATCAAAAATGCGTTAAAGTATAAGAAAAATAAGTTACCAATATTATATTTTAAGTTTTGCGATGCATTACTAGATGACTTTAGAGTCAGAATAGTTCGCCTCTCATACAACTATGTGATCTTTCACGAAAATCCATCCACAATGGATGAATTTGTCTAAGGTCTTCCTCACTCCTTTAACAATCCACATTCATACTCTAAGCTTTCTTCTCTCTCAACATGCTCCTCATTCCTTCGTATCACATACACACCAGTACAATCGATTTCTATGCAATATTCTTTTACTAATTTCTTGTTCTAAACAAAAAAAAAACTTTCTTTCTTTCTTCTTTCTGCAATTCGGTGTTGCGGCGGTAGTTATCAAACCAGTTGGCCTGTTCGCTTTTTCATCAGCATCATCCGTAAGAAGTCCACTACTGGACATGGGCGTCCCCCAAGCGTCGCTACATTTACCAGTCTTGTGCATTCCGCTTGCAGCGGATCCTATTTGCTTACTTAAAAAATAACTAACTAATACTCACAGTTCGTGTCTTGTTCTTCTTCCAGTTCGGTTTTTACTTCCGGTATAGACAAATCACCTGAAGAGTCTGGAATTTTCAGTTCTGTAAGTGAGCAAAAAGTTCAAGAGTGAATCAATTCTTAAAGGAAAGAAAGAAAGAAAAATATGTATTTGACACCCACACAGGAGACACGACATAAGCAAAACAAATAATAATTTAAAAAAAACCCGTGCGAAACCAAAAAGGCTCATATCTCAACATGTGCACCAAATAAAATAACGCGCAGCGCTGGTATTCTGATAAGGGCCACTGTTTATGCCACGGACACAATCACGGAAACGGAACATACGATATTCAAAAAATAAAATAGGATCAAATGAATAATAACAAAAACATTTCGTTATTTACACTTACAGCCTAAAAAAAATGCGGGTTTCATTGATTTTAATTAAATAAACTTAATTTTCATGACTGATACTTGAAAGAAGAATAGATTACTGCGGAACCCCGCAGCAATCTATTTTCCTGCTCCTAAATATTTAGCCGCAATTACCTTCATTAAATAAATGAAAGGACAATGGCAGAAACCCATATATTGTTTTAGCTGTGATTTAATTCCTACGAATTTAAATCAAAAATATCTGGTTTAAGTCAGAGTCATCTTCTGATTTAGTTTGTACAAGATTTTTTTTTCGAGAATTTCGAATATAATATATATTCAGTTATGAACTTTTGTAAATTATGTCTGGGTAACGTTTAATAATGTGTATAATAGGTAATATTATTCAATTTCCAGAAAGTAAAAGGGGCAATATCATATTAGTATTGCCTTTATCTAGTTATTTCAGAATATAATGTAAAATATTCTCTTTGGAAAGAGTATATTTATTTATTAAGATGATTATATTCAAGACAAGAGAAGATTCAAGATAAGAACCTGCTCTATAGGGTAATCCTTAGTGTAGACAAAATCAAAATGGGTAATTTGTAATATATTCATAATTATAGTAACGCTTTATTTTTCTTATTTTTATTTTAAAAAATTTGTCTCGTTCACTGTTCCGTTGTTGTTGAATTATGTAATTTACCTATGTATGCAATATTTGTAAGTATGTGAGAACCATGTTCCTACTTATCAAGGGAAGGGTTTATCTGTTAGTGCTTGTAATACTTTATACCTATATGTAGTATAGCAGTGCTAGGTGCATCGTCCTCACGTACATGAATTTATTAATGTATGTACTTTAATATTGTAACACATTTATCTTTTTTTAAAGAGTAAGTATGGAGTTTCTTGTGCATTCTTATCCATAACAAGCTACTTTTCCGAATGCACGGTAGAATCTATTTTTATTACTTGTAAATTTTAATTTTTAACGTTCAAAATTGCCGCTTAATGGCCTAATTGAATAAATACATTTGACTTTGACTAAGCGACTTTGTTGACTTGTATCAAATGGTCGTCAGTCGTCAACAACCAAGCTACATTTTTTTTGGATACTAGATTTTTTTCTATCATTTATTGAAATTACATCATTTAATTCTACTACACTACAATATTCTTACCTACCTGCAAAGTAACACCTACACTTAAACAAACTGTATCATTAATTCATTTACTCAGTTTAATTATAATAAAATAACAAATACAATAATTATACTTAGTTCAGTTACTACTTGTTACTTGGCAGAATAGGTATAAAATTACAACACTAAGCTAAAGAAATTTAACGAAAAAATCAAATTACTTTAATTTATAATGTTTTTTTATCCGAGGTGAACCAGTTATTGTTATACTTTGAAAAACGTAGATAATCAATGGAATTTCTTGCGTATATAACTTTCACACGCTCAAATTTAAGGCAGCTAAGACTTCACCATTGTTCTTTATGTTTGATAGGTAACTTCCAATGTACAAGTTTTTCAAGGCAATTCAATGTCAATTTAAAGAAAGTACGTAAAATAAATAAGGTTGCAGCTCTCAGTTAGCCGCAATCTGTGGGTTGACAGTTTACCTGCAAAACCTAGCATCGCATAAATCGCGTCTAACTGAGATATAGATGATGTTGCATACGCACCCACGATAAAGGAGAATTCCAAGTAATATAGTGGAAACATAAAAAAGTAAAAAAATAACCAATACTAGATGCGGCTACATGCGGGCAGGCAAACCAATAGTAATCTATTTTACTATCAAGTAACTATCATAAAAACCAACTTTATCAAAAAAAGTAGATTCATTAAATCAAAAATTCGACTGCTTATGAAGCGAACTAAAAAAAGATTTAATCGGAGAAAATCATGCTATATATTCGGAGGACACATGATATTCGCGAGATGGCTGACCAAAACCATATCTATGTATTCTTCTTGTTTACATCTTATTAGTTCGCTTCGTTAGCAGTCGGTTAATTTTTACAAGAAAACAGCAATGAAAATAACATTCAAAAGCGTTCATATCAGCTGATTTTCTTAAGTTTCTTTAATATTTAGGAAAATGCCGATGAATAATTCCAATAGTAGTAGTAGTCCAGAATCATGGACTGAAACCGTGGTATTTTTTTCGCGTCTCTTTCAGACAGTCTTTACAGAAGAGGGGAGACAAATAGAAGATTAAGGTAGGTTTTCACTACAAGCGGAAACAAAACTGTGGAAAAACGCTAGTACTTAATATATTTGGAATTATAAAAGCATACTATTGGAGTTTAACAAAAATAAATCTACAAAACACAGAGTTTTGTCTCTGTCTAGCCATACATTATAAGGGTTATGACTCCGAACCCTTGTCAGGTAGTTGAGACCGAAAACGTAGCTGGTTACATTCACATAACACAATCGCGTCAGTCTTGCTAAGGAACACATGTCTCACAAAATATTACTGGAACACACCTTCCAATTTAACATGTAAAGGGTAATTAACCGCTGTGATGGCCAGAAGCGTGCCGCATTATTGTTTAAATTGGCCATGGGTACCAGTAATACCCAAAATCAAAGAGTAGTTGTCTGGCCTTGGGTACCGGGAGTATCCAAGCAGAAAAGATTTGGAGTGACTGTAAATAATGCCTTGTTACACGAAATTACTACGATCACGAAGTTACTGTCAAATTTTCATACAAAATGTGCAACGATTATTTAAAAACAGTTTTATTACAAAACGAGCCGGGGCGGCCCGCCGCGCCGTTTTGGTTGCGGCCAGGTAGCAGCCAAATGCTGCTCACTCCTGGCCAAATAAAGCTTGATTAACCCTGGGTGCCACTGGTATCCATGGCCGGTTCACCGGTTGAACTGTATTATTGAAACCCTTATAATACGGTATTTCATTGGTCCACCTCTACACATATTCCCCAATACATACCATCCACTTGAAGTTCCTCTTTTGGCTCAATAATATCTGCTTCTGTCGCACAATCTGGTAATTCTTCTTTGACAGCATGGCTTTCTGTTTGACATTCACTAACTATATGTAAGTACTCCATCGGCGATATAACAAACCCATTGTTAAATTCCAACATCTTTGGGCTTATAATAGAATTTGGCTGTAAAAAGATGAGTCTAGTATTAGATGGCTGACCATATATTATATATATACAGAGACTCCTCCGTACCTCTGGAAAGCATGTTAAGTTGTTGTTTCCTGGCTGCCATATACAGCGTACCTATCCCAAAACTCAACGTCAAGCGGATACGGGGTGCTTGGACAAATACGTAAGAAGTATTGTATTATTATGAAATCTTGATTAAATGGGCTATTTTTCTAAAAGCCTTACCTCATGTACTTTAGTACTTTAATTTATGTAAAATGATGTGTCAAAGTTACTTTAGTGGACAAAAAAAAATACCCATCACAATCAAAATGTTTTTTAGTAGTTGAACCAATATTATTCATTAGATTTATGCCTACGATCAACAGATTGCTATTAATTGAGGATAACATTAAAAAAAGTAAAATTTGTGAACACTATCTGAAGAAATGGTCTAGGGTATCAATTTAAACATTTTCGTAAATATTGCTATTAGCATATAACCTCGACTTATATAGTTAATGTTAGTCTAAAATAATCAAGTCAGAGGCCAGTGGGGTCTTAGAGGTGGCTTCATTAACTCTGACACCAGAGGTCATATCCTCACTCGAACAGAAGAAGAAGCACGTAACCTGGTGGTATTGTTTTATTCTTCTTTTTGCCAGAACTAGTTAAAACTACGCCCAAACGCCCCATACTCGCTAGACAAATAGTTTTGGGACACTCTTTGTAGATATCTGTCAATTGTCTACCTGTGATAGTCCATAATAACTGGATGAAGCTAAATACAAGTATTTTACAAGGAACGACTGCCTTTCATAATTTCCTTTGGCAAGAAGAGATGTTAGACTTGGACAAATAAATTAAAATAAATAATTTATTAAATTAAATTTGACATGAGGATTATGTTGAAGACTACCTCACCTCATAATCCTCATCCAGCATGTGGGCAAACAGTTCTTCGGCTTCCAGACATTTTCTCTGGAAACGGCAGCATTGTTTTAGTTTGGCGCAACAGAAGTAACAAACACGCAGCGGTCTTCTGTCTTCAGTTACAAACTGTAACAAAACATGTATTGCATTATCTTGTTTATAAATTTAACGTTTAGATGTATGTATGTTACAGGCAATATCTGGTAGTACTAATCCAAATAAGAACATTCTTTCACTGATACCAATCTACATTGTCGCCAAGTCCTTTAGGTTATGTATTCCAGAAAAAAGAAACTCAAGGGATGATAAAACTACTCAAGAATAAAATAGTTTGAACCATACAACATCGAGTAGTCTTCTCATACAGAGTATACGTGAAGCCGGTTGCAGATCAAGAGCTAAGAGTTAGTTTAGCTTAGTACGCGTAGCTGAAGTATTTTCCATCCATAAGCACTTCTTTAATTCTTACAAAGTTTGTGGTGTTTACTCAAGTATGAAATACTACCAACCTCAGTTAAGCGAGCTATCTCAAAGGTGACTCAGCTTAGCTCTTGGTCTTCAACTGCCATTGATTAATTCTTGCTCAAAATAGATTGGTGACTTGTTATTATTACACTGTTCTCCTTCAGTGATGTCAGTCGTCATCGAACGTCTGACCAACAGTTCACATTATTAATTATATCTACTTGTATTAGGAGGGCATTTAAATGTATTAATTTGAAAGTAACAACTTACTTGTTTTCCTGTCAGCTTCTCATATACTTCTTGCAAGTTCTTGTTGCCAACAACATACATGGGGGCATCCTCCACCAAACACATCCTACACATTTGCAGTCTTTCCATTTTGTCACTGAAAAAAAGATGAATGAATAATTAATTTCTTTATTTTTAGTGGTTAAAAAATTTAATTTAAATATAATCAATATAATATTTCATCACCACTGTTCTCAAAACGGTGAAAGAAAACATCGTAAGGAAACGAGGCATGTCCTAGCACCAATAATTCGAAGACATGTGACATCCACTAATCCGCACGGGGCCCGCGTAAAGTAAATCTTGATAAAAAGAAAAACACTAAACACGCTTTAACTACAAAGCGTGTTTAGTGTTTTTCTTTTTATCAAAATTTACTTTTAAAGGTGTTTGTTAGTTTTTTAAAGAAAATTTATTAATGCAACTACCTCACTGTGTTTGGAGTTGGTAGAGTAGGTCCGGAGCATTTATTTAATACGTGTACTTGGCGCAAGACAATACCGTGTAAAAAAAAACAATCAAACGAACACTATTTAAATTATTGCATTGTCATCGGTCCTTGATAAGTGTGCAAAGTTTCAAATTAATCCGACGTTTTGAAGGGGGTGAAAATCACGTTCAAAGATTCTGTTACATTGATACATAGATACATACATACCAAGCTAATAAAAGCGTGTTAAAATAGGAATGGAGGCTCGCGTATACTAATGAAGAATACTTTATAGGGAAAAATTTTATATAAGAAAATTATTTATGCCATTGTATAACTTTAATTTTTTGTACTTTTGACCTTGCATACGTTTCAATTGTAAGAAATAATAATTTTGCAAACTTATACAAGAAGAACACGGTGAACTGCGCATTTACATCTGAAAAGGTATTATTATGGACTATGTTGAGCATTAAAATTAATCTAAATTTAAGGTTCGTAAACAAAACACTAATGTGCGTCACTTAATTTGCATTGTTATTGTTTATTTTGATACCTATTATTTGTTTTGGGAGATGCCATACGAAATTGTTCGTCTCTTTCATACCAACGATAGAAAATGTTCTCGCTTTCATGTATAACCGAGGTTGACTACCTGTGTGTAGGGCACGCTGGGTTTCTTTAAAGGCCACCATAAATTCAAAACCTTGCTAGCTTTGATTCTTTTGTCAGCGTTTAGAACAATTAAATACCAATTTCCAAACAAACCAAAAAAGACATGTGCTAATTCCGAAATTGTTTTGCAGAATTCAAGGCAATTGCAGAATTCTAGTAAATAGCTCAAAATGTGTAAAACGCCGTTGAAATTTACTTATAGGGTTAGATACAAAAATATCTTGTCTTTTGTGTGTTGTTTGAACAGCTTTTTAGTTTCTCTATGCTATGGCCATTAATTTATGCCTCTGTGGGATCTAA
Organism: Orthosia incerta; assembly: GCA_948252205.1. NCBI lineage: Eukaryota > Metazoa > Arthropoda > Insecta > Lepidoptera > Noctuidae > Orthosia > Orthosia incerta. Next base: position 14,474,670 of record OX411766.1, on the reverse strand, counting down.
GTCCAACGTTATGGTTGTTTGACTATGTGGATCTCGAAATAAGTAAGTCAGATACTAAAATAGATACTGTCAAAGTTCTTCGAGTCATACACTCGCAATCTGGAGGACTTGATGAGCGTCACTGATGCCGCAATAAACGTGCCCACTTACTGAGCGAAAAAATATAAAGTTAATGACTCACTAAGATACGAAATAATGACAATAATTAAGTACTGATTGATTTGCTTCACACAATAGGTATAATTTTTTTCAGACCTGGCTTTTGCAATCACAATCAATAGATTGTATTTGTGTTTCAATGTTTCCCTCACATACAGTTTTTAAACATAAAATGTTTAAAATCATATATGTATACTTTTTTTTGTTTAAATCATGAAACAAATGTTATACCTACTTTGGTGAAGTCTCTTCATGTTCTTCTTTTTAAAACTTGCCCCACACTAGGAATTTCTTCCTGTATCGTAGGTGCGTTAACAAACATATAAACTCACATACACAAACACCCAGAGCCGGAACAACTATCTGTAGGACATACAAAAATTTTACCGTGCGGGAATCGAACCCGCGACACGCAGCGCAGCATTCAATCCCTCAACCACTGCACCAACCGTGCGCCCTATTTGGGCAAAGTAAATCAATCAGTCCTTAATTATTCATACACCTTTACCAGTCAGGGGTAAATCCTAAGACTTATCCTGTGATTGCTGGTAAAAACCTGAATGTAGCGAGTGTTATAGATAATTTCGGACTTTTATAATAAGATTTGGTAAATCATAGGTATTATCTGTAAATTCTATGTTTTACCGTAGATCGGGCTATTACAGTAACATACACACAGAACAAAATAGCATTAACTATAAGAAAGTAAGATAAAGAAATAGTTTCACTAAGCTTAGAATAGATTAGAATACAATAGAAAAGCATTTATTCGACATAGACACAACATAACAGCAACAAACACAGAGTAAAAGACTAGTGCCATATCGAAAGGGTTACCAACTCAGCATTTAATCAATAGATAGCTACAATAAGTGATTATGTTAGTGAATGTGATATCACCAATCCCCTATGTAATATTTTAATTAAAGACTCACCCAGTCACACCAACACACAAACACTTTTTCTCAAGCTGGTTGATGTCAATGTCAACCAACCCCTAACGCAGTCTAGAATCGACCGGCCTCTGCCCAGTTGTGCCTCTGCCGTAGTTCCAAGCTAAGTGTCTAAACGTGCTCACCAGTGGTCTAACACTGACTGCCTCGCCGCAGCCTAGCCAACCCTCTCCAAGATCCCTAAAAACAACACAAGGTCGTGTTCCCATTCTTTTGCAGGTCAGATGTATTGTAGTCTTTGTTCTTTCTTATCTCTTTACTATTCTGAGGGTCCGTTTGGGATTCAATCGGCTGCACGTGTGTCGTATTGTTTGGTACATTTCACTTGATTATTAAAATTTCTAAAGATACGCATTTTAGCCTGTTTTTTGCCATAAAACATAAATGGAAAGTGTTTTTCTAAAAGATTTAATATTGGTTTTCTATTGCAAAATGAATAGAATAGTTTGTTGTTATTTATGGTATCTATATATATATGGTTGTTATATATATAAAAAACTTAATGAGTTTCGAAGTACAGAGCAAGCCCCACAGAGTACAGAGAGTAACTTTCATACAACCGGACTACGATAGGCACACTGCTACAAGCTTAAGGCGCGTGTGAACATACATCTGGTGAGCTCACGATGTACGAAAATAAAAATATTAATTTATTTATTTACTCATTAATTATTATAACACCTTTACAGAAACAACCAAGGCGATGTTATAACATACATATAAAACATTAAAATACAATACATCAATAAGACATTCCAATACATTATTTAAATTATCAACCTTTGCAATACAATTTTGCGCTACTATGACGAATCTTGGCAGGTTTTGGCAAAATATATCTTCCGATAACGTTACAGCATTTGTCAAACGTATGACTCGCGTCATAGGGGTAAACTTAAGTAAGTTAGTCCTAGCAAACGGTACGTCTAACAGTGCGGGGCGGCATCGCGCTCCCGTCCGGCGCGCACAGCCGCAGCGTCCCCAGCACCTTTGGGTGGTGCAAAAAACCTAGCACGCTAGCCACATACTTGACCAGCGCAACATCTCTTCTAACTGCCAGCCTGGTATATCCAACCATGCCCAGGACGAACAGACTCGGGTACATGAGGGGATAAAAAGGGTAAACCGCATATTCTTTCAAATACAGAAACCTCGCAAACTTGTTTTGTATTTTTTCCAACATGAGGCTGTACTTTGCCTCATGAGGATTCCAAATAATAGCACTTGTTTCCAGGTGGCTTCGTACCAGTGCATTATACAAAACTCTCACAGCCACCGTATCGCTAAAATCCTTATACTGTCTCAAAATGAAACCGAGATTTCTGAAAGCCGCACACCTCAACTATATGTTTGCGGAACGCCAACTCTCCACCAACCATCAATAACTATCATATATATAACTATCATAATAATAATCATCAACCACAAACCTCAACTCAACCAACCATCTGCACGCCCAGGTCCCGCACCTGTGTGACGCGCGGTATTATCTCCGTGTCCATCTCGTACTGATAATGCAATGGAGCACGCGCACGGCTGTAACTCATCACACAGCACTTGTTAACATTAAAATTAAGTTAGTTAGTTTTGCTCCATTTGACTACACTGTTAATGTCTGATTGGACCCGATTACAATCTGCCTCGTCTTTAACAGCTAAAAATAACTTTAAGTCATCAGCAAACAGCAGACACTTCGCCTCTTTGACTACTGTTAGCTGATCGTAGACTACCAATATATATTCCAATGGCCCGATTTCCTTTCCTTGACTCACCCCTGAGAAAATGTAGTAAAAAAAAAAAAAAACTTTTATTTCTACAACTTATTTACATAGTTACAATATAATTATAGAAAGTACCTTTTAAGCAAAAAAATTGCTTGTATTAGGTATTTCCGCTCTTCCGGTTTACATTAGCAATACATAAATGACAAATTTAAACAATAAATTCAATTAATTAAATTAAATTAAAATCAATTGGTACCAAAATAAAAATAATTGGCAAAATATTAATTAAATTAAAATTAATACCAGAACTAAAATGAAAATTAAATTAAAATCATAATTAAAATCAAAATTAAAATCAAAACTAAAATTAAACTAAAATCAAAGTTAAAATTAAAATCAAAATTAAAATCATAATCACAATCAACATTCAAATCAAAATAACGATCAAGATCAAAATTAATACCAAAATCAAAATTAACTAACAAAATTTAGTGTGTCTTTCGAATTATGTGATCGTATGTGGGATTGACTCGACTTCTTCGTAACTTTTACTTACCAGCCATTGAGTGAGTATTTTTTTGCAGTCGTGGTTTGTAATTTTATAAATGTTTTGTTCTTTGTTTAAAATATTGTATATGTGTGATGATTGTTTTGTATATTGTCTCGTGGCAAATGTGGTTTTGACTGAAGTTACTGGAGCGACATTATTCTTCCTCCTAGATTGTGTCCTGGAAGGGGTGAAGGGAAGTGATTTATGTTTTTTTATGCAATCTGAAGAATCTAAATTAATTAATCTTTATTAGCTTTCTAACGGACAAACGATTCGAGGTTAAGTAAAGGCTTTCAGTGGGGCATCTCAGAGGTTTGAAGAACATGAACTTTAGTAGCGCTCTCTGCGCCCTCTCCAGTTCCAAAAATTTTTTTTTTGTTGCATCACCTCAGATTGGTAAACAGTAAGTTATTATTGATTGACCCAGGGAGATGTAGATTTGTCTGATTAGATCTTTAGTAGCCACATTCCGAAGCATATTAGTTGCCTGACTCTACCCATTTTTAGTTCTAAGTGCAAATGCCAAGATAGTCGTTGGTCGAGCATAACACCAAGGTATTTATAGTTTTATTGACCTTGTTTATTTTTAGACAAGTGCAGGTGTTGTTGGAGGAGTCGGAGCATGTATGGATTTTAATCTGGAAGTCTTGTGATGGCTCGGAACGGTTGTAGATGGAGAAACAGATGTAATTATTTTTTGCCACATTCAATGTTAAAAGGTTGCGATCGAGCCAGGCAGCTATCGTAGACAAGCCACGTTCAGCAGTGCGGCTAACGCTGTCCCACGGTTCTCCCTAAAAGACTATTGCTGTATCGTCGGCGTAAAAGCTGTACAGGCGTAAAGTATCGCTTCACTTTATTTAGGATGCCCAGTTTTTTGGCCGCGATTTGGGCTGATAGTGACTGATAGTGAATATGGACTTATGTAAGTGTTTGGGACAGTTAAGTAATATGTTTTTGCTTTATATGTAAACCTCATTATGTAGCTAATATGTTTTGTTAACTTATTGTAGCGAGGCCCCTAATTTAAAGTAAAATTAATTCGAAATAGCCAAACGGGCCTCGTAACAGTAATTTATTTATTTATTTATTTAATACTTTAAGCACATAAATGTACAGAGGCGGACTTAATGCCCTAGGCATTTTCTACCAGTCAACCTTTGGGTGATGGAGAAACAAATAGTGGTAGGTGCAATTACGATAGTAAAATGGATTTGAATGCAAGACCTAAATATAAGCTATAAATAAATTCTATTTAATTATACAATAAATACTAAAACAAATAAACTAAATACAGGTACTACTTAACTATTAGTTGAGATAGACAATAGGGAAAAATTATCGCTGTGCCGATACCGCTGCCAACTTCTTACGAATGTGTTCGCGAACTTTTACTTTGAAGGTTAATCGGTTGGTTGCCATCCTGATTTCCGGGGGGAGAGTATTCCACAAAGAAATAGACTGAATGAAGAAAGAACAGTGAATGAAGTCAGTGCGGTGAGTGGGACATTGAAGAAGGCGGTTATTTGATGATCGTAGATTTTTATTGTGGTTGTCGCAGATGTATTGAAAGTGAGGGGCCAGATAACTAGGGGAATTCGGTGAGTCAAGAAATGAGTACAATGTAGTTAGTGCCCTTTGCTCTCTGCGCTGGCGTATGGGAAACCACTTTAGAAGCGACCGATGCGCAGAGACATGATCATATTTACGTAAATTGAAAACAAATCGAATGCAGTAATTTAGAAGACGGTCAAGTTTGTTGAGGAGATCTGCATTCAGGTCATAGTAGCACACGTCACCATAATCGATGATAGGGAATATTAGGGTTTGCACAAGCATTGTTTTTGTGTTCAATGGTAAAAAGTTTTTCAGACGATACAGAGCCCGGAGCGTTCCAGTAACCTTCTGACTGACACTAGCAACTTGAGAATGCCAGCTCAGAGTTCTATCAATACGTAAACCTAGATCCTTCACGTCAGTGCTAAACGGGACGATCGCACCGTCAAATATAACAGGTGGGAATGTTGCACCATCCACTTTCGCGATGCTTCGAGGACTCCCAATGATGATTGCCTGACACTTATTGGGGTTTACTGCAACGCCAAATCTATCGGACCAAGTTTTAATCGCTATCAAGTCCCTATTTAATTTGTCGATAGCATCAGGTATTTCATCGACCCTCCCTTGACAATACAATTGCAGGTCATCTGCATACAGATGATACGCACACTGAAGTTCGGAAGTGATGAGATTAATAAAGATTGAAAACAGAAGAGGGGAAAGAATGCCGCCTTGAGGAACGCCAGCTTCCAAGTCACACCAGCGAGATGAAGAATCACCAACGTGAACAGACCGCTGACGTACCCGAAGGTAGGATGTGAACCATTCCAGTGCTTCGGGAGAGACCATCACATAGGATAAAATGGCTAAAAGGATGTCGTGACTGACGGTATTGAAGGCGTTCGAGAAATCGACCAACACTAATACAGTGACTTTGGTGTCTTCCAGCCCTGCCCTTATATCGCCAGTCACTTTTAGTAGGGCGGAGACAGTACTGTGCCCGGGTCTGAACCCAGATTGTAGTGGGCTGATCAGTGAATTATACTGCACAAAGTTAGAGAGTTGTCTGTGAACACAGGCCTCAAGTACTTTGGATAGGAAGGGAAGGATAGAGATTGGGCGGAAATGGGCTGGCAGAGTGGGATTGGTAACTTTAGGTAGCGGACGAACATAGGCTTTACGCCACAAGGAGGGGTATACACCAGTGTACAAGGAATAATAGATAATATGTGTGATAGGAGATAGGAGGTGATCCAGAATAGTCGTGATCATACCACGGGTGATATTATCACATCCTAACGCTTTGGATTTGATCGATAGAATGATCTTTCTGATCTCTCCCGGTTCAACTGGAACAAAACGAAAAGGATTAATATGAGGTCGCGTTAGACCAGAGATTAGTGACAAGGTTTGTTGTTTGGTTAGACGATCCATGGCAGGCACAGTGGAGAAATGACGGTTGAGATCGTCTAAGTCAATAGAATTTGGCAGGTCTAAATGTCGCGGTTTACCGATACCAAGAGTTCCTAGGAATTTCCAAATATCGGCAGAAGATGAAGAAGAAATATTTTCTAGAATGTGGCGGCGTTTAGCATTGCGTATCATCTGGTTACATCTATTTCTTGCACCCTTAAATAGCGTCCAGTTGTCGTCAGTACGATCCCTCTTATATTTACGGAACGCTCGGTCCCTGCGTCGCATGGCCATCTGTATCCCTCGAGTCATCCACGGCGCAGGGGGACGTTTCAGCTTAACTTTTTTAACCGGAGCGTGGATGTCATAAAGGTTGACCACAACACTATTGAAGATTGAAACTTTATCGTCAACTGAAGTGGCCTGCAACATAATTTCCCAATCGACTACGGACGCATCCTTATTAAGTTTTTCAACGTCCAGCCTCGCAAAACAACGCCTGTACAGAACCCTGGGTTTAGGTTTAGGAGGTTTAAGGATGTAAGAAATAAAAATCATGTCATGATGAGAAAAGCCAGGAGCGTCACGTTGACCATGGGAGGAGACAAGAGAAGGATTTGAGGTGAGGATAAGATCGAGCCAGGTGTCATCGCCGGACATGTTGTGATGGGTAGCCTGGAGCGGTAACACGTGCAGACTAGCTGACTCGATAAGATTAAGAAGTTTACGGGATCGAGGGGAATCTTGGGAAAGGAGGTTTGTGTTAAAATCACCCATGATGACGTGGTGCGTATACTCTGAACCTAAAGATTCAAGAACTGATTCGAATTCAGTGAAGTAATCGACAGATGGGGGACAGTAGACAACACCGATAACGGTTTTGGCTCCTTTGACACAAACTTCAAGGAAGATAAACTCCGCAGAGGCAGAATAGTTTGAAGAGGAAGTAGCAAGCAATTTATAAGGAAAATCACTGCGGAGATATATCGCCACACCACCCCCTCCCTTACCAACCCGATCGTTCCGTATAAGAACGAAACCGGTGAGAGGGTAAGTGGTGGACAGAAGATGCGGTTTGAGCCAGGTTTCAGAGACCAGGATGGCGTGAACGTTGCTGTCATTAAAGGCATCATACAGCTCGCTATAGTGACTGGCAATACTTTGCGCGTTAATGTGGCACACGTTCACCAACCGACTAGACTCGTCATTAAAATTTTGTCGTATAAAGTCACCAAGGGTACCACCGAGAGAACAAAAGCTCGGGTCGCTTGAAGAGGCAGCAGAATCATCAGCAGAGAAATAAGAATCATTTTCCGACATAAAAAGAAGAAGTTAATAATAATTTTAAATCTATATATATAATAAATTAAAACAAAAAATAAAAATAAAAACAGGCACAAATTTGGAAATCTGCACCACCCGCTAGCTAACACCAACAACAAACAATAAGTATAAAAAGTATGGTTCACAGCACAAACACACAAACGCAATATTAAACATTTAAAAACTGTTGTCCCGAAAATAAAGAAACGAAAAAAATAAAATACAATGCAAAAAATAAACAAAACATAAACAGTGTTACACCCAACTTAAGCGCACAGTGAGGCAAAATTTTGAAATTATTTGTAATTCATTCGGCAGTTGAATCGAACAAACGTTTCTAAACGTACATTTCAAAGTCAACGTAATTTTTACGTCAATTCAACAAGAACAAATACACCAAACTTATCAGTGTTGGATGAGGGTACTCGGTACAAATAATAAATAGTAATCTTTGCTCGGTACCCTCAACACTGCCTAGTGAACCTTAATGTCAACATAAAAATTTATTCAAACAAAACAGATTAGCAAATACAACTTATTAACACAAATAGATAACAAGTATGTACTTAAATATAAACCGAAACAAGTGTACAGTTGGAATAACAGAAGAAGAGTGCATGATAGGACGGGAAAACTACACAGTGGTTAGTGATGACTTGATTCAATGAAATAGTTAACAGAACATGATGACAATCACAAAACAACAAGAAAACAAACTATTTACGTGCGTTTTTCAGGCTGCTGGCAGCGTCCGCACTTCTCCCCGCCGTAGATGGCATCACGGCCGGCGCCTTGGGGTACTTAGCTATCAAGGGCTTCAGCTCGTCGATGGAAGTTATCTTATGCCGACTTCCATCAGAGGCCTTGATATAGATGACACCATCCTGGGTCCAACAAGACCGCATACCAAAGTGTTCGCGCGCCTTCCCGAAGACAGACTGCCTAGCTCTCGTCAAGAACTCCTTGACAGATATTTTCGAGCCCTTCAGTCCTGTTTTCGCCTTCCAAACTGAGGCCTTGATGTCCACACTGGCAAACCTCACTAAAATAGGCCTGTGATGATCGTTGCTGGGGGCCCCAAGTCTGTGACAGGTTTTAATGTCAGATGCTGCTAAATTTTTGAGGGCAAGCTTGCATCCCAGTACATCCAAGATTACTGCAGTGCTATTCTCACTCTCCACTTCAGCAACTCCCTGGAAAACTAGTGCTTTCCGCCGATGCCTGGTCTCCAAGCCATCCATCTGTTTGGCACACTCGTTGATCTGGCTTCGGAGCAGACCAAGCATTGAGAAAATGAGCTCCCGGAACACACGAAACTCATCTGCAATCTTTGCCACTGTGTTTGCTTTAGCTGACCCGGCGCCCTGGATCTGTGCTTCAAGTTCTCCCATCTTCTTCATGAAGTTATCCTCGAGGACCTTCTGAGCAGCAAGGACTTCGGCGTATTGCGACATTCTTATTAGTGTGAAGTGCTGACTAATGTTGTAGAATCAGTGCAGTGATCAGCCAGCAGGTGGTGTTTAGGTTGTTATTATGTCACATAAATGTGCAAAAAACGTGAGTATTTGTATTTTAGCACTTTTAGACTAAGTACTGTAGTAAACTTAATCAGTGTTTACATTAATTACTACTGTAAAATATGCACATTTATCAATATTAATAGTCGACTCACCAACGCACCACCGCACAGGCCAACAGACCGATAACGACTGATCGCCCTCCTGGAAGTCGCGTCGCCCCCGTCAGGGGGCGAGGCGAGCGGTCACGAGACGTGGTCCCCTTCCCGCGGGTGCAGCACCGAGGCTCGTTGCGACGAACCCATCCTTGGGTTGTCCTCTGGACCTAGCGTGTTGCTAGCGCGGTCAGTAACTTTTGTAAGTCAATGACCCACGCTAGCTATGTTATTGTTGTATGTGTGACTGTAGGCGCGCCGCGGCGCCCGTTATGAACGGTGCGCCGCTTTTTCACGACACTCTGGCGGTCTACCTCCGCCGGGTGAGACCCAGAGCGTACTCTGGGAGGCCTAGCGAAGGTGACCAGCGTCAGTAGTGCCGACTTTGGACGAACCTACAGTTTGATAATGTTAGCGCCTAGTGGCGCCGTTTATGTATGTGGGAGCGGCAATGTTCTGAGTTACACCGCTCATGTACCAATAGCGTGCAAGGTGCTCGCGACGCTATTCGGTGCAAGTGTACTCGTGAGTGTGTAGTAATGAATGTCTGTTTTTGCGACGCAAAGCGAGTCTATATTAACTTAGAACAAACTTCACGCCGCGGGTGTCGAGTGGGATGGGCAGTGTTATTGTGTGAATAAGTAGCGTGTAGACTGGTACTACTTATTCAGGGGTGACTGATCGCCCCACTACTCGGACCGGTATTTATAACCGAGCGACGTATGCGTACGAGACAACATTACAATACTGTTATCGGCTTGTAGCGCGATCTATTGACATCTACATACACTACATTCCCTTCCTTGTTTTAACCAGTTGTATGTAACCAGAATTATTAATAAGACATTTAGCATATTCTTATTTTTATTATTAATGAACTGGCATCTCTGGCATAACAAAATGAGAGCACAATAATGTTTAAAAATCATTTACTGGTTTAATTTAGTCCTTCCTTTGACCCTTCCTCTTCTTCTTCTATTCCATTTTCTGATACCCATTTCAGGCCTTCTGATGAAGGTTCCCCCTCTCCATCAAATTGCTCTAACGTGAGTTGAGAACTCATGTTATTAATTAGTTACCTGGCACTAATGAATTATTACACGAATCGTCTCGCGCGCAGGCCCGACGACTTCGAGCCTCCGAACAGACTCAGCACCGTAGACCACACACGTACGCTGCGGCAGGCTATACAGAGAGCCGAAGACAACAACCTGCCTTTCCGCTCAGCGTCTATGAAACACGTAAAAGTCCTCGACTTGATCGAGACTTGGGCTGCACTGCAGTCCCTCCAACGGCGCCAAATCGACCACCGGTACATCGAAGTGCCGAAGCGCCTGCACAAAAATGCCATTACGCTAGTCCGACCTTGCGACCTGGCTCCGGAACCCATCCCTCCGCAGCGAGGTGTGGTACAGGGAGATGCCACGTCCGAAACCTTCCACCGCTACACTGGAGGACGCCTTCAAGGTTCCGGACCGGAGAGGGCCAGGCACCGAAATCAACGGCGAGCACTTCACTCGCCTTCGGTTCACCGATGATATAGCTGTCATGGCTGAGACCATGGAGGACCCCAGTACAACGCTTGATGACCTCAGTAGAGCTGCCGAAATAGTGGGTCCAAAAATTAATTTGGATAAAACCAAAGTGAGGTTAAACGCCCATGTCGCACCCATTCCCGTCAAGATCGGAGACTCCACACCTGCAGCCGTGGACGAACATGCCTACCTGGGACGAATAGTCCAGCTAGGCATGCCCAGCCTCGAGAAAGAGGTCAACTGTCGAATCTCACTCGGCCAGGCAGCGTCCGGGAAGCTGCGCGGCATCCTCTCATCCAGGTTTGACGGGGACGGCCACGCTTTCTTTTGCCTTGGGGATTCCAATCCAGCGCTTTCTTAGGTATATGATCAGAATCCCTTCGCAGCGTGTGGCCGATCCAACTCCATTTACGACGCTTGATCTGGCGGTCAATCGGGCTCTCGTGGCATTGCCCCAAAAGCTCTACGTTGGTGATGGTCTCGGGCCAGTAAATGCCGAGTATGCGACGAAGACAGCGGTTGACGACGACTTGGATCTGGCGTGAGATGTCTTTTGTGACCGTTCACCGTAAAGCAGCACGGATTTGAGTTGAGAAAGTTTTAAGTTTGATCCTTCAGGTCAGTTTCCGCGATTGCCAAACAGGTCTCAGCTGTGCAAAGGTAGCTGATCGTGCTTTAGCAATCCATGATGCGATGTCCTCTTCACTACCTCCAGTCTATGACACGACGCTCCCGCGGTAAGTGAATTTGCGGACGCGTGCCACTGCCTCTGTTCCAATCAGCAACGGTGAAGTATTCTACACACCAGATCTCATCTCTTGGGTCTTCCGGGTGTGACCAGTATGTACATATAAAGTACCACTACTGCTGACTTCTCTCTTTTTTTCTTTGATAACTGTCAATTTAATGACCAGTAGGCATAATCTACTGCTATTATTGTCATTCTCTGATGACTGTCAATTTAATGACCAGTAGGCATAATCTACTGCTATTGTTGTCATTCTCTGATGACTGTCAATTGAATGACCAGTAGGCATAATCTACTGCTATTATTGTCATTCTCTGATGACTGTCAATTTAATGACCAGTAGGCATAATCTACTGCTAAAACTGTCATTCTCTGATGACTGTCAATTGAATGACCAGTAGGCATAATCTACTGCTATTACTGTCATTCTCTGATGACTGTCAATTTAATGACCAGTAGGCATAATCTACTGCTATTACTGTCATTCTCTGATGACTGTCAATTGAATGACCAGTAGGCATAATCTACTGCTATTACTGTCATTATCTGATGACTGTCAATTTAATGACCAGTAGCTATATTCTACTGCCTGTCAATTTAATGCCCAGTACCTATATTCTACTGTCTGTCAATTTAATGACTAGTAGTTATATTCTACTGCCTGTCAATTTAATGACCAGTAGCTATATTCTACTGCCTGTCAATTTAATGACCAGTAGCTATTTTCTACTGCCTGTCATTTTAATGACCAGTAGCTATATTCTACTGCCTGTCAATTTAATGACCAGTAGGTACGTCCTACTGCATTTGTGTGCTCTTTGATTTATTATTTTAGAACTAATCATGTAGCTCAAATCAAATAACTAATCATGAGGTCACGGATTCGACTCCCAGGTCGGCAGTGTCACTCGGTTTCTCCATCAGGAACTGTCCAATAATACACCACATGCGTGATTTTATGTTATGCCAGCGGTTGCCACCTAGGCTCATAGTTGCCACAAAGGCCAACTAGGCTATTCTTAACCAATTCAATTCAACTCTTTTAGAATTTGATTGAACACAGTCACAGTCGTTCCAAAGAAACTTCAAAACTCTACTGCAGCAAAACTGCCAAGTCAACAGAAACCCTCGAGTAAAGCCTCTAACGCCACGGCTCTCAAACCGTCCAGCAATCGTATTGCCCTCACACAACGGTCTATCTAGACCCAGACCTCCAAAAGAGCTAAACGCAATATCGCGAACCTACGGACTACTTGTGTTGCCTCAATTATACCGATTTACGGCCAAGATTAGGCTTAACCACTGGTACGGTACATGCTACGGCTGATAGACTGAATTACTCGACCTTCTACAGCTTGCTCATCAAATATCATTATCGAAATCAACATCGACTGGAACGTGAGTACGTGATCCACTATCATCTTCCTAAACCTATCGTGTGTATACTTCCAAGTTCTAAGCGTGCCTATTTAAAGCCTTCAGTGTCTAACGATCACCGATAGCAAAAAGTTCCTCTAAGCCTTAGTAGTAATTGATCAGAAACCGTATCAGCTTAGATCATATACAATGCTCATGGCACGACTGCCGCAGCAGCTAGTGACACTCATGCCACCCATATCGTCACAACCTCAAGTGATCATCACACATCACTTCACATAGAGTCTACGACTTCTAGGTTATTACAAAACCAATACAACGAATCTCCTATGAGACCCGTGTCCCCGCTACACCACCAGCTGCCCATCGCCCCCGCTACACCACCAGCTGCCCATCGCCCCCTGAACAACTCACAAGTGAATTGCAGGTACGACTACAGAAAAGTGCGTACAGTGTGAGCTACGGTATGTGCTTTCCTGCTCGGTGGAGGAAGCCTCCTCACTATTTTCTACGTTTAACTCGTTAGGAGCACAACTTAGAGGCATCCTTTGTATGCGATCGTGAGCGTCATTATTCATTCTATAATATTTACAGATTTCAAAAGATAGCGATCGCGGGATCTAATTCTATCATCATGTTACTTTAAAAGTAAGCAAGTGAATTAAGATCTGAAGACAAAAATCGATCGATCGATCGATTCTTGAAAATGAATGAAAACGACTCACCAGATTGGCATAAAGAGCCGTGTGTATGGATCCACACATACACACGCTCCTCATTGACCTGTCCAGCTCCTTGTTTGTTGCTAGCTTTCTTGTTGCTCCACTCTGGACTTATTTTTCAGTATTCGAGATTCTGAGGGTAGTCGTAGAAAACTAGACGACTCCTTAAATTAGTCCCACATTGTTCCTGCCATGTAGACGCGAAGCAGAAGGGCTTACTTCTACTGCATTCAGTTTTGGTGGGACCAAAACAATACGACGCAGACGGTGTTGTGTGCCAACAGTGTGCACAGTGTGTGTTTACGAGGTTGAATTCCACAGCACTACTCAGCAAGTGCACTACTTATCGTATACATTGTCACCGTCACACACATTTTTTTTCTTATTTTATTTTTTATTTATTTTATTATTATAGAATAGAATGGAATATAATGCATTGTAACCAAAGTCTTCATGTTCCTTTTAAAGAAAAACAACTTTATTTTACTCTACGGTTTTATCCTCGTCGCCAATGTAAAATATGCACATTTATCAATATTAATAGTCGACTCGCCAACGCACCACCGCACAGGCCAACAGACCGATAACGACTGATCGCCCCACTACTCGGACCGGTATTTATAACCGAGCGACGTATGCGTACGAGACAACATTACAATACTGTTATCGGCTTGTAGCGCGATCTATTGACATCTACATACACTACAACTACTAATTATGATTTAAATATTTTAAATAAAATTCCTTTAAAAAATGAACGTCTTTAGTTTTCAACAACTACCCGCGTAAAAAAAAAAAAAAAAAAAAAAGGAATTTAATAGTGCCGCGCCCGAATTGTGACTACTTTGCGCCGATTGGTCGAGTAACTGTTCCGCTATGATTGGTCGACGTTCGATCGACGTGAAGTTGCTCGACACGGCGTAATTTGTAGAGGGCCGCGGCGTTAGGAACTTTTCTATAAATAAGGGGCCATTGTTGGCCAAAGCCCCTTTTCTTAACACGTTTACACAACATTGAAATAAAGAAGAATTATTGCCTCGGTAATTGACCTGGTTTTATTGGTTGAATCCTCAACAGTTAGAACATTTTTACGAAACAATGAGTAATTTGGCAACGGATCATGGCTCATTACAAAACTAATAAAGGTACTTTTAGAACTAAATTATTTAAGTTATAATAAACGTACACAGTACACTATTCTAAATAAACTATTCTAGAATTCTTCTTTGCCCTGCAGTGGGCCAGTTTTATCATAAGACTTGTTTAGTGAGCATGAGGTCTTGGTTTCTGTTCCCAGGTCAGACAATGTTTTTTTATTAATTTACAAAATAACTCTCTTTATAATTATGTCAAGATTTTTATTAAGTATGTATTTAGTTTTATTAGTATTTTTTTAACTTAGTACTTAATCAACTATAATTAATCTTATTATCATATATTTCACCTATTATTTTTATTAGCCTTTAAAATCATCATATTAATTTTTATCTGCGGATAATCGACCAATATCGAACAATTATAAATAAGGCACGTTGACAAGGTTAACATTGAAAAAAGTTCCCAGAAACTTAAAAATGTGGTTAATTCGAATTTTTGTTAAGTGTGAGAAGTTGTTAAACGCTTGTCACACTTGGTTTTCGAGAAACTGTAAGTAGAAATATACCGGCAATTATTAGTCGATTAAGTTAACAGCCCGATAATCAAGTGTTGAAAAATCGGGTGAAAAACATACGCTGGTAATACTACACAGAACACAAAGATTTTTGTATTGTTTCTGCAATCAGACTTCAATACTTTAAGCAGATGTATTATGATATATTTGGCAGTAGGAGTGAGCTCATATTATGATATATGATACATCATATTATGTTGATTTACCTTATTTCAGAGATTCAGACAAACACCCTGTTCATCTATCGAAAAAAAACAACGAGATGGCAGCATCAAAAAATATGTATTTAATTTTAATTTTTAACTAAACGATCAGTATTGTTGGCAGTGGAGTAGATAAACACTCTGGGCAGTAAATCTATCAGCGACAATACAAAACTTAATTCAATTAATTTTTTTTTAGTGCACTAACAAGGTACACTTTTAAGGCTTTTTAGTGTGGTGGCTACGATTGTGTTTTGTTAAATCATCCTTTTTATTGAAACTCTACTGGCATATTTCATATATATGTCAGGTTTTCCACCAGTGCTTATACGATTAAATTAGTCTTTTGATGACAACTATATGCGCATCCTTAATATGTTTAAGGTTTTCGCTTGTGTATTCAAATATGGTTTGTTAATTAACTCATCGTGATACATGCATGCTGACATACTTCACACAATTAAGGTTTTTCACCCCTGTGTATTCGAATATGATTTGTTAAACTACTCTTTTGATTACAACTGTACTGGCATATTTCACATTTGTAAGGTTTTTCGCCAGTGTGTATCCGAATATGTGTTTTTAAACGACTAACTTGATTACAACTGTACTGGCATATTTCACATTTGTAAGGTTTTTCTTCAGTGTGTATCCAAATATGTCTTATTAAAATGCGTTTTTCTCCAAAACTACGCTGGCATATTTCACATTTGTAAGGTGTTTCACCACTGTGTATCCGAATATGTGTTTTTAAACGACTAACTTGATTACAACTGTACTGGCATATTTCACATTTGTAAGGTTTTTCTTCAGTGTGTATCCAAATATGTCTTATTAAAATGCGTTTTTCTCCAAAACTACGCTGGCATATTTAACATTTGTAAGGTGTTTCACCAGTGTGTAACCGAATATGTGTTTTTAAATCGTTTTTTAGCCTAAAACTACTCTGGCAGATTTCACATTTGTATGGTTTTTCACCAGTGTGTATCCGAATATGTGTCGTTAAACGATATTTATTATTAAAACTACAATGACATACTTCACATTTGTAAGGTTTTTCTCCAGTGTGTATCCGAATATGTGTCGTTAAATGATCCTTTTTATTACAACTGTACTGGCATATTTCACATTTGTAAGGTTTTTCACCAGTGTGTTTACGAATATGTGTTGTTAAATAATTTTTTAGCCTAAAACTACTCGGGCAGATTTCACATTTGTAAGGTTTTTCACCAGTGTGTATCCGAATATGTGCTGTTAAAGTGGTTTTTAAACTAAAACTTTGCGGACATATATCACATTTGTAAGGTTTTTCACCAGTGTGTAAACGAATGTGTTTTGTTAAATTGCCTTTTTGACTAAAAAAATTCTGGCATATTTCACATTTGTAAGGTTTTTCACCAGTGTGTAAACGAATGTGTGCTGTTAAATTGGTTTTTACACTAAAACTTTGCGAACATACTTCACATTTGTAAGGTTTTTCACCAGTGTGTATCCGAATATGTGTCGTTTAATGATTCTTTTTATTAAAACTGTACTGGCATATTTCACATTTGTAAGGTTTTTCACCAGTGTGTATACGAATATGTGTTGTTAAATCATTTTTTAACCTAAAACTACTCGGGCAGATTTCACATTTGTAAGGTTTTTCACCAGTGTGTAAACGAATGTGTGCTGTTAAATTGGTTTTTACACTAAAACTTTGCGAACATACTTCACATTTGTATGGTTTTTCAGCATTGTGTGTCCGAATATGTGCGGTTAAATTGCCTTTTTGACTAAACAATTTCTGGCATATTTCACATTTGTAAGGTTTTTCACCAGTGTGTAAACGTATGTGTGTCGTTAAATCAGCCTTACGATTACAACTAAACTTACATACTTCACAGTTGTAACGTTGATTTTTGACACATACTCTTCGATGCCTATTTACATTATCACTGTCTTTCTCTTTGTTGGTTATTATAAATCTGATATCATTTTTGATACCATCTTTACAGAAATTGATATTAACATTTTTATTATTTACACTTCTACTACTATCAAAAATGATATTTTCTGTAGGATGTGTATAAAGTAATGGGGCTAACTGCCGAACCGTTTGGGACGTACGATTTTGATAGATAGATAGATAGATAGATAGATAGATAGATAAATCATTTATTTAGTGCACACAAAAGACACAACACACAAAATCTTAATAAAATTATTACAATTGTCATGTAGGTATGTTTAAAAACAAAGTGCCAACATAAAAAGAAAAAGGAAACCGAAACAAAAGTAAAAATGACATCACTAACATTAATTTTGACAATCAAAACAATCATAACACAGTGCGGTGTGCGTCTCAAGGTTGCACCAAATGGGAGTCCAGCTCAGCACGTGTCAGGCAAATATACCTGACGCTGATATTCTGCTGGATCCCTGCAGTGACAAATGGTCGCCAAGCAGTCGTGATATATTGGTGTTGTAACAGTGTTATGCGTAGAGTAATTCACGTAAGTATACCCGCAACTTTAATTTAGTACATAAAATAAAAAAAATATTAGATTTTTTGCTATGCAGTAGAAAAAGTTTTAGTTCTTAGGCGTGTTGAATATTTTATAGACACGTTTTGATTACTTGGTTAGGTATATATAAAGTTAAATGTACAATGTATAAAATAATTAATAATCTCACTATAACCAATAAATAAATGATGGCGTAGGTTCAATTAAAGTAAACGATTTGGCTAGACAAAAATTAATATTCTTACAATTAATATAAAATAAATACACGTAAATAACATATGCACACAAAAGAACCACAAGTCATTCAATTAATAAATGCCTATATCCTTCGCTCACAGGATTCGACCACGATATGCGCCAAACAGCCAGCTCGGGAAGTACATGACAGCCAGTTATATAATGGACGTGTTCAAAAAAGTAATCCCCAGTTTTTTCTGTGATGCGATAAGAAACTGCCGCAATCGAAATCTGAAAGTTATAAGGCATTTAAGATTCCTTATCGGCGGGGGAATATTGTTCCAGCATTTGGATGCGGCGTATCTAAAACTTCCCCTGAAAGCCGCTGTCTTGTGCGAGTGAGTGGAGAGTTGTTGTGAGCACTGTCTACTTGCACAGTCTCTTCTACTAGCGATCCAGCTAAGTTTATTATACAGATAGGTCGGCTGTTTGTACTTTATAACTCCAAAAAGTAGGCATGCCAAGTGGAACTTACGACACGACTTCATCTTAAGGATTGAGTGGTTATTTAAAAATGGCGTTACGTGACTTCTAGGTGGGATTGAGAAGCAGAATCGAGCACAGGCGTTTTGCACTCTCTGAATCAGTCGATCAGTTCTGGCAAGCAGTCGAGGGCCAATAACTACGTCCGCATAGCTCAGATTAGACAGCACGAGAGACTCAGCCAGCTGGATCCGCAGCTCCTCTGAAAGATAAGGCCTTATCTTATAGAGGACCTTAAGCCGGTAAAAACAAGTGCGTACTGACTCTGACACGTGCGCTTCATATCTTAACCCAGAGTCCATGTTCAGACCCAGATTACGGGCCTCACCGACTCGACTGACCGACTCACCCAGCAGGGCAACGTTGAGTGTTGCAGGCACTGCACTGATTTGGTTCTTGGTTCCAAACAGCATGTATTTAGTTTTAGTAGGGTTAAGTACCAAACCATTATTTTCAGCCCAACATGCTATCCTGTCAAGATCATCGTTTAGATCCTTTATCGCAATGTCAAAGTCACTTGGTTTAAAGGAAATATAGACTTGTACGTCATCAGCATAAATATGGTAACTACATTGCTTCAGGGCACTTATGATATCCGCACAATACAAAATAAAGATGATGGGGCCCAGTATTGAGCCTTGTGGGACTCCTCTGTAAACAGAAGTGAGTGACGAAACAAGAGATGAGCCATTGCTCACTTGTATTTCGACACGCTGGCATCGGTTAGTGAGATAGCTTTGGAACCAGTGAATCGTATTTTGGTCAAATCCATAGTAGCTAAGCTTTGACAGAAACAGATCTATATTTATGCAATCGAAAGCTCGCGAAAAATCAAGTAGGACAAGCAGCGTACATAAGCCCTTATCTTGAGTTGTCCAATTAACTTTTAAGTCTGATTGTTCATTTTTTGTTTGCTCTTCAGTAATAACATCTTCGAGTTTTGTTCTTCGTAAACCTAATTTTGGTTTCTTCGCAATTGGCGCCCCTGTGAATATAAATTCAGTAAGTACCAAATTCAAAGTAGGATCAAATACACATGGGATTTAGTGATTGTTGATCATATGATCAAAAATGCGTTAAAGTATAAGAAAAATAAGTTACCAATATTATATTTTAAGTTTTGCGATGCATTACTAGATGACTTTAGAGTCAGAATAGTTCGCCTCTCATACAACTATGTCATCTTTCACGAAAATCCATCCACAATGGATGAATTTGTCTAAGGTCTTCCTCACTCCTTTAACAATCCACATTCATACTCTAAGCTTTCTTCTCTCTCAACATGCTCCTCATTCCTTCGTATCACATACACACCAGTACAATCGATTTCTATGCAATATTCTTTTACTAATTTCTTGTTTTAAACAAAAAAAAAACTTTCTTTCTTTCTTCTTTCTGCAATTCGGTGTTGCGGCGGTAGTTATCAAACCAGTTGGCCTGTTCGCTTTTTCATCAGCATCATCCGTAAGAAGTCCACTACTGGACATGGGCGTCCCCCAAGCGTCGCTACATTTACCAGTCTCGTGCATTCCGCTTGCAGCGGATCCTATTTGCTTACTTAAAAAATAACTAACTAATACTCACAGTTCGTGTCTTGTTCTTCTTCCAGTTCGGTTTTTACTTCCGGTATAGACAAATCATCTGAAGAGTCTGGAATTTTCAGTTCTGTAAGTGAGCAAAAAGTTCAAGAGTGAATCAATTCTTAAAGGAAAGAAAGAAAGAAAAATATGTATTTGACACCCACACAGGAGACACGACATAAGCAAAACAAATAATAATTTAAAAAAAACCCGTGCGAAACCAAAAAGGCTCATATCTCAACATGTGCAGCGTTATCCAAAATAAACTAACGCGCAGCGCTGGTATTCTGATAAGGGCCACTGTTTATGCCACGGACACAATCACGGAAACGGAACATACGATATTCAAAAAATAAAATAGGATCAAATGAATAATAACAAAAACATTTCGTTATTTACACTTACAGCCTAAAAAAATGCGGGTTTCATTGATTTTAATTAAATAAACTTAATTTTCATGACTGATACTTGAAAGAAGAATAGATTACTGCGGAACCCCGCAGCAATCTATTTTCCTGCTCTGAAATATTTAGCCGCAATTACCTTCATTAAATAAATGAAAGGACAATGGCAGAAACCCATATATTGTTTTAGCTGTGATTAAATTCCTACGAATTTAAATCAAAAATATCTGGTTTAAGTCAGAGTCATCTTCTGATTTAGTTTGTACAAGATTTTTTTTTCGAGAATTTCGAATATAATATATATTCAGTCATGAACTTTTGTAAATTATGTCTGGGTAACGTTTAATAATGTGTATAATAGGTAATATTATTCAATTTCCAGAAAGTAAAAGGGGCAATATCATATTAGTATTGCCCTTATCTTGTTATTTCAGAATATAATGTAAAATATTCTCTTTGGAAAGAGTATATTTATTTATTAAGATGATTATATTCAAGACAAGAGAAGATTCAAGATAAGAACCTGCTCTATAGGGTAATCCTTAGTGTAGACAAAATCAAAATGGGTAATTTGTAATATATTCATAATTATAGTAACGCTTTATTTTTCTTATTTTTATTTTAAAAAATTTGTCTCGTTCACTGTTCCGTTGTTGTTGAATTATGTTATTTACCTATGTATGCAATATTTGTAAGTATGTGAGAACCATGTTCCTACTTATCAAGGGAAGGGTTTATCTGTTAGTGCTTGTAATACTTTATACCTATATGTAGTATAGCAGTGCTAGGTGCATCGTCCTCACGTACATGAATTTATTAATGTATGTACTTTAATATTGTAACACATTTATCTTTTTTTAAAGAGTAAGTATGAAGTTTCTTGTGCATTCTTATCCATAACAAGATACTTTTCCGAATGCACGGTAGAATCTATTTTTATTACTTGTAAATTTTAATTTTTAACGTTCAAAATTGCCGCTTAATGGCCTAATTGAATAAATACATTTGACTTTGACTAAGCGACTTTGTTGACTTGTATCAAATGGTCGTCAGTCGTCAACAACCAAGCTACATTTTTTTTGGATACTAGTTTTTTTTCTATCATTTTATTGAAATTACATCATTTAATTCTACTACACTACAATATTCTTACCTACCTGCAAAGTAACACCTACACTTAAACAAACTGTATCATTAATTCATTTACTCAGTTTAATTATAATAAAACAACAAATACAATAATTATACTTAGTTCAGTTACTACTTGTTACTTGGCAGAATAGGTATAAAATTACAACACTAAGCTAAAGAAATTTAACGAAAAAATCAAATTACTTTAATTTATAATGTTTTTTTATCCGAGGTGAACCAGTTATTGTTATACTTTGAAAAACGTAGATAATCAATGGAATTTCTTGCGTATATAACTTTCACACGCTCAAATTTAAGGCAGCTAAGACTTCGCCATTGTTCTTTATGTTTGATAGGTAACTTCCAATGTACAAGTTTTTCAAGGCAATTCAATGTCAATTTAAAGAAAGTACGTAAAATAAATAAGGTTGCAGCTCTCAGTTAGCCGCAATCTGTGGGTTGACAGTTTACCTGCAAAACCTAGCATCGCATAAATCGCGTCTAACTGAGATATAGATGATGTTGCATACGCACCCACGATATAGAAGAATTCCAAGTAATATAGTGGAAACATAAAAAAGTAAAAAAATAACCAATACTAGATGCGGCTACATGCGGGCAGGCAAACCAATAGTAATCTATTTTACTATCAAGTAACTATCATAAAAACCAACTTTATCAAAAAAAGTAGATTCATTAAATCAAAAATTCGACTGCTTATGAAGCGAACTAAAAAAAGATTTAATCGGAGAAAATCATGCTATATATTCGGAGGACACATGATATTCGCGAGATGGCTGACCAAAACCATATCTATGTATTCTTCTTGCTTACATCTTATTAGTTCGCTTCGTTAGCAGTCGGTTAATTTTTACAAGAAAACAGCAATGAAAATAACATTCAAAAGCGTTCATATCAGATGATTTTCTTAAGTTTCTTCAATATTTAGGAAAATGCCGATGAATAATTCCAATAGTAGTAGTAGTCCAGAATCATGGACTGAATCCGTGGTATTTTTTTCGCGTCACTTTCAGACAGTCTTTACAGAAGAGGGGAGACAAATAGAAGATTAAGGTAGGTTTTCACTACAAGCGGAAACAAAACTGTGTAAATACGCTAGTACTTAATATATTTGGAATTATAAAAGCATACTGTTGGAGTTTAACAAAAATAAATCTACAAAACACAGAGTTTTGTCTCTGTCTAGCCATACATTATAAGGGTTATGACTCCGAACTCTTGTCAGGTAGTTGAGACCGAAAACGTAGCTGGTTACATTCACATAACACAATCGCGTCAGTCTTGCTAAGGAACACATGTCTCACAAAATATTACTGGAACACACCTTCCAATTTAACATGTAAATGGTAATTAACCGCTGTGATGGCCAGAAGCGTGCCGCATTATTGTTTAAATTGGCCATGGGTACCAGTAATACCCAAAATCAAAGAGTAGTTGTCTGGCCTTGGGTACCGGGAGTATCCAAGCAGAAAAGATTTGGAGTGACTGTAAATAATGCCTTGTTACACGAAATTACTACGATCACGAAGTTACTGTCAAATTTTCATACAAAATGTGCAACGATTATTTAAAAACAGTTTTATTACAAAACGAGCCGGGGCGGCCCGCCGCGCCGTTTCTGTTGCGGCCAGGTAGCAGCCAAATGCGGCTCACTCCTGACCTAATAAAGCTTGATTGACCCTGGGTGCCACTGGTAACCATGGCCTGTTCACCGATTGAACTGTATTATTGAAACCCTTATAATACGGTATTTCATTGGTGTCTACCTCTACCCATATTCCCCAATACATACCATCAACTTGAAGTTCCTCTTTTGGCTCAGTAATATCTGCTAGTGTCGCAAAATCTGGCAATTCTTCTTTGACAGCATGGCTTTCTGTTTGCCATTCACCAACTATATCTAAGTACTCCATCGGCGATATAACAAAACCATTGTTAAATGCCAACATCTTTGGGCTTATTAAAGGATTTGGCTGTAAAAAGATGAGTCTAGTATTAGATGGCTGACCATATATTATAAACAGAGACTCCTCCGTATCTCTGGCAAGCATGTTAAGTTGATGTTTCTGGCTGCCATATACAGCGTACCTATCCCAAAACTCAACGTCAAGCGGATACGGGGTGCTTGGACAAATACGTAAGAAGTATTGTATTATTATGAAATCTTGATTAAATGGGCTATTTTTCTAAAAGCCTTACCTCATGTACTTTAGTACTTTAATTTATGTAAAATGATGTGTCAAAGTTACTTTAGTGGACAAAAAAAAATACCCATCACAATCAAAATGTTTTTTAGTAGTTGAACCAATATTATTCATTAGATTTATGCCTACGATCAATAGATTGCTATTAATTAAGGATAACATTAAAAGATGTAAAATTAGTGAACACTATCTGAAGAAATGGTCTAGGGTGCCAATTTAAACATTTTCATAAATATTGCTATTAGCATATAACCTCGACTTATATAGTTAATGTTAGTCTAAAATAATCAAGTCAGAGGCCAGTGGGGTCCTAGAGGTCGCTTCATTAACTCTGACACCAGAGGTCATATCCTCACTCGAAAAGAAGAAGAAGCACGTAATCAGGTGGTATTGTTTTATTCTTCTTTTTGCCAGAACTAGTTAAAACTACGCCCCAACGCCCCATACTCGCTAGACAAAAAGTTTTGGGACACTCTGTGTAGATATCTGTCAATTGTCTACCTGTGATAGTCCATAATAACTGGATGCAGCTAAATACAAGTATTTTACAAGGAACGACTGCTTTTCATAATTTCCTTTGGCAAGAAGAGATGTTAGACTTGGACAAATAAATTAAAATAAATAATTAATTAAATTAAATTGGACATTAGGATTATGTTGAAGACTACCTCACCTCATAATCATCATCCAGCATGTGGGCAAACAGTTCTTCGGCTTCCAGACATTTTCTCTGGAAACGGCAGCATTGTTTTAGTTTGGCGCAACAGAAGTAACAAACACGCAGCGGTCTTCTGTCTTCAGTTACAAACTGTAACAAAACATGTATTGCATTATCTTGTTTATAAATATAACGTTTAGATGTATGTATGTTACAGGCAATATCTGGTAGTACTAATCCAAATAAGAACATTCTTTCACTGATACCAATCTACATTGTCGCCAAGTCCTTTAGGTTATTTATTCCAGAAAAAAGAAACTCAAGGGATGATAAAACTACTCAAGAATAAATAGTTTGAACCATACAACATCGAGTAGTCTTCTCATACAGAGTATACGTGAAGCCGGTTGCAGATCAAGAGCTAAGAGTTAGTTTAGCTTAGTACGCGTAGCTGAAGTATTTTCCATCCATAAGCCTTCTTTAATTCTTACAAAGTTTGTGGTGTTTACTCAAGTATGTAATACTACCAACCTCAGTTAAGCGAGCTATCTCAAAGGTAACTCAGCTTAGCTCTTGGTCTTCAACTGCCATTGATTAATTCTTGCTCAAAATAGATTGGTGACTTGTTATTATTACACTGTTCTCCTTCATCGAACGTCTGACCAACAGTTCACATTATTAATTATATCTACTTGTATTAGGAGGGCATTTAAATGTATTAATTTGAAAGTAACAACTTACTTGTTTTCCTGTCAGCTTCTCATATACTTCTTGCAAGTTCTTGTTGCCAACAACATACATGGGGGCATCCTCCACCAAACACATCCTACACATTTGCAGTCTTTCCATTTTGTCACTGAGAAAAAGATGAATTAATAATTAATTTCATTATTTTAAGTGGTTAAAAAATTTAATTAAAATATAATCAATATAATATTTCATCACCACTGTTCTCAAAACGGTGAAAGAAAACATCGTGAGGAAACGGGGCATGTCCTAGCACCAATAATTCGAAGACATGTGACATCCACTAATAAGCACGGGGCCCGCGTGTAGTTAAAGCGTGTTTATTTGTTTTTTTTTAAATAGTTTTTTTCTTTTTATCAAAATTTACTTTTAAAGGTGTTTGTTAGTTTTTTAAAGAAAATTTATTAATGCAACTACCTCACTGTGTTTGGAGTTGGTAATTAGCATGTCTACTGTGTCCGGAGCATTTATTTAATACGTGTACTTGGCGCAAGACAATACCGTGTAAAAAAAAACAATCAAACGAACACTATTTAAATAATTGCATTGTCATCGGTCCTTGATAAGTGTGCAATGTTTTAAATTAATCGGACGTTTTGAAGGGGGTGAAAATCACGTTCAAAGATTCTGTTACATTGATACATACATACCAAGCTAATAAAAGCGTGTTAAAATAGGAATGGAGGCTCGCGTATACTAATGAAGAATACTTTATAGGGAAAAATTTTATATGAGAAAATTATTTATGCCATTGTATAACTTTATTTTTTTGTACTTTTGACCTTGCATACGTTTCAATTGTAAGAAATAATAATTTTGCAAACTTATACAAGAAGAACACTGCGCATTTAGATCTGAAAAGGTATTATTATGGACTATGTTGAGCATTAAAATTAATCTAAATTTAAGGTTCGTAAACAAATTACTAATGTGCGTCACTTAATTTGCATTGTTATTGTTTATTTTGATTCCTATTATTTGTTTTGGGAGATGCCATACGAAATTGTTCGTCTCTTTCATACCAACGATAGAAAATGTTCTCGCTTTCATGTATAACCGGGGTTGACTACCTGTGTGTAGGGCACGCTGGGTTTCTTTAAAGGCCATCATAAATTCAAAACCTTGCTAGCTTTGATTCTTTTGTCAGCGTGTAGAACAATTAAATACCATTTTCCAAACAAACCAAAAAAGACATGTGCTAATTCCGAAATTGTTTTGCAGAATTCTAGGCAATTGCAGAATTCTAGTAAATTGCTCAAAATGTGTAAAACTCCGTTGAAATTTACTTATGGGGCTAGATACAAAAATATCTTGTCTTTTGTGTGTTGTTTGAACAGCTTTTTAGTTTCTCTATGCTATGGCCATTAATTTATGCCTCTGTGGGACCTAAGTCCAACGTTATGGTTGTTTGACTATGTGGATCTCGAAATAAGTAAGTCAGATACTAAAATAGATACTGTCAAAGTTCTTCGAGTGCCCATACACTCGCAATCTGGAGGATTTGATGAGCGTCACTAATGCCGCAATAAACGTGGCCACTTACTGAGCGAAAAAATATAAAGTTAATGACTCACTAAGATACGAAATAATGACAATAATTAAGTACTGATTGATTTGCTTCACACAAAAGGTATAATTTTTTTTAGACCTGGCTTTTGCAATCACAATCAATAGATTGTATTTGTGTTGCAATGTTTCCCTCACATACAGTTTTTAAACATAAAATGTTTAAAATCATATATGTATACTTTTTTTGTTTAAATCATGAAACAAATGTTATACCTACTTTGGTGAAGTCTCTTCATGTTCTTCTTTTTAAAACTTGCCCCACACTAGGAATTTCTTCCTGTATCGTAGGTGCGTTAACAAACATATAAACTCACATACACAAACACCCAGAGCCGGAACAACTATCTGTAGGACATACAAATATTTGTACCGTGCGGGAATCGAACCCGCGACACGCAGCGCAGCATTCAATCCCTCAACCACTGCACCAACCGTGCGCCCTATTTGGGCAAAGTAAATCAATCAGTCCTTAATTATTCATACACCTTTACCAGTCAGGGGTAAATCCTAAGACTTATCCTGTGATTGCTGGTAAAAACCTGAATGTAGCGAGTGTTATAGATAATTTCGGACTTTTATAATAAGATTTGGTAAATCATAGGTATTATCTGTAAATTCTATGCTTTACCGTAGATCGGGCTATTACCGTAACATACACAGAGTAGCATTAACTATTAAAAAGTACGAAAAAGAAATAGTTTCACTAAGCTTAGAATATATTAGAATACAATAGAAAAGCATTTCTTCGACATAGACACAACACAACAGCAACAAACACAGGGTAAAAAACTAGTGCCATATCGAAAAAGTTACCAACTCAGCATTTAATCAATAGATAGCTACATTAAGTGATTATGTTAGTGAATGTGATATCACCAATCCCCTATGTAATATTTTAATTAAAGACTCACCCAGTCACACCAACACACAAACACTTTTTCTCAAGCTGGTTGATGTCAATGTCAACCAACCCCTAACGCAGTCTAGAATCGACCGGCCTCTGTCCAGTTGTGCCTCTGCCGTGGTTCCAAGCTAAGTGTCTAAACGTGCTCACCAGTGGTCTAACACTGACTGCCTCGCCGCAGCCAAAACAACCCTCTCCAAGATCCCTAAAAACAACACGAGGTCGTGTTCCCATTCTTTTGCAGGTCAGATGTATTGTAGTCTTTGTTCTTTCTTATCTCTTTACTATTCTGAGGTTCCGTTTGGGATTCAATCGGCTGCACGTGTGTCGTATTGTTTGGTACATTTCACTTGATTATTAAAATTTCTAAAGATACGCATTTTAGCCTGTTTTTTGCCATAAAACATAAATGGAAAGTGTTTTTCTAAAAGATTTAATATTGGTTTTCTATTGTTAAATGAATAGAATAGTTTGTTGTTATTTATGGTATCGTGCCAGGCTATCAAACTATAAAAAACTTAATGAGTTTCGAAGTGCAGAGCAAGCCCCACAGAGTACAGAGAGTAACTTTCATACAACCGGACTACGATAGGCACACTGCTACAAGCTGAAGGCGCGTGTGAACATACATCTGGTGAGCTCACGATGTACGAAAATAAAAATATTAATTTATTTATTTACTCATTAATTATTATAACACCTTTACAGAAACAACCAAGGCGATGTTATAACATACATATAAAACATTAAAATACAATACATCAATAAGACATTCCAATACATTATTTAAATTATCAACCTTTGCAATACAATTTTGCGCTACTATGACGAATCTTGGCAGGTTTTGGCAAAATATATCTTCCGATAACGTTACAGCATTTGTCAAACGTATGACTCGCGTCATAGGGGTAAACTTAAGTAAGTTAGTCCTAGCAAACGGTACGTCTAACAGTGCGGGGCGGCATCGCGCGCCCACGCTCCCGTCCGGCGCGCACAGCCGCAGCGTCCCCAGCACCTTTGGGTGGTGCAACAAACCTAGCACGCTAGCCACATACTTGACCAGCGCAACATCTCTTCTAACTGCCAGCCTGGTATATCCAACCATGCCCAGGACGAACAGACTCGGGTACATGAGGGGATAAAAAGGGTAAACCCCATATTCTTTCAAATACAGAAACAAGTTTGCGCTTGTTTTGTATTTTTTCCAACATGAGGCTGTACTTTCCCTCATGAGGATTCCAAATAATAGCACTTGTTTCCAGGTGGCTTCGTACCAGTGCATTATACAAAACTCTCACAGCCACCGTATCGCTAAAATCCTTATAATGTCTCAAAATGAAACCGAGATTTCTGAAAGCCGCACACCTCAACTATATGTTTGCGGAACGCCAACTCCGGCACCATCTGCACGCCCAGGTCCCGCACCTGTGTGACGCGCGGTATTATCTCCGTGTCCATCTCGTACTGATAAAGCAATGGAGCAAGCGCACGGCTGTAACTCATCACACAGCACTTGTTAACATTAAAATTAAGTTAGTTTTGCTCCATTTGACTACACTGTTAATGTCTGATTGGACCCGATTACAATCTGCCTCGTCTTTAACAGCTAAAAATAACTTTAAGTCATCAGCAAACAGCAGACACTTCGCCTCTTTGACTACTGTTAGCAGATCGTAGACTACCAATATATATTCCAATGGCCCGATATCCTTTCCTTGACTCACCCCTGAGAAAATGTAGTAAAAAAAAAAAAAAAGATCTTTTATTTCTACAACTTATTTACATAGTTACAATATAATTATAGAAAGTACCTTTTAAGCAAAAAAATTGCTTGTATTAGGTATTTCCGCTCATCCGGTTTACATTAGCAATACATAAATGACAAATTTAAACAATAAATTCAATTAATTAAATTAAATTAAAATCAATTGGTACCAAAATAAAAATAATTGGCAAAATATTAATTAAATTAAAATTAATACCAGAACTAAAATGAAAATTAAATTAAAATCATAATTAAAATCAAAACTAAAATTAAACTAAAATCAAAGTTAAAATTAAAATCATAATCACAATCAAAATTCAAATCAAAATAACGATCAAGATCAAAATTAATACCAAAATCAAAATTAACTAACAAAATTTAGTGTGCGCACCGTGTGTGTGTCAATGTGTCTTTCGAATTATATGATCGTTTGTAGGATTGACTCGACTTCTTCGTAACTTTTATTTACCAGCCATTGAGTGAGTATTTTTTTGCAGTCGTGGTTTGTAATTTTATAAATGTTTTGTTCTTTGTTTAAAATATTGTATATGTGTGATGATTGTTTTGTATATTGTCTCGTGGCAAATGTGGTTTTGACTGAAGTTACTGGAGCGACATTATTCTTCCTCCTAGATTGTGTCCTGGAAGGGGTGAAGGGAAGTGATTTATGTTTTTTTATGCAATCTGAAGAATCTAAATTAATTAATCTTTATTAGCTTTCTAACGGACAAAAGATTCGAGGTTAAGTAAAGTCTTTCAGTGGGGCATCTCAGAGGTTTGAAGAACATGAACTCTCTGCGCCCTCTCCAGTTCCAAAAATTTTTTTTTTGTTGCACCACCTCAGATTGGTAAACAGTAAGTTATTATTGATTGACCCAGGGAGATGTAGATTTGTCTGATTAGATCTTTAGTAGCCACATTCCGAAGCAACTTAAACATCCATATTAGTTGCCTGACTCTACCCATTTTTAGTTCTAAGTGCAAATGCCAAGATAGTCGTTGGTCGAGCATAACACCAAGGTATTTATAGTTTTATTGACCTTGTTTATTTTTAGACAAGTGCAGGTGTTGTTGGAGGAGTCGGAGCATGTATGGATTTTAATCTGGAAGTCTTGTGATGGCTCGGAACGGTTGTAGATGGAGAAACAGATGTAATTAGTTTTTGACACATTCAATGTTAAAAGGTTGCGATCGAGCCAGGCATCTATCGTAGACAAGCCACGTTCAGCAGTGCGGCTAACGCTGTCCCACGGTTCTCCCTAAAAGACTATTGCTGTATCGTCGGCGTAAAAGCTGTACAGGCGTAAAGTATTGCTTCACTTTATTTAGGATGCCCAGTTTTTTGGCCGCGATTTGGGCTGATAGTGACTGATAGTGAATATGGACTTATGTAAGTGTTTGGGACAGTTAAGTAATATGTTTTTGCTTTATATGTAAACCTCATTATGTAGCTAATATGTTTTGTTAACTTATTGTAGCGAGGCCCCTAATTTAAAGTAAAATTAATTCGAAATAGCCAAACGGGCCTCGTTACAGTAATTGAATAGTGCCGCGCCCGAATTGTGACTACTTTGCGCCGATTGGTCGAGTAACTGTTCCGCTATGATTGGTCGACGTTCGATCGACGTGAAGTTGCTCGACACGGCATAATTTGTAGAGGGCCGCGGCGTTAGGAACTTTTCTATAAATAAGGGGCCATTGTTGGCCAAAGCCCCTTTTTTACTGCGAGCAGCGGCGCAAGCAACACGTTTACACAACATTGAAATAAAGAAGAATTATTGCCTCGGTAATTGACCTGGTTTTATTGGTTGAATCCTCAACAGTTAGAACATTTTTACGAAACAATGAGTAATTTGGCAACGGATCATGGCTCATTTCAAAACTAATAAAGGTACTTTTAGAACTAAATTATTTAAGTTATAATAAACGTACACAGTACACTATTCTAAATAAACTATTCTAGAATTCTTCTTTGCCCTGCAGTGGGCCAGTTTTATCATAAGACTTGTTTAGTGAGCATGAGGTCTTGGTTTCTGTTCCCAGGTCAGACAATGTTTTTTTATTAATTTACAAAATAACTTTCTTTATAATTATGTCAAGATTTTTATTAAGTATGTATTTAGTTTTATTAGTATTTTTTTAACTTAGTACTTAATCAACTATAATTAATCTTATTATCATATATTTCACCTATTATTTTTATTAGCCTTTAAAATCATCATATTAATTTTTATCTGCGGATAATCGACCAATATCGAACAATTATAAATAAGGCACGTTGACAAGAGGTTAACATTGAAAACAGTTCCCAGAAACTTAAAAATGTGGTTAATTCGAATTTTTGTTAAGTGTGACAAGTTGTTAAACGCTTGTCACACTTGGTTTTCGAGAAACTGTAAGTAGAAATATACCGGCAATTATTAGTCGATTAAGTTAACAGCCCGATAATCAAGTGTTGAAAAATCGGGTGAAAAACATACGCTGGTAATACTACACAGAACACAAAGATTTTTATATTGTTTCTGCAATCAGACTTCAATACTTTAAGCAGATGTATTATGATACATTTGACTTTGACTATTTCAGAGATTCAGACAAACACCCTGTTCATCTATCGAAAAAAAACAACGAGATGGCAGCATCAAAAAATATGTATTTAATTTTAATTTTTAACTAAACGATCAGTATTGTTGGCAGTGGAGTAGATAAACACTCTGGGCAGTAAATCTATCAGCGACAATACAAAACTTAATTCAATTAATTTTTTTTTAGTGCACTCACACAATTAAGGTTTTTCACCCCTGTGTATTCGAATATGATTTGTTAAACTACTCTTTTTATTACAACTGTACTGGCATATTTCACATTTGTAAGGTTTTTCGCCAGTGTGTATCCGAATATGTCTTGTTAAAACGGGTTTTTCTCCAAAACTACGCTGGCATATTTCACATTTGTAAGGTGTTTCACCACTGTGTATCCGAATATGTGTTTTTAAACGACTAACTTGATTACAACTGTACTGGCATATTTCACATTTGTAAGGTTTTTCTTCAGTGTGTATCCAAATATGTCTTATTAAAATGCGTTTTTCTCCAAAAATACGCTGGCATATTTAACATTTGTAAGGTGTTTCACCAGTGTGTAACCGAATATGTGTTTTTAAATCGTTTTTTAGCCTAAAACTACTCTGGCAGATTTCACATTTGTATGGTTTTTCACCAGTGTGTATCCGAATATGTGTCGTTAAACGATATTTATTATTAAAACTACAATGACATACTTCACATTTGTAAGGTTTTTCTCCAGTGTGTATCCGAATATGTGTCGTTAAATGATCCTTTTTATTACAACTGTACTGGCATATTTCACATTTGTAAGGTTTTTCACCAGTGTGTTTACGAATATGTGTTGTTAAATAATTTTTTAGCCTAAAACTACTCGGGCAGATTTCACATTTGTAAGGTTTTTCACCAGTGTGTATCCGAATATGTGCTGTTAAAGTGGTTTTTAAACTAAAACTTTGCGGACATATATCACATTTGTAAGGTTTTTCACCAGTGTGTAAACGAATGTGTTTTGTTAAATTGCCTTTTTGACTAAAAAAAATCTGGCATATTTCACATTTGTAAGGTTTTTCACCAGTGTGTAAATGAATGTGTGCTGTTAAATTGGTTTTTACACTAAAACTTTGCGAACATACTTCACATTTGTAAGGTTTTTCACCAGTGTGTATCCGAATATGTGTTTTTAAACGACTAACTTGATTACAACTGTACTGGCATATTTCACATTTGTAAGGTTTTTCACCAGTGTGTATACGAATATGTGTTGTTAAATCATTTTTTAACCTAAAACTACTCGGGCAGATTTCACATTTGTAAGGTTTTTCACCAGTGTGTATACGAATATGTGTTGTTAAATCATTTTTTAGCCTAAAACTACTCGGGCAGATTTCACATTTGTATGGTTTTTCAGCATTGTGTGTCCGAATATGTGCGGTTAAATTGCCTTTTTGACTAAACAATTTCTGGCATATTTCACATTTGTAAGGTTTTTCACCAGTGTGTAAACGTATGTGTGTCGTTAAATCAGCCTTACGATTACAACTAAACTTACATACTTCACAGTTGTAACGTTGATTTTTGACACATACTCTTCGATTCCTATTTACATTATCACTGTCTTTCTCTTTGTTGGTTATTTTAAATCTGATATCATTTTTGATACCATCTTTACAGAAATTGGTATTAACATTCTTATTATTTACACTTCTACTACTATCAAAAATGATATTTTCTGTAGGATTTGTATAAAGTAATGGCGCTAACTGCCGAACCGTTTGGGACGTACGATTTTGAGTTGTCCAATTAACTTTTAAGTCTGATTGTTCATTTTTTGTTTGCTCTTCAGTAATAACATCTTCGAGTTTTGTTCTTCGTAAACCTAATTTTGGTTTCTTCGCAATTGGCGCCCCTGTGAATATAAATTCAGTAAGTACCAAATTCAAAGTAGGATCAAATACACATGGGATTTAGTGATTGTTGATCATATGATCAAAAATGCGTTAAAGTATAAGAAAAATAAGTTACCAATATTATATTTTAAGTTTTGCGATGCATTACTAGATGACTTTAGAGTCAGAATAGTTCGCCTCTCATACAACTATGTCATCTTTCACGAAAATCCATCCACAATGGATGAATTTGTCTAAGGTCTTCCTCACTCCTTTAACAATCCACATTCATACTCTAAGCTTTCTTCTCTCTCAACATGCTCCTCATTCCTTCGTATCACATACACACCAGTACAATCGATTTCTATGCAATATTCTTTTACTAATTTCTTGTTCTAAACAAAAAAAAAACTTTCTTTCTTTCTTCTTTCTGCAATTCGGTGTTGCGGCGGTAGTTATCAAACCAGTTGGCCTGTTCGCTTTTTCATCAGCATCATCCGTAAGAAGTCCACTACTGGACATGGGCGTCCCCCAAGCGTCGCGTCGCTACATTTACCAGTCTTGTGCATTCCGCTTGCAGCGGATCCTATTTGCTTACTTAAAAAATAACTAACTAATACTCACAGTTCGTGTCTTGTTCTTCTTCCAGTTCGGTTTTTACTTCCGGTATAGACAAATCATCTGAAGAGTCTGGAATTTTCAGTTCTGGAAGTGAGCAAAAAGTTCAAGAGTGAATCAATTCTTAAAGGAAAGAAAGAAAGAAAAATATGTATTTGACACCCACACAGGAGACACGACATAAGCAAAACAAATAATAATTTAAAAAAAAACCCGTGCGAAACCAAAAAGGCTCATATCTCAACATGTGCACCAAATAAAATAACGCGCAGCGCTGGTATTCTGATAAGGGCCACTGTTTATGCCACGGACACAATCACGGAAACGGAACATACGATATTCAAAAAATAAAATAGGATCAAATGAATAATAACAAAAACATTTCGTAATTTACACCTACAGCCTAAAAAAAATGCGGGTTTCATTGATTTTAATTAAATAAACTTAATTTTCATGACTGATACTTGAAAGAAGAATAGATTACTGCGGAACCCCGCAGCAATCTATTTTCCTGCCCTGAAATGTTTAGCCGCAATTACCTTCATTAAATAAATGAAAGGACAATGGCAGAAACCCATATATTGTTTTAGCTGTGATTAAATTCCTACGAATTTAAATCAAAAATATCTGGTTTAAGTCAGAGTCATCTTCTGATTTAGTTTGTACAAGATTTTTTTTTCGAGAATGTCGAGTATAATATATATTCAGTCATGAACTTTTGTAAATTATGTCTGGGTAACGTTTAATAATGTGTATAATAGGTAATATTATTCAATTTCCAGAAAGTAAAAGGGGCAATATCATATTAGTATTGCCCTTATCTAGTTATTTCAGCATATAATGTAAAATGTTCTCTTTGGAAAGAATATATTTATTTATTAAGATGATTATATTCAAGACAAGAGAAGATTCAAGATAAGAACCTGCTCTATAGGGTAATCCTTAGTGTAGACAAAATCAAAATGGGCAATTTGTAATATATTCATAATTATAGTAACGCTTTATTTTTCTTATTTTTATTTTAAAAAAATTGTCTCGTTCACTGTTTCGTTGTTGTTGAATTATGTAATTTACCTATGTATGCAATATTTGTAAGTATGTGAGAACCATGTTCCTACTTATCAAGGGAAGGGTTTATCTGTTAGTGCTTGTAATACTTTATACCTATATGTAGTATAGCAGTGCTAGGTGCATCGTCCTCACTTACATGAATTTATTAATGTATGTACTTTAATATTGTAACACATTTATCTTTTTTTAAGGAGTAAGTATGGAGTTTCTTGTGCATTCTTATCCATAACAAGCTACTTTTCCGAATGCACGGTAGAATCTATTTTTATTACTTGTAAATTTTAATTTTTAACGTTCAAAATTGCCGCTTAATGGCCTAATTGAATAAATACATTTGACATTGACTAAGCGACTTTGTTGACTTGTATCAAATGGTCGTCAGTCGTCAACAACCAAGCTACATTTTTTTTGGATACTAGATTTTTTTCTATCATTTATTGAAATTACATCATTTAATTCTACTACACTACAATATTCTTACCTACCTGCAAAGTAACACCTACACTTAAACAAATTGTATCATTAATTCATTTACTCAGTTTAATTATAATAAAATAACAAATACAATAATTATACTTAGTTCAGTTACTACTTGTTACTTGGCAGAATAGGTATAAAATTACAACACTAAGCTAAAGAAATTTAACGAAAAAATCAAATTACTTTAATTTATAATGTTTTTTTATCCGAGGTGAACCAGTTATTGTTATACTTTGAAAAACGTAGATAATCAATGGAATTTCTTGCGTGTATAACTTTCACACGCTCAAATTTATGGCAGCTAAGACTTCGCCATTGTTCTTTATGTTTGATAGGTAACTTCCAATGTACAAGTTTTTCAAGGCAATTCAATGTCAATTTAAAGAAAGTACGTAAAATAAATAAGGTTGCAGCTCTCAGTTAGCCGCAATCTGTGGGTTGACAGTTTACCTGCAAAACCTAGCATCGCATAAATCGCGTCTAACTGAGATATAGATGATGTTGCATACGCACCCACGATAAAGGAGAATTCCAAGTAATATAGTGGAAACATAAAAAAGTAAAAAAATAACCAATACTAGATGCGGCTACATGCGGGCAGGCAAACCAATAGTAATCTATTTTACTATCAAGTAACTATCATAAAAACCAACTTTATCAAAAAAAGTAGATTCATTAAATCAAAAATTCGACTGCTTATGATGCGAACTAAAAAAAGATTTAATCGGAGAAAATCATGCTATATATTCGGAGGACACATGATATTCGCGAGATGGCTGACCAAAACCATATCTATGTATTCTTCTTGTTTACATCTTATTAGTTCGCTTCGTTAGCAGTCGGTTTTTTTTACAAGAAAACAGCAATGAAAATAAAATTCAAAAGCGTTACTTATCAGCTGATTTTCTTAATTTTCTTTGACATTTAGGAAAATGCCGTCGAATAATTCCAATAGTAGTAGTAGTCCAGAATCATGGACTGAATCCGTGGCGTTTTTTTCGCGTCACTTACAGACAGTCTTTACAGAAGAGGGGAGACAAATAGAAGATTAAGGTAGGTTTTCACTACAAACGGAAACAAAACTGTGGAAAAACGCTAGTATTGAATATATTTGGAATTATAAAAGCATACTGTTGGAGTTTAACAAAAATAAATCTACAAAACTCTGTCTGTCTCTGTTTAGCCATAAATTATAAGGGTTTATGACTCCGAACCCTTGTCAGGTAGTTGAGACCGAAACGTAGCTGGTTACATTCACATAACACAATCGCGTCAGCCTTGCTAGGGAACACATGTCTCACAAAATATTACTGAAACACATCTTCCAATTTAACAAGTAAAGGGTAGTTAACCGCTGTGATGCCAGAAGCGTGTCGCATTATTGTTTCAATTGGCCATGGGTACCAGTAATACCCAAAATCAAAGAGTAGTTGCCTGGTTTTGGTTACCGGGAGTACCCAAGCAGAAAAGATTTGGAGTGACTGTAAATAATGCCTTGTTACACGAAATTACTACGATCACGAAGTTACTGTCAAATTTTCATGCAAAATTTGCAACGTTTAATTACAAACAGTTTTATTAGTTAAGACAATCATATTTTCAAACAATTTATACACCGTTCAAAAAGCGTGTTCATTGGCATTATAAAAAATACCTAGTGTTAACAAAATACTCAGAAAGGAAGTCATAAATATAGTTTGTTTACAAAACGAGCCGGGGCGGCCCGCCGCGCCGTTTCGGTTGCGGCCAGGTAGCATCCAAATGCTGCTCACTCCTGCCCAAATAAAGCTTGATTGACCCTGGGTGCCACTGGTATCCATGGCCAGTTCACCGGTTGAACTGTATTATTGAAACCCTTATAATACGGTATTTCATTGGTCCACCTCTACACATATTCCCCAATACATACCATCAACTTGAAGTTCCTCTTTTAGCTCAATAATATCTGCTAGTGTCGCACAATCTGGTAATTCTTCTTTGACAGCATGGCTTTCTGTTTGACATTCACTAACTATATGTAAGTACTCCATCGGCGATATAACAAACCCATTGTTAAATGCCAATATCTTTGGGCTTATTAAAGGATTTGGCTGTAAAAAGATGAGTCTAGTATTAGATGGCTGACCATATATTATATACAGAGACTGCTCCGTACCTCTGGAAAGCATGTTAAGTTGTTGTTTCCTGGCTGCCATATACAGTGTACCTATCCCAAAACTCAACGTCAAGCGGATACGGGGTGCTTGGACAAATACGTAAGAAGTATTGTATTATTATGAAATCTTGATTAAATGGGCTATTTTTCTAAAAGCTTTACCTCATGTGCTTTAGTCCTTTAATTTATGTAAAATGATGTGTCAAAATTACTTTAGTGGACAAAAAAATAACCATCACAATCAAACTCTTTCTTAGTAGTTGAACCAATATTATTGATTAGATTTATGCCTACGATCAACAGATTGCTATTAATTGAGGATAACATTAAAAAAAGTAAAATTTGTGAACACTATCTGAAGAAATGGTCTAGGGTATCAATTTAAACATTTTCATAAATATTGCTATTAGCATATAACCTCGACTTATATAGTTAATGTTAGTCTAAAATAATCAAGTCAGAGGCCAGTGGGGTCCTAGAGGTGGCTTCATTAACTCTGACACCAGAGGTCATATCCTCACTCG
The DNA here is from genome assembly GCA_948252205.1 of Orthosia incerta. Lineage (NCBI taxonomy): Eukaryota > Metazoa > Arthropoda > Insecta > Lepidoptera > Noctuidae > Orthosia > Orthosia incerta. Next base: position 14,435,548 of record OX411766.1, on the reverse strand, counting down.
AAAAGAAGAAGAAGCACGTAATCAGGTGGTATTGTTTTATTCTTCTTTTTGCCAGAACTAGTTAAAACTACGCCCCAACGCCCCATACTCGCTAGACAAAAAGTTTTGGGACACTCTGTGTAGATATCTGTCAATTGTCTACCTGTGATAGTCCATAATAACTGGATGCAGCTAAATACAAGTATTTTACAAGGAACGACTGCTTTTCATAATTTCCTTTGGCAAGAAGAGATGTTAGACTTGGACAAATAAATTAAAATAAATAATTTATTAAATTAAATTGGACATGAGGATTATGTTGAAGACTACCTCACCTCATAATCCTCATCCAGCATGTGGGCAAACAGTTCTTCGGCTTCCAGACATTTTCTCTGGAAACGGCAGCATTGTTTTAGTTTGGCGCAACAGAAGTAACAAACACGCAGCGGTCTTCTGTCTTCAGTTACAAACTGTAACAAAACATGTATTGCATTATCTTGTTTATAAATTTAACGTTTAGATGTATGTATGTTACAGGCAATATCTGGTAGTACTAATCCAAATAAGAATATTCTTTCACTGATACCAATCTACATTGTCGCCAAGTCCTTTAGGTTATTTATTCCATAAAAAAGAAACTCAAGGGATGATAAAACTACTCAAGATAAAATAGTTTGAACCATACAACATCGAGTAGTCTTCTCATACAGAGTATACATGAAGCCGGTTGCAGATCAAGAGCTAAGAGTTAGTTTAGCTTAGTACGCGTAGCTGAAGTATTTTCCATCCATAAGCCTTCTTTAATTCTTACAAAGTTTGTGGTGTTTACTCAAGTATGAAATACTACCAACCTCAGTTAAGCGAGCTATCTCAAAGGTAACTCAGCTTAGCTCTTGGTCTTCGACTGCCATTGATTAATTCTTGCTCAAAATAGATTGGTGACTTGTTATTATTACACTGTTCTCCTTCATCGAACGTCTGACCAACAGTTCACATTATTAATTATATCTACTTGTATTAGGAGGGCATTTAAATGTATTAATTTGAAAGTAACAACTTACTTGTTTTCCTGTCAGCTTCTCATATACTTCTTGCAAGTTCTTGTTGCCAACAACATACATGGGGGCATCCTCCACCAAACACATCCTACACATTTGCAGTCTTTCCATTTTGTCACTGAAAAAAAGATGAATGAATAATTAATTTCTTTATTTTTAGTGGTTAAAAAATTTAATTTAAATATAATCAATATAATATTTCATCACCACTGTTCTCAAAACGGTGAAAGAAAACATCGTGAGGAAACGAGGCATGTCCTAGCACCAATAATTCGAAGACATGTGACATCCACTAATCCGCACGGGGCCCGCGTGTAGTTAAAGCGTGTTTAGTGTTTTTCTTTTTATCAAAATTTACTTTTAAAGGTGTTTGTTAGTTTTTTAAAGAAAATTTATTAATGCCCTCACTGTGTTTGGAGTTGGTAGAGTTGGTCCGGAGCATTTATTTAATACGTGTACTTGGCGCAAGACAATACCGTGTAAAAAAAAACAATCAAACGAACACTATTTAAATTATTGCATTGTCATCGGTCCTTGATAAGTGTGCAATGTTTCAAATTAATCTGACGTTTTGAAGGGGGTGAAAATCACGTTCAAAGATTCTGTTACATTGATACATACATACCAAGCTAATAAAAGCGTGTTAAAATAGGAATGGAGGCTCGCGTATACTAATGAAGAATACTTTATAGGGAACAATTTTATATAAGAAAATTATTTATGCCATTGTATAACTTTATTTTTTTTGTACTTTTGACCTTGCATACGTTTCAATTGTAACAAATAATAATTTTGCAAACTTATACAAGAAGAACACGGTGAACTGCGCATTTACATCTGAAAAGGTAGTATTATGGACTATGTTGAGCATTAAAATTAATCTAAATTTAAGGTTCGTAAACAAAACACTAATGTGCGTCACTTAATTTGCATTGTTATTGTTTATTTTGATACCTATTATTTGTTTTGGGAGATGCCATACGAAATTGTTCGTCTCTTTCATACCAACGATAGAAAATGTTCTCGCTTTCATGTATAACCGGGGTTGACTACCTGTGTGTAGGGCACGCTGGGTTTCTTTAAAGGCCACCATAAATTCAAAACCTTGCTAGCTTTGATTCTTTTGTCAGCGTTTAGAACAATTAAATACCAATTTCCAAACAAACCAAAAAAGACATGTGCTAATTCCGAAATTGTTTTGCAGAATTCTAGGCAATTGCCGTTGAAATTTACTTATAGGGCTAGATACAAAAATATCTTGTCTTTTGTGTGTTGTTTGAACAGCTTTTTAGTTTCTCTATGCTATGGCCATTAATTTTTGCCTCTGTGGGACCTAAGTCCAACGTTATGGTTGTTTAACTATGTGGATCTCGAAATAAGTAAGTCAGATACTAAAATAGATACTGTCAAAGTTCTTCGAGTGCCCATACACTCGCACTCTGGAGGACTTGATGAGCGTCACTGATGCCGCAATAAACGTGCCCACTTACTGAGCGAAAAAATATAAAGTTAATGACTCACTAAGATACGAAATAATGACAATAATTAAGTACTGATTGATTTCCTTCACACAATAGGTATTTTTTTTTTCAGACCTGGCTTTTGCAATCACAATCAATAGATTGTATTTGTGTTTCAATGTTTCCCTCACATACAGTTTTTAAACATAAAATGTTTAAAATCATATATGTATACTTTTTTTTGTTTAAATCATGAAACAAATGTTATACCTACTTTGGTGAAGTCTCTTCATGTTCTTCTTTTTAAAAACCTTGCCCCACACTAGGAATTTCTTCCTGTATCGTAGGTGCGTTAACAAACATATAAACTCACATACACAAACACCCAGAGCCGGAACAACTATCTGTAGGACTTACAAATATTTGTACCGTGCGGGAATCGAACCCGCGACACGCAGCGCAGCATTCAATCCCTCAACCACTGCACCAACCGTGCGCCCTATTTGGGCAAAGTAAATCAATCAGTCCTTAATTATTCATACACCTTTACCAGTCAGGGGTAAATCCTAAGACTTATCCTGTGATTGCTGGTAAAAACCTGAATGTAGCGAGTGTTATAGATAATTTCGGAATTTTACAATAAGATTTGGTAAATCATAGGTATTATCTGTAAATTCTATGTTTTACCGTAGATCGGGCTATTACCGTAACATACACAGAGTAGCATTAACTATTAAAAAGTACGAAAAAGAAATAGTTTCACTAAGCTTAGAATATATTAGAATACAATAGAAAAGCATTTATTCGACATAGACACAACACAACAGCAACAAACACAGGGTAAAAGACTAGTGCCATATCGAAAAAGTTACCAACTCAGCATTTAATCAATAGATAGCTACATTAAGTGATTATGTTAGTGAATGTGATATCACCAATCCCCTATGTAATATTTTAATTAAAGACTCACCCAGTCACACCAACACACAAACACTTTTTCTCAAGCTGGTTGATGTCAATGTCAACCAACCCCTAACGCAGTCTAGAATCGACCGGCCTCTGCCCAGTTGTGCCTCTGCCGTGGTTCCAAGCTAAGTGTCTAAACGTGCTCACCAGTAGTCGAACACTGACTGCCTCGCCGCAGCCAAACCAACCCTCTCCAAGATCCCTAAAAACAACACGAGGTCGTGTTCCCATTCTTTTGCAAGTCAGATGTATTGTAGTCTTTGTTCTTTCTTATCTCTTTACTATTCTGAGGGTCCGTTTGGGATTCAATCGGCTGCACGTGTGTCGTATTGTTTGGTACATTTCACTTGATTATTAAAATTTCTAAAGATACGCATTTTAGCCTGTTTTTTTCCATAAAACATAAATGGAAAGTGTTTTTCTAAAAGATTTAATATTGGTTTTCTATTGTAAAATGAATAGAATAGTTTGTTGTTATTTATGGTATCGTGCCAGACTATCAAACTATAATAAACTTAATGAGTTTCGAAGTGCAGAGCAAGCCCCACAGAGTACAGAGAGTAACTTTCATACAACCGGACTACGGTAGGCACACTGCAACAAGCTTTAAGGCGCGTGTGAACATACATCTGGTGAGCTCACGATGTACGAAAATAAAAATATTAATTTATTTATTTACTCATTAATTATTATAACACCTTTACAGAAACAACCAAGGCGATGTTATAACATACATATAAAACATTAAAATACAATACATCAATAAGACATTCCAATACATTATTTAAATTATCAACCTTTGCAATACAATTTTGCGCTACTATGACGAATCTTGGCAGGTTTTGGCAAAATATATCTTCCGATAACGTTACAGCATTTGTCAAACGTATGACTCGCGTCATAGGGGTAAACTTAAGTAAGTTAGTCCTAGCAAACGGTACGTCTAACAGTGCGGGGCGGCGGCGCGCGCCCACGCTCCCGTCCGGCGCGCACAGCCGCAGCGTCCCCAGCACCTTTGGGTGGTGCAACAAACCTAGCACGCTAGCCACATACTTGACCAGCGCAACATCTCTTCTATCTGCCAGCCTGGTATATCCAACCATGCCCAGGACGAACAGACTCGGGTACATGAGGGGATAAAAAGGGTAAACCCCATATTCTTTCAAATACAGAAACCTCGCAAACTTGTTTTGTATTTTTTCCAACATGAGGCTGTACTTTCCCTGATGAGGATTCCAAATAATAGCACTTGTTTCCAGGTGGCTTCGTACCAGTGCATTATACAAAACTCTCACAGCCACTGTATCGCTAAAATCCTTATACTGTCTCAAAATGTAACCGATATTTCTGAAAGCCGCACACCTCAACTATATGTTTGCGGAACGCCAACTCCGGCACCATCTGCACGCCCAGGTCCCGCACCTGTGTGACGCGCGGTATTATCTCCGTGTCCATCTCGTACTGATAAAGCAATGGAGCACGCGCACGGCTGTAACTCATCACACAGCACTTGTTAACATTAAAATTAAGTTAGTTAGTTTTGCTCCATTTGACTACACTGTTAATGTCTGATTGGACCCGATTACAATCTGCCTCGTCTTTAACAGCTAAAAATAACTTTAAGTCATCAGCAAACAGCAGACACTTCGCCTCTTTGACTACTGTTAGCTGATCGTAGACTACCAATATATATTCCAATGGCCCGATATCCTTTCCTTGACTCACCCCTGAGAAAATGTAGTAAAAAAAAAAAAAAAGATCTTTTATTTCTACAACTTATTTACATAGTTACAATATAATTATAGAAAGTACCTTTTAAGCAAAAAAATTGCTTGTATTAGGTATTTCCGCTCTTCCGGTTTACATTAGCAATACATAAATGACAAATTTAAACAATAAATTCAATTAATTAAATTAAATTAAAATCAATTGGTACCAAAATAAAAATAATTGGCAAACTATTAATTAAATTAAAATGAATACCAGAACTAAAATGAAAATTAAATTAAAATCATAATTAAAATCAAAACTAAAATTAAACTAAAATCAAAGTTAAAATTAAAATCATAATCACAATCAAAATTCAAATCAAAATAACGATCAAGATCAAAATTAATACCAAAATCAAAATTAACTAACAAAATTTAGTGTGCCAATGTGTCTTTCGAATTATATGATCGTTTGTAGGATTGACTCGACTTCTTCGTAACTTTTATTTACCAGCCATTGAGTGAGTATTTTTTTGCAGTCGTGGTTTGTAATTTTATAAATGTTTTGTTCTTTGTTTAAAATATTGTATATGTGTGATGATTGTTTTGTATATTGTCTCGTGGCAAATGTGGTTTTGACTGAAGTTACTGGAGCGACATTATTCTTCCTCCTAGATTGTGTCCTGGAAGGGGTGAAGGGAAGTGATTTATGTTTTTTTATGCAATCTGAAGAATCTAAATTAATTAATCTTTATTAGCTTTCTAACGGACAAAAGATTCGAGGTTAAGTAAAGGCTTTCAGTGGGGCATCTCAGAGGTTTGAAGAACATGAACTCTCTGCGCCCTCTCCAGTTCCAAAAATTTTTTTTTTGTTGCACCACCTCAGATTGGTAAACAGTAAGTTATTATTGATTGACCCAGGGAGATGTAGATTTGTCTGATTAGATCTTTAGTAGCCACATTCCGAAGCAACTTAAACATCCATATTAGTTGCCTGACTCTACCCATTTTTAGTTCTAAGTGCAAATGCCAAGATAGTCGTTGGTCGAGCATAACACCAAGGTATTTATAGTTTTATTGACCTTGTTTATTTTTAGACAAGTGCAGGTGTTGTTGGAGGAGTCGGAGCATGTATGGATTTTAATCTGGAAGTCTTGTGATGGCTCGGAACGGTTGTAGATGGAGAAACAGATGTAATTAGTTTTTGACACATTCAATGTTAAAAGGTTGCGATCGAGCCAGGCAGCTATCGTAGACAAGCCACGTTCAGCAGTGCGGCTAACGCTGTCCCACGGTTCTCCCGAAAAGACTATTGCTGTATCGTCGGCGTAAGAGAATATATGGGCGTCTTCAATAGACAAATTACACAAACTGTTAATATAAACGAGGAACAATGTTAGACCTAGGACACTACCTTGTCCTACTCCGTATGTGACGATTTCTTCAGAGCTAGTGACCAATCCTATTTTTACCACATATCTTCTCTCACTCAGATATTCCTGAAATAGCTTAAGAGGAACTCCTCTCACGCCAATGTCTTCTAACTTGCGTAGAAGTGTGGGAACCGAGACTGTATCGAAGGCTTTTTTGAGGTCTAGAAAAACTACTAGGCACTTACTTCCACGGTCTACTTTTTCAGTGACCATGGAGGCAAGAGCACTGCATCTTCTGTAGACTTGTCTAAAGCCAAACTGCGAGGGTGATATTATTTTATTTTTCGACAAAAATCTAACCAAGCGTTGGTATATTAATCTTTCGACTATTTTGGACAAGGACGGGAGGATAGATATCGGCCTGTAGTTCGACGGGTCAGCTCTGTCCCCACCCTTATACACAGGTGTTATTACAGTTTGTTTCAGGGCGGTGGGAAAAAATCCCTGTTCAAAGCAGAAGTTAACAAGGTGAGAGATAATTGGCGAAATAACCAGCTGGGCAGCCTTTAAGAAACTTACGGGAATTTTGTCCCAGCCGGTAGCACTATCGGATTTTAGGCTCCTAATTACGGCGGCGACCTCATCAGAGTCTGTGTTGAATAAAACGAAAGATGAAACTGGTGGGTTTGGATCTCTTAAAGGTTCATTACGTCTGTCGTGATGGTTGTTGTTAGCTGGGTTTTTTAATATGTCGTCCGCCAGGTGCTTGCCTATAGAGGAAAAGTATTTGTTAACATTGTTTACTGCTTCGCAAGGAGTAACGGCTGATTCTAACAATCCTGTGTTTTGAGTTTTATGTGGCTATCGTAGGGTAATAGTGTTAATCGTACCTATGCCATAATTTTTTTGGGTTTTTGTTTGACTTATATAACTGTTGACGATCATATTTGCGTTTTTGTTTTTTTATTATGCAGTTGCAGTAGTTCCGGTATCTCTTATAGGTAATTTTCAAAATTGCATTTCACTGGTCTAGTTTCAGCTTTTTTTGCATGTTGTTACGGTTTTGTATGCAACGCAATAAGCCTATAGTCATCCAAGGTTTAATCAGTCTATTTTTAGTGGGATTCTTCTTACAAGAGTGCTGGCAATAAGTGCTTTTTGTTATAAACTTATTAGGTTATGTGCTAAAACATTTGGGTTAGTTAAGTTCATAAGGTCTTGAGTATTGTTATTTTTTAAGAGTTCGACTGCATTATCTACGTTTATTATTGTTTTAGTCATACTTATTTGATGTTGTTTCGTCAAATCGGATAGTTTTAGAAAAATCATAAAGTGATCGGTAATAGTCGTGTCATAATTCCAATAGATGCAGATCTTTTGTTCGGTCTAAGCTTTAGAATTTAGTGATCTAAGCAACTTTTGTCTCTAGTTGGAAGTGCGTGTCCGGGGAGTAGGCCATGCATTGCCAACATATTTAAATAATTGAGTCTATTTGAACGCTCGTATGATTGCTCTTCTTGTATATGAATTAAATTTATATTGATGTCACCAGTAATAATTACGTTTTTATTTGTGGGCACTGTAGTTAAGTGGAGAGATAAAGAGTTAATGAAGTGAAAAAAAAAATCTTAATTAATATTAAGTTTTTTTTTCCATCAAAGACAAACGCAGATTAATATCTGCGTTTGTCTTTGATGGAGAATGATATGATGCCTAAGACTATGTGATCGGGCTTAATGCTTACTTGCAGGCAAGAAGCATGAGTTAATTCAATTTCTTTTACCCGATATTTATGTTTGTTACTAACGAAGACGACAACATCGTCAGCTTTATTTAAATGTTTAGTAGTGTGGTCTGCCGAATAATTATTTAATTGAGAAATATTTTTATTGGGGTTTAGCCTACATTGACTCAGAACAATAAGGTCAGTAGTGAAATTTAGATTAGCTAAGTTAAGCTGCAGGTCGATAAAGTTAGAATAGATACTTCTGATATTCTGTGAGATTATCGAAAAGTCAGTGTTTTTAATCTCCATTGCGGTGTTAAAATTACGAAGAGAGAAATTTGATGCTTGCGATATTTGTGTGTTGTCAATTTTAGTTATAGCTGCTAGGGTGCTATCCATCCCCCCGGTGGGTTCCCGCTTTGTCGAGGCGGGGGGGCTCGGTAACCGTGGCTTGGTCACCCACGGTGAAGCGAAGAAGAACCCGAGGAGGGGCCGCTCGTCAGGGCTTTTGCCGATTAAGCCGACGATGTAGCGGCCAACTAGTAGGTAGGTTGGTAATAGGCGACATCGCAACTGAGGCGGGCCGCGATGTCTTATGGAGATTCCCAGTTCCCATACGATATCGCGGCTGAGGGTTGGAGGCCGCGGCGGGAGAGGAGTGCCGGTATTGCGGTGCGCCGCTCTCCCTACCTTCCGCAGCCTAGACGGGGTCGCCACCGTCTGATGGCGGACGCGGTGGGGCCGCAGGGGAAGAGGAGTGTCGGTATTGCGTTAGCCGCTCTCCCTATCCCCTGCGGCCGCAAAATGGTAGGTGGCGGGGCCATTGACCTTGACCCGTCACAGTGGGACCAAGGGTGCCGTACACGGGGTCGTCTGGCACCCATGTGCTGAATTGGTCCCTGGGGTGGTCACGGCGTACAGTGTGTTCTGGTGCGCCGGTGATGGGGGTACCCCCCCGAGGAGGGTCCGGTGACGGACAGCCGCGGCGGGTTCGCGGTGAGTGCTAACGCGTGCCCGTGTTCCCGCCATAAGCGGCACTGGAGGACACCGTGGAGTTTTAGTGGGTTAGAGTCCCACATAACTGCACTATCTCCCCGTGGTAGTGCAGTATGCATGAGCATTTCTCCACGCAAAAAAAAAAAAAAAAAGGGTGCTATCCATAATTGTAAGTTAGGTACGTAGATATAGGAATCAATTAGACTTTTGGTAGTTTTGGTGTCTGTGTGTGTGCAGTTTATATGAAAAGGTATGAGTTGTAAGGCAGGTTTATTAATGTGTGTTTTTAGTGTGTGAGTGCGCATTACAATTATATAGTTTATATTCGTTATTTTGAACTTATACAAAATCTTTATACAAAATGTATTAAATGAATTCAACATATAAAATTTACATAGGTTATTCTGTATGAACGATAAGCATGTAGGACAATGATTAATTAGGACTAGTCATATTTCCTGCATAAGTTTATTAACGTGCGTTTCACTTTTAATTACTATTCTAGGGGAATTGTCTCCTTTCCTCACACATACCTGGCCGAAGGCTGTCCACCAGTATTTACATGCTTTAGATTTAGCCAGGTCGCGGGCGAGAAAATTCAAGTGTGTCCCCTTGGTGGTTAGCTGCTCCGATATGTAGATTGGGGTGTATACCCTAGTCTTGAATCCTAAATGCTTTGCGCATAATTTATCTTTGCTTGTTCGGTTGAATTTTCTAGCTGATTTCAAAAAGTCTGTCTTTAAAAAATTGATGTTAGGTCGATGATGATTGGCCCAGCTTTCGCGTCGCCTCGTTTATTCGGCACCCGGAAAAGTCTTTTATGTCACTTTGTTGAATAGGACATTTATCTTTTCTTGACAGATGCTTGACCATCGTTATTAAGTCGTCCTTGGTTTCTTTATTTATTTTCGGTGCGTTTTTTATCTCTAAATTTGTTTTCCGGCTACCCCGTTGCAGGTCTTCGATTTTATCTTCTAGTAGGACAATGTAGTTCTCATCTTTGTTTGCCTTGATTTCGAGTTCTTCTATATTCTTCCTCAGTTCTTCGTTTTGGGCGGAGAGGGAGGCCATGGCACTTTCTATATTAGTGTTCGTATCCCTAATTTCCATCTATGTGGTGACATTTTTTTTTATTTCCTCGCTCTGGGTTGCAATCAACTAAGATATAAGAGTTTTCACTTCCTCTTTAAAGTTGCGGCAGTCTATATCGTAGTCAGACTCTCTTGCTCGTTTGGACCGATAAGAAACGAAATTGGGTGGCGTATGTTGAGTATCCATACTAACGGAGATGTTGGATTCAGATAGGGATTTATTGACTGAATGCTCCATTGCAGGTACCAGTATTGGATGTATTATTGTCTGTATTGGACTGTATTGGTTGGGGTGCTAGGATTCCCTTCAAATATGTTATAGCAATTAGTAGCAGAGATGAGTATCCTATAACGCCCGAAAGACACTCAAAGCAATACAGGTCACTAAATTTTGCCCACACAACTGCTTGAGGCGTTCTTGAATATTTGTTCGATTAATTGAGGGTAATCGCAATCAATTTGGGCATATCCTATTCACTGGGTCATTTTTTTTGGGTGTTCTGTCCCATAAATCACAACACCAACGATGCATCAAATATTGCCACAGTTTGCCAGCCACTGAATTTGTCCAGTCACACAAAATGTTCTCACTTATTGTCAGTTTTTGCACTAAAAAAGTTATTATTTAACAAGAGCACTTTGAACATGACCTTACTATCAGAACAACGTTAAAAGAGAGAGTAAGGGTTGGAATCATGTCCTGCATACTCGACGTACCGTCGGCGCTCGCCAAGGTAACTAGCATAGAATTTAAGCAAATGCGGCGTGAATCCCACTGCAGCGAGCTTGCACAAAAGTACATCGTTATCCACAGTATCGAAGGCTTTCCGGAAGTCAAAATATGCCACATCCACCTGCCCCCTCCGCGTCAATAGAGGGCGACAAGTAGCTAACAAAAGACAGCAAGTTGCCCTCCGTACTGCGGCCCGGCCGAAAACCGTGTTGTTCGTCCGTTAATCGAGAGCTCACTTGTGTATAAATACTTCTATGCAATACCGACTCAAATACCTTGGGGAAGGCCGACAGTGCCGCCACCAGTCGGTATCCACTCACGTCAGAGCTCGCACCTCCTTTAGGAACTGGGATAACCCGCGTGATCTTCCACTCGTCCGGGTAGTGACTCTTCTGCAAACACAAGTTGAAGATGTGCAACAAAGGCTCCTCAAAAACTATACGACAATCTCTGACAGTGTAAGACGGTATGCCGTCCGGGCCTACGAGTGCTTGGGCTTGAGGCGCAGAAGCGCGGCGCGCAGGTCTCACGCACTGACGCGGTCAACATGCACTCGCACCGCCTCCGCCACCCCGCCGCTTGCGTATTCTGCAGCCCTCGGTTCCAGCACCGGCCGTTGTGGGCTGTGACCGAATGGAAATATGAGGCGAAACTCTCCGCACACTCCTCATCCTTCAGAAATAAGCCGTCCTTCGTGACTTTCGGTTTATTACGACTATATTTTTTAGTCCTTATCATGCTGCAGAACGACTTCGTATCAGCTTTAAGGTATTTCTGAAGTCTATTTTATAATAATAATAATTTATTTATTATCAGACATCAAAAGGTCCTCACTGACAAAATACAAATACTTAATTAAAAGGGTGTTAGTAACAATAGAAAATCTTATAACCTATGTTAGTGCTTATATATACTAGGATGTTAGTGACAATTTATCTTATGACCTACGTTAGTACCTATATTCTAGGATGTTAGTAACAATATGGCTTATGATCTATGTTAGTACTTATACACTACGACAGACAGTCTTGTTTTGATTAGATGTCCCATTATAGGACTCTCATCAAGCCTGTCAGCTATCACCCTCAGGAGGCTGTTGCCACTGCCACGCAATCTGGCGGGCAGAGACGCACTTTTCTTCCGCACGACACCTGAAAAGCTGTCGACTCGTACTTTTGCGAACATTTCTGACGCACTGCAGTAACGTGGTAGCCGCATCAGCGCCCTGAAGGCGTTATTATATTGGACGCGCAGCGCATCGACGGCACGTTTGGTACAGCTGATCCATAGGGCGCTCGAGTACAGAGATGTGCAGTATGCTTTAAAAAGCGTGTATTTGATTGCTGCTGTACATCTAACGAACCTACGGGCCAACATGTTCGCCCGTACCGCCAATGCCCTGCGTTCCCGTTCAACATCACTATCGTCCTTAAGGTCGTCAGCAATGAGATGTCCCAAGTATTTAAACTGATGTACCCGACGAATCGGGACATCGTTAACTTTTATTGGTGGCACATTCACTGGACATTTCTTGCCAACAGCCTTAAAGACCATGAGTTCGGACTTCTTCACGTTATATAGCAACCCATGGCCGGCAGCATAATCCTCACATATTTTGACAAGTTTTCTTAGCGCACTGACCGAGGGAGCCAACAGCACCATATCATCCGCGTAGCTGATGTTGTTAAAACACAACCCGTCTACAAAACAGCCCACAGTCCCTCGATCAATGCATTCAGGTACAATTTAAAGAGATTTGGGGAGGTTAAGCCCCCCTGCCTCACTCCACACTCCAACCTGTACGGTAGAGAACAGTCATTCCCCCACCTTACTACGTTAGTTTGGTTGCCGTACCAATACCTAAAAACGTTCAGCAGCTCATTGGGTATCCCTGTTGCCTATAATTTATCCCAAAGAATGTCGTATGAGACCAGGTCGAAGGCTTTGGATAGATCCAGAAACGCCGCATAAACTGGTGTACTCCTGTCAGCGTAGTACCTGACAGTGTGCTTTAGGCACGCGATTGCACTTTCGGTGGATAAGCCAGTTCGGAAACCAAACTGTGCATCGTGTAAAGTTATATATATTTTTCTAGCTGTACATTAAGCACACTGTCAAGCACTTTAGCGACAATCGTTGCCAGAGAAATAGGCCTATAGTTCGACCGATCTGATGAGTCTCCTGTTTTGTTTTTAATTACTGGCACGACCACCGTCCTCATCATACTGGCAGGCAAGTGAGAGTGTGCGATACAGAGATTAAACAGTAATGCCAAAACTCTGGGCAAGTGGCAACCCGCATGCTGCAAGTGCTTGATACTGAGTCCGTCGTGACCTGGGGATTTCCCTCTTTTCATATTTTTAAGAGCTATCTTAACTTCTTTAGCTGTGATATGAGTAGAAATGGGTCCCGTTTGGGCCTCAGCATCGATCACCCGCTGCGCAGGTCCCAACGGTGATCGAACCATGAAGTGGTCCTTGAAAACCTCGGCTATGAGTTGCGGTTCAGTAACCCCATCAACGCTCACGGGGAGGCCCTGACCCGCGCTCATCTTATTGGTACATTTCCAGAAACTACGAAAATCTGAATTTGCGTGATGTGAGGCTAAGATGTCCATTTTAATTTCCTCTTGGTGATTTTGACACCACTTCAGCTTCCCTTTAAAGACTTTCCGCGTTTCTATCATATTTTCGTACAAAGTAACTGATGACGGTCGGCCGTGCCAATCCCATACAATGAACTTAGCCCGCGCCTCCTCGTGCGCGTCACGGACGTGCCTGTTCCACTCTGCTACACATTTGCGATACCTAGGCTTTTGCCAGTGTGTGGAACCAGCTGCCAACCCTAAGCAGTGTACTATATTACTGTACATCTCATCAATCACTACTCTATGGCTGGTGTCAGTGCAAAACTTCCCACTACAAGATGCCAGTTCCACAGGAAAATCTATCTCGCGTAGGTAATTACCACACACATTTGAAAACTGTGCTATTTGCGCGGACGATCTTTCCCCCCACTTCACATCGTTGGATATTTTTGCACACTGCTTACCAAGTTTTAGCTTAATCAAATCAAAATTACACTTGATTAAAAGTGGAAAATGGTCGGACCAATATAAGTCATATTTAACTTGTACACTAGTAATTAGTGGTAAGGCTGCTTTTGTAACTGTACAATGTATAGCTGTCCGAACTCATTTTATTTACATCTACACATAGCCATTCCTGATCAAGACAAAAGCTCTGTAATTCCGTAAAAAACAATGTGTGTGTTTATTTTTTTTGTTTTGGTAGGCTTCATAAGTTGAAGCGATTTTAATTTTGACTCGAGCTTGAAAGCGAGAAAACGCTTCATAATCGCTCTGGGAACCAGTTGTCTTAAACAATTTATGATAACGGCACTTTTTTTGTATCACTTAACAAATCCGATGTGTAAACCTAGACCCTTGTTTACCAACTTTAAGATTTCTCCTAGGGACACACTCGTTCAGGACCTCATTTATGATTTTATAAAAGTAATTTAAAGCCTTCTCCGAGTTATGAATTTCAAACAACAGTCCCCAATCTAATAAAATAAAAGAATGATATAATCTTAGGAAATCTGCTTTATTGAAATTCCACCTGTTTTTATTAAGTACTGAGACACTACACCCAACATTCCTAGAAAGTGCCATGCTACCCTCTCGTTCCCGATCAAAAAGCTTGGCGCTTATGACCAGCGGTGGGTGTGGAGCTGGTGGAGGCCAGAAGCTCGATAGCGCCAGACAATCCCTGGCCCCTGCCAGGCCTGCGGGTAACCTGGCTGGAGCGGGCTGTTCGGCTGACCCGACTGTTCGGATAAGCCCGAGTGTTCGGAGAAGGCCGAAACAGACTACTCGAGGCAGGACGTCGTGGAGTGAAGTTGGCTGGCGACCCTGCGGCCATCCGAGTGACCCGCCTTGTTTTTTATTTTATTTTTATTTTGTTATTCCACCCTCAACTTAGAAATATGGTAGGAATATTATACCCATAAGTTTGGCCAGCCAACTGCACCCAACGACCCTATTTTAAATTATATTTTTATTGTGACGGGTTTCGGGGGTACCGCAAAATAAACTGTTATTCCAGTATTTTGGCGCTTTATTGTTCCCGAGACTATCTCACGTTACATTGGATTGTAGATATTAACCAACGGTTCCTCAGAGAGTTGTACCCCTAAGTCACTCATCTCAAACGTTGATATTACCAAATCTAAAGTACGATCATTAATATTAACCAAATCATTTACTTTTTTGTTTTTTTTTTGTTTCGGGGAGAAATCTTCAAAAGGCGCCTGGACTTTTGGAGAAAATACTAGGGAGTGTGGGATTTTTACCTCACTAAAACCATCCCGGTGATCACCATCAGCACGTAGAAGGGGCCCCGTAACCTCGTGCTTATAATGCAGGCGGGGTTTCACCGTTTTAGGCATCGGGGTGGTTGACTCCCCGACACCTTCTTCTGCGAGTGGGATCGACCCTCTCGCGATCTCGCTCGGCGGGCTCCTTCTGGACCATCACGGTCTCACAGAAGGAAGCCATTTGCCTCCAGTTTTCTCTCTCTGCCAGCATGGCCCTCACCACTGCTGGCAAAGACAGGTCTCGCCCGATTCTAGCGACCAAGACCTGCCGCTCAGAGGCCCACGCAGGGCACTCCTCGAGCGCGTGCTAGGCAGAGTCAAGGTCGCCTCCGCAGTGGTGGCAATTAGCCGTGGCCTCTCGCCCAATCCTATAAAGGTACTCACCGAAGCAACCATGCCCGTTGAGTACCTGAGTGAGCCTGTAGGAGATGCGCTCCTCTCTCTTCAGCCAGGCTTCGAAGTGCGGCAAGACGGCTTCGACAACACGCTTGCGCGAAAATTGCGGCTACTGTAGCCGCTCGCGCCACCGCTCGAGCGCGTGTAGCCGTTCCTGCTCAGTCTTACTAAAGCGATTCCTGGCACGCTATCACCACCCTCTCGTTCATGTCCGCCAGAATGTCTAGCGGAGGAAAGCGTGCCAGGAGAGTTGCCACCTCAAATGAGATTGGGGACTCTGTCCGTCCACCAAGTGACTCCAGGAAATACGGTGGCACAGTGATCACGTGCAGCCGTGCACATCGAGGCTCAAGGGATGCGCTCTTTCAGTCTCCCCAGGGATGTGCCCTAACAAGCGATGCACAGAGGGGGTCCCGGGGTGGTCTTTTAAGAGGTTACGGGGCCCCTTCTACGTGCTGATGGTGATCACCGGGATGGTTTTAGTAAGGTAAAAATCCCACACTCCCTGGTCTTTTCCCCAAAAGTCCAGGCGCCTTTTGAAGATTTCTCCCCGAAACAAAAAAAAAAGTAAATGATTTGGTTAATATTAATGATCGTACTTTAGATTTGGTACTATCAACGTTTAAGATGAGTGACTTAGGGGTACAACTCTCTGGGGAACCGTTGGATAATATCTACAATCCAATGTAACGTGGGATAGTCTCGGGAACAATAAAGCGCCAAAATACTGGAATAACAGTTTATTTTGCGGTACCCCCGAAACCCGTCACAATAAAAATATAATTTGAAATAGGGTCGTTGGGTGCAGTTGGCTGGCCAAACTTATGGGTATAATATTCCTACCATATTTCTAAGTTGAGGGTGGAAGAACAAAATAAAAATAAAATAAAAAAAGAAGGCGGGTCACTCGGATGGCCGCAGGATCGCCAGCCAACTCCACTCCACGACGTCCTGCCTCGAGCAGACTGTTTCGGCCTTCTCCGAATACTCGGGCTTATCCGAACAGTCGGGTCAGCCGAACAGCCCGCTCCAGCCAGGTTACCCGCAGGCCGCCAGACAATCCCTGGCCCCCGCCCGATAGCTTCTGGCCTTCACCAGCTCCACACCCGTCGCTGGTCATAAGCGCCAAGCTTTCTGATCGGGAACGAGAGGGTAGCATGGCACTTTCTAGGAATGTTGGGTGTAGTGTCTCAGTACTTAATAAAAATAGGTGAAATTTCGATAAAGCAGATTTCCTAAGATTATATCATTCTTTTATGTTATTAGATTGGGGACTGTTGTTTGAAATTCATAACTCGGAGAAGGCTTTAAATTACTTTTATAAAATAATAAATGAGGTCCTGAACGAGTGTGTTCCTAGGAGAAATCTTAAAGTTGGTAAACAAGGGTCTAGGTTTACACATCGGATTTGTTATGTGATACAAAAAAAAGTGCCGTTATCATAATTTTTTTAAGACAACTGGTTCCCAGAGCGATTATGAAGCGTTTTCTCGCTTTCAAGCTCGAGTCAAAATTAAAATCGCTTCAACTTATGAAGCCTACCAAAACAGACTTCAGAAATACCTTAAAGCTGATACGAAGTCGTTCTGGAGCATGATAAGGACTGAAAAATATAGTTGTTATAAACCGAAAGTCACGAACGACGGCTTATTGCTGAAGGATGAGGAGTGAGCGGAAAGTTTCGCCTCATATTTCCATTCGGTCACAGCCCACAACGGCCGGTGCTGGAACCAAGGGCTCCAGAGTACGCAAGCGGCGGGGTGGCGGGGGCGGTGCGAGTGCATGTTGACCGCGTCAGTGCGTGAGACCTGCGCGCCGCGCTTCTGCGCCTCAAGCCCAAGCACTCGTATGCCCGGACGGCATACCGTCTTACACTGTCAGAGATTGTCGTATGGTTTTTGAGGAGCCTTTGTTGCACATCTTCAACTTGTGTTTGCAGGAGGGTCACTACCCGGACGAGTAGTGACCCTTCTGCAAACACAAGTTGAAGATGATTATCACGCTAGTTATCTCAGTTCCTAAAGGAGGTGCGAGCTCTGACGTGAGTGGATACCGACTGGTGGCGGTACTGTCGGCCTTCGCCAAGGTATTTGAGTCGGTATTGCATAGAAGTATTTATACACAAGTGAGCTCTCGATTAACGGACGAACAACACGGTTTTCGGCCGGGCCGCAGTACGGGGGGCAACTTGCTGTCTTTTGTTAGCTACTTGTCGCCCTCTATTGATGCGGAGGGGGCAGGTGGATGTGGCATATTTTGACTTCCGGAAAGCCTTCGATACTGTGGATAACGATGTACTTTTGTGCAAGCTCGCTGCAGTGGGATTCACGCCGCATTTGCTTAAATTCTATGCTAGTTACCTTGGCGAGCGCCGACGGTACGTCGAGTATGCAGGACATGATTCCAACCCTTACTCTCTCTTCTAACGTTGTTCTGATAGTAAGGTCATGTTCAAAGTGCTCTCGTTAAATAATAACTTTTTTAGTGCAAAAACTGACAATAAGTGAGAACATTTTGTGTGACTGGACAAATTAAGTGGCTGGAAAACTGTGGCAATATTTGATGCATCGTTGGTGTTGTAATTTATGGGATAGAACACCCAAAAAATTTGACCCAGTGAATAGGATTTGCCCAAATTGATTGCGATTACCCTCAATTAATCGAACAAATATGACTCCTATAAGATCTATATTCCTAGAAGTAGGTTAGACTTATTTGTAAAAGGTGATTTTTGGCCGAATGGAATATTTTTTAGGAGATATATTATATTTAAGCCTTGACAAGAGTACTTAGTCGCTGGAAAGGAGCGAAAACATCAAGATGGTTCCGGAAAATAGATTACTTAAACTATTGAGTTTTAATTGTAGGTCTATTAAGAGATCAGTGTGCTTAGTGCGAGTTTTTTAGCGTACTCACTCGTGATAACGTAAACGATCTCTTATGTCAAAATGTATACAAAAAAAGAGGTTTTGCCTTGCCGTCACCAGACGGCGCTTATCCAGTTTCAATACAAATTGGCGTTAACGTTAACGCGATTGAGCGTGAGTAAAAACTCGCACTAAGGCCTCAGTAGACTGTGTAAAAAAACTGTGTGACACGGCGGATATAGTTGCACTGTAGGAGACATGGCTGCTACCTCACGATAATTATGTCCTATCTCAACGACATTCATTGTGATTTTGCGGCAGTGGGTGTCTCAGCGGTAGACACAGTGGAAGGAGTGCTGCGTGGGAGGCCGTATGGTGGGGTGGCCCTTTCATGGAGAAAGAGTGCGTTTAGTGCCGTCGAGATTCATCATCATCATCATCAGCCTATAGCAGTCCACTGCTGGACATAGGCCTCTCCAATTGCACGCCATTTGGTTCGATTTTCGGCAACTGTCATCCAGCTTCTACCAGCCACCCTGCGAAGGTCGTCGCTCCACCTAGCCTGAGGGCGTCCTACCTTACTTTTACCAGTTCGCGGCCTCCACTCAAGAACACGTTTACCCCAACGGTCATCGGTTCTACGACTTATATGGCCGGCCCATTGCCACTTCAGCTTACTTATTCTGTGAGCTATGTCGACTACTTTGGTTCTCTGCCGGATCACCTCGTTTCTGATTCGATCCCTTAGAGAGACTCCGAGCATAGCCCTTTCCATAGCTCGCTGAGCAACTTTGAACTTATGAACCAGCCGTATTGTGAGTGTCCACGTCTCGGCACCGTAGGTCATAACAGGTAGGGCGCACTGGTTGAAGACTTTAGTCTTCAGGCTTTGTGGGATGCGCGACGAAAAGACTCGACGAAGTTTTCCAAACGCCGCCCAGCCCAGCTGTATTCTTCTGCTAGCCTCCTTCTCAAAGTTGTTCTTACCAAACTGCAGAGTTTGCCCGAGGTACACGTATTCTTGAACAACTTTAAGAGCACCGCCATTGACCACAATCGATCCCGGAGTGACGTGTGAATTGAACATAACCTGGGTTTTATCCAAGTCGAGATTATTAAGTGTAATAGTGTGCGCATTTCGGCAATCAAATGTACGAGTCAGTGTCAATCTGTGTTAGTGTTCTCAGTTTATATGCCTACGGACTGTAAGGACAACTTATCTGAATTTACTGCGTGTCTCTCGAAAGTGAATGCGGTAATTATTTTGATGATTATAATGTAGATACAGTATTTATTATGGGTGACTTCAACGCGCACCCGAGCGAGTTGTTTTTTGTTGAAATGATGAGTTTCTGTAAGGAACAAAGTAGGTCATGCGCTGATGTAGAATTGTTACCAAGTTGTCTGAACACTTATACATACTTAAGTGAGTCGCATGGAACTGTAAGATGGTTATACCATTGCCTGTTTACGTCAATGGCATTTCAAACAATTGAAAGTATTAAGGTATTTTATGAAGTGTCATGGTCAGACCACTTTCCTTTGGAAATCACATGTAATCTTAAAAATATACCAAGTAAAACTGTTGCAAACATAGATATAGATAATAGAACAATATGGGGGCTAAGAAATGAGGAACAAATTTGTAAATATAGGGAGCTATGTAACGGGGCATTACGTAATATAAACTTTCCAGTGGAATTGCGGGACTGCTGTGACTATACATGCGACAATGTTGATCATAGGCAAATAATTAACAAAATGTACGCTAACATTAAGTCTGTCTTGAGTGATGCTTCGGAACAAACTCGAAGTGTCAGTAAGATAAATAAAAAGACGTGTATTGTAGGGTGGAACAAGCATGTAGGTGAATCTCATTGGAGGGCTCGGCTTAGTTTCAGTAACTGGGTTCTAAAAGGGAAGCCGCGTGCGGGGCCACAGTATGTGAGTATGTGTGAAACACGAAAAGAGTTTAAGAAGAAATTGTAATGGCGCCAGGATAATACCGAGCAAATAAAAATGGACATAATGGCAGCAAAATATAAGGCTAAAGATTTTAGCAGTTTTTGGAAAAAAAACGGGGCAATTGAATCCTAAGCCGAGTGTTCCTGTGAGCGTCGACAGTACAGTGGGGGACCAAAATATTGCGAATGTTTTTAAATATCTGTTTACTGTAGAACCAATGCCCTGTAATGTTAGTAACATAAGTAAACCAGACGTCAGACCTGGTGAGAAGTACGGTCGAATTATGCCATTAGACGTGAGGAATGTAATAAAAAAATGAAGCGTGGCAAGTCACCAGGTCATGACGGTATAAGTATAGAACATCTGCGTTATGCAGGTGTACATCTGCCCAGAGTCCTGAGTCTATTGTTTAATTTTTGTATAGGTCATTCTTTTATTCCGGATGATATGATGAAAACAGTAGTTTAACATTAAAAACGGGATATTTACCATGTTTACTGTTTGTTGCGAGTTCCCGATATTTCGGTGCTGTTGCAAGCACCATGATCACGGATAAACTGAAAGTCATTGCGGGTGGGTGTTTATGAGGAGACAAAACGGTCTACCCTCTTTCTTGTTCGTTTTTTGCACTCAGTACCGCTACCATTGTCACTCACAACTCGATTCTGTTCCCGACACAAGAAACTCACTGTGTCCGATCGCGAACTTTTTTCAGCACTTTTTCGGGTTTTACACAGCTGAACCACTGGATTCCAAGCTCTCGACAGTTGAAACCCATCCTCACGGTTGAAATTTTTATATTTTGTAATTTCGATAGCTTCCCTCACCAGTCTAGGGATATAGTGGCGTTCTGTCGAAATGACCTGAGGGTTATGTAACTCAATCCAGTGGTTCAATCCTGATTCCAAAAGATGTTGAGCTATGGCCGATTTTTGGGTGTCGTTGTTTTTTACCGCCCTGATATGCTCTGAAATTCGACAAGCAACCGTACGCTTCGTCTGACCGATGTATGACTTACCACAACTACAATCTACTTTATAAACACCGGGTTTTTCCAGCGGAAAGTTGTCCTTCGGCGAACGCAGCATCTGTGACACTTTTCTGAAAGGAGTGAAGACAGTCTTTACGGCGTATTTCCGAAGAATGTTAGCAACCTTATCTGTCACTCCCCTCACGTACGGCAAAAATGCTGGCTGCCTCTCAACCTCGCACTTCCGGTGCTTACAACCAGTTTCTCGTTTAGGTTGTGCAGTCTTCCCCGTATATCCGTTTCTCTGTAGGACCCTCTGAACATGTGTTAGTTCAGCACGTAAATGTTCCTCGTCGCATAGATCATATGCGCGGTTTGTAAGTGTAGTCACAACAGAGTTCAGTTGTCGAGGATGGTGGTGAGAATCAGCGTGTAGATACCGATCAGTGTGAGTCAATTTTCTATACACTGTGTGACTCAAAGAACCGTCAGCACGGGCCCCTATTTTCACGTCCAAGAATGGAATTTTCCTCTCTTGTTCCATGTCGTAAGTAAATTTGATTTTACCATGTATGCTATTAAGGTGTGCCAAGCATAATTCTACCTCATGTTGGTCTCCTTCAATGATCCCAAAAACGTCATCAACATACCTTTTCCACAACTTAATAGGTGTAGATGCAGTGGAGACCGCCAACTCTTCAAAATGTTCCATCCAAATGTTGGCCACCACTGGAGCCACCGGACTACCCATGGCTACACCATCAATCTGCAGGTAGTATTGACCTTGGTATACGAAAGAGTTTGTTCCGAAATTGGTCCCATTTTAATTTGGTGAAGATCTGATGAAGAACTTCGAAGATATACAACAGAACTCTTCAATAAATAGCGGCAAAACTCTCGGGACTGCTGCAATCGCATGTCTGTTTATTGTTTAGACCATTTCATAACATAACATCACGCCAGTACGCTCTTAAGGGGTAAGCAGATCTCTCACTTGATCGGTTTTGTTCAAGTTACATGATATTTGGGTAACCTATTCTGGCGTTATAGGAAACTAATTAAACAACTTGCCTAATAGGTAGGTACAACTAAAAAGTGAAAAATAAAAAAACTTTTTTACAAAAAAATACTACCGACTTCCAAATAAGAAAACTACAAAGTGAAAAATAACTTTATTTTTGGAAGTCGGTGTCCATAACGCAAAAAAAATGGTACCTACGAAAGACACCGACTTCCAAAAATAAAGTTATTTTTCACTTTGTAGTTTTCTTATTTGGAAGTCGGTAGTATTTTTTTGTAAAAAAGTTTTTTTATTATTTCGAATATCGGCAATTCAAAAACATTCCTTATGTTATTTTACGTTGTCGTGCAAATGAAATTTTTACCTGACGAAAAAAAGGAGGTTCCAAATTCGACACGAGTCGGAAATCATCTTGCGCACGTGTATCATACAACATTTTTTTTTCTTTTTAAAAAAACGTTTCCCCACACTAGGAATTTTACTATGCATTGTGCGAGGAAATAAAAAAATATATCTGAACCAAGCAAGAAATTAATAAAATGGCTCTTACTCCTGTAACCTGTATCCAAACCATCACCACCTCGAGACTGAGAAACCAGCACTTTTGTTCCTTACGGAGACGCAGATCGGATGCCCGTCAGACGTGGCGTACCTATCCTACCCAGGGTATACCCTGGAGCACATGTTCAAGCCACGCGCTGGTGTATGCATGTACGCCCGGGACGACATCTGCTATCGGCGTCTCCGTGACCTTGAAGACTCAAATTACTCTGTGCTATGGGCCTTGGTGGACACAGGTCTGGATAAGATCATCTATGCCTGTGTCTACCGATCGCATAGCGGTGATCTGGAGACAACCAGGCTCACACAGTACTTGAGTGAGGCGGCTGATGTGGCTCAGCTACGATACCCCTCCGCCCAACTAGTGTTACTGGGGGACTTTAATGCCCACCACCAGGAGTGGCTCTTCCCATACCAGTGCACTGACCACGCTGGACGAGAGATGCGAAATCTTTCGATTGCGTTAAATCTCACCCAGCTGGTCCAAGGGGCTACGAGGGTGCCGGATGTTGATTCACATACAGCCAATTGCTTGGACCTTCTGCTGACAACTGATCCAGACCGATACTCAGTGTCGGTATCATCACCTTTGGGTAGTTCCGACCACTGTCTGGTGAAGTCTGTATCCGTCTACTCCCCGCCCGATCCAAGCCCAAGGGGCACCCGGCGGGTTTGGCGGTACAAGTCAGCAGATTGGGATGGTATGCGATCTTTCTTCGCATGCTATCCTTGGCGGCCCACTTGCTTCTCTTCGGATGACCCATCGTCATGCGCTGACGCAGTGACCGATGTGTTGCGTCAGGGGATGGAGTATTACATTCCGTTCTCTGACGTAACTGTGTCCAGCGTTGACCGTCCATGGTTTGGTGCCGAGTGTGACCGCGCAAACGTGATTAAACACAAGGCGTACCTAGCATGGGTCGACGCCCGTATGCGCAAGGCAAGGGACGTGAGTCAGAAGAAGAGAGCCTTCAACAGGGCTGCCAAGTCCTGCAAAAAGGCGATGCGAAGGGCACGGTTTGACCACATTAGCAGGATCGGGGACAAACTTGCTTCACACCCCGCAGGTAGCAAGGCGTTTTGGTCCCTGGCTAAATCGGTTGAATCAAACTTCTGTCGCCCCTCACTACCACCACTGCTGAGACCCGACGGGTCGCTGGCCCACTCCGCTGAGGACAAGGCAAACTTGTTTGCCTCCCTCTTTGCGGAATCTTCGCGTCTGAATACTGATGGCGCGCGGCCCCCTCCTTCTGCTGTTCGATGTGAGACGAGTATGTCGGACATTCGCATCCATCAGAGGGAGGTCTGTAGGGTGCTGCGTAACCTTGACGTGAACAAGGCTAGTGGCCCGGACGGGATACCAGCAATTGTACTTAAAACTTGTGCGCCTGAATTGTCTCCTATCATGACACGCCTATATCGCCTTTCGATGGTGACTGGAAAAGTACCGAAGGCTTGGAAGCAAGCTAACGTTCAGCCCGTGCCCAAGAAGGGCAGTCGAGCTGACCCAGCCAACTACAGACCCATATCAGTAACGTCCATCCTCTGTAAGAGTATGGAACGTGTATTAAATAATAAGCTCCTGGCATACCTAGAAGACACCGACCTCCTTAGTGACCGCCAATACGGCTTCCGCCGAAACCGGTCAACTGGGGATCTTCTAGCGTATGCCATCCACATCTGGAGTGAGGCCATCGAGAAACACGGGGAGGCGCTTGCTGTCTCCCTTGACATATCGAAGGCCTTTGATAGGGTCTGGCACGAGAGCCTTATTGGTAAGCTTCCTTCCTTCGGTCTGCCTAGTGGCCTGTGTGACTGGATTGCAGACTTCCTGAGGGATCGGTCCATCCGAGTGGTAATTGATGGCTGCTCGTCCGGTCAGTTAGGTATTAACGCCGGAGTCCCTCAGGGGTCAGTGCTCTCGGCAACATTGTTCTTGCTGCACATTAATGACCTGCTAAAACCCGGAACCTTTGGGTATGCAGACGACAGCACTGTTGCTGAGAGATATGTGTCTAGCGCACGGGCTACCGGCCTCAAATTCGGTCTCTTCGGGAGGCCATGGTTGAGCGCTTGAACCTGTCTTTGGAGGCAGTCTCCGAATGGGGCAATGCCAATCTAGTCAGTTTCAATGCTGCTAAGACCCAGGCGTGTCTTTTTTCCGCAAAAAAGAGCCAATTCCACCCGGCTCCATCCTTCCGTGGTGTAACCGTGCCGATAACGGACCACCTCGACCTTCTTGGTGTTACGTTGACATCGACCCTCAATTTTGGTCCTTTCATTGAGGCAAAGGCTCAATTGGCTGCAAAAAAGTTGGGGATCCTTGCGAAGGTGAGACGGTACTTCACGCCTGAACAGCTGCTCAACTTGTATAAAGCGCAAGTTCGGTCATGCATGGAGTACTGCTCTCACCTCTGGGACGGATCTGCCAGGTACCAACTAGATGCACTTGAGTCGATTGACAGACGGGCCAAGAGACTTATCGGCAACGATGCGCTGGTCAACTCAAAGCTCCAGAGCCTTGAACACCGACGACGAGTTGCCAGCCTGTCGGTATTCTATCGGTTACATTTCGGAGAGTGTGCGATGGAACTGCACAATTTGATTCCGTCTAGCCCTTTCCATCATCGGACTACAAGACGTACGACAATGCGCCATCAGTACATGGTGGATATCCCACCCATACGCACAAAGCGTTTTGAAAATACTTTCATTGTGCGTACAGCTAAGGAGTGGAATTCCCTACCGGCGTCTTTGTTTCCTGATAGCTACAACCTAGGGGTCTTCAAGTCAAGAGTGAATAGGTTACTTCTAGGCAAGCGTGCTTCACCTTCGACCACATCATCACTTAACATCAGGCGAGATAGTGGTCAAACGCGAGCCTATAACAAATAAAAAAAAAAAAAAAAAAAAAAAAAAGTAACTGGTAGATAAACAGTGATGAAGTAATTTCACGTATTCTACAGGGATGTTATTTTCTTGCAATTTCACCTTAATTACCTCCATGCAGTCCGCCACTGGTACATTGGTGAATAAGGACTCAACATCGAAGCTGACCATTACGTCATCTGTTTGGAGATTGATGGATTGCAAGATTTTAATGAAATGTCAGGGCGGTAAAAAACAACGACACCCAAAAATCGGCCATAGCTCAACATCTTTTGGAATCAGGATTGAACCACTGGATTGAGTTACATAACCCTCAGGTCATTTCGACAGAACGCCACTATATCCCTAGACTGGTGAGGGAAGCTATCGAAATTACAAAATATAAAAATTTCAACCGTGAGGATGGGTTTCAACTGTCGAGAGCTTGGAATCCAGTGGTTCAGCTGTGTAAAACCCGAAAAAGTGCTGAAAAAAGTTCGCGATCGGACACAGTGAGTTTCGTGTGTCGGGAACAGAATCGAGTTGTGAGTGACAATGGTAGCGGTACTGAGTGCAAAAAACGAACAAGAAAGAGGGTAGACCGTTTTGTCTCCTCATAAACACCCACCCGCAATGACTTTCAGTTTATCCGTGATCATGGTGCTTGCAACAGCACCGAAATATCGGGAACTCGCAACAAACAGTAAACATGGTAAATATCCCGTTTTTAATGTTAATGTTAGTGTTAGTGACCATGACAGTTTAAAAACTTATAAAACAGTAGTTGTTCCAATAATTAAAAACAAAACCGGAGATCCATCTGACAAGCATAATTACCGCCCGATATCACTGGCCACAACCATGGCGAAGGTCCTGGACAGTCTCATGAATGCACAGCTGAGCGAACACCTTCAGATACAATGGCAATTATGTGTCTGAAACAAACTGTAAGGTACTATACTGATAGAAAAACACCAGTATATGGGTGTTTTCTTGACCTGTCGAGGGCCTTCGACCTGGTTTCTTATGATATTCTTTGGCATAACTACTTGAGGAGACCACTGTGCCGAGGGAGCTGGTATCCCTCCTCAAGTATTGGTACAGTAATCAAAAGAATGCTGTCAGATGGATTAACTCGCATAGTCAGGAATATAATCTGAAATGCGGAGCCAGGCAAGGCGGGTTGACCTCCCCGAGTTTGTTTAACCTGTTTGTCAACCAGCTGATTGGCAGGCTCAGCGGAGCAATGGTCGGATAGTCAATAGACGGCACAATGATCAATAATATTAGTTATGCGGACGACATGGTTCAGCTGAGCCCGTCAGTGAGTGCGCTCAGAAGACTTCTGGGCATTTGTGAATCATATGCCCTGTCACATGGACTCAAATATAATGCTAGTAAGAGTTTTCTCATGCTATACAAAGCAGGGAACAAGGCTCCCTCGAAAGTTCCACCAATTAAGATCGGTGGGTCGGTTCTAGAGAGGGTATACAAAGTAAAATATTTGGGCCATGAAGACCTAGAGAGGGAAAGGAGGGCGTTGGCAGTCCGCTGCAATATGTTGGCTCGCAGATTTGCACGCTGTACCACAGATGTAAAACTGCTACTTTTAAGAGCCTTCTGTCAGTCATTTTACACTTGCAGTCTGTGGACCAGTTTACGCGGCGGTCTTACAACGCCCTGCGTGTACAATAAAATGACGCTCTGAGGGCAGTGTTATGAAAACACAGGTACTGCAGTGCTTCCGCAATGTTTGCGGATGCTTCTGTCGATGATTTCTTTTCCATCATTAGGAAAAGAACTGCATCGATGATGAGAGTTAAACGTTAGCGTGCAAAATAAACAGTCCCTTTACTGTGTACTGGGCAAGTGTACACCTGCTCAGAAATAGGAAATAGACTCCGGTAATTATTATTAACTTGTTTTGTTTACTAACAAATTACTAACACCTTGTAATGTTTTATTTTTATGTGTACTACTAACAACCCTACTAACTTTTTATCTGTTAAAATGTATGAACTTTTGTCTGAAAGAAAGATAAATAATTATTAATATTATTATAACTGAAATTTACAACACAGAAATAGCGCAAGCATCAAATTTCTCTCTTCGTAATTTTAACACCGCAAAGGAGATTAAAAACACTGACTTTTCGATAATCTCACAGAATATCAGAAGTATCTATTCTAACTTGAACGACCTGCAGCTTAACTTAGCTAATCTAAATTTCACTACTGACCTTATTGTTTTGAATGAATGTAGGCTAAAACCCAATAAAATATTCCTCCATTAAATAATTATTCGGCAGACCACACTACTAAACATTTAAATAAAGCTGACGGGTGTTGTCGTCTTCCTTAGTAACAAACATAAATATCAAGTAAAAGAAATTGAATTAACTCATGCTTCTTGCCTGCAAGTAAGCATTAAGCGCGATCTCATAGTCTTAGGTCTAAATCGTTCTCCATCAAAGACAAACGCAGATTAATATTAAGATTATTTTTTTTCACTTCATAAACTCTTTATCTCTCCACTTAACTACAGTGCCCACAAATAAAAACGTAATTATTACTGGTGAAATCAATATAAATTTAATTCATATACAAGAGCAATCATACGAGCGCTCAAATAGACTCAATTATTTAAATAAGTTGGCAATGCATGGCCTACTCCCCGGACACGCACTTCCAACTAGAGACAAAAGTTGCTTAGATCACTTAATTCTAAAGCTTAGACCGAACAAAAGATCTGCATCTATTGGAATTATGACACGACTATTACCGATCACTTTATGATTTTTCTAAAACTATCCGATTTGACGAAACAACATCAAATAAGTAAGACTAAAACAATAATAAACGTAGATAATGCAGTCGAACTCTTAAAAAATAACAATACTCAAGACCTTATGAACTTAACTAACCCAAATGTTTTAGCACATAACCTAATAAGTTTATAATAAAAAGCACTTATTGCCAGCACTCTTGTAAGAAGAATCCCACTAAAAATAGACTGATTAAACCTTGGATGACTATAGTCTAATTGCGTTGCATACAAAACCGTAACAATATGCAAAAAAACCTGAAACTAGACCAGTGCAATGAAATTTTGAAAATTACCTGTTCACTCTGGCTGGCGGGTTCGAATCGCAACCGGAATGTTGAGTTGGGTTTTGTGAACATCGGTGTGAACAATGAAAAACTTTTGATTTCACTTGATGGCTTGATTTATTGTATTCACATACACAATTGACCGTAAATTAGGTTTTGAACAATGAACTGATGAGTTATTCCGTATTTTACATGAGTTTTATTATTTGAAACCGAGAGCTGATTTTAAAGGCGTTCTGCCGACATGAATCTCCATTTGGCTCTGTGTTGCAAGCAACAACATTAAAGTCTCTATACAAAATTACAGGGCAAATATAATGAATTTATGGAATTCAGAACTTACATCAAATAATTAATAAAATAAATAAAACATGTTAATTTGCGTTAACATTCTTGGGCCCCCTCGGGAGAAAAGGATCAATGTTACTACTGTAAACATTGATAACATTATCATAATAATAACTAAAGAAACATTGACATACTATGACTATGAATTTACTTATCCTAAACCTTAACTAGTGTTACAATCAATTGGCAATTTACATAGTTTTACTACTGGTCTTATAAATTCACCGTACTGAGTCTTAACCTTGACCTTTATACAATTCAATGACTCTACCTCGTTTCCATTGAAGTGGTGGTGAATTTTCATCTATAATTAAAACTAAATCATCAATGTTTACACTTTCTGATTGATTATTATTTATTACGAGCCTGTAATGTACTTAAGTACTCTAAGTGCCAGCGAGTCCATATGTTTTGATACATTTTTTGAATAACCTGAAATCGTGTTAATCGTTTCATCTTAGTATCTTTCCAATGTACTTCTGGTAATGCTACAAGTGGTTGACCTATTAAGAAATGACCTGGAGTTAATACTTCATAATCACAAGGATCATCTGACATCGGCACAAGTGGGCGTGAATTGAGAATAGCCTCTATCTTGGATAATATTGTAGTGAGTTCCTCAAAGGTTAAAATAGTATCTCTGACCTCCCTTTTCAATAGATTTTTCGCACTTTTGACAGCAGCTTCAAATAATCCCCCTGTTAGTGATTAATTAAAAGAAACTGCTGGTTCAAGATATGGTGACTATATTTTCACGAACACTTTGACAAGACTAAAAGAAAAATTCAAACTTAAAACAAAACATAGAAAAAACATGAAAACTATAAAAAAGGTAATAACATAAAAAAGAGGTGCGTTGCGCACATTTCCTCCCTTTTTTCTTAAGAGAGCTTGACCAGCTTCTTGAGGGGCCGCCGCAACACACCAGCCGAAGTTGTTACATCAGCCACCCGCACAATGCCATCGCGACCTGGGAATGTCGCAGTGATTCGTCCCCTAGGCCAAGCGCCTCTTGGCATATTACCATCAGCAAGCAGGACAAGATCTCCGACTGAAATATCTGGTGCTTCTCCTCGCCCGCGCCGTGGAATGAGTGTCGGCAGATACTCGTTCACCCACCGTCGCCAAAAATGGTCGGCTAAACGGACTGCTCTGCGCCAGCCACTTCTCGAACACAGGTCCGAGTCTGATAATGTTGCTGGTATTGGGCGGCCTGAAGAAGAGTTCAATATAAAATGCATGGGCGTCAAGGCTTCCTCGCTGCCGGGCTCTAATGTTACATGCGTCAACGGGCGCGTGTTCACTAACGCCTCTACTTCTGCAAGGAGCGTGCGAAGTACCTCATCCGTGGGGGCTCGTTCTGTAAGGGTGACCCTGAGCGCTATTTTCACCGATTTGACCAGCCTTTCCCAAGCGCCGCCCATGAAGGGAGCTCCGGGAGGGATGAAACGCCAGTTAATTTTCTCCGTCGCTGCATAACGGGGCACAGCAGTATCATAAAGTGCGCGAAGTTCTCTGTTGGCGCCTACAAAGGCGGTTCCATTGTCCGACCAAATTTCTGTTGGCGCTCCCCGTAAGCTTGTAAATCGGCGTAGGCTCATAATTGCAGAGTCTGGAGATAACGAGTGTACAACGTCTAGGTGGACGGCGCGGGACACAAGGCACGTGTAAAGTGCAATGTACCTCTTCTCTCTTCTCCGGCCGAGAGACACTTGAATAGGCCCGAAATAATCCAGTCCCGAAAACGTAAACGATCGTCTATGGTGCGCCAGGCGTGCCTCAGGTAAATCTCCTATCGGTGGCTGGAAGTTCACGGCTCTTCGAATTCGGCAGAACTGACAGTGAAAGGCGACTGTGCGGACGGTACTTCTAAGACTAAGTAGATAGTAGTCTTGTCGCAACTCGTTGACAACTGTCTCTGTATTTGCATGTGCGGCTCTTCGATGATGGTGGTGTACAAGTAGACGCACGGCTGGATGTCTTCCATCAAGAACAATGGGGCTTTTCGTTTCAGCTCTCACTTGTAACGCGGCTGATATGCGGCCAGACAAGCGCATCAATCCATCATCGCCCACCAAAACAGACAATTTTGACAATCGGCTGGTGCGTGGCAAAGGTTGTTTGGGATAGCTAGCAATACGTCTCATCTCGTCGGGGAATAACTTTAGCTGTGCTTGTCGCAAAATGTGCGTCTCTGCTAAACGGACGTCAGCAGCAGTCAATTCTCTGACGGATTCACGTGATGGCCGTGAGATAGCCAATGCAGACAACTGGTCAGCAGGCTGGAATATAAAGGTACACATCCCCCCTTTAAAACGAATAAGATTGTCTACACACAAACCCCTTTTATTAAGACTACGCATTCGCAACAATGTCAAGTACTTATGCGCGTTCGCGGTCGCACGCACCAGTCTTAGCCAAGAACTAAAACGCTTGGGATCGGCTGAAACTGGCTCATGCTTTTCAACGTCAGTAATGATATGAACCGAGTCGGAACACACTGCACGTTTGCTCTCCTTTTCTATTCCTGGGTATTTGGGAGCGCTGGGCTCCATGGGCCACTTCGAGGAGAGCAAAAATTCAGGGCCAGATATCCAGCGTGACTCTGGGGATAACGTTGTACGCTTGATGCGGTTCGCATCATCCGCAACATTTAAATGACTTGGCAACCAGCGCCATTCTTCAACATCCGTTATCTCCAAAATCTCACCTATTCTATGTGAAACAAATGGTTTGAAAGAGCGGGCCTCGCTGCGCAGCCATCCTAAAACTGTCATAGAGTCGCACCAAAATATGCGTTTGACAGGCTGACGTCTGTGTGCTTGACAGATTGTTGCAGCGAGGCGAGCTGCGATCAAAGCTCCTTGGAGCTCTAAACGATTGATGGAAACTGGCTTTAGAGGAGCTACTCGAACTTTACTACAAATCAGTGCCAGCTTCACATCACCATTCTCTAAAATAAAACGCCAATATGCGACCGCGGCGAAGGCGGATTCGCTTGCATCACAAAAAATGTGAAGTTCGCACTTATCTACTTTGAGCTCGCCTGGACAGTAGCAGCGTGGGATCTGCAGATGGGAGACCGCGAATAAATCTTCAAACCAAAGTCTCCACGCCGCACTGTCACTCCGCGAGAGCTCCTCGTCCCAGTCGAGACCTTTGCGCCACGCGTTCTGGAACATAATGCGGCCTGTTACAACAATTGGCGCTAGGATACCGAGTGGGTCGAAGACACGCATTACTTGTGATAATACTTCCCGTTTGGTGAGCTTATTTGACAACGTGCTTACTTCTTTTAAGCCTGTATTAAAACCGATCGTATCAGCGATAGGTTGCCAAATTAGCCCAAGTGTACGTACGGGCGTAGAGAGGTGGCCTAAATCGACGTATACATCTTTGGTAGCTACAGGAACAACAAGCAAATTATCAGACTTCCAAATCAAACCAACTTCAAACCGATCGCTGGGCAAACGGTGCGTTGTGCGCTTGAGAATTTGGATAGCGCGTTCGTCGTCAGCGCTGCGCGCTTCGCGCTTCGAAATTCCAATACAATCTAAACTGTATTGCTCTCTAATTAATTGCTCTAACATAGCGCGGTCGCTAATGTCAGCAGCTGACGACTCGCTGATCGTTGCATGGTTGACGGTGTCGACCGGCATAGTTCTGCTGCAGCCAAAACCAAATAATGCCCAACCTAAGGCAGTACAAATTGCAACCGGTTGATTTTTGGTGCCCTTACGAGTGATTCTAGACATGCTGAGATGCCAATTGTCGATGCCAATAATTATTGTCGGCCTCACTTCGTCGTAACAAAACTCATCTACTATGTCCGAAAGATATGGATTCTTGGAAACGCTCGCCTTGTCGATCGTTTGTCGCGCGGCGCCTAAACCTGTGATTGCCCGGGCTTTACGAATAACGAAAGACGGCCTTTGATTTGGAAATCAACGTACTGAACCGTCGTATCTTTACTTAAACCGCCTACACAATCTAGACGTATTTGCTTCTCGGGCCCACAGACGCCTAATTTCTTCGCGACTTCGAGGTCAATGAACGTGGCTGTGGAGCCGTCGTCCAGCAGGGCATAGGTGTTTACGCTGCTAGCTGGGCCGGACACGGTTACAGCGACGATCTTCAACAACGGACGCGGAAGATATACGTGCCCTATATTTTCGGGCGTAACGAAAGTCGAGGCATGCGTGAGAATTTCTTTAAGTTGTGCGTCGCAGGGCGCAGAAACTAGTGAAGAAATAGTCGAATTAGATACTGACGCGGCGGCGGACGTGGCGGCTCGCGGCACGGCGCTGGACAGGGCCGGCGCGGGCTCGTCGTAATCCACATCCACGTGCGCAGCAGCGGCGCGCTCATATTTCGGGTTGTGCAGTAACGCGTGGTGACGGAACGTACAACCGTCAATGTCACACGATTTTTTTGCTTTACACAAATTCAATCTATGCCAACCTACTTTTAGACATCTATGGCAAACTCGTTTCTTTTTAATCAATTTTCATCGGTCATCAACTGACATTGACACAAATTTGTCACAATGAATTAATTGATGCGATTGTTGACAAACTATGCAAATATTATCTTTACGTGCAGTTGTCGATGAATTTGATGAAAAATGCGGCGCTAAATTTGCAACCGCGTGCTGATTTTCAGCAACAGCGTGCACGTGATCTCTGGGCCGTCTACTGTCTGCTGCGTGCGACGCAGCAGCCGGCTCAATGATGATGCCAAAGTGAGCCTGGAGGTCGATCTCGTGCGCTAGAAAGTCTGCTAATATTTCTAGCTTTGATTGACCACCAGCCTCGTAACGAGCGGCAAAATCTAGCCACTTAGCTCGCAATAGTGGTGAAATTTTTGTAATAACAGCCTGAAAAAGTTCCGGCGACGCGAGATATTCCGTGTGATCTAACAAACGAATTACCTCAACACAATTGCGAACTCGACTAGCAAAAATAGCAAGATCTTTACCTTCTCCACTAACACGCGGCAGCGCGCGCACCGCGGCGACCTCGTGTGCTACCACGAGCTCAGGGCGGCCGAAGCGCGTGTCGAGCGCGCGCAGCACGGCGCCGGGTTCGCGCGCTGTAACCAGCAGCGCTGCCACCGCCTCACGCGCTGCGCCTGTGAGCGCTGCGTTCAGGCGCGCTAAGTTGTTGGCGGCACTATATGAACCTTGCGTATCTTGGAAGACTTTTTTAAGGCTAAGCCAATCTAAATGAGACTTTCCATCAAACCTAGGTAAAGGAACGGTTTGTATTCCGGGGCTATTGCCTTTATTAACATTATTAATAAGTACTTCGAGAGACTTGATGAGCTGCGGAACATCCGCGCTGTTTTCGCTGCGTGCCGCTGCTGGGGCGGCGCCGGGGGCCTGCGGCGCTGTCGCTGTCGCTGTACGCGCAATGGGCGCGACGTGCGCCTCAGGGTCTGCTTGACTGAAAGCATTGTCAAATTTAAGCTTTGTGTTGCAATTACGGTCCGCTTTAGACTTACTAAGCCACTGGTCTACGCGGTGGCTGCTTCTCGAACTGCGCTGACTCGCATCTGCCTCGATGGCGGCGATTTCTGCGCGAAGCTCTAAATCAGCGGCCTCGCGCTCGACGGCCAACCGCTCGCGCTCCAGGTCGGCGAGGCGACGTGCATGCAGTGCCTCCGCGGCTAACCGTTTGGCCAATACCGTAGCTGAGGAGCGAGACGAGGTTGTACTAACAGGGCGAGAAGGCGCCGGGGGTGCGGTCGCCGAACTGGCGTGAGGAACGGTGGGCGCGGGCAGCAGCTCCAGCTCCCTCACCGCAACGGTCTTACCTTCGTTACCCTTTATCATAGCTTTTGCAGCTGACCGAGTCTGCACCATATCACTATTCACGGTAAAAGGACCAATATGTTAGTGATTAATTAAAAGAAACTGCTGGTTCAAGATATGGTGACTATATTTTCACGAACACTTTGACAAGACTAAAAGAAAAATTCAAACTTAAAACAAAACATAGAAAAAACATGAAAACTATAAAAAAGGTAATAACATAAAAAAGAGGTGCGTTGCGCACACCCCCCATATGAGGTGAAGCTGGTGGGTTGCATTCCCATTTGATGTTCTGGTTCCTTATCTCCTCCTGAAGTAATAATTCATGATCAATTAAAAACTGGGTTATCTCTTTGAGATAATTATTAGCACCAATAGTTTGTACCCCTATCTGACCGAATAAGTGAAGGTAGCCCCCTGCGGCTAACGATTCTGGTGAATGTAGCGATGAAAGCTTCAACTGATAATGATGAAACAACCTCTAGGTGAACAGCCTTTGTGGCTAAGCACACAAAGACACATAGATAAGCCTTTACTGACTTTGCATTCCTGAGTAGACTGCTTTTAACCAAAAAGGGTCCCGCAAAATCTGATGCAACCCCTGAGAATGGACGTGCTGCTGTGACTCTGTCAGCGGGTAAGTCTGCCATGAATGGTGGCTGAATTGACGGATTGAACCTGAAACATACTAAACATTTTCTTATGACCTTAGAAACCTGACGCTTGACTGATGTGATCCAATATTCTCTTCTAAGAATAGCAATTAATGCAGTAGTTGCTGCATGACAATATGACCGATGATAATATTCTATTAATAGTTGACCAAATCTGTGATCCTTAGGTAGTAGGTAGGGATGACGAGCCCCATACAGCAATTCTGATCTTCTTAACCGTCCACCTACTCTGATTAATCCATCTTGATCTGTGAATATACTTAATTTCTGTAATGACTTGCATACTGGTTTCCCTTTCTTCAGTAATGCAATTTCTTCACTGAATGACTGTGACTGTATTTCCTTGATCCAACATTTCCTGGCTTCTCTGATTTCTTCAATAGATAATATCTTCCTTAGATTCCTCTGTGACTTAGGTAACCTGAGATTTTTGATAAACCTGAGTACAAATGCTGTGACATTAATAAGCTTACTGCAGTTACTAACTCTTGATGACTCCGTTGATGTTGTGACACGAATGAGTTTCTTAAATCCTGGTAAATTATCTGGCATGATGATGGCTGACTTCGGCCAGTCCTTTTCTTTAATATCCCATGATGTGGTATAATGAAATGCTCTGAATCAAATTGAAACCTTGATAATGACATATGACCTAGTCTTTCATATTCTTCCATGAATTCTCTATATTTAGATGCAAAGACAGGATTCTTTTCCATTTTCCTTTCTAATGACTTGAGCCTTTACATAGCTAATGCTTTTGATTCACCTAATACAGGCCTCTCAGATAACAATGGTAATCTTACCATGTATTAGCCATCAGGCATTCGACTGACAGAAGAATTATACAACCTTTCACATTCCATGTGATTTGGATGAACAGCTGGCTGAGATGGTGGCTCCTCCACCTTCCAGAACCTCTCGAGACCTTCCTCAAGCCTGGACGCCATGACTCCATAATCATTAACTGATGTACATCCTCTTGGTGAACTATCACTCATTGACTCGAGTAGTGATCCCATGATGACGTTGCGATGTGGAGGGAAGGAGGGGTTAAGTAAATACCATGTCGTGTACTTGTCCATGAGTCAACTGGAGACTGAAGCCTCAAGACTCCCTTTATTAGTGTAATATATACCTAGTCCGTGCGTGACATATATTATAATATAACTATGGACATAGCTTATCTACCTTAACTTAAACTAAGATCTAAACGTGACGTACGTGACACACCACATCACCCTTCCTAAAGTAAAAAAAAAAAACTAAGTTACATTGTTTTTTTTTTTTCTCATCTCTTTACATTTTTAAACTTATATTCTAAGTCTTACAGTATAACTTTGTCCTATTTTTATGTATTACATCTATCTTATTTTTATATTTAACTATTACATTTGGTGACTCGTCCTTTACAACTACAAATGGTCCATTATAAATACACTCCAACTTATTGCCTACTTCGTTTTTTACCAAAATCAAGTCACCTTCCTTATAAGTTATAGAATTAAGATTCTTATCATAACAATGTTTCCTTGATAACTTACTTGATACCAAATTTTCTTTTGCATCATTTTGAGCCCTTTGTAACCTGTATTTAAATTCTAAAGGATAATCATCAAAATTATACAAAGGTTCAACACTTTCACCTTGAAGACTACTTGGTAACCTACAAATTTTACCATAAACTAATTCATAAGGCGTATACTTAGTCACAGTATTAACTGTTGTGTTATAAGAAAAACACCAATATGGAATCCAAGAACTCCACGATGATGGATTATTATCTGTTTGTATCCTTAAATAAGCACCTAAAGTTTTATGAACGTTTTCCAAAGACCCTATACTTTCATGATGATATGACGTTGATAAGATTTTATTGATGCCCAAGACATTACATAGCTCTACCATTACTTTCGAAATGAACTCAGAACCCCTATCCGTAGCAATTGTTCCCGGTATCCCATATCTCAACACAAAATTTTCTGCCAACGCTTTTGCTACCTCATTTGCGGATTTATTTTTTAGTGGATAAGCCTCCACAAACTTCGTAAGTTCACATTGAAGAGTTAATATGTAAACATTACCATTTTCGTCCCTATCAAGTGGCCCCACTATATCTAAATAAATCTTTTCAAAAGATGAAGATGCAGTGGTAGTAACTGTCATTGGTTCTTTAGTATGTTTGGAAAACTTTTGTTTTTTACACTTATCACATTTACCAACGTACTCCGCTACATCTTTCTCAATTGACGGCCAATAATAATATTTCTTTATATTATTCACCATCCTGCGTATTCCTGAATGACCACTCGTAGGTAAAATATGAAAATCATTTAAAACAATTCTCTTCTCATCTGCCCCTTCTATTTTCCGTACACCCTTCACTACACATATTCTAAAATCTCCACATATCGAATTACTATTTTCCTTCAAATATTTGGCCATTTTTGTAATAAAATTAACGTTATAACGATTTTTCAAAATAATAACTTCTTTTATGCTCTTTTCAATACAAAAAGTGACTATGTCTCTCGACAACTCGTCTCGCGATGATGCCGATAAAGATTCATAGTTTACGTAAATACTCGAGTTTTCTGGCATATACATTAAATTGCGCGACTTTGAAAATATTTTTTCACCATTAGCGTTACGTAACATCTTCTCCCACTCATTCAAACATATCTCAATGTCATTTCCTTGTTTTTTAAGAACTTCCACGATCCTAGGGTGATCAGTCCTAGATACCACAGAGTCCGTATCACAAACATTTGGTTCTTCCAACTGTTTGTACTGCGCTCTCGTCATTACGGATATAGTTTTTTCACGCATGGTTTTCAAATCTTCACTTGAAATTACTATCCTAGAAAGTGCATCAGCTAATACATTTTCTTTCCCCTTAATATACTCGACCTCAAAGTCATACTCTTCTAAACATAAACGAAACTTAGTTAACCTACTTGATGGATCTGTCATGTTAAACAAGTATAATAGTGGCCGGTGATCCGTTTTTACATCGAACCTCCGTCCATACAAATACGGTCTAAAATATTTAACTGACCATACTATAGCCAATAACTCCTTCTCTATAATAGGATAATTTAACTCACTTTTCCCCAAAGACCTACTAGCGTATGCAACGGGTTTACCGTTCCCATTACACAAAACACTTCCTACCGCATAACCCGAACTATCGGTTTGCAATATAAACGTGTTGTCTTCAGAAAAATTTGGATAATCCAACACTGGTGGATTCATTAACGCTTCCTTAAGCAACAAAAACGACCTCTCACATTCATCGGTCCAACTAAACACTACATCCGTCTTACATAGCTTATTCATAGGTATCACTATACTAGCAAAATTTGGTATGAATTTCCTATAATAATTTGCAAACGCCACAAACCGCTTTACTTCATCAACTGCCGATGGACGCGGATATTTCTTTATGGCTTCTACCTTTCCAGGATCTGGTGAAATACCTTCCGCTGAAATTACGTGTCCTAAATAAAGTATTTGTTTTTTCATAAATTCACATTTGGATGGATTCAGTTTAAGATTGACCTTTCTCAGGCGAGAAAACACTGACATAAGGTTTCGGTTGTGCTCATCCAAATTCCGCCCGAAAATAATTAAATCATCCAAATATATCAAACATTTGTCATAATTTAATCCTGACATGGCTACAGTCATTAACCTGCTAAAAGAACTTGGACTTATCTTTAACCCCATTGGTAATCTACACATCTGATATTGCCCTTTATCTGTCGTGAAAGCTGTGTATTTCCTACTACTTTCATCTAAAGCACACTGATAATATGATTGTGATAGATCACAGTGGCTAAAGTAAACTGCACCCGACAATGAATCCAAGATTTCATTAATATTTGGCAAAGGGAATTTATCATCTTGTATCTTTTCATTTAACTGCCTGTAGTCTATTACTACACGCCATTTTTTCTCCCCATTACGATCTGCCTTCTTGGGTACAACCAAAACAGGACTAGACCACTCACTAACCGCCTCCTCAATAATATTACTATCCAGCATCTCCTGCACTTGCCTATCAACCTCCTTTTTCTGTACATAAGGTATTCTATACTGTTTCCTGTAAACTGGAGTAACATTATCTTTCAAACGTATTGACTGCGCATATACATTCGTGACATCCAATTTATCTCCCGGAATATAAAAAATATCTGGATATTTTGCACATATTTGCTCAACTGACAACCGTTCCTCGGCATTCAAATAATCAAGATTAAGCAAAGAAAATATTTTCTTAACACGTTCAACACTTACTTCTGTTTCCGCAAAACTACAACAATTAAAATCACTTAACGGATAGACTTCTACATCGGACATACTACACACAACTTCCTCCGTGGTTGTGTTTAAAATCCTAATGGGCATCATCCCATTCTTAGGTCTAGCTACTACATTTGCTAAGAAAACCCCTTCGCGCAACTCTTTCCTAAACACTACACAATCTTCTGCTCTATTAACGGGCAAATACTTAACCATTTCACAACGCGGAGAAATAGTTAAAGAATAATTATAGGATTTAAGTGGCATCGAAACCGTCTGCTGCTCACGGTTCTTTAGAGATAACCTGTTCCCCGAAAAGTCTATAATACCACTATACGTCTGCAAGAAATCCTGGCCTAATATGCCAACTGACCTACATGGCAAATCATCGAATATATAAAACTTATGCACGAACGAACATTGTTCGTATTCCAACGTCAAATATACATAACCTATAGCCCGTAAACTACCCCCTACACCATTAATCACTAGTTCTTCCTTAACTAGTTTCATTCAATTGTCTGCCTCCGCTACTTCGTGACATTGACACTGCACTTGAGTCAGCATCGCCCCGCACGTGCTCTAGACACGCTACGCGCTGTCGACCTTGCTGAGTCTGCCGTCCACGATGAGTACTATTGCTACGACCGCGCATTCCACTACTATACCTTACGTTTCCATTTTGGTACGTACGCCCAACAGCTGTTTTTTGCTGCGCGTATCCATTACCTACAGCGTGCCGCCTATAGTTATTTCCACGACCCCTATTTCCCGTAGAAAAACTACCACCCGCGGACCACCGCTGGAACGTCATGACTTGACCCGACGAAGCACAATTTTCGTCTTCCGCTACCCTGATAGCATCTTTCAAACAAGTCAAGTTCCGTGCCGTAATAATTGTACCAAGACGCTGATTACGAAGCCCGTCAGCAAACTTTTTAACCGCATACTTCTCATTTAAAGGCCGCAAAATTTTATAAGCTTCCGAATTTTCCCCGGCTTGAGAAATAGTCAAATCTACCATTAACTTCTCTATCTCTGCCCCGAAATCCGTGACCGACCTATCATTTTGCCTAGCGCGAGCAAATTTGGCTTGCACTGCAACGTCTGACTTAACCGTCAACAAATGCTTCTTCATGTCCGTTAAAAGACTGTCTACAGTCGTATAAGTAGAGGACAATCGCATCTTAGCCCCCTGGGTAAGTCGTGTAGTTAGCACGAATCTAATTAAATGAGCACTATCAGCCGCTTCTAACATAGAGCTGTATAAATCTATGGCATCAATCAAATCTTGGGTTACCTGCTCATCCCCATTCATTTTCGGGAGTAAGCTAACCGCCGTTTTCAATGAAAACCTTTCCAACGCCATCTCTGTATCGGTTCCGGTACCGTTTTCAAACTTAATAGTGTCTACATACAAATTTTCTATTTTACTCACTAGCTGTGCTAATTCCTCCGAAAATTTGCTACACTTAGAAACTACACACTTAAATTTACAATACAGGGCTTTTACCTCGCTTATCTTTCCATCAAAATTTTTGCCTTTCCGCCTACTGGGACCTAACTTGACAATTGATTCCCTCAATAACTTAAGCTGTACAAACAGTGACGTTAACTCCACTTCCATTTAAAATTAATGTCTCTAACTGATAGATGACCGAAAATACTCGTCACTACACTTAAGTTCAAATCACATCACTTACTCCTCTTGTCGCTCCGCCAGCTCCCGGTCAGGCCATCTGCACAGCTCGCTGCACCTCACGCTGATTGATCTTCTCTTCGATCCAATTCTGATGACACCTCCTGTACAGCCGGACTGCCACGCCAATGATG
Source organism: Orthosia incerta (assembly GCA_948252205.1). Lineage (NCBI taxonomy): Eukaryota > Metazoa > Arthropoda > Insecta > Lepidoptera > Noctuidae > Orthosia > Orthosia incerta. The sequence continues at coordinate 14,393,353 of OX411766.1, read as the reverse complement.
ACAATCGCCAAACACACGGCGATAAACAACAGCATCGCGTTGATGGTGGATATCTGCTCTTGTGTTACTGCCGCGGTATTTGAACCACCCGCTGCTGTCTGGGCTATAATAACCTCTTCCTTGGATGACGTGCTCCCCATGGCCTGTGACTAACCAACTGTCGAGAAACTGACTGAAGCCGACTGAAGTGACTCCGACGAGATCCCGGTCGGGCAACTATAACGCCGTCCAGTCGACTGGCAGGGTCGCCATGCGATGTGGAGGGAAGGAGGGGTTAAGTAAATACCATGTCGTGTACTTGTCCATGAGTCAACTGGAGACTGAAGCCTCAAGACTCCCTTTATTAGTGTAATATATACCTAGTCCGTGCGTGACATATATTATAATATAACTATGGACATAGCTTATCTACCTTAACTTAAACTAAGATCTAAACGTGACGTACGTGACACACCACAACGTGACCAAATCAAGTTTTATATGCATAAAGATCTGGAATATTTAATGAAATCTTAGAACCTTCATACACATAATTTAAAACATCCGAACCAAGGATTAGAAATTGAATTTGTTCCTGGGGTGTGTCAAAGCTCTGATCTGTCAATATGATACCTTTATCCTTAATGAAATGCCTAGTTGATAGGAAATGAAGGAATTTCTGTAGAAATATAATACATGACAATAGCTACTGTACTGATGATAGGTGCTGACTACTGGTTTACCTATTGGTTTGATTACCAATTTTGCTAAAGTACCAGGTAGATCAACACTGTTATTACCTACTCCATATATTTTTGTACTATTAGACTGTTGGTGCAATTTCAATTTATTTACCAATGATTGTGTGATGACTGAGACACTTGCCCCTGTGTCTAATAAAGCTCTAGCCTTCTAATAGTGTCCATCACTCCCCCTTATACCTACAACTGCTGTTGGGCAGATGGTAATGGGCAACGGACCCTTGTTGTCACCAACAGTCGACTTTTCTCATTCAAATTGATCAGGACTGCGCCTGCATCCGAAACGTAACTCTTGAAACTTAAGCTGAGCTCGAGCTACACGCTCTCCTGCCCTAGTAGACTCTAAATTAATGTGATATGGTTTCTCTGGTACCTGATTGGTTGGTGATTGTTGTCTAACCTGGTGATTCCTGGATTGAGCCTGAGATACAGTTCCAGACTCACTGCAATGATCAATTGGTGATGTTGACTGAACCTGTGATTGAGTACTGGTTACTTGAGATCCAGTATTTGATGAGGACTGCCGCTCATTAACACATAAGAGTGAATTATGGTCCATAGATCCACAGTGCTTGCACCAATTCCTATGATTGCATTCGCTCGCATAGTGCTTCCTCAAGCACTTAAAACAATGACCCGATTTGAATACCCATGATTTTCTAGCCTTAGGATGAAGTGCATTAAATTTCCTACACACATATAAACTATGAAATGAACTATTACAATAAGTACATTCAGTTGATTTGGAAATCACTTGATGTGAATGTCTTTGAGATGATGATGTCCTGGAGTGGCATCAGACTGCTGATGAGGTGCTCTCCTTCTTGCCGGGAGTGATCTGCTTTCATTCTCGGTGATGGTCAAGTGAAGTCTGCATTGCTCATCCAGGAGTTCCATTAGTTGATCCAGGGTTGGCAGCTTCGCCTGATCCTTGCCATATCGGTTCTCGAGCAATGATCTGATCCTGACCGGTAACTTCTGTAGGATAATGAACAGGGTGAAATATGACCATTCCTTGACAGGCATCTTTAGCTTGTCGAGCGCTTGGATAGACTCTCGAAGTGGATCATATAGATCTTTCCTAAGATTTGATGATTGAGGCTGAATTATAGGTAATTTGAGGATCCTATCAATACATGTATCCAACAATAACCGCGTATTATGATACCTACCCTTGAGTAAATTAAGTGCCACCTCATAATTGGCATCATCCATTGGTAGCTGTCTGACTAATGACACTGCCTCGCCAACTAGTGATGCACGAAGATAATAGTGCTTTTCAGCATCTGATAAATTTTGACATTCATGTACCAACGATTGAAATAAATCAAAGAATGGAATCCAATCCATAATACCACCTGAAAACTTTGGTAGCTCAATGAATGGTAGCTTAGCATGTAAATCTGAATGATAACCTTTAATTTTTGGTGCCTGATTACCTTCTGATTGGGCCTGCTCCACCCTTAGCAGGTACTCATTGATTTGAGAGAAATCCGCCTGAAGCTTGTCAGATTCCTCATCCTGAACCTCTTCCATTTGGAGTAGTTTTTCATAAGCTGAAATGAACTCACCATAATATTTATCGAACTGGCGTTTAGCTACATTGGCCGAGATCGATGACCTGTTTTGATCGATAGTATTATAGAAATCCGATAACATTCGATGTTTTGATATGAACTGCGCTTTGCACTTATTATATTCAGATGAAGGCATCGTTATGATTTACTTAAGTTACTTATAACACTAAAACAACATTAAAATATAGAAAAACATATTTTTTTTCTATATGTATAGAGCTCCATCGATGAGCATTCGATTATTTTGCCAATGTCAGGGTAGTTGGAGATAGTCGGTTTAAAATTATGTGTACTGTCATATAACTATTGATCAGTGTTTGTAGCGATGACTTCCATTGTTCACCATGCTAAAAAAGGACAAAACAATTTTTCCTTTCTGTCAAACTGCTGTCATAAGCACATACGCTCTTGAAATAAATCGCGAGTTTTCGTAAACACTGTGAAATTGTGCCCGTAAATATGATAAAAGTGTCGCCAAAGTGTTTCGGATTCCGTGTTAATGTTATCTAGTGATTTAAAAAACTAAAATCTACAAAAAAACTGAATTTAAAATTCCAAGCTTCTCCTAGTGGAAATACATCTACCCACAAATAGTTTTTAATCCACCAATTTATTACAATCTCTTTTGTAATTTGTTTGATATGTCACTGTCAAAGTGTCAATATAAACCTCAAATTAGTGTTGCTACTTAAAACTTAAAATTACCTCAGTAAGAATGGATTGCCAAATTGAAAATTCCAAAAAGAATAATGGAAATTCTACAAAAAGTTTAAGCCAACAAATATTTCACAAAAGCCTATTTATTAGTCGGCCCAGATCAAATTCTTGCATTAGTGCGGTGCCTACTAGCGACACCAGTGAGACGATTAACCTAGTAGATTCTGAAAATGCTACTGAAGAAAACTGGGTGGAAGTACCCGGTCGCAAAAGACCTCGCAGCCCAGATGAACTCCCGAATAGCCAAAAACAAAGTAAATTAAACAATTACTGGCTGAGTAATCCCGTCACTACCTCCAATCGATTCGCTGGTCTTGATGTACAACTAATGCTGAAATAGCTGAAAAACCCATCAAACCACCTCCTTTGTTCGTAGACAAAGTAAGCAACATCCAGCCACTCTATGAAATGTTAAATAATACAGTCACTGATCAGTATGAAATCAAGATCCTCCGTGGGGAACAAGTGAAAATTCAGCCAAAATCAACTGAAGCATACACTAAAATTTACAAGGAACTTCAAAAACGAGATACTGAATTTTACACCTACAAACCCAAAGAACACAGGAGTTTTAGAGTTGTCCTCAAAAATATCCACCCAACTACAGATACTAAAGAAATAAAAGTGGCAACTGAAGAATTGGACCACAAGGTCACAAATATATGAAATATAAAGGACAGAAAATCCAAAACACCTCTCCCACTGTATTACGTGGATCTCAAACCAAACCAAAACAGTAAAACCAGTTATAATGTGAAGCGCCTTCTCCATTGCTGCGTTGTATTTGAACCACCCAGACCTAAAAGAGAAATCCCTCAATGCTCCAATTGCCAGAGATATGGACACACACGTAGATTCTGTCACCGTCAACCCAGATGTGTTAAGTGCGCTGGAGAACACGCCACTCATGATTGCCCCAGGAAAGAGCGTTCAGATAGTGTGCGGTGCATTCTATGCGAGGGAAATCACCCTGCTAATTATAAGGGCTGTGCGGTATATAAGGAGCTGCAAAAAATTAAGTATCCTGCGCTAAGACCTAAAACAAAACAAAGCAAAGACGCTGAAAATAAAAATGTGCCTACAATAAAATATAGACCACCACTGACAACAAAACTTATGCGGAAATAACAACAGGTATACCACACTCGCTTAAAGATACCCAACCAACAACACACTTGACTCAGCCAAAGCCAGACCAGTCAACAGACATTAAAGCACTCATGCAGTCACTCATGAACCAGATGATGCTTATAACTAAGATGCTGGGAGACCTCATGTCCATGCTACCAAATTTAATGCATTAAAATTGTGCATCTGGAATGCAAATGGCCTGTCACACCACTCACAGGAGTTAAAACTTTTCCTATATCAACATGAGATCGATGTTATTTTAATTTCTGAAACTCACTTCACATCAAAAAGCCATATGGATATCCCTGGATATAATCTTTACCACACCACACACCCCGATGGGAAGGCGCATGGTGGCTCAGCCATTATAATCAGGAGTAAATTTGGCTTTAGATTAGAATTAAAATTAGTTTGAAGAGTAAGCCTGCAGTATCATACTGCAAAGCACCAATACAAGCCACAACTGTCATAGTTGAAGATTGGATAAGCCCTGTAACTGTGTCAGCTCTCTACTGTCCACCGAAGCACATAATTAAGCAGGAAGAGTTTAGCGAGTTCTTTATCTCCCTCGGCGATCGGTTCATAGCTGGCGGGGATTTTAATGCAAAGCATAGCTATTAGGGCTCAAGGTTGACCCTTCCCAGGGGCCGTGAGCTCTTAAAGTCTGTGCAAAAACTAAAAATGGAAATTATATCAACAGGTGAGCCCACTTATTGGCCCACCGACAGAAAAAAATTACCTGATCTAATAGACTTCTGTGCTATTAAAGGCATATCAAAAAATTACTTGAAGTGCCAGAGTAGCTGTGAGCTATCATCGGACCATTCACCAGTCTTAGTTACCCTATTGAGCCGTTTCAAAGAAACTCCAGAAGCTTGTGTCCTCCACACCAAAAAGACAGATTGGGAAGTCTTCAAATCGATGGTCGACCAGGCTTTTACATCCACAGCCAGTTTAAAAACAGAGGACGATATAGTAGCTGCAATTGAATATTTTTTATAATTCAGTCCAAACTGCCGCCTGGCAATCTACACCTACTACAGAACTGAATAGCAAAAAGTAATCTATACCTTATAATATACTGGATAAATTATCTGAAAAAAGAAGACTGAGAAAACAATATAGATGTCCTGGCGATAAAACTAAACTGAACTATGCTGTTAGAAAACTCAAAAAGCTTCTGGAAAATGACAGGAACAATAGTGTCCAGGCGTTTCTGAGTAATCTAGATGCTACAGCTGGTACCGACTATTCACTGTGGAAAGCCACGAGAAAACTAAAACGACCTAAAACAGCGTCTCCTCCACTTCGGCAAGCCGAAGGGCACTGGACTCGAAGTGACGTGGAAAAATGTGTGACATTCGCCGAACACTTAAAAGGTGTTTTTCAGCCCCACCCGTACGAGGGGCCTCCAGAGCACAAAGAAAAAGTGCTCCGTGAAGTTCAGCTGGATTGTGAGCCATGTAAAAGCCCCATCAAAACGTTCACAAAGCAGGAACTAATTAGAGCTATAAATAATATAAAACCTAAAAAAGCTCCGGGCTATGATTTAATAACTGGTATGATTCTGCGACAACTTCCAGATTCTGGACTGAACTTCTTGTTATACATCTACAACGCTATGTCAAGACTTTACTTTGTTCCCCATCAATGGAAGACAGCTAAAATCATAATGGTTCCGAAACCAGGAAAGCCACTTGAAGATCCAAAGTCATACCGACCTATTAGCCTACTCCCAACAACTTCAAAAGTTTTTGAATCGCTCCTTCTATTACGATTACTACCAATAATGAAGGAAAAACATTTAATACCTGACCATCAATTTGGGTTCCGACAGAGACATGGCACAATAGATCAAGTCCACAGGCTTGTTACTAAAATTCATGGTACGTTTGAGGATAAGGAATATTGTGCAGCTGCATTCCTTGACATTTCTCAAGCATTTGATAGAGTCTGGCACGAGGGCCTCCTTTATAAAATCAAAAATAGTTTCCCAAGCGACATCTTCCTAATCTTGGAATCATACTTGAGGGACAGACATTTTTTCATACAAAGTGGCGAAGCTTCTTCAAAGCTATACCCTATTTCTGCTGGGGTTCCTCAAGGCAGTGTGCTTGGGCCGATTTTATATTTACGTCATACTGCTGCTTGCCAATATCAAATCTAGCGACCACAGGAACATTCGCGGATGACACAGCTGTTCTGGTGTCTCATAGTGATCACAAAGTTGCAACAGCTATGCTGCAGATCTGCTTGGACGACATAGCCTTCTGGCTCAAGAAATGGAGGATAAAAGCCAATGAGACCAAGTCAGTAAATGTCACATTCACTAAAAGAAAGGATACCTGTCCACCGGTACAGCTAAACAATATTCTATTGCCTCAAGCCGAACATGTTAAATACCTTGGTTTATACCTTGACAGACGCCTTACATGGAAAAAACACATTTTCACGAAACGCAAACAACTTGGACTGACACTGAGAAAGTACTACTGGATAATTGGGAGGAACTCACAGCTACACCTGCAAAATAAAACCCTGTTATACAAAGCTATAATCAAGCCTATCTGGACCTATGGCATCCAGCTATGGGGAACAGCATCACACTCCAACATTGAGATCATACAGCGGTTTCAGAATAAGATCCTGAGAACGATCACAAACGCGCCATGGTATGTACCAAATGAGGCTCTACACCATGATCTGACGATTCCCACAGTCAAAGAAGAGGTAAAGAACTACATCAAGTCATACAAGGAACGAATTACACGCCACCCAAACATCCTGGCAAGCCACCTTATGGATGGGACAGGGGCCCGAAGGCTTAAGTACAAAATACCTCAAGACTTCATCAGACAAACATAGCTACATTATTATGCTGCATTAGTAAATAGGTTGTGTCATAGGACACATACCGACCAAGCCATCTAAACACGTCAAAAATTTTTTGTTAAACATATAGAACGGCACAAAATAAATGTTAAAACGTCAAGTATATATTACATAAATAGAAATACTAGCTACAGTTGGATATTGTTAATTTTAATAAATCTATAAAGAATTTTTACTGCGGGGGTTTGGACTGAAGTTAATAGGAACGGGATGTTAATTGAGCGGGGAATGTTATCAGGGAGTAAGTCGTAAAGAGGAATAGATAGACGAGGATAGGAAAAAAATAAGTGCTCTGGAGTACCCTCCGCTAGACCGCATTCACACAAAGAATTGTCTCTCACATGAATTTTGGCCAAAAAGACAGGAGTGCAAACAAAACCAAGTCGGAGTCGAATTATAACGGAGGTAGCTGATTTATTTGAGAGTTTAAGAGATAAACACTTAAATTACTAAGTTAAAACAATAACCAGGATGTAAGTCTAGTTTGATGACACTGACACTTTGAAACTTCACATTGACGTTTGAAGTTGACGTTCGCGCCAAATTACCTCCGACGATGGCTCGTGCCGTGATAATAATAATTATTATCACCGATGATGACTTCCGATGAACAGTAGAACTTGATGAACCGTAGCATAAGCCGATGAACCGATGACTGACGAAATTGATGAATTGAATAGGTACTTTTCACGCGCCACACGACAATGGCGTACCTCGATGCGACGTGTTGAAACTTGAAACCCGTTGACTTTATTGATGATGACTATCGCGCAGACAAGGCGATTACGTTCTTGGTGATTCTTGAACCAATGACTTCTTGCTGATTCCCCTCATGGGCCACCAAATAATGTTCACTCCGGCTGGCGGGTTCGAATCGCAACCGGAATGTTGAGTTGGGTTTTGTGAACATCGGTGGCAATGAAAAACTTTTGATTTCACTTGATGGCTTGAGTTATTGTATCCACATACACAATTGACCGTAAATTAGGTTTTGAACAATGAACTGATGAGTTATTTCGTATTTTTCATGAGTTTTAATAATTGAAACCGAGAGCTGATTTTAAAGGCGTTCTGCCGACATGAAATGAATCTCCATTTTGCTCTGTGTTGTGTTGCAAGCAACAAAATTAAAGTCTCAATACAAAATTACAGGGAAAATATAATGAATTTATGGAATTCAGAACTTACATCCAATAATTAATAAAATAAAATAAAAACATGTTAATTTGCGTTAACATTACCTAAGAGTTACCTTCTGCAACTGCATAATAAAAAAACAAAAACGCAAATATGATCGTGAACAGTTATATAAGCCCAACAAAAACCCAAAAAATTATGGCATACGATTAACACTATTACCCAACGAAAGCCACCTAAAACTCAAAACACAGTATTGTTAGAATCAGCCGTTACTCCTTGCGAAGCAGTAAACAATGTTAACAAATACTTCTCCACCATAGGCAAGCACCTGTCGGACGATATATTAAAAAAAAACCAGCTAACAACAACCATCACGACAGACGTAATGAACCTTTAAGTGATCCAAACTCACCAGTTTCATCTTTCGTTTTAATCAACAAAGACTGATGAGGTCGCCGCCGTAATTAGAAGCCTAAAATCCGATAGTGCTACTGGCTGGGACAAAATTCCCGTAAGTTTCTTAAAGGCTGCCCAGCTGGTTATTTCGCCAATTATCTCTCACCTTATTTTCCCACCGCCCTGAAACAAACTGTAATAACACCTGTGTACAGAGCTGACCCGTCGAACTACAGGCCGATATCGGTCCTCCCGTCCTTGTCCAAACTAGTCGAAAGATTAATAAACCAACGCTTGGTTAGATTTTTGTCGAAAAATAAAATAATATCACTCTCGCAGTTTGGCTTTAGACAAGGAAAGTCTACAGAAGATGCAGTCATAGCGTTTGCGTTTGCGTTTTGAAGTAAGTGCCTAGTAGTTTTTCTAGACCTCAAAATAGCCTTCGATACAGTCTCGGTTCCCACACTTCTCCGCAGGTTAGAAGACATTGGCGAGAGAGGAGTCCCACTTAAGCTATTTCAGGAATATCTGAGCGAGAGAAGATATGTGGTAAAAATAGGATTGGTCACTAGCTCTGAAGAAATCGTCACATACGGAGTAGGACAAGGTAGTGTCCTAGGTCCAACATTGTTCCTCGTTTATATAAACAGTTTGTGTAATTTGTCTATTGAAGACGCTCATATATTCTCTTACGCCGACGATACAGCAATAGTCTTTTCGGGAGAACCGTGGGACAGCGTTAGCCGCACTGCTGAACGTGGCTTGTCTACGATAGCTGACTGGCTCGATCGCAACCTTTTAACATTGAATGTATCAAAAACTAATTACATCTGTTTCTCCATTTACAACCGTTCCTAGCCACCACAAGACTTTCAGATTAAAATTCATACATGCTCCGACTCCTCCAACAACACCTGCACTTGTCTAAAAATAAACAAGGTCAATAAAACTAAATACCTTGGTGTTATGCTCGATCAACGACTATCTTGGCATTTGCACTTAGAACTAATAAAAGGTAGAGTCAGGCAACTAATATGGATGTTTAAGTTGCTTCGGCATGTGGCTACTAAAGATCTAATCAGGCAAATCTACATCTCCCTGGGTCAATCAATAATAACTTACTGTTTACCAATCTGTGGTGGTGCAACAAAACCAAAATTTTTGGAACTGGAGAGGGCGCAGAGAGCGCTACTGAAGGTCATTCTTCAAACCTCTGAGATTCCCCACTGAAAGACTTTACTTAACCTCGAATCTTTTGTCCGTTAGAAAGCTATAGATTCTTCAGATTGCATAAAAAAAAACATAAATCACTTCCCTTCACCCCTTCCAGGACACAGGAGGAAGAATAATGTCGCTCCAGTAACTTCAGTCAAAACCACATTTGCCACGAGACAATATACAAAACAATCATCACACATATACAATATTCTAAACAAAGAACAAAACATTTATAAAATGACAAACCACGACTGCAAAAAATACTCACGCAATGGCTGGTAAATAAAAGTTACGAAGAAGTCGAGTCAATCCTACAAACGATCACATAATTCGAAAGACACATTGACACAAACACACACACACGGTGCGCACACTAAATTTTGTTAGTTGATTTTGATTTTGGTATTAATTTTGATCTTGATCGTTCTTTTGATTTGAATTTTGATTGTGATTATAATTTTAATTTTAGTTTTGATTTTAATTATGATTTTAATTTCATTTTCATTTTAGTTCTGGTATGAATTTTAATTTAATTAATATTTTGCCAATTATTTTTATTTTTATTTTGGTACCAATTGATTTTAATTTTGATTTAATTTAATTTATTGTTAAACTTGTCATTTATGTATTGCTAATGTAAACCGGAAGAGTGGAAATACCTAATACAAGCATTTTTTTGCTTAAAAGGTACTTTCTATCATTATATTCATCATCATCATCATCATATCAGCCGAAAGACGTCCACTGCTGGACATAGGCCTCCCCCAAGCGTCGCCACATTGACCGGTCCCGTGCGTCCCGCAACCAGTGGATTCCTGCAACCTTCACCAGGTCATCGGTCCACCTGGTGGGAGGCCTTCCAACGCAACGTCTTCCGGTTCGCGGTCGCCACTCCAGAACCTTTCTGCCCCATCGGCCATCCGTTCTGCGAGCAATGTGCCCTGCCCACTGCCACTTAAGTTTGGCAATTCTTCGGGCTATGTCGGTAACCCTGGTTCTCTTACGGATCTCAACATTTCTGATTCGATCACACAAGGAAACGCCGAGCATAGCCCTCTCCATTGCCCTTTGAGTGACTGTAAGCTTTCTGATAAGGCCCATTGTTAGCGACCACGTCTCAGAGCCATATGTCATCACTGGCAACACACACTGATCATAGACTTTTGTCTTGAGACACTGTGGTAAGTTGGACGAGAAGACACCGCGCAACTTCCCGAACGCTGCCCAGCCGAGTCGGATTCGACGGTTGACCTCTTTCTCGAAATTGGCCCTACCCAACTGGATCATTTGTCCCAGGTAGACATAGTTGTCCACAATTTCGAGTGTAGAGTCTCCAACTTTGATAGGAATGGGTGTAACATGGGCATTCAACATCACCTTGGTTTTGTCCATGTTCATTTTCAGACCCACTCTTTCGGAAGATCTACTGAGGTCATCGAGCATTGTACTGAGGCTCTCCATGGTCTCAGCCATGACCACTGTGTCGTCGGCAAACCGAAGGTGAGTGATGTACTCGCCATTAACGTTGATGCCTAGGCCGCTCCAGTCCAGAACCTTGAATACATCCTCCAGCGCAGCAGGGAACAGTTTCGGAGAAATGACGTCTCCCTGTCTCACGCCACGCTGGAGAAGGACTGGTTCCGAGGTCTGATCCTGAAGACGGACTGACATGGTGGCGTTTCTGTACAGACACTTCAACACCTCAATGTACCGGTAGTCGATCTGGCACCGTTGGAGAGACTGCAGTACAGCCCAAGTCTCGATCGAATCGAAGGCTTTCTCGTAGTCCACAAACGCTAAACAGAGAGGCAGGTTGTACTCTTCGGTCTTCTGTATAACCTGCCGCAGCGTATGTATGTGATCTACGGTGCTAAAGCCTTTTCGGAATCCGGCTTGTTCGGGAGGCTGGAAGTCGTCAAACCTGCGCGCGAGACGATTCGTGATGACTCTTGAAAACAAGCTGTTTCAGAGCCATCCTAATCTCGTACAGGCTGACATCCGGGATATCATCGGTATAGTGTCGGGTCAATCTAGCTCTTGGGTCGTTTGCTAGATTCGCAATGGGTTTACTGGTTGACGTGTACAACTGCCCATAGAATCTCTCGATCTCCCTCAGAAGCTCCGGTTTGGTGGAAACGATCCTGCCATCATCGGTCTTCAGTTTTGTGAGCTGGCTCTGCCCAATAGACAGATTCCTTGCAAAGACCTTGGAGCCCTTATTCCGCTCAATCGCATCTTTAATACTTTCAGTATTAAAGCGGCGGAGGTTGCTTTTCAAGGACTTTGAGACCCAGGTAGACATAGTTGTCCACAACTTCGAGTGTAGAGTCTCCAACTTTGATAGGAATGGGTGTAACATGGGCATTCAACATCACCTTGGTTTTGTCCATGTTCATTTTCAGACCCACTCTTTCGGAAGATCTACTGAGGTCATCGAGCATTGTACTGAGGCTCTCCATGGTCTCAGCCATGACCACTGTGTCGTCGGCAAACCGAAGGTGAGTGATGTACTCGCCATTAACGTTGATGCCTAGGCCGCTCCAGTCCAGAACCTTGAATACATCCTCCAGCGCAGCAGGGAACAGTTTCGGAGAAATGACGTCTCCCTGTCTCACGCCACGCTGGAGAAGGACTGGTTCCGAGGTCTGATCCTGAAGACGGACTGACATGGTGGCGTTTCTGTACAGACACTTCAACACCTCAATGTACCGGTAGTCGATCTGGCACCGTTGGAGAGACTGCAGTACAGCCCAAGTCTCGATCGAATCGAAGGCTTTCTCGTAGTCCACAAACGCTAAACAGAGAGGCAGGTTGTACTCTTCGGTCTTCTGTATAACCTGCCGCAGCGTATGTATGTGATCTACGGTGCTAAAGCCTTTTCGGAATCCGGCTTGTTCGGGAGGCTGGAAGTCGTCAAACCTGCGCGCGAGACGATTCGTGATGACTCTTGAAAACAACTTGTAGACATGGCTAAGAAGTGAGATGGGCCTATAGTTCTTCAGCCGGGCATTGTCACCCTTCTTGAAGAAGAGTACCACCACACCCCTGCACCATGCCTGTGGCGTTTTGCCCTCGAGTATGATTGAATCAAACAGCTTCTGAAGGGCCTTAAGGACCGGTTTTCCACCCGCCTTCAGGAGTTCAGCAGTGATTCCGTCATCACCCGGCGCCTTGTTGTTTTTAAGCTGTTTCAGAGCCATCCTAATCTCGAACAGGCTGACATCCGGGATATCTTCGGTATAGTGTCGGGTCAATCTAGCTCTTGGGTCGTTTGCTAGATTCGCAATGGGTTTACTGGTTGACGTGTACAACTGCCCATAGAATCTCTCGATCTCCCTCAGAAGCTCCGGTTTGGTGGAAACGATCCTGCCATCATCGGTCTTCAGTTTTGTGAGCTGGCTCTGCCCAATAGACAGATTCCTTGCAAAGACCTTGGAGCCCTTATTCCGCTCAATCGCATCTTTAATACTTTCAGTATTAAAGCGGCGGAGGTCGCTTTTCAAGGACTTTGAGATCCGTCTATTTAGCTGCCGGTATTTCACCGCATCGTCTGAAGACTGCAGGATTATCTCACGCCTCTCCTTCATTAGATTTAGAGTTGTATCAGAGAGCTTTTTGTTTCTATCTGTACGGCGGGTCTTGAAAAACTTAGACCCGACCGTATGGACTGCTTCCACGAACCCATCGCTGTAATCGTCCACGGAGCTCCCTAGGCACTCGAAACGATTCTGGAGTTCGAGCTGAAAGGTTTCGGTGTTTTGGATCTGGATCTGTGCTGGACGGAGCGTGGACTTCATCAGTCGAGACCTTTCAAGCTTGATATTAATGTTCAATGTGCCTCTTACCATGCGGTGATCGCTCCCGGTTTTCACCGAATTGATCACAGAGACATCATTGAACACTTGCTTCTTGGTCGACATGATGAAGTCGATCTCATTTTTAGTTACACCATCGGGGCTTTGCCATGTCCACTTCCTGTGCTCACGCTTTCTGAAGAAGGAGTTCATCATATAGAGGCCTTCCTTCTCCATAAAACTGGCCAGTAGGTGACCCCGGTGGTTCCGACGTCCAACTCCAAATTGCCCCACTTGCAGCTCATCCTCGTCTCGTTTGCCCAGTTTTGCGTTGAAGTCCCCCATGACAACGGTGAAGTGAGTTTTGAAACCATGCATGGCTTTAGAGATATCCTCATACATGGTCTCTACCTCGTCGTCGGGGTGTGCCGAGGTTGGGGCGTAGACCTGTATGACCTTCAGCGAATATCTTGCGGATATTCTGAGTATATGGTACGCCACCCTGGTCGACACACTCTCGATCTTCACCACGTTGTTCACAAGGGACTTGTGGACGATAAACCCGACACCACCTTGGGACTGCCGGTCACCTACTCGGAAATAGAGCAGGTTACCGGATTTGAGGATTATCGAGTCCTCCCCCTCTCTTCGGACTTCAGATAACCCTATAACACTCCATCGCAACCTGCTCAATTCTTCCTCGAGTTCGGCTATCTTCTCGTCGGTCCGGAGTGTTCGCGTGTTATACGTTGCCAGGTCCAGTCGTCGGTGTTTATTGGGGTAGCCGGGTCCACTCCGGGGATTCTTTGCACCCCTTGCCACGCCATCGCCTCGACCGCTACCGTAGTCGAGGGTAGACGGGCTGCCGGGCACTCGGGGCCGTTTTTTCATTATATTGTAACTATGTAAATAAGTTGTAGAAATAAAAGATCTTTTTTTTTATATTTTTTTTCTTACTACACGTTCTCAGGGGTGAGTCAAGGGATCGGGCCATTGGAATTTATATAAGTAGTCTACGATCTGCCAACAGTAGTTAAAGAGTCGAAGTGTCTGCTGTTTGCTGATGACTTAAAGATATTTTTAGCTGTTAAAGACGAGGCAGATTGTAATCGGCTCCAATCAGGCATTAACAGTGTAGTCCAATAGAGCAAAACTAACTAACTTAATTTTAATGTTAACAAGTGCTGTGTGATGAGTTACAGCCGTGCGCGTGCTCCATTGCATTATCAGTACGGGGTGGACACTGAGGTAATACCGCGCGTCACACAGGTGCGGGACCTGGGCGTGCAGATGGTGCCGGAGTTTTCGTTCCGCAAACATATAGTTGAGGTGTGCGGCAGGGTTTTCAGATATCTCGGTTTCATTTTGAGACAATATGAGGATTTTAGCGATACGGCGGCTGTGAAAGTTTTGTATAATGCACTGGTACGAAGTCACCTGGAAACAAGTGCTATTACTTGTAATCCTCATGAGGGACAGTACAGCCTCATGTTGGAAAAATACAAAACAAGTTTGCGAGGTTTCTGTATTTGAGAGAATATGGGGTTTACCCTTTTTATCCTATCATGTACCCGAGTCTGTTCGTTCTGGGCATGCTTGGATATATCAGGCTGGCAGTTAGATGAGATGTTGCGCTGGTCAAGTATGTGGCTAGCGTACTGCTAGGTTTGTTGCACCACCCAGCAGCGACTGATCAAGAGTTCTGACCGCCCTAGGCTAATTATGAGGACGCGCCTCCGCCTGGTGTGTTACCATAGAAATATAAAATACAGGAGAAGTGGCAAGGGGGCGTGTCGGTGTCCGCGCGACATGTTTTGACTGAGCATGTCATAGACAAATGGCCGTCACCGCGAACAAGTGCGCTTTCGACCGTGATCGTGAAAAGTTATAAGAATGCCGTGTTGTTCAGTGGTTTCTTGTAAAAACCGAAGCCTAAATCAAAACTTTGTAAATCATGGAATCAGTTACCATATGTAATTACAAGTATTTTATTATATTTGTCTTTAAAATCATGAAAAACAACAAATCGTAAAATATTTCTTGCCTCTACTATGTTATTTTTGTTTTCAAATAGCACAGCGACTGTACTATTTTTGCATTAAATACATTGCTTCTTAACCACTATCTAAGTTTGTCGCTGAGTGACTGAACAAGCAATGTAAAAATCACAAAACGATACTTTACTAAGCGGATGCATCGCGTAGTACGGCCGCTGTTTCTTGCGACGAGTTAGTGCTGTGTTTATGCAGATCCACTAACGTAGGCTATCGACAACAACGTCGATTGACGAATGAAATATTGCTTTTATAGTTTATTTTTCAATTTTTAACCGTTTTAACCCGGTTGGAAGATCGATGTAAAATAATGTTTATTAATTATTTTGATTATTTTACAGCGTGGTAGAGAAATGTGAAATGTGAAAAAGATGGATGAAAAGAGATTTCATGTAGCAGAGATGAGAATGTTGAGATGGATGTGCGGAGTGACGAGAATGGATAAAGTGAGAAATGAGTATATTAGAGGAAGTTTGAAAGTGGCGCCAGTGACAGAAAAGTTGAAAGGAAACCGTTTGTCCTGGTATGGTCATCTGATGAGGAGGGATGAGACGCATGTTACTAGAAGAGTTATGAATATAAATGTGGATGTATGGAGAGGGAGGGGACGGCCAAAGAAAAGATGGATGGACTGTGTGAGGAGTGATATGAAAGAAAAGGGAGTCAGTGATAGCGTGACGGGGGACAGTAACAGACCCAAGTAACATGGGACAAGGGCAGGAAGATGATGATAGAGAAATGCGTAACTAACATTTTGACAAAAAATGCCACCCCAGTAATACCAAAGTGTCAAGTGCTGCACAAATACCTCCACTTTACAGGTCATTGACTAAACACCATAGCAGGGTTCAACAATACCTCCTGTTTCAATACGCTATGACAGCCTAAACCAACGTAACCAGATTTTTGATTGTTTGAATTTTTTGATTTACTTAATAATTTATATTTTTAGGTACATATTGTTAATTTTTATTATAATATTTTCTGGGCATGCTGTTTTTAATGTAATTTATTTACAGAACTACAAAAAAAATATATAATATAGTAAATGGGCGAATCGATAACTTTCCGATTTAGTCAATCACTAGCGTAAATGTAAAATAAATTGCTTTTGCACAGCACAACGATAGCGACCGATGTTTTTGTGTGCGTAAGTTGTACGGTGCATGGTAAATACACGATGTGTTGATGAGATAAAGTTTATAATTGACTGTGTAGTACGTTCTGATTTAAGAAATGCGGGTGTGAGCGCGACTGCGTATCTATTGCCTTTACTGAACTGCATATGTAGTAGTTGCCGTGTGGTAGGGGCAAACTGGAGACACAGGGTTCCGATATATTTTCGTCTACACGCCATATCTCCTTGTTTAATATATCTATGTGTGTTACGGTCGGTCTAAAAAGTAGTTTACTAGTTTTTACTTTGTTTACTAGTGTGAAAATTTTAACATGGTTCATACCACCTATAAAAGTTTTCAGATCGATCTGCAAGCTAAACTAACGTTGTCCTTTAGGCTTAACACGCACTGCGATTTTTATTCGCGCGAATTTTTTCCGCACATTCTGCGACCTATGGAATTGTATGAAGCAGCACGCATTGCGATAAAAAAATCACGCGGAAATAATATCGCAAGAAATCCGTGTTTTGCCACAGAATCCACCGCAACACGGCGCGAATTTAATTCGCGCGAATATTTTGAACTCTATGAACAGGTAGAAGGAGACAAAAATCGCGCGAAATTTTATCCGCAGTGCGTGTTAGTTAAATTCAGCACGCGGACAAAAATTCGCGCGAATTAAATTCGCGCGAATTATAATCGCAGTGTGTGCTAAGCCTAAATCTGCACGACATTCAACCTTAGTGTTCGATCGCGAGCTTTACACTACGCTCGACAGATGGCGTTGTACCATTTCTGTAGTTTTCTGAATCGCGCTGTTAAGATTCGCCGCGCATTTCTTATAAGGTTTAGAACGAAATAAATTTTTTGTACTCGCTTTGGAAAGAAGTTGTTTCATTTACACTCAAGTCCTCGGGCAGTTGTCGAGTGCCGTACATTTGGTCCTAATCGAGTCGGATCGCGAAAAGTGAAATCGCGTCGACAAGTGAAGTGACAGTTTTGTGACGTCTGGTGAGGCATAGAAACCAGTGGTGGATCGCCCTGAAGTGCCTGTAAATCCCCGGTGTGTGGTGATCAGTGGTGTTCAGCAGCGCAGCGAAGAGGTTGCGGCCGGCTCCACCAGGGGGCGCCACCAGTATTGAGGCTCACTTCATGCGGCAACGGCGACAACAGCAGAACGACGAGACAACAGCAACGTCATCAAGAGTGACGTCAGCGGGTACCAGCAGTGACATCACGAGTGACGACGACGCACTCGCAGCAGCGACGTGTTTGGAGAGGTTTGGCAGACTAAACAGTGAGTTACAATCCCAGTGTTTTATTATTTTGGTAGACTTGTAAATTTCTCAGTGAATTTTGAAAATTTAGTGCAAGTGTTAGAGACTTTTAAGATTTAGTAGTTTAGACTTAGAATAATTAGAGATAAGGTGTTGTGACGGGTAATCTATGCCCGATTTTTTCTTTTTTCTAACGTGTTCTAAACACTTGTAAAAATTTACTGGTGTTGTTTATTGACTTGCAATTATTCGTAAAAACTTACTGGTGTTATTTATTGACTTGCAACTTTTCGTAAAAATTTACCGGATTTGTTTATTGACTTGTAATTTTTTCGTCGGTTGCATTGAATTGATTTTATTAATAGTTAAAATTCTGTAGGCTTTGTACATAATGGAATCCTTAAGTAAATTGCAATTAAATAACAAATCAATCATAGAAAAAGCTAGAGTTAACTTTAAAAAATCACCTAAGGATCGTCTTACACAAAGTTACATTGAAACGAGAGTAGAATCATTAGAAGTACAGTGGAAACAATTTGTTGAAACGCATGGGCGCATCATAGAAAAGGCAACCGACGAAGAATTACAAAAGAATGTTTATTTTACGGCAGAAACATATGATGTAACTGAAGAGATGTACATAAACTATAAGTCTGAATTAAAAGAGCACTTACTTCAAACTAGTCCGCGAAAAAGTGCTAATCACAGTAATAATAAACATTCTAATCAAAATAGTTCGAATGTGAAATTGCCACAAATCAGTTTGCCTACTTTTGCGGGGCTCTATTCTGAATGGGTCACATTCCGCGATTTATTTACGTCACTAATTCATAAAAATGATACACTGGATAACGTTCAAAAACTCCACTATTTAAAGAGTCATCTCTCAGGTGAAGCAGAACAGTTGCTTCGACATATTCCTGTGACTGCAACTAATTATAATGAGTGTTGGTCGATTCTAAACAAACGATTTGACAATAAAAGGTTTTTAGCTAACTGTATGCTCAAGCGGCTTGTCCATCAATCGTCGATTACTAAGGAATCGTCAGTAAATGTTAAAACGCTGTTAGACACGACGGTTGATTGTTTGCATGGTTTACGCAGTCTAGGGATTGATGTCAGCTCATGGGATGCAATTGTTGTATACTTAGGCTCCGAAAAATTAGATACCGAGTCGCGTAAATTGTGGGAATTAAGAATTAGTTCAAGTCCTAATGATGACTTACCTACGTTTGATGAGTTCAAAACTTTTATGGAGTCTAGGTTTAGAGCCTTAGAGTATTTAGATCCTAAAGCAAATAAGCCGAATAGTGCTCGTGATAATAATGCCAAATCCTTTCATGTCGCTTCTCAAAGTTGTATATTATGTTCTGGAGATCATAAATTGTGTCATTGTAAAACATTTGCTACGAAGAATTGTGACGAACGCCGGGAGTTTGCACGAGTCAGTAAGCTCTGTTACAACTGTCTAGGAACAAACCATTCCGTCTATTCTTGTCGTCAGCATACTAAATGTCACGTTTGTAAGAAGAAACACCACACACTACTTCACCCAAGGTCAACTGCCAATTCTGCTGAAATTGTTGATGGTTCAGCAGAAACGAATGTGGTGGCGGCTAACGCAGCCACCACCCATACTAGTCAAAGCGATACCAAACCCATTTGTTGTTTTGCGGATGTTCACAACCACGGTCTGTTAGCCACAGCCTTGGTCAACGTTGAGTCAAGAACTGGGACTGCTGTTGTTTTAAGAGCTCTGATGGACCAGGGCTCTCAAGTCTCTTTCATCACAGAGGCCGCAGTACAGTTGCTCGGACTAAGAAAAACACCTGCTCGTACCGACATATTTCGATTAGGCGATGACGAGGGAAACTCAATGCCCTCTAAGTGGATAGTTAGATTCAAACTGCAATCACGTCTAGATCCTACCTTTATTTTGTATGTCGATGCTTACGTTTTGAATAAACTCACATCCCATCTTCCTGAGAAGAAGATCATTCAGGTATCGGCTTCGTTCTCGTCCTTAAAATTAGCTGATCCAACCTTTGATACGCCAGGGAAAATTGATTTACTGTTGAGTACGCGTGTGGTCGGAGAAATTTTATTGGATGGTTTAGTCAAGGGTCCGCCGGGATCTCCAATCGCCCAGAAGACTAAATTGGGCTGGATCTTGTCTGGTGAAATCCCATCGTCGGCCATCTCTAGGCCAGTGTGTTATCATACTGTAGTACAGTCAGCGGATGTCAATGACCTTTTGCGTAAGTTTTGGGAGTTGGAGTCTGAGCCCTCAGTTCGTAGCGTGATCTTGACTGATGAAGAACAAAAATGCGAGGATTTCTACTCTAAAACCACCAAGCGCGAAGCAACCGGGAGGTATGTTGTAAAGCTACCATTCAAAACCGATTCGCCCAGTTGCAAGTTTGGGGGATCAGAGGTCATTGCCCGTCGGCGCTTTATCAGCCTAGAGAAAAGATTATTGAAGGAACCGGAATTTAAGACAAAGTATAGCGCAGTCATAAATGAATACATTCAACTGGGACATGCTGAAGTTGTCCCTCAATTAGAATTAGGTAAAGATGCGTTCTACCTACCACATCACGCGGTGGTGCGCGAGGATAAAAGCACCACTAAGGTTAGGGTCGTCTTTGACGCTTCATGTTCAGGCCACAATAGTGTAGCATTAAATACAGAATTAATGGTTGGCCCAACCCTACAACCTGATCTGCGTCAAACCATTATGCGTTGGCGCTGTCACCCCATAAGTTTGGTTGCAGACATCGAGAAAATGTATCGTCAGGTCAAGGTTGCAGATGAGGACGCGGATTATCAGCGCATTTTATGGCGTGATAATCCAAACGATGAACTGAAGCATATTCGGTTATTGCGTGTAACTTTTGGAACGTCCTCTGCGCCATACCTGGCGGTCCGGTCTTTACAGCAACTAGCTCGAGACGAAGGAAGTGATTTTCCTCTAGTGGCAGACAGAGTCCTTACATCGTTCTATGTCGACGATCTGTTGACAGGTTGTCAGTCTGTCGCTGAAGGGGAACTTATTTATCATCAGCTGAATGAATTGTTAGCTCGTGGAGGCTTCAAGCTTCAAAAGTGGTCCAGCAGCAGTGACGAATTATTAACCAGAATGAACGAGAATACTGCTAGGCAGGACAATCTGGAGCTTAAGATGGATACACTCACGAAAATTTTAGGATTAACTTATCAGAGAAAGTTAGATGAGTTTAGATACACTGTGCAACTTCCCCCGCCCGAAACTCCCATAACCAAGCGAAAGGTGATCTCTGACATCGCTCGCTTATTCGACCCGCTTGGCTGGCTTGCGCCGGTGATAGTAACAGCTAAGGTATTTATTCAACGCCTGTGGTTAGCAGGATCCGAATGGGACGATGTACTTCCAGATCATCTGTTAAAGGAATGGCTTAATTATAGAAATAACCTAAACCATCTTAGGGACTTCCGTCTGCCACGGTGGATTCACACGAGTCAACATGACGTCTTGCTAGAGTTGCACGGGTTTTCTGACGCATCTAATGTCGCTTACGCAGCCGCTGTCTATGTTCGGTGTATTGATGCTAATGGTCGAGTTCATGTTAGTCTAGTTGCAGCTAAGACCAAGGTGGCCCCTGTCAAACAGGTATCCATACCTCGTTTGGAGTTATGTGGCGCCTTGCTGCTTTCAAAACTTCTGCGTGAAGTTTCCGACACCTTGGGTATCTGTAAAGAATATATACATGCCTGGACTGACTCGACAGTGGTGCTCGCCTGGTTGAGCAGCCACCCCAGCCGCTGGAAGACGTTTGTAGGCAACAGAGTGTCTGAAATACTTACCGTTATGGAGAATAGTCAGTGGTCGCACGTCCAGTCTAGTGATAATCCCGCAGACATCGCATCGCGCGGCGTGAATCCTTCCGAGTGCGCTGACCTAGAGTTGTGGACACAGGGACCTAGTTGGCTCAAAAATAAAGAAATAAATTATAGTAGAAGGGAAATTAAAGAAACTAACCTAGAGGAGAGAAAATCAGTAGTAGCATGCAACACAGTAGTGAAAGAAACAAATGAGGATTTTATAATTTCAAAATATTCTTCTCTTCGAAAACTTACCAGAGTAGTAGCTTATTGTAAAAGGTTCTTAAAGTTAAAAAATAAAATTTATACTACAAAATTCGATAGATTTCTAAAACATTCTGAAATTCAAGGGGCTTTACTTACCTGCATTAAATTATGTCAAGAGGAACATTTTGGATCAGAGATGGATAGTTTAAAAACTAAGGGAGTAATAAATAAAAAGGGAGCACTTACCTCGCTCAATCCTTATCTGGATCAGGAACAGATTTTGAGAGTTGGTGGTAGGTTACACAGGGCCAACCTTCACGAAGACTCTAAGCATCCTATAATTCTTCCTCGTAAATCACATTTAACCCACCTCCTGATAGCTGACGCTCATGAACGCACGTTGCACGGTGGGCCTCAGTTAGTTCTTAATTATTTACGATCGAAATATTGGTTAATAAATGCAAAGAGTGTCGTTAGACAATACGTTCGCAAATGTGTCGTTTGCATCCGTCATTCCGCTCGGTCTGTACATCCTTTAATGGGGTCATTGCCCTCTGCTAGGGTCAATGCCAGCCGACCTTTCTTTAGAAGTGGCGTGGACTATGCAGGTCCTATTAGCATCCGTCCTACCAAGGGTCGCGGTTATCACTCCACCAAAGGTTACATATGTTTGTTCGTGTGTATGGCCACTCGGGCCATACATTTAGAAGTTGTCAGTGACATGACATCCCAAGCCTTTTTAGCAGCCTTTAAGCGCTTTACAGCGAGGAGAGGCCATTGTGGTGAGATGTGGAGTGATAACGGCACTACCTTTGTTGGAGCTCACAAAGAATTGAAGGCGTTGTTCAACCACGAAAGGTCCGGCATAGCAACTGATATTGCTGAGTGGTTGGAAACCAACGGAACAACGTGGAGCTTCATTCCACCTCACTCCCCGAATTTCGGTGGGCTTTGGGAGGCTGGAGTGAAGTCAACCAAACACCATCTTAAAAGAGTTGTTGGTACAAGCACACTCACTTTTGAGGAACTGACAACAGTGCTTGCCCAAATAGAAGCCTGTTTAAACTCCAGGCCTATTTCCACTATCAGCACTAACCCAGAAGATCCATGCCCATTAACACCGGGTCATTTTCTAGTAGGCGAGCCGCTGCTTCTCGTACCCGAAATTAATTTTGAGAATTCTAATATTAGTACCTTGAGAAGATGGCAGTTGACTCAACGCATGGTTCAGGATTTCTGGCGAAGGTGGTCGCGTGAATATCTGGTTCAATTTCACCAGAGGAACAAATGGGCACATCAAACCGTAGAACCGAACTTGGGTGACGTAGTATTGGTTATGGAAGATGATCTTCCACCTGCAAGATGGCTCTACGGTCTCATTACCGAAAAGCATACTGGCTCGGACAAAATCACAAGAGTGGTTACGTTGCGCTGTAAAGGTTCTATGATTAAAAGACCTGTGTCGAAGTTAATTGTACTTCCTATCACCGCATAAATGTTTAGTATTTTCTTGATTAGTTTTAATTTGAATTAATGTTAAGAATTTATTCATTGTTGGTTAAGTTACCATTTAAGGATCTTGTTTATTTTTAGGTTAGTTCTTATTTTTATTGTTCACATACAGTCCACTATTGTTTTAACTTCCCACCAAATCTTGTGTTTTTGTGTCATGGTGGGCGGTCGATTTTTATTGTTATATTTAAACTAAGTTCTGGACATTCTGTCCATGGTGGGCGGGATGTTCGATCGCGAGCTTTACACTACGCTCGACAGATGGCGTTGTACCATTTCTGTAGTTTTCTGAATCGCGCTGTTAAGATTCGCCGCGCATTTCTTATAAGGTTTAGAACGAAATAAATTTTTTGTACTCGCTTTGGAAAGAAGTTGTTTCATTTACACTCAAGTCCTCGGGCAGTTGTCGAGTGCCGTACACTTAGCTGACCGTACATAAAGGCAAAGCACCTCACGCATTATACGACCAAAATCATGACAAGTGTCTGCAGGTTACCAAGTAGAAAACCAAATCCATGTCGTTTTTGGCCGCATGACTTGTATTGGCTTAGTTTCTATCGACAACTTAGTTGTTGCAAACTTTTTATTGAAAGGACAATAAATATCAAAAACGAATATACTCGAGCGCGTGATATGACGGACGAACGACGATTAACCAAAGAGATAAGGCATAGCGCGCACTGCGATTTTTATTCGCGCGAATTTTTTTCCGCACATTCTGTGACCTATTGTATGAAGATGTACGCATTGCGGAAAAAGTCGCGCTCAAATTGTACTAAAAATTTTCGCGATTAAAAATCGCAATGCAAGTTAAGCCTAAGACAAATGAATGAATCGCGGTAAAGTATACTAAGGCTTAGCATGCACTGCGATTTTTTCCCGCCCATTCTGCGACCTATAGAATTGTATGAAGCTGCACGCATTGCGGTAAAAAAAGTCGCGCGGAAATAATACCGCAAGAAATCCGTGTTTTGCCACAGAATCCACCGCACCGCGGCGCGGATTAAATTTGCGCGAATATTTTGAGCTCTAAGAACAGGTAGAAATATACTAAATCGCGCTGAATTTCATCCGCAGTGCGTGTTTGTTAGATTCAGTACGTGGACAAAAAGTCGCGCGAATAAATATCGCAGTGCATGTTAAGCCTAACTATATTAACCACCGGAGAGTCGAGTCGGCGCGTCGTCTTTGATGTGTTTCAAGTTCAACGCGCGCGGCGAGCTGCGCTATTGCCAGCTCAATCACTCGCTCGACCACCGACCGATTCGAGTGACTAGTCAGTGTTTGTTACAAACGCGCTTTTTTAAATTTCTAAATTTATTGTTAAAATCAATTTCCAAGCTTTTTCAGTTCACAGTGCATTTAGTTTTAGTGTTTTGTCTCGGTCTAGTTGAAATATTTAGGTAGATGCAATGATGCTAGATTAATAGTGCATGCAAAGACACGATTTCAGCGCGCCCCCCAGATCCTCGCGCCCTAGGCTGCAGCCTAATTAGCCTAAGGGTTGATCAGGCCCTGCCACCCAGAGGTGCTGGGGACGCTGCGGCTGTGCGCGCCGGACGGGAAAGTGGGCGCGCGCCGCCTCGCCTCCCCGCTCTGTTAGACGTACCTTTTGCTAGGACTAACTTACTTAAGTTTACCCCTATGACGCGAGTCATACGTTTGATAAATGCTGTAACGTTATCGGAAGATACATTTTGCCAAAACCTGCTGAGATTCGTCAAAGTAGCGCAAAATTTTATTGGAAAAGGTTGACCATTTAAATAATGTATTGGAATGTCTTATTGATGTATTGTATTTTAATGTTTTATATGTATGTTATAACATCGCCTTGGTTGTTTCTGTAAAGGTGTTATAATAATATTTTTATTTTCGTACATCGTGTGGTCGCCAGATGTACGCTCACACGCGCCTTCAGCTTGTAGCAGTGTGCCTATCGTAGTCCGGTTGTATGAAAGTTACTCTCTGTACTCTGTGGGGCTTGCTCTGCACTTCGAAACTCATTAAGTTTATTATAGTTTTGATAGCCTGGCACGATACCATACATAACAACAAACTATTCTATTCATTTTACAATAGAAAACCAATATTGAATCTTTTAGAAAAACACTTTCCATTTATGTTTTATGGCAAATAACAGGCTAAAATGCGTATCTTTAGAAATTTTAATAATCAAGTGAAATGTACCAAACAATACGACACACGTGCAGCCGATTGAATCCCAAACGGACCCTCAGAACAGTAACGAGATAAGAAAGAACAAAGACTACAATACATCTGACCTGCAAAAGAATGGGAACACGACCTCGTGTTGTTTTTAGGGATCTTGGAGAGGGTTGGCTAGGCTGCGGCGAGGCAGGGCAGTCAGTGTTCGACTACTGGTGAGCACGTTTAGACACAGCTTGGAACCACGGCAGAGGCACAACTGGGCAGAGGCCGGTCGATTCTAAACTGCTTTAGGGGTTGGTTGACATTGACATCAAACAGCTTGAGAAAAAGTGTTTGTGTGTTGGTGTGACTGGGTGAGTCTTTAATTAAAATATTACATAGGGGATTGGTGATATCACATTCACTAACATAATCACTTACAACTTGTAATGTAGCTTGCTATTAATTAAATGCTGAGTTGGTAACCCCTTCGATATAATATAGGCACTAGATTTTTACTCTGTGTTTGTTGCTGTTGTGTTCATGTGTTGTGTCTATGTCGAATAAATGCTTTTCCATTGTATTCTAAATTTCTAATCTATTCTAAGCGTATTGCAACTAATTCTTTATCTTACTCATCATCATCATCTGCCTAGCCTTTTCCCAACTATATTGGGCTCGGCCAATTAGAACGAAATAGCATTAATTATAAAAAATAGTAAGATAAAGAATTTAACAATAATTCTTTATCTTACTATTTTTTATAATTAATGCTATTTTGTTATGTGTGTATGTTACTGTGATAGCCCTGTGATCTACGGTAAAACCTAGGATTTATCGGTAAAACCTAAGATTCACCAAATCTTATTGGTAAAAGTCCGAAATGATGTATAATACTCGCTATTTTTTTGGTTTCTACCAGCAATCACAGGATAAGTCTTAGGATTTATCCCTGACTGGTAAAGATTGAAAAAATTACTATAAGGACTGATTGATTTACTTCACCAAAGTAGGTATACCATATGTTACATGATTTAAACAAAAAAATATAAACATTTTCTGTTTATATACTGTATGTGAGGAAAAAATTGAAACACAATCTATTGATTGTGATTCGAAAAGCCGATTCTAACAAACATCATACCTACTTTTGTGAAGCAAATCAATCAGTACTTAATTATTGTCATTATTTCGTATCTTAGTGAGTAAAACACATATTTTTTGGCTCAGTAAGTGGGCACGTTTATTGCGGTATCAGTGACGCTCATCAAGTCCTCCAGAGTGCGGGTGTATGGGCACTCGAAGCACTTTGACAACATTTATTTTAGTATCTGACTTACATATTTCGATATCCACATAGTTAAACGACTACAACGTTGGACATAGGTCTCATATAGGCGTAAATTTCTGCCCATAGCATAGTAAAAACTAAAAAACTGTTCAGAGAACACACAAAAGACAAGATATTTTTGTATATATAAGTAAATTTTTGAACGGAATTTTACTCGTATTTTTTCAATTTCCTAGAATTCTACAAAACAACGAATTTAACACATGGCTTTTATGATTTTTTGGGAAGAAGGTATTTAATGGTTCTACACGTTGACAAAAGAATCACAGGTATATGCCAATTGGTTTTAATTGTATTGTGGCCTTTAAAGAACCCCAGGGTGGGCACCCTGGGGTTCTTCTACACACAGGTAGTCAACCCCGGTTATACGGGAAAACAATAACATTTTCTATCGTTGGTATGAAAGAGACTAAAAAATTCGTATGGCATCTCACAAAACAAATAATAGGAATCAAAATAAATTGTAGTTCAAAAACTAAAAAAACACGCTTTAATGGACATAGACTTTGGCTTTGACTTTGACTAAATTATTGCATTGTCATCGGTACTTGATAAGTATGCAAAGTTTCAAATCAATCCCTCGTTTTGAAGGGGGTGAAAATCACGTTCAAAGATTCCGTTACATTGATACATAGATACATACCAAGCTAATAAAAGCGTGTTAATAAACAATAACAATGCAAATTAAGTGACGCACATTAGTGTTTTGTGTACGAACCTTAAATTTTGATTAATTTTAATGCTCAACATACATAGTCCATAATAATACCTTTTCAGATGTAAATGCTCAGTTCACCGTTTTCTAGATGGTTTAAGTTTGCAAAATTATTATTACTTTCAATTGAAACGTATGCAAGGTCAAAAGTACAAAAATTTAAAGTTATACAATGGCATAAGTAATTTTCTTACAGATAATTTTACCCTATCCTATTATGTATTCTTCATTAGTATACGCGAGCCTCCATTCCTATTTTAACACGCTTTTATTAGCTTGGTATGTATGTATCTATGTATCCATGAAACAGAATCTTTGAACGTGATTTGCACCCACTTCAAAACGTCGGATTAATTTGAAACTTTGCACACTTATCAAGGACACTTTAACAATGCAATAATTTCAATAGTGTTCTTTTTATTGTTTTTTTTACACGGTATTGTCTTGCGCCAAGTACACGTATTAAATAAATGCTCCGGACACAGTAGACATGCTAATTACCAACTCCAAACACAGTGAAGTAGTTGCATTAATAAATTGTCTTTTAAAAAAACTAACAAACACCTTTTAAAGTTAATTTAGATAATAATAAAAAAACAGTTAAAAAAAACAAATAAACACGCTTTAACTAAACGCGGGCCCCGTGCGGATTAGTGGATGTCACATGTCTTCGACTTATTGGTGCTAGGACATGCCGCGTTTCCTGACGATGTTTTCCTTCACCGTTTTGAGAACAGTGGTGATGAAATATTTTATTGTAATTAAATTTTTTAACCATTTAAAATAATGAAGTTAATTATTCAATCATCTTTTTTTCAGTGACAAAATGGAAAGACTGCAAATGTGTAGGATGTGTTTGGTGGAGGATGCCCCCATGTATGTTGTTGACAACAAGAACTTGCAAGAATTATATGAGAAGCTGACTGGAAAACAAGTAAGTTGTTACTTTCAAATTAATACATTTAAATGCCCTCCTAATACAAGTAGATATAATTAATAATGTGAACTTTTGGTCAGACGTTCGATGACGACTGACATCACTGAAGGAGAACAGTGTAATAATAATAAGTCACCAATCTATTTTGAGAAAGAATTAATCAATGGCAGTTGAAGACCAAGAGCTAAGCTGAGTTACCTTTGAGATAGCTCGCTTAACCTCAGTGGTTGGTAGTATTTCATACTTGAGTAAAAGATGTGCTTATGGATGGAAAATACTTCAGCTACGCGTACTAAGCTAAACTCTTAGCTCTTGATCTGCAACCGGCTTCATGCTTACTCTGTATGAGAAGACTACTCGATGTTGTATGGTTCAAACTATTTTATTCTTGAGTAGTTTTATCATCCATTGAGATTCCTTTTTCTGGAATAAATAACCTAAAGGACTTGGCGACAATGTAGATTGGTATCAGTGAAAAAATGTTCTTATTTGGATTAGTACTACAAGGTATTGCCTGTAACATACATACATCTAAACATTAAATTTTACTCTAATTATATAAATATTAGTTTATAAACAAGACAATGCAAGACAGGTTTTGTTGCAGTTTGTAACTGAAGACAGAAGACCGCTGCGTGTTTGTTACTTCTGTTGCTCCAAACTAAAACAATGCTGCCGTTTCCAGAGAAAATGTCTGGAAGCCGAAGAACTGTTTGCCCACATGCTGGATGAGGATTATGAGGTGAGGTAGTCTTCAACATAATTCTTATGTCCAATTTAATTTTATTAATTATTTATTTTAATTTTAATTTATTTGTCAAAGTCTAACATCTCTTCTTGCCAAAGGAAATTATGAAAGGCAGTCGTTCCTTGTAAAATACTTGTATTTAGCTGCATCCAGTTATTATGGACTATCACAGGTAGACAATTGACAGATATCTACACAGAGTGTCCCAAAACTATTTGTCTAGCGAGTATGGGGCGTTGGGGCGTAGTTTTAACTAGTTCTGGCAAAAAGAAGAATAAAACAATACCACCAGGTTACGTGCTTCTTCTTCTTTTCGAGTGAGGATATGACCTCTGGTGTCAGAGTTAATGAAGCCACCTCTAAGACCCCACTGGCCTCTGACTTGGTTATTTTAGACTAACATTAACTATATAAGTCGAGGTTATATGCTAATAGCAATATTTATGAAAATGTTTAAATTGACACCCTAGACCATTTCTTCAGATAGTGTTCACTAATTTTAATTTTTTTAATGTTATCCTCAATAAATAGCAATTTGTTGATCGTAGGCATGAATCTAATGAATAATATTAGTTCAACTACTAAAAAAGAGTTTGATTGTGATGATTATTTTTTTTGTCACCTAAAGTAACTTTGACACATCATTTTACATAAATTAAAGTACTAAAGTACATGAGGTAAGGCTTTTAGAAAAATAGCCCATTTAATCAAGATTTCATAATAATACAATACTTTCAAGCACCCCGTATCCGCTTGACGTTGAGTTTTGGGATAGGTACGCTGTATATGGCAGCCAGGAACAACAACTTAACATGCTTTCCAGAGGTACGGAGGAGTCTCAGTATATAATATATGGTCAGCCATCTAATACTAGACTCATCTTTTTACAGCCAAATCCTATAAAAAGCCCAAAGATGTTGGCATTTAACAATGGGTTTGTTATATCGCCGATGGAGTACTTAGATATAGTTGGTGAATGTCAAACAGAAAGCCATGCAGTCAAAGAAGAATTACCAGATTGTGCGACACAAGCAGATATTATTGAGCCAAAAGAGGAACTTCAAGTTGATGGTATGTATTGGGGAATATAGGTAGAGGTAGACACCAATGAAATACCGTATTATAAGGGTTTCAATTAAACGGTTCAACCGGTGAACCGGCCATGGGTACCAGTGGCACCCAGGGTCAATCAAGCTTTATTTGGTCAGAAGTGAGCAGCATTTGGCTGCTACCTGGCCGCAACCGAAACGGCGCGGCAGGCCGCCCCGGCTCGTTTTGTAAACAAACTATATTTATGACTTCCTTTTTGAGTATTTTGTTAACACTAGATATTTTTTATAATGCCAATGAACAGGCCTTTTGAACGAAACGAAAATATGTTTGTCTTAATTAATAAAACTGTAAATAAACGTTGCAAATTTTGCATTAAAATTTGACAGTAACTTCGTGATCGTAGTAATTTCGGGTAACAAGGCATTACTTTTCTGCTTGGGTAATCCCGGTACCCAAGACCAAACAACTAATCTTTGATTTTGGGTATTACTGGTACCCATGGCCAATTGAACCAATAATGCGGCACGCTTCTGGCCATCACAACGGTTAATTACCCTTTACTTGTTAAATTGGAAGATGTGTTTCAGTAATATTTTGTGAGACATGTGTTCCTTAGCAAGACTGACGCGATAGTGTTATGTGAATGTAACCAGCTACGTTTTCGGTCTCAACTACCTGACAAGGGTTCGGAGTCATAACCCTTATAATTTATGGCTAGACAGAGACAGATAGAGTATTGTTGATTTATTTTTGTTTAACTCCAACAGTATGCTTTTATAATTCCAAATATATTAAGTACTAGCGTTTTTCCACAGTTTTGTTTCCGCTTGTAGTGAAAACCTAGCTTAATCTTCTATTTGTCTCCCCTCTTCTGTAAAGACTGACTGAAAGTGACGCGAAAAAAATACCACGGATATAGGCCATGATTCTGGACTACTACTACTATTGGAATTATTCGTCGGCATTTTCCTAAATATTAAAGAAACTTAAGAAAATCAGCTGATATGTAACGCTTTTGAATGTTATTTTCAATACTGTTTTCTTTTAAAAAAAAAAGCCGACTGCTAACGAAGCGAACTAATAAGATGTAAACAAGAAGAATACATAGATATGGTTTTGGTCAGCCAGCTCGCGAATATCATGTAGCCTCCGAATATATAGCATGATTTTCTCCGTTTAAATAATTTTTTAGTTCGCTTCATAAGCAGTCGATTTTTTGATTTAATGAATCTACTTTTTTTGATAAAGTTGGTTTTTATGATAGTTACTTGATAGTAAAATAGATTACTATTGGTTTGCCTGCCCGCATGTAGCCGCATCTGCTATTGGTTATTTTATTACTTTTTTATGTTTGCACTCTATTACTTGGAATTCTCCTATATCGTGGGTGCGTATGCACCATCATCTATATCTCAGTAAGACGCGATTTATGCGATGTCAGGTTTTGCAGGTAAACTGTCAACCCACAGATTGCGGCTAACTGAGAGCTGCAACCTTATTTTTCTTAATTCCTACAGTACTTTCTTTAAATTGACATTGAATTGCCTTGAAAAACTTGAATATTGGAAGTTACCTATCAAACATAAAGAACAATGGCGAAATATTAGCTGGCTTAAATTTGAGCGTGTGAAAGAATTATACGCAAGAAATTCCATTAATTATAACTGGTTCACCTCAGATAAAAAAATCATAAATTAAAGTAATTTGATTTTTTCGTTAAATTTCATTAGCTTAGTGTTGCTATTTTATACCTATTCTGCCAAGTAACAAGTAGTAACTGAACTAAGTATAATTATTGTATTTGTTATTTTATTATAATTAAACGGAGTAAATGAATCAACAATACAGTTTGTTTAAGTGTAGGTGATACTTTGCAGGCAGGTAAGAATACTGTAGTGTAGTAGAATTAAATTATGTAATTTCAATAAATGATAGACAAAAAATCTAGTATCCAAAAAAAATGTAGCTTGGTTGTTGACGACTGACGACCTTTTGATACACGTCAACAAAGTCGCTTAGTCAAAGTCAAAGTCAAATGTATTTATTCAATTAGGCCATTAAGCGGCAATTTTGAACGTTAACAATTAAAATTTACCAGTAATAAAAATTGATTCTACCGTGCATTTGGAGAAGTACCTTGTTAAGGATAAGAATGCACAAAAAAACTCCATATCTACTCTTTAAAAAAAGATAAATGTGTAACAATATTAAAGTACATACATTAATAAATTCATGTACGTGAGGACGATGCACCTAGCACTGCTATACTACATATAGGTATAAAGTATTACGAGCACTAACAGGTAAACCCTTCACTTGATAAATGGGAACATGGTTCTCACATACTTACAAATATTGCATACATAGGTAAATTACATAATTCAACAACAACGGAACAGTGTGCGAGTCAATTTTTTTTAAATAAAAATAATAATAAATAATAAAAATAAAGCGTTACTATAATTATGAATATATTACAAATTACCCATTTTGATTTTATCTACACTAAGGATTACCCTATGGAGCAGGTTCTTATCTTGAATCTTCTCTTGTCTTGAATATAATCATCTTAATAAATAAACTCTTTCCAAAGAGAATATTTTACATTATGTGCTGAAATAACTAGATAAGGGCAATACAAATATGGTATTGCCCTTTTACTTTCTGGAAATTGAATAATATCACCTATTATACACATTATTAAACGTTACCCAGACATAATTTACAAAAGGTCATGACTGAATATCTATTATACTCGACATTCTCGAAAAAAAATCTTGTACAAACTAAATCAGAAGATGACCCTGACTTAAACCAGATATTTTAAATTTAAATTCGTAGGAATTTAATCACAGCTAAAACATTATATGGGTTTCTGCCATTGTCCTTTCATTTATTTAATTAAGGTAATTGCGGCAAAATATTTCAGGGCAGGAAAATAGATTGCTGCGGGGTTCCGCAGTAATCTATTCTTCTATCAAGTATCAGTCATGAAAATTAAGTTTATTAATTAAAATCAATGAAACCCGCATTTTTTTAGGCTGTAAGTGTAAATTACGATATGTTTTTGTTATTATTTATTTGATCCTATTTTATTTTTTGAATATCGTATGTTCCGTTTCCGTGATTGTGTCCATGGCATAAACAGTGGCCCTTATCAGAATACCAGCGCTGCGCGTTATTTTATTTTGGATTACGCTGCACATGTTGAGATATGAGCCTTTTTTGGTTTCGCACGGGTTTTTTTTTTAATTATTATTTGTTTTGCTTATGTCGTGTCTCCTGTGTGGGTGTCAAATACATATTTTTTCTTTCTTTCTTTCCTATAAGAATTGATTCAATCTTGAACTTTTTGCTCACTTACAGAACTGAAAATTCCAGACTCTTCAGATGATTTGTCTATAACGGAAGTAAAAACCGAACTGGAAGAAGAACAAGACACGAACTGTGAGTATTAGTTAGTTATTTTTTAAGCAAGCAAATAGGATCCGCTGCAAGCGGAACGCACGGGACTGGTAAATGTAGCGACGCTTGGGGGAGGCCCATGTCCAGCAGTGGACTTCTTACGGATGATGCTGATGAAAAAGCGAACAGGCCGACTGGTTTGATAACTAACGCCGCAACACCGAATTGCAGAAAGAAGAAAGAAAGAAATGTTTTTTTCTTGTTTAGAACAATAATTACTATAAGAATAATGCATAGAAATCGATTGTACTGGTGTGTATGTGATACGGAGGAATGAGGAGCATGTCGAGAGAGAAAAAAGCTTAGAGTATGAATGTGGATTGTTAAAGGAGTGAGGAAGACCTAAGAAAAATTCATCCATTGTGGATGGATTTTCGTGAGAGATGACATAGTTGTATGAGAGGCGAACTATTCTGACTCTAACGTCATCTAGTAATGCATCGCAAAACTTAAAATATAACTTAACTTATTTTTCTTATACTTTAAGGCATTTTTGATCATATTATCAACAATCATTCAATCCCTTGTACTTACTGAATTTATATTCACAGGGGCGCCCATTGCGAAGAAACCAAAACTAGGTTTAAGAAGAACAAAACTAGAAGATGTTGTTACTGAAGAGCAAACAAAAAATGAACAATCAGACTTAAAAGTTAATTGGACAACTCAAAATCGTACGTCCCAAACGGTTCGGAAGTTAGCCCCATTACTTTATACAAATCCTACAGCAAATATCATTTTTGATAGTAGTAGAAGTGTAAATAATAAAAATGTTAATACCAATTACTGTATAGATGGTATCAAAAATGATATCAGATTTAAAATAACCAACAAAGAGAAAGACAGTGATAATGTAAATAGGCATCGAAGACTATGTGTCAAAAATCAACGTTACAAATGTGAAGTATGTAAGTTTAGTTGTAATCGTAAGGCTGATTTAACGACACACATTCGTTTACACACTGGTGAAAAACCTTACAAATGTGAAATATGCCAGAAATATTTTAGTCAAAAAGGCAATTTAACCACACATATTCGGACACACAATGCTGAAAAACCTTACAAATGTGAAGTATGTCATCGAAGTTTTAATAAAAAAAACAATTTAACCGCACATATTCGTATACACACAGGTGAAAAACCTTACAAATGTGATATATGTCCGCAATGTTTTAGTTCAAAAACCACTTTAACAGCACATATTCGGATACACACTGGTGAAAAACTTTACAAATGTGAAATCTGCCCGAGTAGTTTTAGGCTAAAAAACGATTTAAAAACACATATTCGTATACACACTGGTGAAAAACCTTACAAATGTGAAATATGCCAGTACAGTTGTAGTCAAAAGAGTAGTTTAAAAACACATATTCAGATACACACTGGTGAAAAACCTTACAACTGTGAAATATGCCAGTACAGTTGTAGTCAAAAGATTAGTTTAAAAAAACATATTCGGATACACACTGGTGAAAAACCTTACAAATGTGAAATCTGCCAGAGTAGTTTTAGGCTAAAAAACGATTTAACAACACATATTCGTATACACACTGGTGAAAAACCTTACAAATGTGAAATATGCCAGTACAGTTGTAGTCAAAAGAGTAGTTTAAAAACACATATTCGGATACACACTGGTGAAAAACCTTACAAATGTGAAATATGCCAGTACAGTTGTAGTCAAAAGAGTAGTTTAAAAAAACATATTCGGATACACACTGGTGAAAAACCTTACAAATGTGAAATCTGCCAGAGTAGTTTTAGGCTAAAAAACGATTTAACAACACATATTCGTATACACACTGGTGAAACACCTTACAAATGTGAAATATGCCAACGTAGTTTTGGAGAAAAACACGTTTTAACAAGACATATTCGGATACACACTGGCGAAAAACCTTACAAATGTGAAATATGCCAGTACAGTTGTAATCAAAAGAGTAGTTTAACAAAACATATCCGAATACACAGGGGTGAAAAACCTTAATTATGTTAAGTATGTCAGCATGCATGTATCACGATGAGTTAACAAACCATATTTAAATACACATGCGCGAAAACCTTAAAAATATTAAGGATGCCCATATAGTTGTCATCAAAAGAGTCATTTAATCGTATAAGTACTGGTGGAAAACCTGACATATATATGAAATATGCCAGTAGAGTTGCAATAAAAAGGGTGATTTAACAAAACACATTCGTAGACACCACACTAAAAAGCCTTAAAAGTGTGCCTTGTAAGAGCACAAAAAAATAATTGAATTGAATTAAGTTTTGTATTGTCGCTGATAGATTTACTGCCCAGAGTGTATATCTACTCCACTGCCAATAATACTGATCGTTTAGTTAAAATTTAAATTAAATACATATTTTTTGATGCTGCCATCTCGTTGTTTTTTTTTCGATAGATGAACAGGGTGTTTGTCTGAATCTCTGAAATAAGGTAAATCAACATAATTTGATGTATCATATATCACAATATGAGCTCACTCCTACTGCCAAATGTCTCATAATACATCTGCTTAAAGTATTGAAGTCTGATTGCAGAAACAATAGAAAAATCTTTGTGTTCTGTGTAGTATTACCAGCGTATGTTTTTCACCCGATTTTTCAACACTTGATTATCGGGCTGTTAACTTAATCGAATAATAATTGCCGGTATATTAATACTTACAGTTTCTCGAAATCCAAGTGTGACAAGCGTTTAACAATTTGTTACACTTAACAAAAATCGCGATTTAACCACATTTTTGGGTTTCTGGGAAGTTTTTTCAATGTTAACCTCTTGTCAACGTGCCTTGTTTATAATTGTTCGATAATCTGCAGATAAAAATTGATATGATGATTTTAAAGGCGACAAAAAATAATAGGTGTCGGCGAAATATATGATAATAAGATTAATTATAGTTGATTAAGTACTAACATAGTATAGAAAAATACTAATAAAACTATTACATACTTAATAACTACTACTACACTTTATACTTACTTAAGAGAGTTATTTTGTAAGTTAATAAAAAAAAACAGTGTCTGACCTGGGAACAGAAACCAGGACCTCATGCTCACTAAACAAGTCTTATGATAAAACTGACCCACTGCAGGGCAAAGAAGTAATTTTATTTAGAATAGTGTACTGTGTACGATTATTATAACTTAAATAATTTAGTTCTAAAAGTACCTTTATTAGTTTGGTAATGAGCCTGATCCGTTGCCAAATTACTCATGTTTCGTAAAAATGTTCTAACTAAAACCAAATCAATATATTTTTCATGCTGTCATCTTGTTCTTTATTCAATACCTAGTAAATAAATTAGAGTACTGTTTATAGATTTTTCTAACTTAATATAGGCTTTGTTCTAAAAGTACCTTCTTAAGCTTTGTATTGACGCTGATAGATAACTACTAAGAGTTTATATCTACTCCACTGCCAACAATACTGATCGTTTAGTAAAAAATAAAACTAATTGTTACATATTTTTGTTTGAATCTCTGAAATAAGGTAATTAAACATATTTTATTTTTGTTTTAGATTATAATGTATATTATATATCATAGTCAGAGCAATTAGTAAATAGTTGCTCTGACTGGAGCTCACTCCTAATGCCAAATGGCTCATAATACTAAAAGTAAATCATCAATCATCATCATAAATCATCATCAATCATACTCAATACTTAAAGTATTGAGTATGATTGCAGGAACAACAGAAAAATCTTTGTGTATTACTAGCGTAACTTTTACTCAACGACCATTCAGACTCTATGGGTTGAGTTTTTCGAATGGGGGTGGATGGCCAAAGCCGAAACTATGAGGAATAGCGAAAAACTTTCAAATGAGTAACAAGGATTTTGATGAAAACTAAAATTGCATCATTGGCTTTTTGAGAATTCATTATTTTAGTCAAGAATCGAACCCGTTAATTAAAAAATAAACACGTGGTGTTTTATTACACCATCTGATAGTGTCACTAATAAGGATCCCCGCAACGTTCACCAGGTCCACCTGGTGGGAGGCCTTCCAGTTCGCGGTCGCCACTCCAGAACCTTTCTGCTCCATCGGCCATCCGTTCTGCGAGCAATGTGCCCTGCCCACTGACACTTAAGTTTGGCAATTCTTCGGGCTATGTTGTTAACTCTGGTTTTCTTGCGGATCTCTACATTTCTGATTCGATCACGCAAGGAAACTTCGAGCATAGCCCTCTCTATTGCCCTTTGAGTGACTGTAAGCTTTCTGATGAGGCCCATTGTAAGTGACCACGTCTCAGAGCCATATGTCATCACTGGAAACACATACTGGTCATAGACTTTCGTCTTGATACACTGTGGTACGTTGAACGAGAAGATACCGCGCAACTTCCCGAACGCTGCCCAGCCGAGTCGGATTCGACCAACAGACTATTCTATTCATTTTACCAATATTAAATCTTTTAGAAACCCTTTCCATTTATGTTTTATGGCAAAAAACAGGCTAAAATGTGTTTTATCTTTAGAAATTTTAATAATCAAGTGAAATCTACCAAACAAAAGAATACGACACACGTGCAACAAATTGAACCCCAAACAGACCCTAAGAACAATTAAGAGATAAGAAAGAACAAAGACTACAATACATCTGACCTGCGAAAGTATGGACACACGGCCTCGTGGTGTTTTTAGGGATCTTGGAGAGGGTTGGCTAGGCCACGGCGAGGCAGTCGGTGTAAGGCCACTGGAGAGCACGGTTAGACACTGCTTGGAACCACGGTAGAGGCCTCTTGATTCTAGACTGCGTTAGGAGTTGGTTGACATCAACCAACTAGAAAAAAAGTGTTGGTGTGACTGGGTGAGTCTTTAATTATAATATTTCATAGGGGATTGGTGATATCGCAATTATCGCATTCACTAACATAATCACTTAATGTAGCTATCTATTGATTAAATGCTGAGTTGGTAACCCTTTCGATATGGCACTAGTCTTTTACTCTGTGTTTGTTGCTGTTGTGTTGTCTATGTCGAATAAGGTAAAACATAGAATTTACAGATAATACCTATGATTTACCAAATCTTATTATAAAAGTCCGAAATTATCTATAACACTCGCTACATTCAGGTTTTTACCAGCAATCACATGATAAGTCTTAGGATTTACCCCTGACTGGTAAAGGTGTATGAATAATTAAGGACTGATTGATTTACTTTGCCCAAATAGGGCGCACGGTTGGTGCAGTGGTTGAGGGATTGAATGCTGCGCTGCGTGTCGCGGGTTCGATTCCCGCACGGTACAAATATTTGTATGTCCTACAGATAGTTGTTCCGGCTCTGGGTGTTTGTGTATGTGAGTTTATATGTTTGTTAACGCACCTACGATACAGGAAGAAATTCCTAGGTGGGGCAACGTTTTTTAAAAAGAAGAACAAGAAGAGACTTCACCAAAGTAGGTATAACATTTGTTTCATGATTTAAACAAAAAAATTTATACATATATGATTTTTAAACATTTTCTGTTTAAAAACTGTATGTTAGGGAATCATTGAAGCCAGGTCTGAATAAAATTACACCTATTGTGTGAAGCAAATCAATCAGTACTTAATTATTGTCATTATTTCGTATCTTAGTGAGTCATTAAAATTATATTTTTTCGTTCAGTAAGTGGGCACGTTTATTGCGGCATCAGTGACGCTCATCAAGTCCTCCAGAGTGCGAGTGTATGGGCACTCGAAGAACTTTGACAGTATCTATTTTAGTATCTGACTTACTTATTTCGAGATCCAAATAGTTATACAACCATAACGTTGGACTTAGGTCCCACAGAGGCATAAATTAATGGCCATAGCAAAGAGAAACTAAAAAACTGTTCAAACAACACACAAAAGACAAGATATTTTTGTATCTAGCCCTATAAGTAAATTTTAACGGAGTTTTACACGTTTTAAGCAATTTACTAGAATTCTGCAATTGCCTAGAATTCTGCAAAACAATTTCGGAATTAGCACATGTCTTTTTTGGTTTGTTTGGAAATTGGTATTTAATTGTTCTACACGCTGACAAAAGAATCAAAGCTAGCAAGGTTTTGATTTTATGGTGGCCTTTAAAGAAACCCAGCGTGCCCTACACGCAGGTAGACAACCGCGGTTATACGCGAAAGCGAGAACATTTTCTATCGTTGGTATGAAAGACACGAACAATTTCGTATGGCATCTCCCAAAACAAATAATAGGAATCAAAATAAACAATAACAATGCAAATTAAGTGACGCACATTAGTGTTTTGTGTACGAACCTTAAATTTTGATTAATTATAATGCTCAACATAGTCCATAATAATATCTTTTCAGATGTAAATGCGCAGTTCACCGTGTTCTTCTTGTATAAGTTTGCAAAATTATTATTACGTAAAAAATAAAACGTATGCAATGAAAATTTTAAGTTATACAATGGCATAAATAATTTTCTTACAAACAATTTTCCCTATAAAGTATTCTTCATTAGTATACGCGAGCCTCCATTCCTTTTTTCTTGTGAAAATATTTGTATATTGTATTGTTAGATTCGTGAAGATACAAAAGATCGTCCTTTTTTTAAATTATTTTGTGTTTTGCATAATATAGCCTTCCATTTGCCCTCATGTATAAAATTATTAAGGTGCACACCTAGTAATTCCGACTTATTTGCAAGTCAAACCCCCGGTTTCTCAACAGTCGATTATCGGGCTGTTAACGTAATCGTCGAATAATCGCCGGTTATGTACTGTGATTGGCTGTTGAAAATTCGTTCAACCAATTACAGCCGTAAAACCTGCTTGACAATTTGTCACATTAATTCTGCGATAATTTTGTAATCAAAAACCCGGCCCATGTGTGTTAGTTAGATATTGTTTAAGATTCTCTATGCTATGGCCGTATAAATTTGTCTTTCTTTGGTATTGATTATCACATCACACACACACATCATCCACCTCTTAATGTTACCACTGCTGGGACACGGGCCACCTCTCTATGAGAGGGAATGGGCCGTAATCCACCATGCGGGCACAGTGCGGGTTGGTGGATGTCACATGTCTTCGAATTATTGGTTCTAGGACATGCCAGTTTCCTGATGATGTTTTCCTTCACCGTTTTGAGAACAGTGGTGATGAAATATTATATTGTAATTAAATTTTTTAACCACTTAAAATAATTATTCATCCATCTTTTTTTCAGTGACAAAATGGAAAGACTGCAAATGTGTAGGATGTGTTTGGTGGAGGATGCCCCCATGTATGTTGTTGTCAACAAGAACTTGCATGAAGTATATAAGAAGCTGACTGGAAAACAAGTAAGTTGTTACTTTCTAATTAATACATTTAAATGCCCTCCTAATACAAGTAGATATAATTAATAATGTGAACTGTTGGTCAGACGTTCGATGACGACTTACATCACTGAAGGAGAATAGTGTAATAATAATCAGTCACCAATATATTTTGAGCAAGAATGAATCAATGTCAGTTGATTGACATGACAGACCAAGAGCTAAGCTGAGTTACCTTTGAGATAGCTCGCTTAACTGAGGTTGGTAGTATTTCATACTTGAGTAAACACCACATACTTTGTAAGAATTGAAGAAGTGCTTATGGATGGAAAATACTTCAGCTACGCGTACTAAGCTAAACTCTTAGCTCTTGATCTGCAACCGGCTTCATGCTTACTCTGTATGAGAAGACTACTCGATGTTGTATGGTTCAAACTATTTTATTCATGAGTAGTTTTATCATCCCTTGAGTTTCTTTTTCTGGAATAAATAACTTACAGGACTTGGCGACAATGTAGATTGGTATCAGTGAAAGAATGTTCTTAATTGGATTAGTACTACCAGATATTGCCTGTAACATACATACATCTAAACATTAAATTTTACTCTAATTATATAAATATTAGTAACAAACAAGATAATGCAAGACAAGTTTTGTTGCAGTTTGTAACTGAAGACAGAAGACCGCTGCGTGTTTGTTACTTCTGTTGCTCCAAACTAAAACAATGCTGCCGTTTCCAGAGAAAATGTCTGAAAGCCGAAGAACTGTTTGCTCAGATGCTGGATGAGGATTATGAGGTGAGGTAGTCTTCAACATAATCCTAATGTCCAATTTAATTAATTATTTATTTTAATTTTAATTTATTTGTCCAAGTCTAACATCTCT
The DNA here is from genome assembly GCA_948252205.1 of Orthosia incerta. Classification (NCBI taxonomy): domain Eukaryota; kingdom Metazoa; phylum Arthropoda; class Insecta; order Lepidoptera; family Noctuidae; genus Orthosia; species Orthosia incerta. The sequence goes on along the minus strand of OX411766.1, from coordinate 14,351,149 downwards.
TCTTGCCAAAGGAAATTATGAAAAGCAGTCGTTTCTTGTAAAATACTTGTATTTAGGTTCATCCAGTTATTATGGACTATCACAGGTAGACAATTGACAGATATCTACACAAAGTGTCCCAAAACTATTTGTCTAGCGAGTATGGGGCGTCGGGGCGTAGTTTTAACTAGTTCTGGGAAAAAGAAGAGTAAAACAATACCACCAGGTTACGTGATTCTCATTTCCGACGTTTGGCTCCCAGACTGGAGCGGGCGGGCGCTGCCCTCAAGCGGCTGTTGCCCAATCTAGGGGGTCCAAACGCCTCCTGCCGGAGGCTCTACGCGGGGGTCGTGCGGTCCATGGCCCTTTACGGGGCACCAGTATGGGCGCGTTTCCTGAGGCGGCGACCAGCCCGCCGGTTGAACGCGTCCCAAAGGGTCATGGCCATCCGGCTGGTCCGGGGATACCGCACGGTCTCCGGTGAGGCGGCGAGCCTCCTTGCCGGATTGCCGCCATGGGATCTGGAAGCAAAAGTCCTCGCGCAAATATGGGAGTGGCGCGAGGAGGCGAAATGCCGGGGCGAAACACCGTTGCCGCGACAAATCGCGGCTCGGCGGACAGAGCTCCGGCAGGAACTCATGGCGACATGGAGGGGGCGATTGTCGCAACCCAGCGCTGGGCACGCCACAATTGCGGCGGTAAGGCCCCTTTTTGAGGAGTGGCTTGAGAGGCGTCACGGCGTCCTCACCTTCCGCCTGACACAGGTCCTCACCGGACACGGCTGTTTCGGGAGGTTCCTGTTCAAGATAGGGCGGGAGGAAACGCCCGGGTGTCACCATTGTGTGGACCGCTCGGAGGACACGGTGGAGCATACGGTGGAGATCTGCCCTGCTTGGGCGGAACACCGCCGTGTCCTCATGGAGGCGATCGGCGGTGGCGACCTCTCGCGTCCGGCCCTGGTCCAGGCCATGGTACGGAGCGAGAGGGCATGGGAAGCTGTCTCCTCCTTCTGCGAAGCAGTAATGCTCGCAAAGGAGGAGGCGGAACGCGCGAGGGAGACGCAAAGGAGACGCCCTCACGCCCCTAGGCACCGCAGGAGACGCCCCGGGCGTCGGGAGTCGCGAGCCGATTCCCGGCCACCGTAGGCGCGGGCTTGCGGACGGAGAGTAATGGGTAGCTCGCCGTCCGATAACGACCAAGCCCGAGTTTACGGCGCGTAGTGTTCCACGCGCGCGTCAAAGAGATGTCAGCAAAGTGACGGGGTCCGATAGGGCCGATGCCTGTCTGGGTTGCGGATAAATTTGAAAGAGAGTTACCGCGGCCCTGGCACAAGCAACTGAAGGAACACGGGTGGGTTTTAGTCAGTAAAAGTCTGACATGCCCTCCCGCTTCACCCAGAGCGGGAGAAGTCATCGGATGATTTCCCACCCAAAAAAAAAAAAAAAAAGAAAAAAAAAAAAAAAAAAAAAAAGGTTACGTGATTCTTCTTCTTTTCGAGTGAGGATATGACCTCTGGTGTCAGAGTTAATGAAGCGACCTCTAGGACCCCACTGGCCTCTGACTTGATTATTTTAGACTAACATTAACTATATAAGTCGAGGTTATATGCTAATAGCAATATTTATGAAAATGTTTAAATTGATACCCTAGACCATTTCTTCAGATAGTGTTCACTAATTTTACATCTTTTAATGTTATCCTTAATTAATAGCAATCTATTGATCGTAGGCATAAATCTAATGAATTATATTAGTTCAACTACTAAAATAACCGGCCAAGTGCGAGACAGACTCGCGCACGAAGGGTTCCGTACCACTATCGCAAAAATGGCAAAAAATCACGTTTGTTGTATGGGAGCCCTATTTAAATATTTATTTTATTCTGTTTTTTTAGTATTTGATGTTATAGCGGCAACAGAAATACATAATCTGTGAAAATTTCTAGCTATCAAGGTTCATGAGATAGAGCCTGGTGACAGACCGACAGACAGACAGATAGACAGACAGACGGATCGCAGAGTCTTACTAATAGGGTCCCGTTTTTACCCTTTGGGTACGGAACCCTAAAAAAGAGTTTAATTGTGATGGTTATATTTTTTGTCCACTAAAGTAACTTTGACACATCATTTTACATAAATTAAAGTACTAAAGTACATGAGGTAAGGCTTTTAGAAAAATTGCCCATTTAATCAAGATTTCATATTAATACAATACTTCTTACGTATTTGTCCAAGCACCCCGTATCCGCTTGACGTTGAGGTACGCTTGTATATGGCAGCCAGGAACAACAACTTAACATGCTTTCCAGAGGTACGGAGGAGTCTCTGTATATAATATATGGTCAGCCATCTAATACTAGACTCATATTTTTACAGCCAAATTCTATAATAAGCCCAAAAATGTTGGCATTTAACAATGGGTTTGTTATATCGCCGATGGAGTACTTAGATATAGTTAGTGAATGTCAAACGGAAAGCCATGCTGTCAAAGAAGAATTACCAGATTGTGCGACACAAGCAGATATTATTGAGCCAAAAGAGGAACTTCAAGTTGATGGTATGTATTGGCGAATATGGGTAGAGGTAGACACCAATGAAATACCGTATTATAAGGGTTTCAATAATACAGTTCCACTGGTGAACCGGCCACGGGTACCAGTGGTGCCCAGGGTCAATTAAGCTTTATTTGGTCAGGAGTGAACAGCATTTGGCTGCTACCTGGCCGCAACCGAAACGGCGCGGCGGGCCGCACCGGCTCATTTTGTAATAAAACTATTTGTAAATAAACGTTGCAAATTTTGCATGAAAATTTTACAGTAACTTCATGATCGTAGTAATGTCGTGTAACAAGGCATTATTTACAGTCACTACAAATCTTTTCTGCTTGGGTACTCCCGGTACCCCAGGCCAGACAACTACTCTTTGATTTTGGGTATTACTGGTACCCATGGCCAATTGAAACAATAATGCGGCACGCTTCTGGCCATCACAGCGGTTAATTACCCTTTACTTGTTAAATTGGAAGATGTGTTTCAGTAATATTTTGTGAGACATGTGTTCCTTAGCAAGACTGACGCGATTGTGTTATGTGAATGTAATCTCATAATTTATGGCTAGACAGAGACAGACAGAGTATTGTAGATTTATTTTTGTTAAACTCCAACAGTATGCTTTTATAATTCCAAATATATTAAATACTAGCGTTTTTCCACAGTTTTGTTTCCGCTTGTAGTGAAAACCTACCTTAATCTTCTATTTCTCTCCCCTCTTCTGTAAATACTGTCTGAAAGTGACGCGAAAAAAATACCACGGATTCAGTCCATGATTCTGGACTACTACTACTATTGGAATTATTCGTCGGCATTTTCCTAAATATTAAAGAAACTTAAGAAAATCAGCTGATATGTAACGCTTTTGAATTTTATTTTCATTCCTGTTTTCTTTAAAAAAAAAAAGCCGACTGCTAACGAAGCGAACTAATAAGATGTAAACAAGAAGAATACATAGATATGGTTTTGGTCAGCCAGCTCGCGAATATCATGTAGCCTCCGAATATATAGCATGATTTTCTCCGTTTAAATCATTTTTTAGTTTGCTTCATAAGCAGTCGAATTTTTGATTTAATGAATCTACTTTTTTTGATAAAGTTGGTTTTTATGATAGTTACTTGATAGTAAAATAGATTACTATTGGTTTGCCTGCCCGCATGTAGCCGCATCTACTATTGGTTATTTTTTTACTTTTTTATGTTTCCACTATATTACTTGGAATTCTCCTATATCGTGGGTGCGTATGCAAAATCATCTATATCTCAGTTAGACGCGATTTATGCGATGCCAGGTTTTGCAGGTAAACTGTCAACCCACAGATTGCGGCTAACTAAAAGCTGCAACCTTATTTTTCTTATTTCTTACAGTACTTTCTTTAAATTGATATTGAATTTCCTTGAAAAACTTGTACATTGGAAGTTACCTATCAAACATAAAGAACAATGGCGAAATCTTAGGTGGCTTAAATTTGAGCGTGTGAAAGTTATAAACGCAAGAAATTCCATTGATTATCTACGTTTTTCAAAGTATAACAATAACTGATTCACCTCTGATAAAAAAAAACATTATAAATTTAAGTAATTTGATTTTTTAGTAAATTTCATTAGCTTAGTGTTGCTATTTTATACCTATTCTGCCAAGAAACAAGTAGTAACTGAACTAAGTATACAGTTTGTTTAAGTGTAGGTGTTACTTTGCAGGTAGGTAAGAATACTGTAGTGTAGTAGAATTAAATGATGTAATTTCAATAAATGAAAGACAAAAATCTAGTATCCAAAAAAAATGTAGCATGGTTGTTGACGACTGACGACCTTTTGATTCAAGTCAACAAAGTCGCTTAGTCAAAGTCAAATGTATTTATTCAATTAGGCCATTAAGCGGCAATTTTGAACGTTAAAAATTAAAATTTACCAGTAATAAAAATTGGTCCTACCGTGCATTCGGAAAAGTAGCTTGTTAAGGATAAGAATGCACAAGAAACTCCATACTTACTCTTTTAAAAAAGATAAATGTGTTACAATATAAAAGTACATACATTAATAAATTCATGTACGTGAGGACGATGCACCTAGCACTGTTATACTACATATTGGTATAAAGTATTACAAGCACTAACAGGTAAACCCTTCACTTGATAAATAGGAACATGGTTCTCACATACTTACAAATATTGCATACATAGGTAAATTACATAATTCAACAACAACGGAACAGTGAACGAGTCAAATAAAAAAAAAAAAAAAAAAAAAAAAGCGTTACTATAATTATGAATATATTACAAATTACCCATTTTGATTTTGTCTACACTAAGGATTACCCTATGGAGCAGGTTCGTATCTTGAATCTTCTCTTGTCTTGAATATAATCATCTTAATAAATAAATATACTCTTTCCAAAGAGAATAATTTACATTATATGCTGAAATAACTAGATAAGCATACTAATATGGTATTGCCCTTTTACTTTCTGGAAATTGAATAATATCACCTATTATACACATTATTAAACGTTACCCAGACATAATTTACAAAAGTTCATGACTGAATATCTATTATACTCGACATTCTCGAAAAAAAAATCTTGTACAAACTAAATCAGAAGATGACCCTGACTTAAACCAGATATTTTTCATTTAAATTCGTAGGAATTTAATCACAGCTAAAACAATGTATGGGTTTCTGCCATTGTCCTTTCATTTATTTAATTAAGGTAATTGCGGCAAAATATTTCAGAGCAGGAAAATAGATTGCTGCGGGGTTCCGCAGTAATCTATTCTTCTATCAAGTATCAGTCATGAAAATTAAGTTTATTAATTAAAATCAATGAAACCCGCATTTTTTTTAGGCTGTAAGTGTAAATTACGATATGTTTTTGTTATTATTCATTTGATCCTATTTTATTTTTTGAATATCGTATGTTCCGTTTCCGTGATTGTGTCCGTGGCATAAACAGTGGCCCTTATCAGAATACCAGCGCTGCGCGTTAGTTTATTTTGGATAACACTGCACATGTTGAGATATGAGCCTTTTTGGTTTCGCACGGGTTTTTTTTAAATTATTATTTGTTTTGCTTATGTCGTGTCTCCTGTGTGGGTGTCAAATACATATTTTTTCTTTCTTTCTTGCCTATAAGAATTGATTCACTCTTGAACTTTTTGCTCACTTACAGAACTGAAAATTCCAGACTCTTCAGATGATTTGTCTATAACGGAAGTAAAAACCGAACTGGAAGAAGAACAAGACACGAACTGTGAGTATTAGTTAGTCATTTTTTAAGTAAGCAAATAGGATCCGCTGCAAGCGGAACGCACGAGACTGGTAAATGTAGCGACGCTTGGGGGAGGCCCATGTCCAGTAGTGGACTTCTTACGGATGATGCTGATGAAAAAGCGAACAGGCCAACTGGTTTGATAACTACCGCCGCAACACCGAATTGCAGAAAGAAGAAAGAAAGAAAGTTTTTTTTTGTTTAGAACAAGAAATTAGTATAAGAATATTGCATAGAAATCGATTGTACTGGTGTGTATGTGATACGAAGGAATGAGGAGCATGTTGAGAGAGAAGAAAGCTTAGAGTATGAATGTGGATTGTTAAAGGAGTGAGGAAGACCTTAGACAAATCCATCCATTGTGGATGGATTTTCGTGAAATATGACATAGTTGTATGAGAGGCGAACTATTCTGACTCTAAAGTCATCTAGTAATGCATCGCAAAACTTAAAATATAATATTGGTAACTTATTTTTTTATACTTTAACGCATTTTTGATCATATGATCAACAATCACTAAATCCCATGTGTATTTGATCCTACTTTGAATTTGGTTCTTACTGAATTTATATTTACAGGGGCGCCAATTGCGAAGAAACCAAAATTAGGTTTAAGAAGAACAAAACTCGAAGATGTTATTAGTGAAGAGCAAACAAAAAATGAACTATCAGACTTAAAAGTTAATTGGACAACTCAAAATCGTACGTCCCAAACGGTTCGGCAGTTAGCCCCATTACTTTATACAAATCCTACAGAAAATAACATTTTTGATAGTAGTAGAAGTGTAAATAATAAAAATGTTAATATCAATTTCTGTAAAGATGGTATCAAAAATGATATCAGATTTATAATAACCAACAAAGAGAAAGACAGTGATAATGTAAATAGGCATCGAAGACTATGTGTCAAAAATCAACGTTACAACTGTGAAGTATGTAAGTTTAGTTGTAATCGTAAGGCTGATTTAACGACACACATACGTTTACACACTGGTGAAAAACCTTACAAATGTGAAATATGCCAGAAATTGTTTAGTCAAAGAGGCAATTTAACCGCACATATTCGGACACACAATGCTGAAAAACCATACAAATGTGAAGTATGTTCGCAAAGTTTTAGTTTAAAAACCACTTTAACAGCACACATTCGTTTACACACTGGTGAAAAACCTTACAAATGTGAAATATGCCAGAAATTGTTTAGTCAAAAAGGCAATTTAACCACACATATTCGGACACACAATGCTGAAAAACCTTACAAATGTGAAGTATGTTCGCAAAGTTTTAGTTTAAAAAGCACTTTAACAGCACACATTCGTTTACACACTGGTGAAAAACCTTACAAATGTGAAATATGCCAGAATGTTTTTAGTCAAAAAGGCAATTTAACCACACATATTCGGACACACACTGGTGAAAAACCTTACAAATGTGATATATGTCCGCAAAGTTTTATTTTAAAAACCACTTTAACGGCACATATTCGGATACACACGGGTGAAAAACCTTACAAATGTCAAATCTGCCCGAGTAGTTTTAGGCTAAAAAATGATTTAACAACACATATTCGTAAACACACTGGTGAAAAACCTTACAAATGTGAAATATGCCAGTACAGTTTTAATAAAAAGGATCATTTAACGACACATATTCGGATACACACTGGTGAAAAACCTTACAAATGTGAAATATGCCAGCGTAGTTTTAATAAAAATAGTCATTTAACGAAACATATTCGGATACACACTGGTGAAAAACCATACAAATGTGAAATCTGCCAGAGTAGTTTTAGGCTACCATACGATTTAAAAACACATATTCGTATACACACTGGTGAAAAACCTTACAAATGTGAAATATGCCAGTACAGTTGTAATCGAAAGAGTAGTTTAACAAATCATATTCGAATACACACTGGCGAAAAACCTTATAAATGTAAAATATGCCAGTACACTTGTAATCAAGTGAGTAATTTAAAAAAACATTCGGTTACACACTGGTGAAACACCTTACAAATGTGAAATATGCCAGCGTAGTTTTGGAGAAAAACGCATTTTAATAAGACATATTCGGATACACACTGAAGAAAAACCTTACAAATGTGAAATATGCCAGTACAGTTGTAATCAAAAGAGTAGTTTAACAAATCATATTCGAATACACAGGGGTGAAAAACCTTAATTATGTGAAGTATGTCAGCATGCATGTATCAAAATGAGTTAATTAACAAACACATAAGCCTTAAAAGTGTACCTAGTTAATGCACTAAAAGAAAATTGAATTGAATAAAATTTTGTATTGTCGCTGATAAATATACTGCCCGGAGTGTATATCTACTCCACTGCCAACAATACTGATCGTTTAGTTAAAAATTAAAATGAAATACATATTTTTTGATGCTGCCATCTCGTTGTTTTTTTTTTTCGATAGATGAACAGGGTGTTTGTCTGAATCTCTGAAATAAGGTAAATCAACTTAATATGATGTATCATATATCATAATATGAGCTCACTCCTACTGCCAAATGTCTCATAATACATCTGCTTAAAGTATTGAAGTCTGATTGCAGAAACAATATAAAAATCTTTGTGTTCTGTGTAGTATTACCAGCGTATGTTTTTCACCCGATTTTCCAACACTTGATTAATTGGCTGTTACTTAATCGACTAATAATTGCCTGTTTATTTCTTCTTACAGTTTCTCGAAATCCAAGTGTGACAAGCGTTTAACAATTTGTCACACTTAACAAAAATCGCGAATTAACCACATTTTTGGGTTTCTGGGAACTTTTTTCAATGTTAACCTCTTGTCAACGAGCCTTATTTATAATTGTTCGATTATCCGCAGATAAAAATTAATATGATGATTTTAAAGGCTAATAAAAAATAAATCTTAATATCTATACTATAATAATTTTATAAAGAGGTAAAATTTGTAAGTTTGTAATTTTGTATGTAGGGGGTAATCTCTGGAACTAATGATCCAATTCCAAACATTTTTTCATTGGTAGAAAGCTACATTATTCCTGAGTGATATAGACTATATAACATCACGCTACGACCAATAGGAGCGGAGCATAAATGAAAAATGTTGCAAAAACGGGCAAGAATATTACTTTTTGAGGGCTTCCGTTGCGTGCGCTACGTAAACGGTTTCAGTTATGCAATCATGTATGTAGGGTAGGTAGGGTAGGTGTAGGGTAGGTGTAGGGTAGGTGTAGGGTAGGTGTAGGGTAGGTGTAGGGTAGGTGTAGGGTAGGTGTAGGGTAGGTGTAGGGTAGGTGTAGGGTAGGTGTAGGGTAGGTGTAGGGTAGGTGTAGGGTAGGTGTAGGGTAGGTGTAGGGTAGGTGTAGGGTAGGTGTAGGGTAGGTGTAGGGTAGGTGTAGGGTAGGTGTAGGGTAGGTGTAGGGTAGGTGTAGGGTAGGTGTAGGGTAGGTGTAGGGTAGGTGTAGGGTAGGTGTAGGGTAGGTGTAGGGTAGGTGTAGGGTAGGTGTAGGGTAGGTGTAGGGTAGGTGTAGGGTAGGTGTAGGGTAGGTGTAGGGTAGGTGTAGGGTAGGTGTAGGGTAGGTGTAGGGTAGGTGTAGGGTAGGTGTAGGGTAGGTGTAGGGTAGGTGTAGGGTAGGTGTAGGGTAGGTGTAGGGTAGGTGTAGGGTAGGTGTAGGGTAGGTGTAGGGTAGGTGTAGGGTAGGTGTAGGGTAGGTGTAGGGTAGGTGTAGGGTAGGTGTAGGGTAGGTGTAGGGTAGGTGTAGGGTAGGTGTAGGGTAGGTGTAGGGTAGGTGTAGGGTAGGTGTAGGGTAGGTGTAGGGTAGGTGTAGGGTAGGTGTAGGGTAGGTGTAGGGTAGGTGTAGGGTAGGTGTAGGGTAGGTGTAGGGTAGGTGTAGGGTAGGTGTAGGGTAGGTGTAGGGTAGGTGTAGGGTAGGTGTAGGGTAGGTGTAGGGTAGGTGTAGGGTAGGTGTAGGGTAGGTGTAGGGTAGGTGTAGGGTAGGTGTAGGGTAGGTGTAGGGTAGGTGTAGGGTAGGTGTAGGGTAGGTGTAGGGTAGGTGTAGGGTAGGTGTAGGGTAGGTGTAGGGTAGGTGTAGGGTAGGTGTAGGGTAGGTGTAGGGTAGGTGTAGGGTAGGTGTAGGGTAGGTGTAGGGTAGGTGTAGGGTAGGTGTAGGGTAGGTGTAGGGTAGGTGTAGGGTAGGTGTAGGGTAGGTGTAGGGTAGGTGTAGGGTAGGTGTAGGGTAGGTGTAGGGTAGGTGTAGGGTAGGTGTAGGGTAGGTGTAGGGTAGGTGTAGGGTAGGTGTAGGGTAGGTGTAGGGTAGGTGTAGGGTAGGTGTAGGGTAGGTGTAGGGTAGGTGTAGGGTAGGTGTAGGGTAGGTGTAGGGTAGGTGTAGGGTAGGTGTAGGGTAGGTGTAGGGTAGGTGTAGGGTAGGTGTAGGGTAGGTGTAGGGTAGGTGTAGGGTAGGTGTAGGGTAGGTGTAGGGAAGGTGTATGGTAGGTGTAGGGTAGGTGTAGGGTAGGTGTAGGGTAGGTGTAGGGTAGGTGTAGGGTAGGTGTAGGGTAAGTGTAGGGTAGGTGTAGGGTAGGTGTAGGGTAGGTGTAGGGTAGGTGTAGGGTAGGTGTAGGGTAGGTGTAGGGTAGGTGTAGGGTAGGTGTAGGGTAGGTGTAGGGTAGGTGTAGGGTAGGTGTAGGGTAGGTGTAGGGTAGGTGTAGGGTAGGTGTAGGGTAGGTGTAGGGTAGGTGTAGGGTAGGTGTAGGGTAGGTGTAGGGTAGGTGTAGGGTAGGTGTAGGGTAGGTGTAGGGTAGGTGTAGGGTAGGTGTAGGGTAGGTGTAGGGTAGGTGTAGGGTAGGTGTAGGGTAGGTGTAGGGTAGGTGTAGGGTAGGTGTAGGGTAGGTGTAGGGTAGGTGTAGGGTAGGTGTAGGGTAGGGTAGGTACGTAGCCAGTTGACGGGAGCGAAGCCGCGTGGGACAGCTAGTATATGATAATAAGATTGATTATAGTTGATTAAGTACTAGATAAAAAATACTAATAAAACTAATAACATACTTAATAAAAAAATTGACATAATTATAAAGAGAGTTATTTTGTAAGTTAATAAAAAACAGTGTCTGACCTGGGAACAGAAACCAAGACCTCATGCTAAATAAACAAGTCTTATGATAAAACTGGCCCACTGCAGGGCAAAGAAGAATTTTAGAATAGTTTATTTAGAATAGTGTACTGTGTACGTTTATTATAACTTATATAATTTAGTTCTAAAAGTACCTTTATTAGTTTTGTAATGAGCCATGATCCGTTGCCAAATTACTCATTGTTTCGTAAAAATGTTCTAACTAAAACCAAATCAATATATTTTTCATGCTGTCATCTTGTTCTTTTTTCAATACCTAGTGTGCACGACACCTTTAAAACACTGGGTGCATGTAGTGGGTGAGGTGACCTGACACCGAGCCAATCACAATCAAGTAGGATTTTTGAGTAAATGTATGGGGATGAACTTCTTTTATTTATATTACCTTTGTTTACATACTTATAACCATTCCTTCACTGTATTAAGATGTATTCGAGTCTATATTTTCATATTATAATATTTATATTGTGAGATCTTACCTCTACGACGCATAAAATAAGAATAAGGTTTTCCGATGGTACCATTTGTTTTTATAGTAGTGAGGCGGGGGGCGGTGTGATATAAATATGCCCGTCACCTTTGACCGCGTGCCATTCCGTGATGAAACGTCGTAGAGGGTTGATCGATAAGTTATAGTAAATATAATGTAATAAACCATAGTATTATTAAAGACTCGCCAGCTCAAGGCATTTGTAAAAAATCTTATAGTAAATAAACATATTCGGGGGTGAGGAAATGGTCCACTGGCCAGCATTTTAGATTTTGTATAAAAGAGGTGGCAACGTTTGCACAATGTGTCAGTCAGTTTACAGTATTAAACAAGTAAGGAAGTCTATGTACATAAAGAAGCCAGCTCCCGAGTAATTTCCTCGCCGCCGTTTGCCTCCATAACAATTTTCTTCGCGTTTTATTGACGGAGTTAAGGCGATCCTTAACACCTAGTAAATAAATTAGAGTACTGTTTATAGATTTTTCTAACTTAAATGGCTTTGTTCTAAAAGTACCTTCTTAAGTTTTGTATTGACGCTGATAGATAACTACTAAGAGTTTATATCTACTCCACTGCCAACAATACTGATCGTTTAGTAAAAATTAAAACTAATTGTTACATATTTTTTGTCTGAATCTCTGAAATAAGGTAATTAAACATATTTTGTTTTTGTTTTAGATTATAATGTATATTATATATCATAGTCAGAGCAATTAGTAAATAGTTGCTCTGACTGGAGCTCACTCCTAATGCCAAATGGCTCATAATACTTATACTTAAAGTATTGAGTATGATTGCAGAAACAACAGATTTTTTTTTGTGTATTACTAGCGTAAGTTTTACTCAACGACCATTCAGCCTCTACGGGTTGAGTTTTTCGAATGGGCGTGGATGGCCATAGCCGAAACTATGAGGAATAGTGAAAAACTTTCAAATGCGTAACGAGGACGATTTTGATGAAAACTAAAATTGCATCATTGGCTTTTTGAGAATTCATTATTCTTGGCAAAGGTTCGAACACGTTAATTAAAAAAAAAAAACACGCGCTTTATTTTTACATCATCTGTTAGTGAAGTAGGACTTCATGCAATAACTGCAATATAAGTACATTACATAGCAAATTCACAATCTTGAATATATATTTTAGTATTTCACTACCAATTATAACTATATTTTCAGTAAGCAACAATATTTACACATTTTATATTAAACGCTACTATGTTTCTCATTTCAAAACGTAAACGAACTCGACACGCGACGCGTACTTACGCTCAGCCGGGCGAATTAATATGTTTATTTTCCGATGATACTGCCCTACTATTCCATGGAGACTTCCGGGAGCTGGTGTTTTGGCATGCACAGTCCGGACTCAATCTTGTCAATAACATGGTTGGCTCAAAACCTGCTTACTTTAAATGTTGACAAAACTAATTACCTACCCTTTTCTTTTAATGCCGCTGGGAAGCCTCCTTCCTCTCCTTGCTCCTTGATTGTTCACTCTTGTATTTCACCTCACCTCACAGCTAGTAATTGGCCCTGTTTTTCTCGCATCAACTTTGTCAAATATCTCGGTGTACAAATTAGCGACTGCCTGTCATCATCTGTGCACATAAACAACTCACGATTGCGCAGGTTGATCTACATTTTTAAGTCCCTTCGTCACGCTTCAGTGACTACGGCGCTAAGACATGTACGGTTCTCTCTGTTCGCAAATTATTTATCCTCAACCTTGTTTTAACCACATACTCTCAAACTCCCTACGATCTATGCAAGTTTGAATTTAAAATATCGCTGATATTAGGAATTGGATACCTATCACTCACAGTTTTCTCATTGAGTTTTCTAAATCAATCACCAAACGCCATTTTGTTTTGCCAGAGGCGTCTTGTTTTTTCGGTACTATCCAAATAGGTGAAGAACAAGGGCTATTTGAAGGTCTTATGATTGTTTGACGTAACATTTCAGTTATTTGTTTTTCTACTTCCTGTTTGTGAACGTGAGGATACCTGTAGGATCGTGTAAAAATAGGAATGTCATCTTTAGTATTTATCTGATGTTTGATCTGGTTAGTGAAAGTTAAAGGACTATTTTCGGTGTACAATATGTCATTGTAACTACGGCATAGTTTTAGTAAATTAAACTTTTCTTCCAAATTTAAATGACCGGTGCGAACCAAAGAATCTATGTCTTGTTCATTTTTATTTATAGATTCAAAATTAAATATATCGTAATTATTGTGAAGTGTCTGCGCCTTAAGTGGCGAAACTAGGCTTACGATGATATCATTCTTAGTAGGATTCACTATCTCAAGGTACGCGTAACCCGACTCCGACTGTGTAATCTTCGCGGGAATATAACAATTGTTTATATATGTCTCGGGTATGAATATATCGTCACGCTGAATATTAACGGGTACCTTTACACATATCGTCGAATTTGACCTAACTAAAGCTTCAAAAAGATTATTAATTCCGAAATTTAGAACTTCTATAGGTAGGGTCGAGTGGTTGACAATGAACCAGCAGTACAGAGTGAACCATGCAAATAATTCAGAAATGCGACTTTACCGTATGGTGCAAACTACATTAGGTAAGCGTGTTTAAGGAGCCTTTCTCCCTCCCCAGTCGACAGCGAGCCAGCGGCGCGGGTGACCGTGCGCGCCCCCGATTTGTGTTTTTCTACCGAAAATTGTATTAAAATTATGTAAGTAAAATTTCGTCTCATTTAACTTGTGTAAATAGTAGCTGAGTATGAATTGGCTTGATAAATTCGTTGTTTTTTTGCGCTTTTACTTAAGATACTTTCGTTAAGCACCTCGTATGTGGCTAATTAACCTCAAAATTTGTAAGTGTTGGGTGGCACCGAATGAACCACTTTGAGAGAGTGCACAATGAACCAAGTGATTCATTGAGTACTACCCTTGGTTTATTGAGCACCACCTTAAAAGCAGGACCGCGAAATATTAGAAATGGTGGAAGAAAAGCTGGCAAAAGTATAGTAACCGATAGGTACCCCAGAAAAGAATGCTCTGGCTGAAAAGAAATACAAGAAGTTTAATAAAGATTGAAGCTGTAAAAAAGTAAACTCTTAACTTATTCAAAGGAAAGGAAAATTCTTGTAAACGACGAAAGAGAAATGTGACCCCAGTTGAGTCTTCGGATGAAGATCAGGAAGAATTTCAGCCGTGGCATCTTTTGGCATTTCATCTTCTGGCGGTGAGATGAATGATATTACAAATGATGAAGATGATATAGTCCTGAAAGATGATTTTCCATCATTTAAACGTAGTCCCCGTGAAAATTAATATTTTATAATACTTTTTAAAACAAACATTTAAAAATCTATTACTTCGGTAAAATTCTGGAAATTTTTGATAATGAAGAAGATTGTGATTTTTATGTCTTGCGAACTTGTTTCCAGGTGATTAGTAGATAAGTAAAAACCTAATTGTTGATTTATGTGAAACTAACTTTAATTTCTTTAATGTTTACGTTATTAGATAACTCTTTTAACAAAAAATGACGCTTCTTGATTTTAACTATAAATAAATACGTACTTTAAATTGATAAGTGAAATTTATTTTACTACATACATACACACATAAACTCACGCGTTTTTCCCCATGGGAGTAGGAAAAAACTATTTTGCTACTTTTATTAAAATCCAATAATTTTAATGCTTTGGTTAATGGCATGGTTCATTGTTTACACACACGGTTCACTGTGTACCAGCCCCCGGTTCATTGAGTACTACTGAGTGTACACAGTGGATCATATCCCAAAAAATATAAAAATCTTAAGAAGTTATGACAATTGATCAAAACCGAAGTACTACATAATGTAGCCAGTTATATTATCTACAATTATAAGTCAAAAGTATAAACTACGGGCCCTAGGAATAAGAGTTACAGCTCTTGAAAATTTTGGTGGTTCATTGTCGACCAACTTACTTTCCGCGTTCGGCGTAATTAACTTTTTTCAGCATTCTAAAGCCAATTAAACCATCAAAAACATTATGAAAATTATAAACATAAAACTTTGAGGGGCATTTTTCATTGAATTCAGGAAAGCTTGGTATTTCTATCGAGTAGTTATTTTCAGTGGTACAATTTAAGTTTGTTATAGAAAATGGTTCATAAATTAAGGGTGTATTTTGAAAATATATTTCAATTACAACACACGACAAAAAGGACTGATTAGCACCAGTATCGATTAATAACTTAAGGGGTGGCTCATTAATTTCGATAAACGGCAATTGTCTTTTAGTATGAATATTCATTTCCATCAAGTTTCGGGGTTGGCACTCGAACCCTGGTAAAAATTTGGATCATTCTGTTTAGGCCAATACTGTGTATTGTCATTATCAAGTTCATTATATTCATTATTATTCCCATAGGAATAATTTGCATACGGATCATCCTTATCAGTACAAGGTACGTCGCAACTGTGCTCTGCGTGGGAGTTGTTTGGATTAGTCTCGAGCATGTGTAATTCTTCGAATTGATTGCACATTGTTGCCTCGGGATACTGTGTACTGTGATAATTAGGTACTGATGGTCTTAATGGAATGTTTGCGGAATTATAGGATATTCCAGTCATGGGTACGGGTCTAGTTTGGGTATCCGGTTTGTTGTTAGTATTAGATTTATTAAAGTTTTGCTGCAACGCTTGGTTGGAGAACCCATGTTCTGTGGTCTATTCCAGGAATTATTGTTAAAGTTTGGCTTATTAAAATAAGGTTTTGATGCGACAAAGCTATTACTATTATTCCTGTTAAAGTAAGGTGTAAACGGTTTGAAAGGTTGTGGATTATTGAACTTGAAATTTTGATGAGGTTGTAAGGGTTTGTTTAAATTTGGAAAAGGCAAATTTCTAGAATTATTATTATTATTCTGGAAAGGCTTAATGTTATTTACTATGGAAAAATTGTGACTTTTCTGTACATACCAAATATTTTCTTCATCTTTAATATAATTAAGAGCTGTGGGTAAGTATTATTTCCCGTTTGATGTCCAAATATATTTGGAGCCTCCCTCCAATAACCACGTTTTAATGGCTAAACTCTAATCTGTGTCTGGCTGGTACTATGTTTTTTTTTCTAAGCAGATCTAAAGAGGATGACCTACTGACTAGAGATGGGCGTTTTCGGTTTTTTGCACAAACGATTATGTAACCGATATACAGTTTTCATATAGATAAGTTAAAATGTTATTTAGATGAGCAAAGTAACAACAAACGGGAAATAATACTTAGAAAGAGAGGTAGCGCATATGGTTCCTATCGTTTGTGAAGTTTGCATTTTGTTCGTAGTTCGTACGTGTGGTGTTCACTAATAACACTTGTCGCGCCGCCGCCTCCAGCGGCTCCACCGCTACGCTATCCGCCCTACCAGGACGTTCGAGCTGGCCAGGCACGTCCGTCCGGCCGTTTTCGGATAACGCAACGCAGAGACGCAGCGACGGGGCGATTAGAAAAGATATTTGTTTTTCTTAGTTAGTTATATGTACCTGGGGTTTGTTCTGAGAGGAATCTTCAATATATTGGGAGGTTTGCTTCGCGTTAATCGGCTATCAGTTCTTACTAGCTCGCACCATGATTCAGCTCGCCATCTGTTGGTTTAAAGTAAATTGATTCCCACCATTTCATACATTGTGATAATTATACATAATTACATACTTAAATGTTTCTGGTGTCTTATGTGATTAATCAGTCAGTTACACGCTCTACGAGATATAAGTCATCGTAGTTTGTTGGGTATTATATAAGGAGTTAACTGCAGCCAAGTCTGCCTCCTGTTATATCTGTGTGTTAAAGAGTTAACCGCAGCCAAGTCTGCCAATTAACTCTTTCAATTTAGGTATTTAAGAGGCAACAGCAGCCAAGTCTGCCAATTGACCTCTCACTATCTCTGTGTATACAACAGGACTATTTATCATAATATTTGGGTATTAAATAATCAACCGCAGCCACGTCTGCAGATTGACTTTGTTAGGGAGACTTCGTATTGCAGCACCGAAGGTCTCCTCTAACGGACTGATCACGGCCTTTCGCCCAGTCCAATTCTATCGAGGTTTTCGCATTGAAGTATCGAAAGACCTCTTAATGTAACCGACTTCCAAGAGCATCAGAAACTTTAATAAAGTTAACTAGGAAAATCTAGAGTTTAGACATTTAGGTGGGGAACCTCTACACTATTGTCTTAGTGCTACCACTTAGCTTATATATCTCTCTGATGAGCAGCCACCATGCTGGATGTCTCCATCAAACACTAATCACTTTTACTTTGCACTTGTTGAATTAGCTAAGTTACATTTGGGGTACTTCAAAATGACTCAAAATAAAGCGGCAAACGCCATAGACTATCTAGAGATATTATTAAAGTGTCATAACCATAAACTATAAATACTCTTTATCTGGTGATCGTTCAATGGGTTCGGTGTTGCCAGCAGATCACCTCATGTTGTTATGTTTGACTAGTTTGTTACACGTTTCGCTCTAACAATATTAATTTGACTCTGTTACCTGTTTACTTCGCGAACCACACTTCGCGACACTCCCGCCGGAATATTCTTAAAGCAGGGTTAGTAAGTTACGCGTCCACTCAGCAATTTTCTCCAGAGCTCTGGTGGCCGCGCCTCTTCTTTGTTTAACCTCGTTGTTTACTTGTACTATCTTATCAGGTTCATCCTCTTTCTGACTCAATATTTTCTCTCTGTCCGTGCTCTCTGATACATAATCAAAGTCTTCCAACATACTCTTTTCCGTTGGTATTATCGACTCTGTGCTTTCTTTCTCGTTATTTGAGCTATCTGATGTATCCATTGAATTTGTGACTTTCTCTACCAATGGGGTCAATTCGTGTACCGTTATATTCCGTGGTATCTCTCTTTCTAATGCGTTCGCATCGTATTCTACCTCTTCATTGTCCTCCATTTCCAATGGATATAAATGAGTTAAAGATCTTACAAACTCCTTATTTCCAACTTCGACCTTCGCAACTCTGCAAAGTTCGTCGGAACCTTTGACCAATGAAGTAATTTTTCCTATTTTCCATTCTTCTCGATTTTTACTATCTCCCTTTATTTGCACAATTTGTCCTACCTTTGGGATTAACTTTGCCGTGATTCTAGGTTCTTTAACAGAATGTCCATACCGTTCACGCAGACTTTGTAAGTATCTATTCGTGAACATGTCCTTAAATTCATTGAGGATAACTAAACCTCTTTTCCAAGCCTTGATAAGGTCGGATTTTGTCGTAGTGCCTTGTACAAAAAGTTCTTCGGTTGAACCTTCCATCGTTATGCATTTTCCCAAAGTTAAGAAATCAGACGGTTTTAAAATATGTACCAATTCGGAATCGACACATGTTAACGGTCTTGTATTAACAGTTGCTTCAATTTCTTTTACTAATGTAACCAATTGACTATCTGTCAGCATGTGCTTTTCCAATGTTCTTCTCATACAATTCTTCACTATTGCAATTAATCGTTCGTAAAATCCCCCGAACCAGGGAGCCAGTTGGGGTATGAACCTCCAACGAATTTCGTGTTTAATACAATAGGAATTTGATAGTATTTCTGACATAAGCTTAAAATTTGTAGCATTATCTGATGTGATCATTCGTGGCACACCTCTTGTCGATATCATTCTTCTCAAAGCATGAAGTCCTTCTTCTGCTGTGAGATCTTGAACAACCTCTAAATGCACCGCCCTGACTGCTAGGCAAGTGAAAAGTGCTATCCAACGTTTACTTGTTTCATTTCCATGTTTAATTAGTACAGGGCCCATGTAGTCTAGGCCTGTAAATGTAAAAGGTGAAGTGTAATTTACTCTTTCAGTGGGTAACGCAGGGGTTGGTGGTAGCTTGAATGGTCCCCCTCCGTGTTTCTGACATCTAGGACATTTCCTTATAATCTTCTGGACTTGGCGTTTTCCATGTGGAATCCAAAAGGTTTGACGAATTATAGCGAGGGTATGGTTAACACCTACATGATGATTGTCGCTATGAGTCTGGGTTATAATTCTGTTAGTGTAATCACAATCTTTTGGGATAAGTATTGGATAACGTTGATCATACGACCAATCCGTGTTCTTTAAACGTCCTTTGCAACGCAAAAGACCGTCTATGTCCAGAAATAGTCCAAGATTAATTTTTAAGCTTGTTTCTTTCCCTTCTAGTTCTCTTGGAAAGTGTTCGGCTTGTAGGTTCTCAAGCTGCTTAATTTTGTCACCCTTTTCTTCACTTATGTCTACATCCATCTTAGTTTGATTACTTGTACTGGCTTCTTGATTTTTCACATGGAGTTTATTTTCTTTATCCATTGTATATTCTTGTGACTCTTTCGGGAGACCCTCCCCCGCATAAAGACAAGAAATATCTTTGATTCCTGACGGCCAGGAATCCGGTTGTTGTAATAGAAACTGGGGGCCAGTCAGCCATCTTACTCTATCTTCTTTAGAGCTGAGTGGTCTTGTGGCAATATCAGCTGGATTTAGATCTGATGGAACATGTCGTATTGTTAGGTTTTTATTCCTTTTAATTTCTTCTACTCTTCTGGCTACGAACGGTGTAAGAAGTTTGTCTGACTTGCACCAGTCGATAACAATCTGACTATCAGTCCACAACTTTTGACTTGTGATGTTGAATTGTAAAAATTGGCATACATATTTGATCAACCTAGTTCCAATTAATACGCCTAGTAATTCCAACCGTGGTATTTTCAGATCGTCTTGATCCTTCAAAGGAACTAGCCTTGATTTACCTAGGACAAACTTTACCTCCTTGCCGTTAGCTATGTAGATTACAGCTGCATAGGCCTTCGAAGAAGAGTCTGTGAAGCAGTGAATTTGACAAGTACTTGTAGGAGCGTCACTGAAGTAACACCTGGCCAAAGATATGTCTCGAACCTCATCTAATTCGTTACATATTTTTGACCAATCGGTTTTTAATGTCTCAGAAAATGGTGTATCCCATTTTACTTTTTCTTTCCACAGATTTTGTATGTAACAGTTTGCTAGACAACAGTGACGGTACTGCAAATCCACACGGATCGTAGATTGACGCTATGACCCTTAAGACATCTCTTTTTGTAAATTTAGGTTCACTAATAACCTTATCTTTTAATTGAAGCGTGTCTTCCTTCAGTTTCCAGTTTAGTCCAAGAACCTTGATCTTATCCTCTTTGCAAGATTCAGGTACTTGTTTTATAAATTCTTCTGAGTTGGAACTCCAATCTCTAAGATTCATGGATAGTTGGTTAAATATCTCTTTAGAATTCTTATAAAGTTGAAGTGCTTCTTTCACGGTTTTTGTTCCAGTGACGACATTATCCGCGTATATGTCTTTAGTTAATTTCTTAACTTGTTCATTATCTGAACTTTGTAAGTGTAATCTGATTGTTGCATTTAGCAAAAATGGGCTTGATATAACGCCAAATGGAACTCTTGTAAATCTTAAGTGAAGTAGATTATCTTCTGTAGCGGGTTTCTTTGTATCCTTTAACCATAGGAATCGAGTTACATCCCGATCCGGTTTATTGAGTGCAATCTGTAAGAATGCCTTTTCGACATCTGCACATATACCTATTGGTCGACATCTGAACTTTATAAGTAATCCAGTCAGATCTTCCAACATCATGGGTCCACAATACAAGCATTGATTTAAGCTTTTATTATCTTTTGTTTTAGATGACGCGTCATAGACAATTCTCATAGGTTTGCCAGGTACTTTTACCCCATGGTGTGGAAGGTAATGAACTGGATGTCCTGCTGCTTGATCTCTCAGATCAGGTACGACTTCAATTATTCCCTTCATCATTTGATCCTTCAATGTGTCTTTATATGCCAATAATGTGGATGTATCTAGCCGTTTCAATAAATTAACGAGTCGACCATAAGCCAACCCAAAGTTCACATTCAGAGCAGGAGGGTACTCAATCCAGGGCCAGGATACGGAGTACCTGTTATCTATGTATTCAGTTGTTTCATTGAATCTTTTTACAGCCTCATCTTCTCGATTTTCCCTCGGAGAATCAGTTATGCCAATGGATTCAAGTTCCCATAAGCTCTTCATGTTAGTCTCGATCAGTGGCAGGTCAGGTTCGTTGAATAACATGTCCATATTAGACTGGAGGTATGTCACTACCGATAGTTCATGAATAGGACTGGAATCCATTTTCCCGCTAAGTATCCATCCGAGGTCAGACTGTACCAAATACAAGTTCTCCTTTAGTTTTATTTTCTGTTCCGAGATAAGTGAAAAGTAATAATCATTGCCAATCAGAATGTCCACTTGATCTTGTAGAGAACCATCATCAGCTAGTTCTGATTTATCTTTCCAGTGGCTGAGGTCTTGATGAGGATATGGGACACTATTTGATATCACTGGTACCACATTAGCAAATAGAGTGATTGTCTTATCCACTCTTGTCCTCAACTGTACTCTAACCACGTGACTATCTATTTCTTGAGGAGTCATTGATCCAAATGTGAATACAGTTAGTGTACTTTCTTCCTCAAATTTTAGGTTAAGGTTTCTAGCAGATTTCTGTGTGATGTAAGTTCTTTGGCTTCCAGAGTCTAATAGAACTCTGCATGGAATTTCCTTAGAAAAATCTCCTATTTTATTGGCAGTAACTACTGCTGTTTGTAGAACGGTGAGTCCCTTATCTCTTGTGTACAGGACATTGGTTGTCGTCGACTTATCATTGTGTACACTTGAGAATTTAGTAGGACATAAAGCACGGTTATGACCTAATTTATTGCAATGAAAACATTCTCTTTTATTTCTACAGTTTACATAAGAATGTCCTATTTTAAGACAACCATAGCATCTATTTTTCAATAGGGATCTTCTTTCTTTTATGTCCTTGAATTTAGTACACTCTTCATTGTAGTGTGACTCCTTACAGAAGATACAATTAAGTTTAGACTTCTTCTTAGGTGGCCCTTCCTTTCTCTGGTTTTTTCCAGGATAACTTGCATATTTTTGCTTGATCCCATAGTTCCTCTGGGAAGTATTTCCTTTGTTCTGTGTAGGGTAGTATCGAGCCTTTTCCTGATTGTTTTCGTAGTTTACTTTCTGTTGCCTCCTTTGGTCCTCTCTTCTTTTCTGATTTGTATGATCACCATTCCCAGTGGAATGAAGTGTCTTTACAGTGTAATATTCTTTCTCATTTAGGTTTTTCTCTATGGTTAGTCTATTTGCATCTTCACGTGCTGTTATAATAAATTCCAGATGTTTCCTTATCTCTTCAATTGATTCTTGCTTTATTTTCAATTTCATTTCATATATTATATCTTCTGGAAATTTTTCCATTACCATGAACCTCAAGTGGTTATGGTTAATATTTTCACCCATAGAATCCAAAACTCTCAAATGTATTTCAATTTCAGTTAAAACTCTTCGACAATCTGATACGGTTTTGTTAGCTGGTTTTATTCTGTAGAGTGAGGAATAGTGTGCATCAACCACTTGAGTTTGTTTCCCATATCTATCTTTCAAAGATTGTATGGCTATGGAATAATTTTTATGTGTAATATCTAACCCGTCTATCACTCCCTTGGCTTCTCCCTTTAAAGAATTCTTTAGATATAATAATTTGTCAACGTCTGGCAAATTCCGATTGTGTATATTGGAACTAAATTGGTCCCAAAATTGATGCCACTGGAGAATGTTACCTTCAAACTGTGGTAACTCTAATTTTGGTAGCTTTCCAGATAAGAAACGTTCTTCGTTCTTGTTGCTATTTGTCATTGAATTTTCACATTCTTCAATTTTTACTTTAAGTTCGCAGCAGTTTTCTTCAGCTTCCAGCTGAATTGCAGAGATGGCAGAGATCTCATCCACTTGCGGTTCGTTAACGAGTCGAAAATAATTATTTAGTTCCCTCTCCAATCGTTGGAGACAGGTATGAAGTTTAGAGGATACTACCTTTGCTTCATGCAAGGTTAAGTCATTCATTTCATTAGTGAGTTTGCTAGTTGCATTTCGAGCACATTCGGACAGAGTTTTTATCTTATCACACAGATTGCGAACAATAAGGAGTATGGCTTCCTCCATAATGACGTTCTGAAATGTAATATAATATTACACAATCACATGCACAGTTCATGACATGACAAGTTCTAATTTGTTATAAAAATGTAATTATGATGTAATTATAACTACCCAATTTTAAAATAGGGAATAACAAACTGATGTTTGTATTATTCTCTGAAATAATTTTGATGGCTTATTTGATTGCAAAAAAACCCATAATTTAATTGCAATAGATCACACTTCATACATAGAGGATATTTAAAACTTTAATTACCTACTTTCCTTAATAAAATTTCAGAAATTCAACTTCTCTTTCAGGGAACTTTGTTCACTATCGTGGAGATAATAATCTCTATTCAGAATTAGTTAGGTCACCCTGTACAGGTAAGTAAATGCCACTTAATACTTTTAGAATACTCCTAACATAAATACTCAATCACCGAGTGCACATAATTAATCATAGAATAGATAATGGATATGGCAAGGAAATATCATTCTTCATATATAGTGTGCCTTCAGCTAACCACTACTAGGTACTTACAGAGTACAAGAATAAATAATCTCTCTAAAATTATTTATTTTTAATTATTGAAGACACCGCTGCCTAGTCAGCAGTGCTTCTGCTTGCATCCTAGACAAATGTTTGTGTTTGTCATGTGTACCTGAAGTACACGTTCACAGTATGTATTGTCTACCGAGATCCTCAATACCGACTTCGACGGTCAATCTGGGACCAAATGGTCATGCGAGAGATGTCCACTCAAGCATTTATTTATTGTAAATAAGGTAGCATGGATACTCATCCAATGTCAAAATATAAGATTATAAACTATTACTCACTTGAGATGTTGTTTTCAGTTATAACTCCAATAGCTATTTCTTTAGCTGTAGGCAGTTTAATTTAATCTCCCTTTTTCGGAGCCAATTACCTCCAATAACTAATAATTCTGGTCCTGTTGAAAGGATAAGTGCACAGGTTTTATCACGTAGGTATACCGACTTATTACTGCACATAATTTATATAATTTTCCTATTGTATCATGTAGACTGTTATATGGTGAAGAAGCCTCATAGGTAGTAGCACAATCTAAACGAAGGATTTGAATTTTATTACACTGGTTGTAGGTATTCTCTTATGAATGAGTTAAATTTGGTTTTCGTAAGACGCTATACTTACCGCCATTAATTTGATATTATGGCGGACCACATTTTAAATTCTAATAATCCTTTAGGGTAATCTCACATTTCACGCAACATGTTAACCTATCGCCGAGAGATAGGATAGATTTACCGATTACATGTAAATCTAGATTTAACAGAGTATTTTCTAATTTCACATAAAGTATTCTAAGAACTGTGATCGCAAATTCGAAATCGTAATCAACACACATCTAAACTGTACTGACCTTTTATTAATCCAAGCACACTTAATTTTATTCCCGACGTGGGGTTAATCAATAAGCCGTAGCTATTTTTGTTCTCACAAAATTGGCGCCGTCAAAACTTTTTGAAACACAGAGAAACTTTTCGCACAGGAAGGCAGAGCACAACAAAATGGCAAGGGGAATTTATTGTCTCTGTCTAGTCATGTTTGTTCCACTTCCGGTTTATAATAAATCCGCAGATTTATTACATATCCTTGTAAACCAATGAATATTAATGATAGAATCCCTTAAATAATTTATGAAACGAATAAATAAACAACATTGCTTATTTTATTTCGCAAAACAAAGAAATAAACTTGTGTCGACTTTCATTTCAACAACAAGTAACGCCATCTTGTATATTTGTCGCACCGATCCATCACCTCAAATGTTCACAACACTTACTTATTTACCTGTGATACTTAATTCTAAGATAATTTTAAAGATAATATTCAATAATATTTATTTATAATATCAGAGTCAATATCAGCGAAATGTGTATCAAGTCTATTCAACATTTTAGCATAATTTCTTCAACCTTTGACACGATAAGTTATACACAGAGCTTTCGCAGATGGCAGCACTAGTAAGAACTCTGAATTTTATTTCAACCACTTTAATCTTGTTTACATAATTTTGTTATTGATTTTTCCTCTCAGATCCCAGCATCTCCACCATGTCGCGCCGCCATCTCCAGCGGCTCCACCGCTACGCTATCCGCCCTACCAGGACGTTCGAGCTGGCCAGGCACGTCCGTCCGGCCGTTTTCGGATAACGCAACGCAGAGACGTAGCGACGGGGCGATTAGAAAAGATATTTGTTTTTAGTTAGTTATATGTACCTGGGGTTTGTTCTGAGAGGAATCTTCAATATATTGGGAGGTTTGCTTCGCGTTAATCGGCTATCAGTTCTTACTAGCTCGCACCATGATTCAGCTCGCCATCTGTTGGTTTAAAGTAAATTGATTCCCACCATTTCATACATTGTGATATACATAATTACATACTTAAATGTTTCTGGTGTCTTATGTGATTAATCAGTCAGTTACACGCTCTACGAGATATAAGTCATCGTAGTTTGTTGGGTATTATATAAGGAGTTAACTGCAGCCAAGTCTGCCTCCTGTTATATCTGTGTGTTAAAGAGTTAACCGCAGCCAAGTCTGCCAATTAACTCTTTCAATTTAGGTATTTAAGAGGCAACAGCAGCCAAGTCTGCCAATTGACCTCTCACTATCTCTGTGTATACAACAGGACTATTTATCATAATATTTGGGTATTAAATAATCAACCGCAGCCACGTCTGCAGATTGACTTTGTTAGGGAGACTTCGTATTGCAGCACCGAAGGTCTCCTCTAACGGACTGATCACGGCCTTTCGCCCAGTCCAATTCTATCGAGGTTTTCGCATTGAAGTATCGAAAGACCTCTTAATGTAACCGACTTCTAAGAGCATCAGAAACTTTAATAAGTTAACTAGGAAAATCTAGAGTTTAGACATTTTGGTGGGGAACCTCTACACTATTGTCTTAGTGCTACCACTTAGCTTATATATCTCTCTGATGAGCAGCCACCATGTTGGATGTCTCCATCAAACACTAATCACTTTTACTTTGCACTTATTGAATTAGCTAAGTTACATTTGGTGTAGTTTAAATGACTCAAATAAAGCGCCTACCGCCATAGATTATCTAGAGATATCATTAAAGCGACCAGACCATAAACCATAAACTATAAATACTTTTTATTTATCTGGTGATCGCACAATAGGTTCGGTGTTGCCAGCAGATCACCTCATGTTGTTATGTTTGACTAGTTTGTTACACGTTTCGCTCTAACAATATTAATTTGACTCTGTTACCTGTTTACTTCGCGAACCACACTTCGCGACACCTTCCGTGCCGCCGGTAGCCCGCGTGATCCATCACGCCCTCGACGGCCCCCGCTTCCCGACGCCACCACCGCATGCAGCGCTCCAGCCGCGTTATCACCGCTACCGCCCGAGTCGCTATTCTTCCCGACTGTTTGTTCCACTGCCCTGCCGCTGCATCCCTCTCCGCCGATTGCGCATGAAATTTTTACGGCATTTGCATATGCAGATTTTCTTCAGTAAACAATCGTTGCCTAAACGACTCGATTCGCAACCCGCATACTAACTGATCACGTACCAATAGGTACGGAAGTAAATTCGCAAAATTTGGACATTTTCTTCAGTTCTGAAATATATTGTAGAATGGATTCACCCGCATTTTGTCTTCGTTGTCGGAAACGGTACCTCTCTGCCATAAATGACGGCTTTGGTTGCAAGTGATCCGTCACAACCTTCACCGCCTCCGCATAGGTTTTTGCACTCGGTTTGCCCGGACTTGTTAAGTTCCGTATAAGTTCATAAGCTTTGTCACCCATCGCCGCAATCAATGTGGGTAACCAAACTTCCTCCTTAACATTGTTGACCTTGAAGAACATTTCCATGCGTTCCACATACATTGTCCAATTACCCGATCTTAGTTAGTTTGCCGATTGACATTTTGGATTAAATTTTTATTTAGCACGCTTCTAATTTTTATCCCCCTCACCACTGAAATATATGAGTAAAACAACGTGTAGCTATAATAGTAATTCGGTTTATTCGGAACGGCGATGACAGGCCACTCCCATACAGACAGACTACCGAAAAGACAGATCATCCTGATCATCAACAATAAGTTTAAGGCTTAGAGCATTTAACCTATGGAGACGGCAAGCCGCGAATCACCGAACAAATTTTTCTGCCACTTTCTGCGGGAGACGAGGAAAACACATACAGCACACTACAAAAATTTGACAATCACTCACAGATACACGCATCCTATTGCTACAAACGCGCACGAAAAAATAATAACCACACAATCAAAAAACACACATTCATTGACAGATTTGTGTGTATTTATGCAATTATCCTGTTTTTTTTTTGTATTTTTATGACCTGGTCACATGGACCTTTAAGTCGAGTCTTATTTTATTTTCTTTTAACATTCTTTAGTATGCATTAGAATACGGATGTAAGAGATTCTAATGTTTTTTTGCAGTATTTGGCAGCAAATTGTATTGAGTCAGCCTTCCCAGTAAGCTTAGCGGAGGTAGTCAATACTACAATAAAATTCTCCGCTCCACTATCCTGAGATCGCTTCTGTCAATGATTTCACATATTGTCCAGTTGCGTAGACAGTTGAGACACAAAATTACACCAATTTTATATCACAATATCCACTAGGAATCAATTTGCAAATAATATTAACAGCCGCTGACCTTCACTCGAAAAAATCCCGCCAAAAACTCCTTATCCTATGACGACAAACACAAAGTGCTAGTGATGTGATACAAACAATGAGTGGTATTTCGTTTTAATGCATGAATGAATGAGCAATATGTTCATTCGTTTCATTTTTGGTACATTTACAAATAAACTTGAATAAATAATTTCACAATTTAAAAAAATACGCAATTAGATTTGTGGTCTCCTACTAAGAAACTACGTAGGTAGGTAGTAATGACAAAAGAATTTAAGGTAGGTACACTAGAAAAAGAACGATTGTATTTATGTTTAGTCAATAATATTTCATAATTACATAATATATATTGTTGTAGGACCTGTGCCTTTCCTATAAGAATGACGTTACAAATAGATATCCAAAAACCCCGACGAACTGGGGATAGTCTATACCAATGTTATAAAGAGGAAAGATTTGTTTGTTTGTACCGAATAGGCTCCGAAACTACTGGACCGATTTTAAAAATTCTTTCACCGATAGAAAGCTACATTATTCCTGCATGACATATGCTATTTTTTAATCCCGAAAACGGGTTCTGTAGGGTTGTCCACGGTCCATAAAATGGTGGCATAAGTCTTGCAACAATGATAATCATAAACTAGTAGTGCTTGATATGGAGGGAAATGGAAATTTATATTATTTTTTCCTACTCCTCCGTTATTCTTTTCTGATTAATTTCGTTGCGGGATCCAAGACAGTTAAATTCTTTCTCCGGGACTTCGTCGAGCTTCATTGCCTCGGCGCTTTTCTGGTAGTCGCCACTGTTGATTCTGGCTTTCAGGAGTTGCAGTGGTTTGGGAATAGTGCGGTGGGATTGTCCCAATAAAATCATATACCTACAGATTTCAGCTCAGAAAAGTATGATACTGTCACTGTCATTTTGTTTTATTTAGGGTCGGGCATTCGGTATTCATGCTTGAGCCTCGTTCTTTAATACGGGCCTAATGTACCTACACGTGTTAAATAGTAGGAAAGGGTAAATAATAAAATAATACAATCAACCAGATAGACTTTTATTTGACACTTTTTTATTTAACACGTCCGTATTTAGTTTTTTTTTACTAAAATTTGTGTTCGGTGTTTCCTAGATAAGCTAGTTTGTTATCTTAGATTCGAAAATATGCGGGTATGGTTTCATAGCCATAATCTAGTTCATAGATATATCTCAATGATCACGACTAGACGCAGTCACTGATTTTTGAAATGTACCAGTTTATTATATACATATCGAACACATTTCTGTGGATCAACTTTTTTGGTTAAAAAGGATATACGAACATTTGTATATTTTTCCATAATCAACATTCGCTAATTCTAAAGTATGGTTGTGGTATGGTTAACTAACCCGTCATCATACGCATGATGTACAATATTAGGAAAAAGTTCTTTTCCCACGAAATGCTTCAGTGAATATGAAACAATAAATTGAGTGTTTGAACTGAGTTGATTTTTATCGTTCAAATTCTTACGAATCTCTTTTTCGCATATTCGGCACAAATCGATTACAGGTCGTGAAGCATATCCCAGATACCCTCGGCTTTTTTGGTATATACCTAAGGCTTGTTTTATCGACAGGTCCGAACAGCCCTATTATGCAGATGGCACATTTTAAAGTTTTTAATGCAGTGAATGCCGAGAACCCTGCAATATATTCAATTACTTTCACTCCAAAGGGTGGAATAAATATTTGACTTTCAATATCCTCTAAAATATCTTCATTACTTAGGGTAATGTTTATCTGCGGTTGCAACTTATCTTCATCGCCGCGTATTATGAGTCTTGTTGATTTTTTCAATAGCTGAGGTACAGTTCAGAATAGTAATGTTTTTCTAGTGGAATGCAATTTGTGCCCGTAGATGTTGTTTGAAGTTCTGTATGTATTAATATTTTTTAGGGTTCCGTACCCAAAGGGTAAAAACGGGACCCTATTACTAAGACTTCACGATCCGTCTGTCTGTCTGTCCGTCCGTCACCAGGCTGTATCTCATGAACCGTGATAGGTAGACAGTTGAAATTTTCACAGATGATGTATTTCTGTTGCCGCTATATACAACAAATACTAAAAACAGAATAAAATTAATTTTTAAGGAGGCTCCGATACAACAAACGTGATTTTTTTACCGTTTTTTGATCGATATTAATAACGGCAACAGGTAGACGCTTGAAATATTCAGTTGTATATTCACTTCAAAAAAAATATTTCGTCCTAACACTTTTTTTCATCTGTCGTTTAAGAAGTTCCTTTTCCGTAACACCAATTTTGCTCAAGACTTGTTTATTTTCTTTGTCAATCAGAGATCTTTCTTCTAAATTGTTAAGAAGTTCTTGGAGAGTATTGACCTTTTTCTTTAAGTATCGCGTTTTTGCTTGCAGCCTACATTTTTTTATATTTTTAAACTGAAACTGCTTGCGCATTTTTGTTTTTCTTGGAGTCTCAACCAGTTAACTGACAGATGATGTCGTTGTTGGGCCGCATTGGCTGTGTGTAGTTGATGGTTGAGAGTTGGATAGGCTGCGATACTGTAATGATTAAGGAATGGATTGGCTGTGTGACTGTATTGACAACGGGGTAGATTGACTAGATGAAAAATAAACTACTTCCGTTGCTATGGCAGGTATGGTTTTTGCATTCTTTGTTGCACTCTTAACGTACTTTTGCAGGCGGTTCCTCCGTGCCAATAATGTTTTTTAAAGTGGGTATCGCACCCTCAACTAAGTTTCTTCTATTATTTGCAAGTTCTTTAAAACTAGACGGTGTAAAATGTTCTTAACAGATTGCACTAGTACGCGTGGGTTCCCATGTTTCTGTAATACCGCAAAATATCCTCCATTTTTTTCTTGTAAAATACAGAATGGAAGTACTCAGTTTAAATAAGTGTCAAATTTCAAATTCATTTATTTCGTGAACACAGGGTACATACAGAGGGTGTTATAATACATTAGATCCGAGCTGTGTCCCACCAAAAGGCATACAAAATATCTCACAATAAAATAAAAATGTAATATAAGAATGTCACCAATAATAGGATATAAAATAATGTCACTAATTCATTAATACAACAAGTCAAAATTAACACAATTATCCAGTTTAAATAACATAAGAATAGATTGGATTTAGTTAACATATTCTAATTAAAATTTGTCATTTAAGTATTCGTCAACAGAATAATACACCTTGTCATTTAATAATTTAAACAAATTTCTTTTAAATTCGTTAATGTTAATGCTTGAAATAACTTGCCCTGGTAACTTATTATATAGTTTTTGAGCCATTGCATAAAAGCTGTTGCTATGAAATGTTGTTTTTGTTGCCAACACCTGCAACTTTTTTGAGCGCCGTTTACTTTCTACAAATCTATATAAATTCATGTGTTTCACAAAAATACACGTTTTATAAATATAGAGTGACGGTAAAGTTAATATTTTTAGCTTTTGAAAATGTGGCTTGCATGATTCTTTTTGTTTTATTTTACAAATCGCTCTGATACATTTTTTCTGTGCTACAAGTACTTCTTGAATCTTAGGGGCATTTCCCCAGAATATGAGGCCATACCGCAGAGCCGAGGCAACATAACCATGACAGGCTGCGAGTAGGGCGGTCTTATTCGCAATTTTACCCAGCATATAAAGAGCATAGGAAAATCTACTAAGCTTTGCACAAACACTTTCAATTTCCACCATGTCATATCATTGTCAATATGTAGTCCAAGAAATTTTGTAAGAGTAGCTTCAAGTACTTCATTTCCTCTATAGTTTATTTGAAACTGTGATTGTTCTTTGTGTCTAATTTCAAGACAGTCGACTGCTTCACCGCATTGACAGCGATGTGGAGCCCCACAAGGAGCGCCCAATCGCAGGCATGTAGCGAGTCGGAAGGTTGTGTCACCTAGCATAGTGCCTATGTTAGGCGACGGTAGTGCCTGAAGCCAGAGGCCCGACTCCCACTCACCCACAGCCAGCAATCGGGCACGCTCAGCAGTATTGGTAGACGTATTAATAAGGTTATTCCGTACCAACCTGCAGAGCGGCTCATCCCACTGTCTCTGGGAAAATGGGTTCTCGGGCCGATCCGTATCCAGGCAAGCCACTTTCCAGGCGTTCTCTGCGTCTGTCAAGCACGGCACTTCCGAGTCAACCAGGGAAAGAGCTAAAATTTTTCTGGTTAGCTTTTCAGTGCTGTGGACAGAAGACAGGAACGCTGGTAAGCTTACACTAGAAATTTTGCGGACGCCGAGGCCACCAAAACGAATTGGTAGGGTGGCTTGCAACCACGCACGGTCGTCCAAGGCCACATTAAGAATGGATGTTAATGTGTTGCGAATAATTTGGTCAATTTTGTCCAAAAGTTGTGGTTTCTTGAGAAGAACGGAGAAAATACATAAAATTTGGACCGAAACAGCAATATCTGATAAGGGTGAATGCTGAATGTATATTAATTTTGGAGAGTCTATCCGAAATATCATTAAAATGTTTGATTTTATCTTCGATGAAAGATGAAAAACTTTCTTCTAAAATAGGGGAACCTAGGAGGTGCAGAGAACTTTTTTCTAAGATTTTGATTTGCGGGGCTATTGCACTAAATTTATCTAAAGTCGATTGTCTGTCGGTAACGTCAGAGAGGTAAATTTCGCACTTAGAGGGGTTAAGTTCCAGGCCTATAGATTTAAATTTCTGTTTGAGGAGTTGCAGGTCATTCAAAACGGTGTCAACATCACCTCCTAGCGTTCCATCATCTAAATACCACACGTTAAATTTTGAATTTAGTTGTTGGATTATGGGATGAATAGCTAAACTGAAAATGACAGGCCCGAGAGGGTCACCTTGTTGGCAACCAACTGCAGATTCCAAAATGTTGTCCTTATACAATAATTTTGATGGATGCCTATAACATTGCCACATAAAACCATAAATTTCGGGGAGTTCTTTTTTGACTTCAGCCAACAAAGTGTCCTTACATTGTACTTAAATAAAACTATGTTGATGTATAATTTATGCTTACATGTGATAGGAAACACCATGGCTTCGCAAATTTGAAGTGGCAGGTCGCTTTTTGCAAGAGAAAACTGCACAATTAACCACACACACAATACGATACACAATGGCGGCGGTCGGCGAATGAACTAGTTTAATATAACGTGCATGGTCATATGGCCAATCGACTTTGGCAGAGGGGTTCGCTCAGCTATGCCCTCTCCATAGGTTAAATGTTCTAAGGTATAAGGTTACCATACATTACACGGCACTGCTGGCATATTTCACATGTATATCAGGTTTTCCACCAGTGCTTATACGATTAAATTACTTCGCCGTAAAGTTGTAATCAAAAGAGATACTTCACAAAATTAAGGTTTTTCACCCATGTGTATTCGAATATGTGATGATAAAACGTGTTTTCGTCTGAAACTACGCTGGCATATTTCACATTTATAAGGTTTTTCACCAGTGTGTATCTGAATATGTCTTGTTAAAACGTGTTTTTGTTTAAAACTACGCTGGCATACTTCACATTTGTAAGGTTTTTCACCAGTGTGTATCCGAACATGTTTTGTTAAAACGTGTTTTTGTTTAAAACTACGCTTGCATATTTCACATTTGAAAGGTGTTTCACCAGTGTGTTGAAGGATATGTGTTTCTAAAATGTTTTTTACCCTAAAACTACTCTGGCAGATTTCACATTTGTAAGGTTTGTCACCAGTGTGTATACGAACATGTTTTGTTAAATTACTCTTTTGATTACAACTGTACTGGCATATTTCACATTTGTAAGGTTTTTCCCCAGTGTGTAGACGAATATGTGTTTTTAAACCACCCTTTCGCTTGCAACTGTACTGGCATATTTCACATTTGTAAGGTGTTTCACCAGTGTGAATCCGATTATGTATTTTTAAACCACTCTTATGATTACAACTGTACTGGCATATTTCACACTTGTATGGTTTGTCACCAGTGTGTATACGAATGTGCTTTGCTAAATTATCCTTGGTATTACAACTGTACTGGCATACTTCACATTTGTAAGGTTTGTCACCAGTGTGTTTACGAACATGTTTTGTTAAATTACTTTTTTGATTACAACGAAACTGACATACTTCACATTTGTAAGGTTGATTTTTGACACATAGTTTTCGATGCCTATTTACATTATGACTGTATTTCTCTGTGTTGGTTATTTTAAAACTGATATCATTTTTGTTACCATCTTTACAGATTTGTTTTTTAACATTTTCATTATTTACACTTTTACTACTATCAAAAATTTTATTTACTGTAGGATTTTTATAAATTAAAGGGTCTAAATTCGGCACCGCTGGTGACGTACGATTTTTAGTTGTCCAAATAACTTTTATGTCTGATAGTTCATTTTTCGTTTGCTCTTCAGTAATAACATCTTCTAGTTTTGTTCTTCTTAAACGTAGTTTTGGTTTCTTCGCAACGGGCGCCCCTGTGAATATAAATTTAGTAAGTACGAAATTCAAAGGGATTAAGTGATTGTTGATCATAATATGACCAAACCACCTTAAAGTATAAGAAAAATAAGTTACAATAAAATAAGCAAAAAAAAAACGGTGTAGCGCGGCAACCCCACGACGATAGAGTGAATGTAGTGTTGGCCCCACTGATAGGCACATCCAATCGGATGATCGCGGGCACGATAGAAAGGTTGACACTACTGACGTGGGCGACCAATCACGCGCCACGATTATTCCCGCGCACCGCGCTGTGCAAGCGTTTCTGGCGGTACCAGAAAAAGGACAGTCTAAGTCGAAGTCTACCCTCGAAACGTATACGCGACGTGTTTCAGGCCGCGCTCGGAAAGCACCGGCCATCTTAGACCTCTAATTGTTACTTTGAGTAATTATTTCATGTTTATCTTGTTTTTGTTCCTGTACGTGTATTTTGGTGATTAAAGTAGTGTAAATATAGCAAGGACTTTTACTCAGAGGCCCGAACCCTATGCCCAACGCCTACAACGGATAATAAAAAATAAAAACCCCGTGCGAAACCAAAAAGGTTCCTATCTCAGCATGTAAAGCGTTATCCAAAAACAAAAAATCGCGCTGGGCTGGTATTCTGATAAGGCCCACTGTTGATGCCACGGACACAATCACAGAAACGGAACATACAATATTTAAAGAATAAAATAAATAATGACATAATAGCGACAAACAAAACACGCGACAAACTTGCTGCTTTCTAATCCATCACCTCTCTTGTCAGCCAACCACGTTAATAACTTTTTTGCAAATGTTGGGAAAACTCTTGCCGAACAGATTCCAAAACATTACTGTGTTCTACCATCTTCCCAAAATAATAGATGTCCTTTAAAATCTTTTGGATTGCTGGATACTGACGAAGACGAAATAACCCGAATCATATCTGGACTAAAAGATGACTGTGCAGTTGGATGGGATAATATAAGCAATAAGATCCATAAAACCTTTAAGCATATCCTAGTACCTCCCTTAATGCATATATTTCGTATTTGTTTATCTGAAGGTATTTTCCCTAGATGTCTGGAAAAAGCAGTTGTAATCCCTATCTTTAAATCTGGAAACAAAAACTTAGTAAATAATTATAGACCAATATCTTTACTCCCTTCAATATCTAAAATACTAGAGAAAATTGTTAACAGTAGACTAGTTAATTATCTAGAAAAAAACGAACTATTATCATCTGCGCAATTTGGGTTCAGAGCCAAACTATCCACAGCCGATGCGGTGCATAGTCTGACAGATTATATCGCAGAAGAACTTGGCAAAGGAAACCAGACCTTGGGGGTTTTCCTTGATCTAGCCAAAGCCTTTAATACGGTGTCCGTTCCTATGCTTCTAAAAAAAATAGAGGCTTTAGGAATTAGGGGAACACCGCTGAAACTTTTTGCTGACTACTTAGACGAACGATCTCAATGTGTTAAAATAGACGACATTATTAGCGATGAGCAAAAAAATACTGGTTATGGTGTTCCTCAGGGAAGCATTCTGGGCCCAACCCTATTCCTGGTTTACATTAACGATCTGTGTAATTTAGATATTAAACAAGGCAAACTCATATCATATGCCGACGACACGGCGGCGTTAATCTTTACCGCGAAAACCAGTAATGAATTGTACGAATATGCTCAACAAGGTTTCAATAATGTGACAAATTGGCTACAAAACAATTTACTAACACTAAATGCTGACAAGACAAAATATATTCACTTCTCCATGCGCAAGCCTCAATTTAACATTACTAACACTCATCTGTATGCCCATAAATGTGGATCCCACCCAGTCAGCATGTGTAATTGTCCTTTTATCCTCAAAACAGGCAACATAAAATATCTCGGGGTTATTACAGATGAAACACTCTCCTTTAGACCTCATATTGATAGATTAGTTATTAGAGTGCGCAAATTAATTTATGTTTTTAAAAAGTTGAGAAAGATTGCAGATTCAAAATTGATCAAACAAGTTTTTGGCCCTAGGTCAATCTGTAATCGATTACTGTATCACCTCATGGGGTGGTGCACCAAAAACGAATCTACTGCCTCTTGAAAGGGCTCAGAGAGCAATTTTAAAAGTAGCCTATTTCCACCCTTTTCTCTACCCCACTGATCTTCTTTACAAATCCTGCAACGTGCTGACTGTTCGCCAGCTTTTCATTATGCATTTAGTATTAAAACAACACACCATGCTTTCCTATAACGCCGAATACATAAATAATAAGAGACGAAATGATATTGTCTGCGATTCTAATCCATCCTCAAAATATGTATTTGTAAATAGATTCTTTACTTGTATATTTTTAAGATATTTTTATTGTAAAATGTGCCTTATGTTATAAATAAACGATATTATGTATGACCGTGAGTGAGGCAAAAGGAGTGTGTAAGGATCATAGCAGGTGGCGTTCTGTAGTTTCTGCCTACACCCATGGGAATGAGGAGTGAGTTTATGTATGTACAACTAAGATAAAAAAAAGGTAGGTAAACCTACAGCAGTTATGCGTTATTGTTGTATATGTTTTCTGTTATTATTTCTGTATGATAATAGAGTGATTTTGTTGCCTGCGTTTTTATTTGTCTTGTTTTCCTTGTGACTCAAGATGTTAACACTTTATACAAATGGCTCTTACAACTTGTTCAAATGAATAAAATGAATAGAAACACATATCTTATGTAATTTACACTTACAGCCTAAAAAATCTGCAGGTTTAATTGTTTTTAATTATTAAATTTAATTTTCATGACTGATACTTGATAGAAGAATAGATTGCTGCAGGATTGACTGGAAATATCTAGCCGCAATCATCTTAATTAAATAAATGAAATGACAATGGCAGAAGCCCATACATTGTTTTAGCTGTGATTAAATGCCTACGAATTTAAATGAAAAATATCTGGTTTAAGTCAGGGACATCTTCTGAATTCGTTTGTTTAAGATTTTTTTTTCAAGAATGTTGAGAATAATAGATATTCAGTCATGAACTTGTGTAGGTAATGTCTGGGTAACGTTTAATTATGTGTTTAATAGGTAATATTATTAAATTTCCAGAAAGTAAAAGGACAATATGGCATTAGTATTGCCCTTATCTATTTATAAAGTGACTTTGTTGACGTGTATCAAAAGGTCGTCAACAACCAAGTTACATTTTATTAGACTTGGATTCTAGGCCTTTTGCCTATCATTAATTAAAATCAATTCATTTATTTCTACTACACTACAGTATTCCTACCTACCTGCAAGGAACACCTAAACATAAACTGTATTGTTAATTCATTTAGTCCGTTTAATTGTAAGAAAATAACATTGTATTTGTAATTATGCATTCGCGCTCGTTCGTAGAATATAGACGTGCTCGTTAGCAATATTTAATTAAAACAATTATAATAGTGACCTTCTTTATTGTATAAATTTTTGCCTACTGTGTAGTTTTTGTAAACATAATGAAATCTTAGAAATAGTGAAGTGACTACCAAATAAAATGGATAACAGTCCCTGTAATCCAAGCAGCCGAGTGCAAGCCTCCCCCTCGCCAGCGAAGACGACGACGCAAATCCCAGCCCAATGAGATTTCTCGATTGAAGTCGCATCCACGCCCGACATACAAAGATGGATGTCAACCATTGAGCAGCACTTAAATGAGGTTTGCTCTATTGCCTTGGATGGCAAACTAAACTCAGAACAGAAACTGAAAATTTCTAACTTGTGTCGTAAAATAGGATCTGGCACTTCACAGATGGCAGTCCTATACCAATCCCTGAAGCAGAAAGCAATTCTAGCACACGATATGATTGATGCCTTAAAAGAAAAGCGCAATTTGACTGAGCACATCTCGGACCTGAAGCAGACGATTAAGGATTCTAGCACTGCGGTTTCGTTTGCCGACATGGTGAAAAAGGGATCAAATGATTTCGTTCGACCGAACAATTTAAGCTCTGTGGTCATTTATCCTAGTGACAAACTCAAGTCCAGTGACGAAACTAAAGACATGGTAACAAAAATCATACGACCTGATCAAATGAAGCTGCATGTACGAGGTGTCCGCAAGACCAAAAATGGAGGTGTTATTATTAGCACAGAGACCAAGCATGACGCTGAAAAAAATCAAGAACGCCGTGAAGCTTTCTACATCTGGACTAACCGCCGATGAGCCCAACAAGCGCAAACCACGTATCGTGATTGTAGGAGTGCCGTCTTCCCTGTCTGAAACTGAAGTCTTCAGGTGCATATACGAACAAAACATACCCGACAAAATGCCAGAGATGTCCATGGAGTCCTTTTTGGCCTCTGTTAAATTAAGCCACAAATCTGGGAAGAAAGATGCGTCGAGCTGTAATTACATTATTGAAATTCCAGCCAATATACGTAAAGCCCTAATTTCGACATCAAGGCTGTTTATAAATTGGACGTCCTGCCCTGTTAGGGACTTCACTCTGGTTACCAGATGCTACAAGTGCCAATTATTATGGTCATGCAGCCAAAACATGCAGAGAGGTCAACTCTGTGTGTGCTCACTGCGGTGAAGCTGGACACTCGGTGTCCGATTGCACGAAGAAAGCGGACACATCGAAATGCGCAACTTGTTCGCGCTTTAAAAAGCCCAACAACCATAAAACGGGCGACCCTGAGTGCCCTGCTAGGAAAATAGCGGAATACAGGCACATCAACTCTATCGACTATGAGGGCGTCTAGTACGTCATACTCAAGGTCACACGCGTTGAACGTCTGCTGCTGACACTGCAATGGCCTACTAACCGTCACGTCAATTTGTTGCTGACTAAGAACATTAGTCGTTAGCTGCAAAAATTAAGTGTCTCTGTTTAATTTTACAATTATGCTTACCAATTATTTCCCAAACTTTATATGTGTAATCAAAGTACAATTTTTTGCAATCTAGGTAAATAAGACATTAAGTAATTATGACCTAGTAATTTAGTTCTGTTTATAGTTTTAAGTAAATTAAAATTAATTTTCCAAATTATACAATCTTGCCACTATTTTTAGACTTCTTATGTTAAATATTGTTTAAATTCTGTTTTCCTACGATAAGCATATTTTTAGAGCTGCGACAGCCTGTGATACAGGATTACCTAGTACAGGCATCTTACATTATTATAC
This sequence comes from Orthosia incerta, assembly GCA_948252205.1. Taxonomy (NCBI): domain Eukaryota; kingdom Metazoa; phylum Arthropoda; class Insecta; order Lepidoptera; family Noctuidae; genus Orthosia; species Orthosia incerta. The sequence goes on along the minus strand of OX411766.1, from coordinate 14,311,377 downwards.
CTAAATTAATTATCTAAGATTGAAACTGTATTTTTACCTTTTCTAATTTCTGAATAAAGATTTATTATTTAATATTATTATTATTTATTATTATTATAATTATAATTATACTTACTACAGATACTACTTGTCACTTGGCAAAATATGTATAAAATGGCAACACTAACCTCGAGTTTCTCAGCTCAAAATTATCGCAGAATTAATGTGACAAATTGTCAAGCACGCGTTATCTGCTGTGATTGGTTGAATGCATTTTCAACATCCAATCACAGCAGACAACGCGTGCTTAGTTAGATAACTCGGGGTTAGCTTATGAAAGTTAACGAAAAAATCAAATTACTTTCATTTATAATATTTTTTATATGTTGTGAACCAGTTATTGTTATACTTTGAAAAAACGTATTAATCGCATTTTTATGTTCATTAATGACAATGGGTCTTGATTCACTCACTCAAAATTTTTGCTATACACGGATGACCAAATCAACAGACATATTTATGACCATACTTACACTGTGTTACTACAAGATTCCAGCAGCTCACCTGGGTGGGACTGTATACCAACTAAGTTCCTCAAGTTATCCAGAGACCTAGTTGTTCCATTAATAAGTCAGCTAGCTAATAAATGCTTTAGGCTGGGCATATTTCCTTCCGCTTTTAAACGATCTGTGGTAACTCCTGTGTTCAAGGGTGGGGATGCGAACGACGTCAATAACTACAGACCTATTTATGTGCTACCCTGCATCTCAAAAATTCTCGAAAAACTACTGAATAGCAGACTTGTTGCCTATTTAAATAAAAATAACATCTTGTCCGACTCGCAATACGGTTTTAGAAAGGGACGTTCTACACAGGATGCTGTGTTGGCATTGACAACTGAGATTGTAGGTAGTGTAGATAAAGGAGATAAATGTCTTACAGTTTTTCTAGATCTAAAAAAAGCATTTGACACAGTCTCGTTCCCCATCCTTCTGCGCAAGCTTGAAGCTGTCGGTGTTAGAGGTGTCACTCTTTCCATTTTTAAAAGCTATCTTCGAGACCGAAAACAGCAGATCAAAATTAATAATCTTGAAAGCGACGAGGAATATGTGGTTTATGGTGTGCCGCGCGGGAGTGTGCTCGGCCCGACGCTTTTCCTGTTATACATAAACGACCTACGTAACATTCGAATCAGTGGCGGGCGGGTTATCTCCTATGCTGACGATACCGCTATAATTTTTTCCGGGGTATCATGGGCCGCCGTAGCTGCTACCGCAGAACTTAGCCTTGCGGAGGTGGCTAACTGGCTAAATGCTAATTTATTGACTCTCAACATCTCAAAAACAAACTTTATTTGTTTTACCCCGAGTCAGAGGAGTCAGCCAGGCACTGATTTTCGGATCAGGATACATGGGTGTGCGAATTCGCGTGACAATGTTTGCAACTGTAAGGATATCCAACAAATCCGATCTACAAAATACTTGGGACTAACAGTTGACCAAAGCCTGTCCTGGCACTCCCATATTGAAGTCATTATGACTAGAATTAGAAAGGTTTTGGGGGCTGAGTCACCCTCGTCCGTAGGAGAGAACCCCATACGAATCCCTACACGTGGCCCCCGGGTGGTGCAAATCAGGTGACATCAATTAACTGGTGGTAGGTTACGGCCGAAGGCTTGCGACCACCCACCGGGCAAAGACGTACCGCCAAGCGGCCTAGCCGTGTTCCGGTACGATGCCCGGTGTAGCCAACTAGAGGAGTTGGGTCGAGATAGCTGTTCCACTGCAGGCGTTCCAGCCTGACGCGCGCTGTTATGGGCCTATCGGGAGACTGGTCGCGGAGGGTAGCGGGATCCGAGGCACGGTGCGCCGCTGGCCGACCGCAGGTAGTTGGGGGCCCAAGTAGTGTGCCAGCCACACACGAAAGGCTGCCCCGCCAACTGTCGAAAAATCCCGGAATGCACCATCGTGCTGGTTGGCGACCAGAAGACAGGGCCCGATGGACATTCCCGGGGGGGCTCGGGCGTCCCCGCGGTCTCCAGATCAGTCCCCCATTGATAGCGTCCTGTCAGTGCGTGTCTGTAGGTTGCCAGCGTGGAACCTCATCTCACTGCCTTCTCCTCACCTTTTTTCACTCAAGTATGCAAAGGAAAAATAAAATAAAAGCTGTACAGCGGCAGCACTCCCTGTCACTCAAAGTGCACCTCAGCAACATAAGAGGGCTGCACTCTAATCTCGAAGCAGTCCATCACCACCTGGAGACTGATAGACCAGCTCTTCTTTTCCTTTCGGAGACGCAGATCGGATGTCCGTCAGACGTGTCGTACTTATCATACCCAGGGTTTACCCTGGAGCACAATTTTAAACCACGCGCGGGTGTATGCATGTACGCCCGAGACGACATCTGTTATCGGCGTCTCCGTAACCTTGAGGACTCCAGGTTTTCTGTGCTCTGGTCACTGGTGGACACAGGCCTGGATAAAATTATCTACGCCTGTGTCTACCGATCGCACAGTGGAGATCAGGAGACAACCAGGCTCACGGAACATCTGTGTGAGGCGGCTGATATGGCACAGCAGCGGTACCCTTCTGCCCAATTAGTGATACTGGGGGATTTCAATGCCCACCACCAGGAGTGGCTCTTCCCATACCAGTGCACTGATCATGCTGGGCGAGAGACGCGAAAGCTTGCGCTTGCGTTAAATCTCGCCCAGCTGGTCCAGGGAGCAACAAGGGTGCCGGATGTTCATTCGCACACTGCCAATTGCTTGGACCTTCTGCTGACAACAGATCCAGACCGCTACTCTGTGTCGGTATCTTCACCTTTGGGTAGCTCCGACCATTGTCTGGTGAAGTCTGTATCCGTCTACTCCCCGCCCGATCCCAGCCCAAGAGGCACTCGGCGGGTTTGGCGGTACAGGTCAGCAGATTGGGATGGGATGCGTTCTTTCTTCGCATCTTATCCTTGGTTTCTTCGGCTGATCCTTCGTCGTGCGCGGACGCCGTGACGGACGTGTTGCGTCAGGGAATGGAGTACTTCATTCCGTTCTTTGACGTAGCAATGTCTAGTGTTGACCGGCCATGGTTTGGCGCCGAGTGCAATCGTGTCAACACGCTGAAACATGAGGCGTACCTGGCTTGGGTCGACGCTGGGACGCGCAAAGCTAGCGACGTGAGCCATTGTAAGAGAGCCTTCAATAGGGCTGCCAAGTCCTGCAAGAGGGTATTGCGAAGGGCTCGGTTCGACCACATAAGCCGTATTGGGTCCAAACTTGCTTCCTATCCAGCCGGTAGTAAAGCGTTCTGGTCCCTGGCTAAGTCGGTCGAATCGAACTTCTGCCGGCCCTCACTACCACCACTGCTGAAACCCGACGGAACGCTGGCCCACTCCGCTAAGGAGAAAGCAAACTTGTTTGCCTCTCTTTTTGCGGAATCCTCACGCCTGGATTCTGGTAACGCGCGGCCCCCTCCATCTCCTGATGGATGCGAGACGAGTATGTCGGACATTCGCATCCATCAAAAAGACGTCCGTAGGGTGCTGCGGGATCTTGACGTGAACAAGGCTAGTGGCCCCGACGGGGTACCGGCAATTGTTCTAAGAACTTGTGCGCCTGAACTGTCTCCGATCCTGACTCGCCTGTTTTGCCTTTCATATGAGACTGGAAAAGTACCGAACGCTTGGAAGCAAGCTAACGTTCAGCCTGTGCCCAAGAAGGGCAGTCGGGCTGACCCGGCCAACTATAGACCCATCTCAGTAACGTCCATCCTCTGTAAGAGTATGGAACGAGTGTTCAACTCCAAGCTCCTGGCATACCTAGAAGCTAACGACATCCTCAGTGACCGCCAATATGGCTTCCGCCGAAATCGGTCAACTGGGGATCTTCTAGCGTATGCCATTCACATATGGAGTGAAGCCATCGAGAGGCACGGGGAAGCGCTTGCCGTCTCCCTCGACATCTCGAAGGCTTTTGACAGGGTCTGGCATGAGAGCCTTATTGGTAAGCTTCCGTCATTCGGTCTGCCCGGTGGTCTGTGCGATTGGATCGCAGACTTCCTGAGGGACCGGTCTATACGAGTGGTTATTGATGGCCGCTCGTCTGACCAACTGGATATCAACGCCGGGGTCCCTCAGGGGTCGGTACTCTCAGCAACATTGTTCTTGTTGCACATAAATGATCTGCTAAAACCCGGCACTTTTGGGTATGCAGACGACAGCACTGTTGCTTAGTGATACTTGTCCAACGCGCGTGCTACCGGGCCTCAGGTCCAGTCTCTCCGGGAGGCCATGGTGGAGCGCTTGAACTTGTCCTTGCAGGCAGTCTCCGAATGGGGCGATGCCAACCTGGTCAGGTTTAATGCTGCTAAAACCCAGGCGTGTCTTTTTTCCGCTAAAAGGAGCCAATTCCACCCGGCTCCTACTTTCCGCGGTGTGACCGTGCCGATAACGGACCATCTCGAGCTTCTTGGCGTTACGTTGACATCGACCCTCAATTTTGGTCCATTCATTGAGGCAAAAGCTCAACTGGCTGCCAAGAAGTTGGGGATCCTTGCAAAGGTGAGACGGTACTTCACGCCAGAACAGCTGCTCAACTTGTATCAAGCGCAAGTTCGGTCATGCATGAAGTACTGCTCTCACCTCTGGGACGGATCTGCCAAGTACCAGCTGGATGCACTAGAGTCGATCGAAAAGCGGGCCAAGAGGCTCATCGGCAATGAGATATTGGTCGAGTCTAGGCTCCAGAGCCTTGAACATCGGCGCCAAGTTGCCAGTCTGTCGGTTTTTTATCGGTTACATTTCGGGGAGTGTGCGTTGGAATTGCATGAACTAATTCCTCCTAGCCCTCTCCATCATCGGACTACAAGACGTACGGCGATGTGTCATCGGTACATGGTGGACATCCCACCCATACGCACCAAACGTTTTGGGAATACTTTCATTATGCGTACAGCTAAGGAGTGGAATTCCCTGCCGGAGTCTGTATTTCCTGAGAGCTACAACCTGGGAGTCTTTAAGTCAAGAGTGAATAGGTTTCTTCTAGGTAAGCGCGCTACATCGTCGACCACATCATCGCTTACCATCAGGTGAGATAGTGGTCAAGCGCGAGCCTATCAATAATAAAAAAAAAAAAAAAATAGAAAGCTTATTTGGGTTTTCAAAGGTCTGCGCTACGTTATGACATCGCAGCTTCTTAATAAAGTATACGTTGCCCTTGCACAGTCTGTCATTTCGTATTGCATTGCTGTATGGGGAGGTGCCACTATAGTCAAATTTTTGGACTTGGAGAGAGCCCAGAGATCACTACTTAAGGTGATGTATTTCAAACCTTACAGATATTCCACTGAAAACCTTTACAGGATCTGTGGACTACTGTCGGTGAGGAAATTATATGTCTTAAACATAACTCTAACCTACATAAAGAGCTGTCTTTCAAATCAATAAATTTAAATAGAAGACGCAAAGGTGTTGTGGCTCCCTCCCAAATGGTCCGTACAATTTTTGCCAGACGTCAATATGCCAAACAATCAGCCTATATATATAATAAACTAAACGACATACTAAATATCTTCCCTATGCTTTTTCATGACAGTAAAAACACCCTGATGGATTGGCTAAAACCTCTTTCTTATGAGGAAGTAGAATCCATCTTAGTTAGATTAAGTTAGACAAATTGATTGCCCACATTAATTTACTCATATCCATACAACATTCATACACTCTACACACACACACACACTCATATACACTCTACAGTTATATAAATACACACACGCAAACACTCATATACACTCTGTTCGCGACGGTGCATCACGCCGCATATGATAACGTATATAGGAACGTTATAGCTTATGTACTAATGTAATACATTACATGTTTACATACGTCTGCCCACCTCGGCGCGCCATCGCATACTAAACAAATTTCGGATGGCGCGGTCATATTTATAGATTCGTGAATATTGGATTTTCATTCACATTTTTGGGGAACTTAGATAATGATTTTAAGGTTTATTAGTGGGTGACAGGGTGCTATAGAGCAACCTTAATAGTTTAAAAGCATCAACAAAAAGATTGATTGCAGTTATCATAGTAAAAACCTAAATTCAAAATCAGCAGAGACGTGCGTCTAGCACGACATTTTAGTTCCAAATGGGCCGCTGGAGGCAGCAGCGAATATTTATATAAAATGCGCGCTAGAAGGAATTTGATAGTAAGCTATGTACTAACGTTATGTGTTAAATATTTAGGTAACCTATGTAGTAGCTAAGATAAATTAAATTGTTTAATTATCTTCATAAAACCCTCAAAAAAGCAGGGTCGTTTGTAGGGCCGTGTACGATGCACACACGCGTCAAATTGTATTATTTACCTAACACACATTAGTCTGTCAGGACACATAACCTAGGTGTCCTACCCTGGGACTATGACTGGGAAACTATAGACAATAACGGTACATAGCCAGGGATAATAGAACTTCACCCTAGAAAGGTGTATACACACACATTTCCCTCAAGTAAACAATAGGAAAACTGGTGGTTCTTGCCAGTCTAGTGCTTTCAGATAGCCCAGACTTCTGCCTAAGCCCTATAATTGAGTGGCGCTTATGTAATTCTAGTACATAGACACTGTTTACTTGAGATAATGTGCTTGTATAAACAATAAAAGACATTTCTATGCGCCAGTCGGCAGGCTCACCGCCTTCAGACACACCTGGTGCCTGAAGGGTAGCTGATATGCCATCAGAGGCATTACCTTTGGCAGCCTGCAGACAGGGGCCTGGATCTAATCATCACACGCAGCCAATATGTGGCTCGCTTGATGACATAGGCTCATTAAAGCTGTGGAAAGCGCACACGTTTTCCTATTTCGGCCGCTTCCTTAGTACCAGAAGGGCTGGTGGTATACCCATCAGGGTACCACCATATGATGGCCCAGTTCTCTGGCCTCCCAACCGCACTTCGGCAAGGAGCCTAGCTCTGGCGGTTGGGGAGATAACCTTGTTGAAAGACTACAAGGTTCCACAGCTTTCGTCTAGCAACAACCACATAAGGGTGAATTCTACTTCGAGGGTTAGGGTTACACCCACTGGCGTGGTGTCATGGGGTAGCTTGTCGCGAGAGCTACCGGATGGTACTAAATCGGTGAGGATCCCTCGGATAGTTTAAGTAGTACATAGCCTTTTATGTGGAAAGTTAGTACTTTTCGTTGAGTCTAGCACTTCCAGACGACTGAGCGCCTGGAAGATGTAAATATAGGCATACAAGTGGTGTCACTCTATAGCCTCATAGAAGGGCTACAAGACCCACATAAGTATCTAGTACTAAGTTGTATAGTCTAGAAGATAATAGCCGATAAGTCCCAAAATCGACGGAAATTCCTCTCATTCCTCATTCTTCCTGGAGAATATCTCCAGGGATACCAGATAGGAACCTGGTCAAGGGATCGTTGGAAAGGCCATTCCAAGGCGCTTCCAATATGAATCATTAAAATTGTTTTGTTTATTTTATTTTTTTATATATTTGATTTTTATTGCTATTATTATTTTTGTATTTTTATTGAATTTAATATGAATTTAATTTAATTTTAATGTCTCAACATTATATAATAAACACTATGGGAAGGAGCGAGATAGCCCCAACACAAGTATAATTTATAACTTACTGGGGCTACCTCTAACTATGTAATGCTGTATAATGTAAGAGTTACAATAAAAACATTTTGATTTTGATTTTTTGATAACAAGAGGATGTGTTTTTAAACTGTAAGTGTTAGTTGTCAAACCCGTCAGTCTGTTCAATTACCTAAAGATTAATTAACTAATACTTACGAGTACAATTTGTGACTAATTCTTCTTCCACTTCTGTTTTAAACTCCGTTATAGACACATCATCTTTTGAATGAGAATGGTGTACTGATATATCTTCTATATCTGAAAGGTCTGGATTTTCCAGCTCTGTTTCTACCTCTGTAAGTGAAAAACGGTCAAGAGTGAATCTATTCTCATCTATTTTACATTTATAGCCTAAGATCCCACTGCAAAAACCTGCAGGTATATGATAGAAGAATAGATTGCTGAAGGATTACCAGCAAATACATGCCGATTTTTGCAGTGGGATGTCGGGTTATTATAGGTATAATAATGCTGAAGAGTTTTTTTTTTTTTTTTTGGTTTTGAACATATAACATACGATAGCCCAATGCTGGCGGAAAGTTATGGCCTATTTAACTTCAAGCTACGACCATTAGGATCTGAAAAGCAAATCAAAAAGAAAAACGAGTCAGATAGACGCTTAGCGAAAACAAAGTAATAGCCGGGCCGGTGAAACCGAAGGGCAAGTATAAACTAATTTAATTGTACAGAACTACTGGTGCATGACAGAACTGTTTAAAGTTTTGTCATGGACAAATCCCCATGCCAAAACTCATTGAACCACGTTCTTTGAATAACCTTCAGAACTCCAAACTCAAGGTCTACCTACCAATGGGCAATAGAGTGAAGATAGGTATCATTAATGGATCTTGGACTCGGATAATTAGTTAACATCAAAGCTGTAGATATTTTATTTAAAATTATCAATAAGAAATTTAAATTGAACTGAATTAAATTTAATTGTATTAAAATATTATCTTGAATTAAATTTAATTAGGGGGGGCGTTGGGGTCGGTGTAGATCTTAGTGGGGCGGGTTTCATGGCCAGGGAACTCGCACCTATAAAATGCTAAGCTGCCAATTGCGCACGCCTAGGTGTGTGAAGCTAGGCTATCAGGCGCTAACCGACAAGTGCTTCATACACGTCCACGCCATTGCTAGTCTGCCGCCGCGGTCTAGTGATGGACCCACATAATTCAATATTTGTGGGTCGTCCCTCCTGGGCAATGCTACAGTCTGTAACGAGCTTCACACACTCCATTTGCCTCGGGACTTGTAGTAGCCAAATATGAAGCGCGAGGGCGAGCTTTCGGCACCCGATTGTGAGCGGTGAGACTGCGCACCAATGCGCAAAAACCGAACAAACTGGCTAGGGGAGAAAACTCTGACATTAAAAATAACACAACGCCTGAAGACCTCACCACACCAGTGATGGAAAAGTAATTGGTCTAGGAGATGCTAACTTCGAAATTAAATTGCAACCGCTGCCTTGTGGAGAGATGTTGGATCATCAAAGGCTAGGGCGTTACCCCGAAATTGTAACCAGCTCAGAAGATGCTAACTTTGACACCAAAAACGGCACCTACTGCCTTGTAGAGAAATGTTGGGTCATCAAAGGCTAGGGCGTCAACCCGAAATTGTAATGTGTAGTGCCTTGGGAAAGCGCTTCGCTATCTTCCCACACATCGTAATGAAATGAGTGAAAATAATGAGATAGTTCTGCCATGCAATCTGGCTAGCCCCCGGCGCTCACAGGTATCCAGGCCTGTGAGTGAGAAATTAACTACCGAAGACTGTAAGAGGATGGGTACCCAGGCCCCCTTACCTGGTCTTAAAGAGAGAAGCAGCAATAAGAAGCTGGTCCAGCAAGCTTTCCATCCAGATCTATTTGAGACGAGACCAAGAAGTCTATCACTTAGCGCGATAAAGGATGCTAGCATTGAAACACAAATTGAAAACACACAGCACATTGAGATGAAGAATATTACGGACAACAAAGAAGTCAATCCTCCTACTTGGCAAAGAGCACCTAGTCCTAAGAAATGCCAAAAGAAAGAAAGTATCAACACCATCTCCTGAGAGAATAATTGTCTCCAATACATTCAGTGGACTCCCAGTTGATCAGGAAGAAGACATAACAATAGCACATACTGATACTGTTAAAAAAGTTGTAAAACCAACACCCATAATCCTGTATGGCATTGAAGATAGTAGAAGTAGTAGACAAAGCAGATTTCACATACAAAATTATCAACCAAAATCGACTGAGGATAAACTGTGCCAATGTAGAGGTCTACAAAACAACAATAGATACTGTTAGAAAAAAAGGACTAATTGGACACACATTTAAGAATTTAGAATTTAGCCCCTATAGAATTGTTATAATTGGTGTAGGTTACACCACACCACACCAGTCAGTGTGATAAAAGAAGTAGTAGAAGAGACAGGCAATACTGTGATTGGGGAGATAGTAAATGTAAAGTATGGCCCAGAGAAGAAACCAACAACTACATTGTTTGCTAACCCCCAACCCAGCCCCAACAACAATGCCATAAAAAGTATTAAATACATTTACCATCAGTCAGTAACAATAGAAGACCCACGAAAACGAACCACAGTTGTGCAATGTCAAAGATTCCAACAGTACGGACACTCTAAAAACTACTGCATGAGGCCCTTCCGATGCGTGAAGTGCGCTAAATCACACAAAACATCAGAATGCCCAAAGAAGGATCGCAATACCCCAGCTAAATGTGCCCTATGTATACAGAGAAATACTAGCAAGGAAGACAAACCTACATATTACGGACCGAGAAAGCATGAACAACCCAGGTGTTGATGACAAGGCCCAGTCACAAAAGAAAAACAATCCATCCCATCCAAATAAATTGACCAGACCCACGCCTGTGACCTACGCAATCCAACGCACCATGGTTTATAAAGACAACAGAAATTCATGAAATCCTCAATATTCCTATGGTCAATGAAGAGATAAATGCACATGGCGACCATTACAAATCCCAACTGCTAAAACATCCGAACAAGCTCGCAGGACAGCTTACAATCCCAGAAAGCATCCGCCGACTAACAAAGCGGCGGGATATCTTCGACCAGAACAGTCAGCCAGAAGAGTGACTTTGTAAAGATGGGCCAGGCTCCATGGGGAGTAGCGCCTAACATGCCATCCGAACCATCTCATCTGCTCATAGTCTGAAAGACTGATCGCAAGATTAAATAGAAAAAAAAAAAAAAAAACTTGAATTAAATGGAATTCTAATATAATCAAATATATTGAAGGATTTCGGTAGATTTTCACTATAAACGGCAATAAATTGTGGAAAAAGTTAGTATTCAATATTTTTGTTATTCTAATAAGCTTACCAAAATCTTTAAGTTCCTCCTTTGGTTCAATAATATCAGCTACTCTTTCACATTCAGCTAGTAATTCTTCATTGACAGCACGAATTTCTGTTTGACTTTCACCGACTATATTTATGTGCACCATTGGTGATATAACAAGCCCATTGTTAATAATATCAGCTACTCTTTCACAATCAGCTAGTAAATCTTCTTTGACAGCACGAATTTCTGTTTGACTTTCACCGACTATATTTACGTGCTCCATTGGTGATATAACAAGCCCATTGTTAAATGCCAAGATCTCTGGGTTTATCAAAGGATTTGGCTGTAAAATGAAGACTCTAGTTAAGATGGCTGACTATACATGACATAACATACTAAGACCATTCTGTACCTCTGGAAAGCATGTTAAGCTGTTGTTCCTGGCTGACAAAATACAGCTATTATTGATAATGCTTAAAAAATAAGCCTAAAAGTTACTTTATTTGACAAAACATTTTTACTAAAAACTAACTTTAAACTTTATTGTTCTTTATGTAGTATACTGAACATTATTAATCATTAGATTAGGATAGGATTGCTATTGAGGATAACTTTAAAAAAAACTGCAAAATTTGTGAACACAGTATCTGAAGAAGTGGTCTAAGTTATCGGTTTTTAATAATTTTATAAATATTGCTAGTATCACTTAACCCAAAACTGCTGTAACATATGGTAAATTCGAGATTTTTCTCAAATGTGACAAATTGTCAACCGCTTGTCACACTTGGTGTTGAGAAACTGAAAGTAGAATTAACCGGTGATTATTCGTTGATTATGCTATCGCGTAATAATGTTGTAGCATAGATTTTTTCTTCTTTTTGCCAAAACTGGTTCAAACTAGCGCAACGTCCCATACTCGCTAGACATATACTTTAAGGAAACGCTGTGTAGATATTTGTAAATTGGCTACCTGTGATAGTCGATAATAACTGGATGCAGCTAAATATCAGTATTTTACATGGAACAACTGCCTATCATAGTTACACTTGGCAAGAAGTGATGTTAGACTTCGAAATTCAACATAAGGATTATGTTGAAGACTACCTCACCTCGTAATCCTCATCCAGCATCTGAGCAAGCAGTTCTTCAGCCTTCAGACATTTTCTCCAGAAACGGCAACATTCTTTTAGTTTGGAGCAACAGAAGTAACAAACAAGCACCGGTCTCCTGTCTTCAGTTACAAACTGCAACAAGACTTGCCTTGAACTATATTGTTTCTAAACTAATCTAATATAAGTAAAATTGATTGTCTAGAATATTAATAATCAATGTTTCTGTCTCACTAAAAACTTTAGATGTATGTTTGTTAAACTTTATCTCTGGAAGTACTAATCCGATTATAAAAATTCTTTAGCTACAAAGCAACAACTTACTGGCTTTCCAGTCAGCTTCTCATATACTCTCAGCAGGTTCTTGTTGTCAACAACATACATGGTAGCATCCTCCACTAAACACATCCTACACATTTGCAGTCTTTCCATTTTGTCACTGAAAAAAATAATAATTGAATATTTAACTTCATTATTTTAAATGGTTAAAAAATTTCACTACAACACTCATAATCAACTAGCAGACGCCTCGCGGTTTCACCCGCATAGTTCCCTTTCCCGTAGGAATACAGGGATAAAAAGTAGCCTATGTCACACATGGATAGTGTAGCTTCCCAACACTGAAAGAATTTTTGAAATCTTTCAGTGGAAAGCGGTTTTCTTCTTTAGATATTTATTTAATTAAAATTTGGATTGTCTTTTATATCCAAAATAATATCCTTTTATTGGACTGCACTACGGGAATCCTTCACCAATCATCGCTCCTATGGTTATGTTAAACTTATTCTTAAAGCCAGCAATCTGGTAGGAATTATCCTTTCTTTTATTATTAAAACTTCAATTAGTGCAAGATGCAATAAATTTACCATACTCAAAAAAATATAATATGCGAGAAAACTCATACAGCACAGCACTACGGTCACTTCATACAGTGGTATCGTTTAACTTAAAAATACCCACCGTACCGCCAGGGGTACGGCCAGTGGTACGGTGGGTCTGCAGTGTTTAATTCTATTTCAAAGTTCTATACCTCTAAAAAAAACAGCCTCTATTTCAATCAAATCGCGGGTGCCAGTTTTAGAAACTTGTGCAGATTTCTTCCTATAGTTCTGAAGAAAGTGCACGTTCACGCCTTCATACCAAGGATTTTCCCAATAGCAAAATTTATCCCCTATGTCTTTAAAATCTCTTTTTTTCTTGTCATAATAGTTCAATAGATTCATCAGATGTAACTTATTTTTATTGCAAATTACACTTTTCTTTCAATATTTCATTACTCAATGTTTTACTCAACTTTTTTTTTAATTATGATCTTTATTTTTAATAAAATTACCATACTTAAAAAAATATAATATGCGAGAAAACTCATACAGCACAGCACTACGGTCACTTCATACAGAGGTATCGTTTAACTTAAAAATACCCACCGTACCACCAGTGGTACGGCCAGGGGTACGGTGGGTCTGCAGTGAATAATTTTATAGATAAGATAGATTTTATAAATGGAAGCATGTATTATGCAAAACACAAACTAAAATGAAAAAGGATGATCATTTGTATCTTCAGGCACCTAACAATACAATATATACATATTTTTCACAAGAAAATGGGAATGATTATGCCATTGTATAACTTTTAATTTTTTAAGTTTGAACATTGCATTTGTTTCAATTGTTATAATAATTTTGCATCCTTTAATTGGTATAATACGGTGAACTGTGCATTTACCTAACATCTGAAAATGTATTATTATGTACTGTGTTGAGCAATAAAATTACTCAAAATTCAAGGTTTGTACACAAAACACTAATGTTTTTCTTTCTTTTACTAACAAAAAATCCATAAAAGACATGTATTAATCCCTGAAGCTTTTGCAGAATTCTAGGCAATTACATAAAAACCAGTAAAATTAAGAAAAAAAAATTACTTATTTTTTATTACTTACTATACTTATACTATATTTACTTATTACTCCTTATAAAAACACAACAGAACTGTTTTTTAGTTTCTAGATATGTTATGGCCATTAATTTACGATCTTTACCTAGGTCTAACATTATGGTTGTTTAACTACGAGGATATTGAAATAATTAAGTCAGATATTAAAATAGATCTTGCCAGAGTGCTCCAAGCACCCATACCTACACCTGCATTCTGGAGGACTTGAAGAACGCCACTGATTAAACTTTGCCACTTACTGAGCCAAAATTATAAATACTATAATTTCTTTCACACACTGATATGGAATAATGACAATAACGTACTGATTACTGAATACTGATTGATTTGATTTGATTAAAAGTTGAGCAGGAATTTCGTTTGTTAGGCTCGGCCTTTCGAATCACAATAAGTATATTTGTTTCAATTTCAATTATTTTCTGACATACAGTACATAAACAGAAAATGTCTAAAAATCATGTAGTTTTTTGGTTTAAATCATGTAACTAAGGTAATACCTACTTTGGTAAAGTAATTGTTGACAAATAGTCAGTTTTTCAACATTTACCAGTCTCTGGGTTAATCCTAAGACTTACCCTGTGATTGCTGGTAAAACCGCGAAATTAGCGATTATTATTATGCTTGGTAAATCTTACGTTTTACCGTAGTTTAGGCTCTATTACAGACAGATTACTGATATGTAGCTAATTACAGTAACATACACACAGAACAAAATATAGCACTAACTACCTATAAAATATACATCAAAGTGCATCAAATACAGTAACCACTCATTGACACTGACAGTAAAGGTGGAAACACATTAAGGTGGAAACACATTATCAACACGCGACCCGACGCCACGCCACCCGACGCCTTCTGACGCGTTGAAGTACTAATCCATCCCATACATTTAATATGGTCAGAAACACATAGTCAACACGCCATGTGACGACACACAATCACACGCGGTAACACGCTGTCAGTTTGGATCAGCGTGTTGTCGGGAGAGGGGGCAAACACGCCACCCGACGCATCAGACACAGTGTGTTCCTAGTTAACACCCGATGCCACGCGTCAGTCACTCGAGAGCATTCCTGGCGTACAGATACTTTTTGTATGTTTTTATTTAAAATGTCGGATGAACAATTAATCGAATTAGTAAAACGGTACTCATGATTATATGATAAGATTTCAGGCCAATACCGTGATCATAGTATTAGAAATAATACTAGAAACAAAGCTATGATATGATCAGTGATGCCAACTTAGGGTAATTTACCCTAATTTAGAGTAAAGTTTAATAAGCAGGGTCATTTTTAGGGTACTAACTCGGCGAGGGTAATTTTTATGTTTATGCTATAATAGAAATCATTAACTTATTTGAGTCAAATTTTTATATGGAAGTCGGTTGTATTTTTTACCCGACGGCCGAAGGAGGGGAATGCGTTCATTGTAAAAAAATTAATTGTTTACTCTTTTGTGTGGCACATTACGGTACGGCACAGTTAGTGGTAAATTACTTTAGTAATCTTACTTCTTGGATGTATGTTTGTTACTCAATCACGCCAGAACGGCTAAACGGATCTAGATGAAATTTGGCTGACAGATAGATTATAGCCAGGAATAGCACACAGGCTACTTTTTATCCCGGTATAATGTTCCCTTGGGTGATAAAGCACTTTTGACATGGGCGAAGCCGATGGCAGAAGCTAGTGTACAATACATCCTCCGGATTTGTGCTAGTTTAGATGGCGGGCGGGCGGGATTTTATTTACTATATTTTACCAAAAGCAATTTTTCACCGACTTCTCCGTCAATTTTTGACCGATTTTAAATTTTTTTTTGCTTGGAAGGTTATGTACCCGAATTGGTGCTATTTAAATTTGATGAAGATCTGATGAAGAAATTCGGAGGTATTCAACGGAACTCTTCAAAATATTACAGCAAATCACCCGGGTGTGCATGTCTATGTATTGTACACTAGCTTCTGCCATCGGCTTCGCCCATGTCAAAAGTGCTTTATCACCCAAGGGAACATTATACCGGGATAAAAAGTAGCCTGTGTGCTATTCCTGGCTATAATCTATCTGTCAGTCAAATTTCATCTAGATCCGTTTAGCCGTTCTGGCGTGATTGAGTAACAAACATACATCCAAGAAGTAAGATTACTAAAGTAATTTACCACTAACTGTGCAGTACCGTAATGTGCCACACAAAAAAGTAAACAATTAATTTTTTTACAATGAACGCATTCCCCTCCTTCAGCCGTCGGGTAAAAAATACAACCGACTTCCATTTAAAAATTTGACTCAAATAAGTTAATGATTTCTATTATAGCATAAACATAAAAATACCCTCGCCGAGTTAGTACCCTAAAAATGACCCTGCTTATTAAACTTTACTCTAAATTAGTGTAAATTACCCTAAGTTGGCATCACTGATCATATCATAGCTTTGTTTCTAGTATTATTTCTAATACTATGATCACGGTATTGGCCTGAAATCATATCATATAATCATGAGTACCGTTTTACTAATTCGATTAATTGTTCATCCGACATTTTAAATAAAAACATACAAAAAATATCTTACGCCAGGAATGCTCTCGAGTGACTGACGCGTGGCATCGGGTGTTAACTAGGAACACACTGTGTCTGATGCGTCGGGTGGCGTGTTTGCCCCCTCTCCCGGCAACACGCTGATCCAAACTGACAGCGTGTTACCGCGTGTGATTGCGTGTCGTTACATGGCGTGTTGACTATGTGTTTCTGACCATATTAAATGTATGGGATGGATTAGTACTTCAACGCGTCAGAAGGCGTCGGGTGGCGTGGCGTCGGGTCGCGTGTTGATAATGTGTTTCCACCTCAGTAATGTAGTAATGTAGTAGTCTATGATATACATATTGTAAGTTAAGGTGGAAACACATTATTAACATCCGACCCGACGCCACCCGACACGACGAGGTAGTATTCAATATAATCCTAATGTTGAATTTCGAAGTCTAACATTACTTCTTGCCAAGGGTAACTATGATAGGCAGTCAATCCATGTAAAATACTGGTATTTAGCTGCATCCATACTTAAAGTATATGTCTAGCGAGTATGGGGCGTTGCGCTAGTTTGAACCAGTACTGGCAAAAAGTTGAAAAAAATCTATGCTACCAGGTTATGAGGTACTAGCAATATTTATAAAAATGTTATAAACCAATATCTTAGACCACTTCTTCAGACACTGGTCACAAATATTGCAGTTTTTTGTTTTATATTTAAGTTATCCTCAATAGTAATCCTATTCGTAATTATAAATCTAATGATTAATAATGGTCATTATACTACATAAAGAACAATAAAATTTAAAGTTAGTTTAAGTTTTTAGTAAAAACTATTTTGTCAAATAAAGTAACTTTAAGGCATATTTTGTTTTTAAAGTATTTTGTACCTAGGGCAAGGCAATATCAATAATAGCCTATTTAAACAAGATTTCATTATATAACAATATTTGCTACATATCTATCTAACCACCTCGTACCACGTAGACATTAATTTCTGGGACGCTGTATATGGCAGCCAGGAACATCAGCTTAACATGCTTTCCAGAGCTATGGGGGGTCTCAGTATGTTATGTCATGTATAGTCAGCCATCTTAACTAGCGTCTTCACTTTACAGCCAAATCCTTTGATAAACCCAGAGATCTTGGAATTTAACAATGACTTTGTTATATCACCGATGGAGCACATAAATATAGTCGGTGAAAGTCAAACAGAAATTCGTGCTGTCAAAGAAGAATTACCAAAAAAAAAATCCTCCAGCATTATTATACCTATTATAAACCGACATCCCACTGCAAAAATCTGTATGTATTTGCTGGCAATCCTTCAGGAATCTATTCTTCTATCAAGTATCTATCAGTCATGAAAATATAAATATACCTGCAGGTTTTTGCAGTGGAATCTTAGGCTATAGGTAAATGTAAATTATATGAGAATAGATTCACTCTTGACAGTTTGTCACTTACAGAGCTAGAAACAGAGCTGGAAAATCCCGACCCTTCAGATATAGAAGATACATCAGTACACCATTCTCATTCAAAAGATGATGTGTCTATAACGGAGTTTAAAACAAAAGTGGAAGAAGAATTGGACACAAATTGTACTCGTAAGTATTAGTTACTAGGTGTCCCACGCGGCTTCGCTCCCGTCAACTGGCTACGTACTTTCCCTATCCTGCCTACCCTACTCTACACCTACCCTACACCTACACTAGACCTACCCTACACCTACCCTACACCTACGCTACACCTACCCTACACCTACCCTATACCAACCCTATACCAACCCTACACCTACCCTACACCTACCCTACACCTACCCTACACCTACCGTACAACTACCCTACACCTACCCTACACCTACCCTATACCTACCCTACACCTACCCTACACCTACCCTACACCTACCCTACACCTACCCTACACCTACCCTACTCCTACCCTACACCTACCCTACATACATGATTGCATAACTGAAACCGTTTACGTAGCGCACGCAACGGAAACCCGCTAAAAGTAATATTCTTGCCCGTTTTTGCAACATTTGTCATTAATGCTCCGCTCCTATTGGTCGTAGCGTGATGCTATATAGCCTATAGCACTCAGGAATAATGTAGCTTTCTAACAGTGAAAAAAGTTTTTAGTATTAGATCATTAGTTCCAGAGATTACCCCCTACATACAAACTTACAAATTTTACCTCTTTATAATATTATTAGTATATTAGTATTAGTATAGATTTAATTTTGGGTATGTGAACAGGCCGACGAGTTTGACAAATAACAAGTTACAGTTAAAAAAACACACCCCCTTGTAGTAACAGTATAAATATGGTCATAAATATGTCTGTAGATTTAAAGGTAAAAATTTTGAGTGAGTGAATCAAGACCTATTACGTAAGCAACAGCAAGCAGCAATAATTGTGCAATTATTGCGCGATAAATTTAATGACCTGGCTACTGAGGCCGTTAAAGTCAAGTCTTTTTTTATAGTCACTTATAACAGAAGCTATTTTATCTGTCAAGCTTCGCTGAGATAGCCGACACACACAATAACATTTCAACTCCACTGCACCGAGATCACGTCTGTTTCGATGATTCAACATATTTTCCAGTTGCGCATACATTTGAGACACAAAATCACACCAAATTGTCATTACAATATTCACTAGGAATTAATTTGCAGATAATGAAAGTAGTCACAAAATAACATACGAAAAATGCCTCAAAAACTTCTATACCTACTCAGCCATCAGCGAGCGATTGGCAATCGACCAAAAACAAGGGAGAAAGTAATCGTAATTTGACACCCACATTTGCTCGCCGGCTATCGCTCTGCTGTCAAAAACCATGCGTAATATGAAATGATCGCGATCACCTTGCAATTAATGCAAATTTTACGTAACAGATTTTTACTGTTAGCAATGTTGTCGTAGAATTATTATGGCGTGGCTATCGCTCATACATAATGCGGACATGCAATTGAAGAGTAATTATTGCGCAAAAATAAGCGTGCTGATGATTTTTTGACGTAAAGCGATAATCGCGCGATGTGTGCACAATTTCTGCGCAAATATTGCTGATTGCTGTTCCATACGTAATAAGCCTGCCGATGTCATTAATGAAAATAAGAAAAGCTTTTTCATATAACAATAACTCGTTCACAAATCTTAACTTTAATTCATTAGCTTAGTGTGCTATTTTATACCTATTCTGCCAAGTGACAAGTAATAACTGTAGTAAGTATAATTATTGTATTTGTTATTTTATTAAAATTATACGGAGTAAATGAATTAACAATGCAGTTTATGTTTAAGTGTAGGTGTTCCTTGCAGGTAGGTAGGAATACTGTGGTGTAGTAGAAATAAATGAATTAATTTCAATTAATGAGAGGCAAAAAGCCTAGTATCCAAGTCTAAAGAAAATGTAGCTTGTTTGTTGACGACTGGCGACCTTTTGATACACGTCAACAAAGTCCACTGACTTAGAATAGAAACCTATGGACTTGCCATACCTACAAAAATCGGGCACTTAAAATGGCGGCCCATTTTTGTTTTTTCTCGCACCACACTGTTTTATTCAATCCGAGGGCATGATTTTCCTATTAATTAAAAACAACAAAAATATTTTGCGCTGGCAACTGTTTGACAGCACAACTACACAGATCGACTTATATATACGAAAAACAACTACCACAAAACCGCAGAGTACTTTCGCCACATAACATGGCGACCGGTCACGCATAGACATGATTTTGACGTCACTCAAAAGTGTTGTCAAGCTTAGTCCTTGACAAACATTTTGATGTCTCTCTTTGCATATGCAGCTCTTGCTTAGTTAAAAAGAGGTAAAACGCTTTTTGACATGCGTGTCGCGACGATAGATCGTGGTGAAGGAAATGAAATGAGAGAAGAGAGAAATTATATTACAACGGTCGGTTAAAAAGTAAACAAAGGGATTAGATTATGCGCGAGCGCAGCCGTGCGTGGAGGTGTGCAGCAGCTGACTGTCGTAGCGGTGTGCAGCAGCTGACTGTCGTGGCGGTGGTCGCTCGCTCGGCCGTCGGCCAGCTGGTACCCCGCTGCCCCGCGTCCCTCGTTCACTGCCGCTGGCGCGCGACGGTGTTGAGAGGAGTGGGTATCAACAATGCGTGTGTCGATGTTATAGATATTTGTATATCTATTCTTATATTGACCACAAAAGAACCCAATGGGTCGAAGTGTCCGAGGTATTTCTCGGCCCCTCCATAAGATAAGATAAGATATCTATTCTTCATATAGTAGAATATGCCGTCTCCATAGTTTTCCTACCTCATTAACAAAGTCATTTTTTTTTTAAATCCTTGCCCCACAATAGGAATTTCTTCCTGTATCGTGGGTGCGTTTACAAACATATAAACTCACATACACAACACCCAGAGCCGGAACAACTATCTGTAGGTCATAGAAATATTTGTTCCGTGCGGGAATCGAACCCGCGACACGCAGCGCAGCAGTCAATCGCTCAACCAATGCGCCAACCGTGCGCCCAATAATAAATAAATATACTCTTTCCAATGAGAATACTATATATATATATAACCAGATAAGGGCAATACTAATGCGATATTGTCATTTTACTTTCTGGAAGTTGAATAATATTACCTATTAAACACATAATTAATTACCCAAAAAACGTTACCCAGACATAACCTACACAAGTTCATGACTGAATATCTATTATTCTCGACATTCTTGTAAAAAATTCTTGCACTAACTAATCATCAATCAACATCATCAATATCAATACATATAATAAATCTGTAGAAAAGTCAGAAAAGAAATGTACATCGAAAATATTTCCAAAAAAAATAGCCAGGGTGTTTAAGTATAACGAACAGAACCCATTTCCAGCATTTTTGGAATTTTTGTCTGTTTATCTGTCTGTTTATCTGTCCTCTGTCTGTTTATTTGTGCACGCATCACGTAAAATGTACAAAACCGATATAGATAACTTTTATACATAAAAGTTGTGCGTAACTTGAAGTATAACTTAGTTTTTGTTTCTTCGCAATCGGTTCACTCTATCAAATTAATTTATTTCAAATTAATATCGTATGTTCCGTTTCTGTGATTGTGTCCATGGCACCAACAGTGGGCTTTATCAAAATACCAGCCCAGCGTGTTATTTTTTTTTTGGATAACGCTTCCCATGCTGAAATAGGAGCCTTTTTAGTTTCGCACGGGGTTTTTGTTGTTTCGCAAAGGTTAAAAACGGGACCCTATTACTGAGACTTCACGATCCGTCTGTCTGTCTGTCTGTCTGTCTGTCCGTCTGTGACCAGGCTGTATCTCATGAACCGTGATAGCTAGACAGTTGAAATTCACAGATGATGTATTTCTATTGCCGCTATAACAACAAATACTAAAAACAGAATAAAATGAATATTTAAGGGGGGCTCCCATACAACAAACGTGATTTTTTTGCCGTTTTTTGCTTGATATTAATAACGGCAACAGGTAGACGCTTGAAATATTAACAGAATATTTAGTTGTATATTCACTTCAAAAATAATAATTATTAAATTAAAATAAAATAAAAAAAAGGGGGCTCCCATATATTCACTCTTGACCTTTTTTGCTCACTTACAGAACTGGAAAATCCAGACTCTTCAGATGATGTGTCTATAACGGAAGTTAAAACAGAAGTGGAAGAAGAACAAGATACGAACTGTGAGTATTAGTTAATTAATTTTTTAGTAAGCGAATAGAATCCGCTGGATGCAGGACGCATGGGACCGGTAAATCTAGCGACGCTTGGGGGAAGCCCATATCCAGCAGTGGACGTCTTTCGGGTGATGATGATGATGAAGCGAACAGGCCGACTGGTTTATAATTACCGCCGCAACAGTTAATTGCTCAAGTGGATAGAATAAGAAATTTGTGTAAGAATAATCCATAAAAATGAATGAATGAATGATTGTACTGGTATGTATGTGATGCGGACGAATGAGCAGCATGTCGAGAGAGCGGAAATCTTTGAGTATGAATGTGGATTGATAAAAGAGTGAGAAGGACCTGCGACAAATTCATCCATCGTGGATGAATTAGCGTGCAAGATGACATAGTTATATGAGAGGCGAACTATTCTGACTCTAACGCCATCTAGTAATGCCTCGCAAAACTTTAAATATAATAGAGGTAACTTATTTGCCTTATACTTTAAGGGATTTTTCATCATGTGATCAACAACCACTCAATCCCATGTTTATTTGATCCTACTTTGATTTTTTTACTAACTAAATTTATATTCATAGGGGCGCCTGATGCGAAGAAACAAAAATTACGTTTAAGAAGAACAAAACCAGAAGATGTTATTACAAAAGAGCAAAAGAAAAATGAACTATTAGGCTTAAAAGTTATTTGGACAACTCAAAATCGTACTTCCCAAACAGTTCCGAATTTATACCCTATAATTTATACAAATCCTAAAGTTAAAAACTTTTTTGATAATACTGGTAGTGTAAATAATAAAAATTTAAATACTTATTTCTGTAACGATGGTAACAAAAATGATATCAGATTTAAAATAACCAACAAAGAGAAAGACAGTGATAATGTCAATATACATCGAAGACCATGTGTCAAAGATCTGCCTTACAAATGTGAAGTATGTCAGTTTAGTTGTAATCGGAAGAGTAGTTTAACAAGACATATTCGGATACACACTGGTGAAAAACCTTACAAATGTCAAATATGCCAGTATAGTTTTAATCAAAAGAGTCATTTAATAAAACATGTCCATATACACACTGCAGGTGAAAAACCTTACCAATGTGATATATGTCAGCAAAGTTATATTCATAAAAAAACTTTAACAGCACATATTCGGAAACACAATGGTGAAAAACCTTACAAATGTGAAGTATGTCAGAAAAGTTTTAGTCAAAAAAGCAATTTAACTGTACATATTCGTATACACACTGGTGAAAAACCTTACAAATGTGAAGTGTGTCATCGTAGTTTTAATAAAAAAAAACTATTTAACCGCACATAATCGTATACACACTGGTGAAAAACCTTACAAATGTGAAGTATGTCAGAAAAGTTTTAGTATAAAAACCAATTTAACCAGACATATTCGGCTTCACAATGGTGAAAAACCTTACAAATGTAAAGTATGTCAGAAAAGTTTTAGTTTAAAAGCCAATTTAACCAGACATATTCGGCTTCACAATGGTGAAAAACCTTATTAATGTGAAGTATGTCAGCGTAGTTTTATTCGAAAATACAGTTTATCCAAACATGTTCGTATACACACTAATGAAAAACCTTACAAATGTGAAGTGTGTCAGAAAAGTTTTAATCGTTATAAAGATTTAACGACACGTTCGGATTCACACTGTTGAAAAACCTTACAAATGTGATATATAGTGCAAAGTTTTAGTCATAAAAAACTTTAACAGCACATATTCGGAAACAGACTGGTGAAAAACCTCACAAATGTGAAGTACTCGTATGTCAGAAAAGTTTTATTTTAAAACTTAATTTAACCAGACATATTCGTATACACACTAATAAAAAACTATTAAGATTTAACGACACATTCGGATTCACACTCTTGAAAAACCATACAAATGTGTTAAATGCCTTATAACTTTCAGAGTCCGACTGCGACAGTTCCTTTAGATATAAACAGTTGTATCACAAAAGCATCCTATAAAAATAAAATACACAAGTACCTCCATAATACATTTTGTGAAGGTCTCATTCTAAAAAATATATGCTAAAATTATATACAAAAAAAGGAGCTACGTCTGCCAACAAACTGCTTTGCAGTTTGGCACAGGTAATATTTAAATTGTAACAATTTTTTTTCCTGTGAATAAACACTTTTTCTTTCTTCTTTTGTTTCTTTCTATCGCATCACAGAAAAAACTGGGGATGACTGTTTTGAACACGTCCATTAAATAACTGGCTGTCATGTACTTCCCGAACTAATCTGTCTATTTGGCTGTTTAGCGTATCTCGTGGTCAAAACCTGTGAGCAAAGGATATAGGCACTTAAATGACTTATGGATCTTTTGTGTACACATGATATTTACGTGTATTTATTTATTGTAAACATATTTAATTTTAGTCTAGCCAAATCGTTTACTTTATTTGGACCTACGCCATCATTTAATTATTGCCTATTGTGAGACTATTTATTATTTTATACATTTAACTTTATAAATACCTAAGCAAGTAATCAAAACGAATTTATTACACATTCAACACGCCTAAGGACTGGAACTTTTTCTACTGCAATTTATTTTTTATTTTTAGTATGAGTAATAAATTGAAAGTTGCGAGTATACTTACGTGAATTACTCTACGCATGACACTGTAACAACACCAACATATCACGTCTGTTTGGCGACCATTTGTCACTCCAGGGATCCAGCAGAATATCAGCGTCAGGTATATTATCAGGTATATATCGGTGTGCGTCTCAAGGTGCAACCTTGAGACGCACACCGCACTGTGTTTTGTTTGTCAAAACTTATGTTACTGGTGTCACTTTTACTTCTATTTCGTAAGTATGGTTTCCTTTTTCTTTTTATGTTGGCACCTTGTTTTTAAACATACATGTAAATTGTATTAATTTAATTAAGATTTTGTGTGTTTTGTTTGCACTAAATAAATGATTTACCTATCTATCTTATATAGTGCAACGTTTTAGTCATAAAAAAACTTTAACAGCAGTATAGTTATTAGTTAGTATTACAAAAAAACAATTTAATTACACATATTCGAATAAACACTGATGAAAAACCTTAGAAATGAGTCTACTAGTTAAAAAACTCTGTGCGCAATATGGTATCTGAAACATGAAAAACACTACGAGAGTAAATGTTCACACAGTTATCTTAACTATACACAGCTTTGATGGAAATTAACCGGTGCAGCGGTTTTATAAACTAAACCGGCACAGCAAAATGGGTTGTTACGGACATGAACCACACAGACCACACTGTACAGAACCCAAGTGTCCAGGTAGGTATATGGGCTTTAGAGAATCCAATGAATGCCATAGCGTCAGTGGAATTTTAAGTCGCAATTAACGAGGCCTGGTAGGGTTTATCACCTTTTAGATAGTTTGGCCCTCCGACCACAAAAGAAGAATACTATGCTTCTCCTCAAACTTAGTTAATTCTCGCTACATAAAACTATCACACTACAAAACTAATCAAAATAATTCATTTGGAATTATGACATTTTTCAGACTGAAGTATAAGGTAGGTACGTCACTGTCATCGTTCTAACTTCCAATAACAGTCAGCCAAGGCCAGTCAAGGGCCATTTATTGCCAGTGTTAGTAGAATAATAACTCTTCAACAACACCAAAACTTGACCATCGATTGTAACTAAAGTGAAATTATAAACCGACAGGGGCCACCCCATCGATCCACTGACCGCCATACCGTACACAAGACCAGAATTTTTAATAGTCAACACTCTTGGCCATAGTCATAACAAAATGAAAACGACTCACCAGATTGGCATAAACGGATCTTTCCACACGTCCACAAGCTCTGCCTTGACCTGTCCAGCTCCTTGGTTGTTGCTAACCTCCTTGCTGCTCCGCTCCAAACTGGTTTTCATTATTCAATACCGAGGGTAGTCGCAACTGACACCACGATTTTTTTTTGCAAGAATGTAACCGACATTTTCACTAGCTTTGTTTTTACGTGTGATATCATTAGCACGATTGAATCCCAATTCTGATGTCGCATCAAGGCTGGCCGATAGATTCAAACCATCGGGAAGTCGGGAAATATTCCCTTAGGTTAAGACATCGTGTGTGGGCAGGTCGGTGGGTGAATCGTGAAAATGAAATCACACAAATTATTCGATACACTGAGTATATTCAAATAGACACAAGTTACACTCCTGCTTACTAATATTACGGATCGACACTGATTCTACGACGTCTTAGCACTACGGCTGCTAGTACTCAACTGCTCTATTTCCTCCACGCAAGTGCTTATAAAAGCGCGCCAATGCGTATTTGCTCTTTATTGCCGCTAGGGGCGTGCTTGTGATTTGTTTTGACGTCCGTGTTGGAGTAGCAATGTCACAACACTAGTTTTCATTGTAGACTCGGTTGTCTATGTGTTCTACTTGTCTACGGCCCACTGACGCTGAGAGCGAGTGTCTGTCATGTTGGTTATATAAAATTAAAAGTATTCCACTTCAAACAGTTTTCGTTTCCTCTAACCCACAACCTACAATAGGTTATGGGCCCAGAGGCGCGTGTGCGCGAGAAAAACGAGTTTTGGGATTGAGTTATAGCGGCGGTTTCGAGTGAAAAATGTTGCGCTGCGGGCGGCAAATGGCGGCAAGTTAAGTTACTTCTAACCGGGTTACAACAACTTGTCGGTGGCGGTAAAGCAAAGCGGTGTACAGAGTACAGTACGATCGGCGGTAAATGCGGCGTACTCATACTGCTGGTAAAATGGAAGGTCGAGGTGAAAATAAGTACGTGGTACTGAATGGCATGAATTGGGCGGCATGGAAATTTCAGGTCTCGGTAGTCCTAAAATCAAAGAAGTTGTATGGAGTCGTTTCGGGAAGTGAAACGGTAACGGAATCAAGCAGTGAGAAAGAAAAAGACGTGTTTGAGGAGAAAGATTACAAGGCGCAAGAAATCTTAGTCACTAGGGTGGACGAGAAGGTTTTGTCGTACTTGTCACCATGTAGTAAAAGTCATGAAATGTGGAAAAAGTTAATAACTTTGTATGAGCCGTCATCACAGGTTAGTGTTCATCTTGTGCAGCAGCGATTCTTCAACATGACGTTTGAAGAGCCCATGATGAAGTTCATATCAAAACTTGAGGAAATAAGTGGTCAGTTAAGAAGTCTTAACGAAGCGCCATCAGAGAAGATGATGATAACTAAAATATTAATGTCATTGCCAGAGAAGTACCGTCATTTTGTGAGTGCCTGGGAGTCAGTACCAGAGAATCAACAAAATCTGAAGGAATTGACATCAAGATTACTTATTGAAGAGGAGCGCTGTAGCCAGTCAGAGTCCACAGCGACTTCATCTGCATTTTTCAGCAAGTTTAACAAGAGTGAGCGGAAGTGTTTTGAGTGTGGTAAAAGTGGACATATTAAAAGTGAGTGCCGCCAGAGAAAGTGTTTTAGTTGTAATAAAACGGGACACTTAGCTAAAGACTGTAAAGCTGGTAGTAGTAATACAATTAAGAATAATAACTTTAAGAAGGATGATAATTTAAAGAGAGCATTTGTAGTCCAAGAGCCAGTATGTAAAAATAATTTAGAATTTATTATGGATTCAGGGGCAAGTGACCATATGTCATATAATAAAGATTTGTTTTATAATTTCCGTAAAATTGATAAACAGGTAGTTGTTGGTGATGGGAAGAGATTAAATGTTGAAGGGGTTGGGGATATTCATTTTTTATCATATGATGGAACAGATTATGTACCTTCTGTAATGCATAATGTATTGTTTGTGCCTGGACTAAATGCAAACTTGTTCTCATTGGTTTGTGCAGTAGATCATGGTTATACAGTGTTGTCAGATGAAAATTATTGTAAATTTCTATATAATGGAGTAATTGTGGCTCAAGCAAAACGTATAGGAAGTTTATATTTAATGGAATTAAAAATACAAATTAATAATGAAAGCTTGGCACTATTAAGTTTATCTTCATGGCATGAAAGGTTAGCCCATCAAAATGTTAGACATGTCAAAGAAATATTATTTAAAAATAATGTTAAATATGAAGGGCAGATTGAACAATGCACATCTTGTATACAGGGAAAACAGCACAGGTTACCTTTCTCTAACAGTGACAGCAGAGCAGAGCGACCAGGGCAGCTGGTGCATGGTGATTTATGTGGCCCCATGGAGACACGGTCTCTGGGTGGCTCATCATACTTCTTATTGCTGAAGGACGACTACAGTAACTACAGGTATGTATACTTTCTTAAGAATAAATATGAGGTGAAAGACAGAATAGCAGAGTTTCTACAGCAATTTGAAAATGAGTTTGAGTGTAAGGTCAAGAAGTTCCGTTCAGATGGTGGTGGAGAGTTTAGAAATAAAGATTTGGAAAGACTGTGCAGAATGAGAGGCATTGTGCATGAGACTACTATTGCTTATACACCGGAGCAGAATGGGAGAATAGAGAGAGAGATGCGAACAATTGTGGAATCTGCTAGGACTATGATGATTAAGGCAAATGTAAGCAAGGACTTATGGGCGGAAGCAGTGAATAATGCAGTGTATACTATAAATAGGACAGGTTGTAGTAGTCAGAAGGGTAAGACGCCATATGAGCTCCTTTACAAGAAGAGTTTTGATATACATATTTTAAGAAAATTTGGAGATGAAGTGTATACTCATATTCCAAAACAGAGAAGATGCAAGTGGGATCCAAAAGGAAAACTAGGAAGGTTTGTAGGCTATGGAGCTAATACAAAGGGATATAGAGTATGGTTTGAAGATGAAGGAGATGTGGAAACATTCAGAGATTTAACATTTGTGCAAGGAATAAGGAAAAGTGAAGAAAAGGTACAGCATACAGAAGAGGATGATGCAGTAGAAGAAGAGCAGAAGATAGTTGAAGAAGAGAGTGATGTTGAAGAAAAAGAGTTGGTTGAACAAGAAGAGAGAGTGGCAGAAGAACAAGAAAATGTGCATGAAGGACAAGCACTAGAAAGAGAAGAAAAGTCAGACATAGGAGTTGAAAGAGGAATATGTGAAGAAAGATCAGATTCAGAAATAGAGCATGAAGAAGAGTATCTTGATGAGGAATTGTTAAGTGCAGACGAAACAGGGTTGAAGGAAGGGAAAACAAGAAGTGGAAGGATGGTAAAGAAACCGAAATGGACGGATGATTATGAAGTTGGATTGTTGGCACAAGGAGAAGAGGAATTAAGTTATGAAGAGGCAATTACTGGAAAGGACAAAAATAAGTGGTTAAAGGCAATTGATGAGGAGTTAGAAGCACTGATAAGAAATGACACCTGGATTGAGACAGAGTTACCTAAAGGGAAAAAGACAATTGACAGTAAGTGGGTATTTAAAGTCAAGAAGGATGAAGACACAGAGATTCATAAGGCAAGACTAGTGGCGAGAGGATTTAAGCAACAAGAAAAGTTTGATCATTCAGAAGTGTATGCTCCAGTAGCAAAGTTGCCAACTTTAAGAATATTACTAGCCATAACTGCCAAATACAACTTGGACATACAACAAATGGATGTGAAGAGTGCCTTTTTAAATGGAAGAATAGATGAGGAAGTGTATCTTGAAAAACCAAAAGGTATGAAAAAGGATGGTAAAGTACTGAAGTTAGAGAAATCCTTATACGGACTGAAGAAGTCACCTAGGTATTGGAATGAGAGGTTTGACAAGTTAATGATACAGGAAGGGTTTATCCGCAGCAAGTGTGATTACTGTCTATATTACAAGCAAGGTCTGAAGTTCTATGTACTTTTATATGTCGATGATATAATTTTAATTTCTGAAGATAGAAGGAAAATTGAGAAGACAAAGGAAGTGTTAAAGGAAAATTTTGATATGAAGGACATGAATGGAGTTTCTAAGTATTTAGGCATTAACATAAAGAAGAGAGAAAATTGTATTGAAATTGATCAGGAGAATTATTTGAAAAAGATATTGAAGAAATATAAGATGGAAGACTGCAAGCCGGTTTCTACACCTATGGAGCCTGGTGCAAAAATTGATAAGATTAATCAAGAAAATATGGAGTTGACAAGAAAGTGTAGAGAACTAATTGGAAGTCTTATGTATGCAATGTTGGGTACTCGGCCTGACATATGTTATGCGTTAAGTTACTTGAGTAGATATCAGGCATGTGCAAATGAAGATGTATGGAAGGGTTTGAAGAGGATTTTAAGATACATTAAGGGAACTATAGGTATTAAGTTAGTTTACAGAAACGATGCAGAGGAGCCTTTGATTGGTTATTCTGATGCTGATTGGGGAGGAGATCAGGCAGACAGGAAGTCCACATCGGGCTATGTAATGAAGGTATATGGTTGTACAGTTTCATGGTCTTCTAGTAAGCAGCAGTGTGTGGCGATGTCTTCAACTGAAGCGGAATATGTTGCTTTAGCACGAGGTTTGTCTGAAGGGTGCTGGGTTAAAAATTTATTAAGTGAAATTGAATTAAAATGTAACAATATAGTTATGTATGAAGACAACCAATCCGCCATTCATATTGCCCAGAACCCAGAGCATCATAAAAGGTTAAAACACATAGATTTAAGGTACCATTTTATACGAGACAAAGTTGAAAAGAAAATTGTGATTTTGAAGTATATTGAAAGTGAGAATCAAGTTGCTGATATATGTACTAAGCCTTTATGTAAAGTTAAATTTGAAAAGTGTAGAAGTGAGTTATTTTGATTAGTACTAAGTAAGTAGAAGTAGAGTCAGCAAAT
The DNA here is from genome assembly GCA_948252205.1 of Orthosia incerta. NCBI lineage: Eukaryota > Metazoa > Arthropoda > Insecta > Lepidoptera > Noctuidae > Orthosia > Orthosia incerta. The sequence goes on along the minus strand of OX411766.1, from coordinate 14,280,347 downwards.
GATTGTGTTTTGTAATAAATAAGAGGAAGTTTTTGTGTAAAATTTGGTAGTAGTGATGTGACATTGAGGAAGGGTGTTGGAGTAGCAATGTCACAACACTAGTTTTCATTGTAGACTCGGTTGTCTATGTGTTCTACTTGTCTACGGCCCACTGACGCTGAGAGCGAGTGTCTGTCATGTTGGTTATATAAAATTAAAAGTATTCCACTTCAAACAGTTTTCGTTTCCTCTAACCCACAACCTACAATAGTCCGTACTATTGACTAAATCCGACATATAATTTTTTTTTATTGATTATTCTTGTTTATATTGTAGAACATAGTGCTTAACGAAATCAAACTAATACTAGGCGCATGTCACATGATTGATTTTATCAATTCATTCTTGGTGTAAGTTAAACAATAACATATTCTGTAATACAGGTAAGTACTAACAACTATCCAGTGCAACCTAAGTGCATGCAAAGGCGTTTCTAGCCTATGTAGCGCCCGTGTGCTATCATTACCCTAGCGCCCTCTAGTAAGAGCGCGGTCATCATGGAATGGGTACAAATAACAGCACATTACCAAAAACTGACAAATTTCCCTAATGGATTAAAAACTCCATAGTTTGGAGATTAATTAGAAAATATATTGAAGAAATTTGACTGTTTTGTGCAGTTGACTGTATTTAGAATTATACAGGTTGTTTACCAAACACCTTGTATTTTCAACAGTGAACAGAGATCCGGGTGCAAAACTGCAAATGGTGTTATTTTAATGAATGTAAACAACAGATACAAACACTAACACAAATACTGGGCCTTGCATCAAGCTTCACACATCTGTCAAATTTCTTCATTCTAAGGGTTCTATCAGATAGAGAGCCGTCACGCGGTTAACCTTTCAAGACAAGCTCGTTCGTTGTGTTGTATTACGTTACATAGATATACCCACACAGGAGGCAATCTGACCGCGTCATCCTTTTCCGTCTTGCCTTGATGCTGTTTATGACTACAAAATCCTGAATTCGTCCTCCGATGAAGAACTATCGTCAAAAAACATGGTGACAATTGGTGGTACCGCGTAGACCTTCCAACAGCGCGCAACTGACCTCTTGACACCGTGTGACTACTCTCTGTCTGATAGAACCCTAATTACGATGTCGCAAAAGAATTAATAAATCAGTATATGCGCTACATGAATTGAAACAGATTTCAAATATCAACACCTTGTTAACTGCATATCATGGTTTAGTTGCTCCAGTCCTGAGGTATGGTGTAATTTTTTGGGGAAATTCAACTGACACTGACCTAATTTTTAAAGCACAGAAGCGGTGCATAAGGGCTATGTTTGGACTTAAAGTGGTTGAGACCGGTAAACCGTATTTCCAGGAGTACAAAATACTTACTCTCCCAAGCATATATATTTATGAGATTTCAATGTTTGTTAAGGTCAATCGTAACTTATTTACATTGGCCTCAGAAGTCAGTAATAGGCAACAACGTGACGCACTTCGCCTCTGTGTGCGCCAAACCCGTACCACATTAATGCACAAAAGTGTGTTTCGGATGGCTCCTGAAATTTTCAATAAACTACCTAGAGAAATAAGGGCAATGAATACTGCCTTATTTAAAAAAACTCTAAAGAGCCTTTTAGTTGACAAATGCTACTATAATTTGAATGACTACTTAAACGATAATTTTTCCAAATTCAAGATCTCCCAGTGACATCAAGTTATAGAACAATTATGCATGTATCTAATAATTTATATGTTAATTTATTGTAATTAAACTAGGAAATGACATTGAAATTATTTGATTATTATTATTATTATTGAATGAATTAAATAAATGACTAATTAAAAATCTATATTAATTTAATTTTAAGGAGGACATTACATTAATTTAATATCTTAAAATATTTTTATCTCGTTTTACGTTTCAATGTCAATCTTGATCTTGATTTTAATAAACCGTGATTGTACAATCATGGTTTATTTATTTTGCATGCCTGTCGGTCGATTCACTTGAAACATGTACCATTCAATAACACCATTGTAACAGTGTTTTCTGCAAAAATAAATAATTTGATTTGATTTGACATAGTTTAATCAAAAGAAAAGCCGTTTTACTTCATATTTAATCCACGAAATATGAAGTAAACTACGTGTAGCGGTACAACACAAAGTGTGGCACGCGCCACGCGTACATACACCTTTAAGAAATGGCGCGCGCGTTATGTTCGTCCATGGCAATTTGAACTTTATTTTTTATTCACGCGCCTCATGCTTATAGTGGTGTACCTAACCTAGTGCCGTTTTATATGAAGCTTACAGAAAGGTCGATCTTTGTGGTGCCGGATCACTTCAAAATACATTAAGTTTTTTATGGTTTGACTGCCGGTCACGTTCCCGTGATTAACAACAAAATACCTATTCATTTTAAAATAGAAAAATAATATTGGACTCTTTCATTCTATTTATGTGTTATGACAAAAATGGGCCTTGAATATCTTTACAAAATTTAAATGTACCATATAAAACAATACAACACACGTGTAGGTGTCCCAAACGGACCCTTAGAACAATAAAGAGATAAGATTGAACAAAGACTACAAAAGATTTGACCTGCGAAAGTATGGGAACACGACCTCGTGGTGTTTTTAGGGATCTTGGAGAGGGTTGGCTAGGCCACGACGAGGCAGTCAGTGCTAGGCCACTGGAGAGCACGGTTAGACACTTAGCTTGGAACCACAGTGGAGGCCGGTTGATTCTAGACTGCGTTTGGGGATGGTTGACATTGATCAGTTTGGAATAATTGCGATACTTGGTTAGCGCAGAAGAAGAAGTGTTAAATTAACTCAATTGTATATGTAATTTAAACTAATCTAGCATTAATAGTGTGGTGTTGGTGTGACTGGGTGAGTCTTTAATTATAATATTTCTTAGGTAGCTGATGATTAATATAATCATTCACAAGAATTCTAGATTGACATATTATATATTAAACTCTGAGTTTGTAACCCTTTCGGTATGGACACGCTCATCCCAATTTGTCTTTTTAAATATTTTGTTTTATTATTATTCTTTTCTCTTGCTCTGTGTTTGTTGCCGTTATGTGTGTCCATGTCGAATACATTCTATTATATTCTAAGCTTGGTGAAATTTCTTTATCTTACCTTATTTTGATGTTAATGATATTTTATTCCGTGCATATGTTACTGTAAAAGCCAAACTATGGTGAAACCAAGGGTTTACTGATAAAACCTAGGATTTACCAAGTCTTACCTGTAAAAGTCCTAAATGATCTATGGTAAATTATCAGACTTAGGCCGAGTTTCTCATCTCTAAATTATCGCAGAATGAATGTGACAAATTGTCAAGCACGCGTTATCTGCTGTGAATGGCTGTTAAAAATTAATTCAACCAATCATAGCAGATAACGCGTGCTTGACAATTTGTCACATTAATTCTGCAATTATTTGAATTGAAATTAAATTATCAATGATAATCACTAATTCTGTGGAAGATACTAAAATTGCTCTTTCTTTGAGGGATCCCCTCAAAGAAAAAGCAATTTTGGTATCTTCTTCTTTTCGAGTCGATGATGATTTAACTCTTAGATAATTTGGGAACAGTGGGTAACCACGTTTACAGCTGCATCATTGGTGTTCATCAAGTCCTCCAGAGTGCAGGTGTACGTGCACTTGTAGCACTCTAGCAAGATCTATTTTAGAATCTGACTTTTCGATATCCACATAGTTTAACAACCATAACTTTGGACCTAGGTATCACAGAAGCGTACATTTTATGTTATTTTTACGGCCATAGCGTAGAGAATTTATAAAAAATATTCAACTAACACACAAAATAAAAGACATTTTTGTATTGATCCCTACAAATCAGTTTTTAAAGGTCAATCATATGTTTTTATTACACTTACTATAGGGATTAACACACGTATTTTATGTTTTTTTTTGTTAGTTTTTGAATAGCTCTACACATTGACAAAAGAATCACAGGTTTGAATTTTCAATGAGTTTTAATTTTATTGTTGTTTTTAAAGAACCCCAGCACGCCCTTCATACAGGTAGTCATCCGCATTTATACGCGAAAGCGATAAGAATTTCTATCTTTGATGTAAAAGAGACGTAAAATTTTAGTATGGCATCTCCCAAAACATATAACAGGAATGAAAAAGCGGGCCAAGTGCGTGTCGGACTTTGCACATTTAGGGTTCCGTACCAGAACATAAAATTAAGTTGGTTGTGAAAAATGAGGGAATTTCAAAGAAAAATTAATACATTGATATTTGTTAGTAAAATATAAGTAATAATAAAAATTATCACCAACTTTGAAGATAAGGTAAGGTCAATGGGAAGTTAGAACATACTTCGGAACAAAATTTTGTAAAAAAAGCTGACTTTGGTGGCTTTTCATTCCTTCGTTATCCACTATTTTTTTGAACAAAAACAGTGTTTTTATCTACTCAACGAGCTCTAAACAACGATACCTCACTCGATGAGGTAGACCAAAATATAGTTTTCGTACCCCTGTTTACTTGTATGGGAGCCCGCCTTAAAAACATTAAAAAAAAATATTTTGATAATTTGTATGGCTTTGGGTCATGAAAATTTTAAGACTGTAGCTCCAACCATTTGGCTGTAAAACCCCTGTGACAGACGACGGACAGACAGACGAATACGTGAGTCACAGCAATAGGTTTCGTACCCTTCAGGTACGGAACCCTAAAAAGGAATGTATTCACTGAGGTCTTACCTATATTAGGAGATCTGAATATACACAAAATTATTTCGGGTTGCTTCTGCAAATCAACCGTCCTACATCAAATTTTTGTCCATTGAAAGTATTTTTCATTAGTATACGCGAGCCTCCATTCCTAGTTTCACGTACAAAATATGTGTAATGTATATAGTTAGGTGAGCGAAGATGCATATGATCGTCCTTTTTATTCTTTTTGAAATTATGTTATATTATGCATAAGCATAATACATCCACCTATTTACCCTCATCTATAAAATTATTAAGTCCGAACTTTTTTACAAGACCATGTGTGTTAGTTGATTATTTTCTAAGATCCTGCTATGACAATAAAAGTATGTGTGTGTGTCTGTGGTATTGATTGTATTGCATCAAAATTTATCAATTACTTCAAAGAATAAAATTGAAATATTTATTTATCTTTTTTCAGTGACAAAATGGTAAGACTGCAAATGTGCAGGATGTGTTTGGTGAACGATGCTCCCATGTATGTTGTTGTCAACAAGAATTTGCATGAACTCTATGAGAAGCTGATTAATAAGCCAGTAAGTTGTTACTTTAAAATTTGGCGACCGAGCTCTGCGCGGGTGATAAATGTTTTTTTTAGGGTTATGTTGCTCGAAAGGAAAAAACGGAACCCTTATAGGATCACTTTGTTGTCCGTCCGTCCGTCTGTCTGTCTAGACACTTTTTCTCAGGAACGCATATAGGTATCAAACTAAAATTTATATCAAATACTCAGGTCTACTGTTCCTTAAAGCTGTGAAAATATCAAACTTCTAAGCCAACGCAATCAAAAGATACAGCCGTTTATGCCGCAAATTTCCGCAAATTTTCGACACTCGCAAGGGAATCAAAACCTACAGGGTACTTCCCGTGAACTCAGAATCTTGAAATTTGGTACGAGTTTTTTTATTTCTTCTTGATATCTAATTTGCCTAGATATGAGACCTAGCTAGATCGACTTTTCGCCCCCGAAAAATCCTATATTGCAAATTGTATCGAATTCTTTAGAACCGGGTTCGAGAACGTGATTAAAAATAATATGTACATAAATATTGTTCTTTAAATAATTACATTTACTTGTATGATGGATGGGCATTCAATGCCTATAATAAATGCCCCTCATACAAGAAGATAACTATAATTAATAATGTGAACTTGTGTCAGACGTTCGATGATGACTGACAACATCTATATGTTATACATTTTTTTAATTACCTCTTAAATCTCTTTATTTTGATACCCCTCACGATTGATTTGGACGAACGGCCCCCCCACAATATGGCGCCCAACATCTGCCATTTTTATTTTTTTTTAAATTTTATTGTAGCCAGTGACACTCGTAAGGTTAAGACGAATCGATTGAGACCGATTTCGAAAAATCATCAAAATTAGTCTACGCGTTTGGTCTCTAGACCACCACATAGGAACTAACATACATATATTGATAAACACATTACTCTCCTTCGCGTCGCCCAGTTGGGTAATAATAATAGGTCACCAATCTACCTTTAGAAAGAATGAGTCAATGCTCATCCCGGTTGAAGACCAGCTAAACTGTTAGTTATGAGCTAGCTCGCATAACTGAGGTTTGCAGTGTTTCATACTTGAATGAAGACTACAAAATATGTAAGAATTAAAGAAGTGCATATGGATGGAAAAATACCTCAACTACGCGAAGTAAGCTAAACTAACATAATTTAGCTTAGCTCTTGGTCTGCAACCGGCTTCATGCTTTCTCTGCATGAGAAGAGAACTAAACAATACTGACCACTTACATCAAGTAGGTGGTCAGTATTGTATGGTTTAGAGTATTTTATTCATGAGTAATTTTATCATCCTTTGATTTTGCTTTAAATTTTTCTGGAATAAAAAACCTAAGTGACTAAGCGACAATGTAGATTGGTATCAGTGAATTAATGTTCATAATTGGATTAAAAAATACCAAATGTTACCTGTACCATACATACATCTAAACATTAAATTTTACTCTAATTATATTAGTTTATAAACAAGATAATGCAAGACAAGTTTTGTTGCAGTTTGTAACTGGAGACAGAAGACCGTTGATTGTTTGTTACTTCTGTTGCTCCAAACTAAAGCAATGCTGCCGTTTCCAGAGAAAATGTCTCGAAGCCGAAGAACTGTTTGCTCAGATGCTGGATGAGGAATATGAGGTGAGGTAGTCTTCAATATAATCCTAATGTCCAATTTCGAAGTCTATTCTTTTTGTCAAAGAAAATTATGATAGGCAGACGTACCATGTAAAATACTTGAATTTAGCTGCATTCAGTTATTATGGACTTGTGATAGTCAATTGACAGATATCTACACAGCGTTTCCCAAAACTATATATCTGGGGCGTTGCGCTAGTTTGAACAAGTCCTGGCAAAAGTAAGACAAAAATCAACACCACCAGAGGCCTTAGTGCGAGTTTTTACTCACGCTCAATCGCGTTAACGTTAACGCCAATTTGTATTGAAACCGGATAAGCGCCGTCTGGTGACGGCAAGGCAAAACCTATTTTTTTTGTAACATTTACGTTAAACTCGCACTAAGCCCACAGGTTACATGCTTATTCTTCTTTTCGAGTGAGGATGTGACTTCTGGGGAAAGTGTTTATTAAGCCACCTCTAGGATCCCACTGGCCTCTGACTTGGCTATTTTAGACTTACATAAATTATATAAGTCCAGGTTAAATGCTAATAGCCATATTTATAAAAATGTTAAAATTGACGCCCTAGAGATTCAGATACTGTTTTCACTAATTTTGATTGTTTTAATGTTATCTTCCTCCTCAACTATACCGTGATCGTAGTCTAAAATTTTATGTCCACTAAAGTGACTTTTTCACATAATTTTTCAAAAATAAAAGCACTAAACTACTTGAGGTAAGGCTTTTAGAAAAATAGCCCCTTTAATCAAGATTTCATTATAATATAATTCTTGCTACGTATTTGTCCAAGCACCTCGTATCCGCTTGACGTTGTGTTTTTGGGTACGCTGTATATGGCAGCTAGGAACAACAACTTAACATGCTTTCCAGAGGTACGGAGGAGTCTCTGTATATAATCTGTGGTCAGCAATCTAATACTAGACTCATCTTTTTACAGCCAAATCCATTAATAAGCCCAAAGATGTTGGCATTTAACAATGGCTTTGTTATATCACCGATGGAGTACTTAGATATAGTTGCTGAATGTCAAACAGAAAGCCATGCTGTCAAAGAAGAACTACAAGATTGTGATACACTAGCAGATATTATTGAGGCAAATGAGGAACTTCAAGTTGATGGTATGTATTGGGGAATATGGGTAGAGGTGGACACCAATGAAATACCGTATTTAAAGAGTTTCAATAATACAGTTTAATTATCGTTTACTTTTTAAATTGGAAGATGTGTTTCAGTAATATTTTGTGAGACATGTGTTCCCTAGCAAGGCTGACGCGATTGTGTTGTGTGACTGTGACTAGCTACGTTTTCGGTATCTACTACCTGACAAGAGTTCGGAGTCGTAAGTTCATAACCCTTATAATTTATGGCTAGATAGAGACGGACATAAAGTATTGTAGATTTATTTTTGTTAAACTCCAACAATATGCTTATTAGAATATCAAATATATTAAGTACTAGCGTTTTCCCAGTTTTGTTTCCGCTTGTAGTGAAAACCTACCAAAATCTTCTATTTCTCACCCCTCCTCTAAACAGGCTGTGTCTGACAACGATGCAAAAAAGATACCACGGATTCAGTTGATTCTGGACTCCCCAATACATATTGGAATTATTCGTCGTTATTTTCCAAATTATTGAAAGGAAATTTGTTTTGTACTGTTATCAATTCAAAATCGTTATTTTTACGTCACTCAATTAGATTTTTTATTATTCTCCTTTGTCGACTTGCCGTGTAGGTACTAGCCTGAGGCATTGGCCTCAATCGTAAACTTTAGAAAATCGGCTGATATGTAGCGCTTTTGAATTATTATTTTTATATTATTCTATTTTACTTTTTAAGTATCGTATGTTCCGTTTCCGTGATTGTGTCCGTGGCATCCAAAGTGGGCCTTATTAGGATATATATATATAGATAGTAGCCTTTTTGGTTTCGCACGGGGTTTCTAATTTTTGTTATTTATTTGTTTTGCTTATCTCGGGTCACTAACATTTACATTAAAAGCAGGATATTTACCATGTTTACTGTTTGTTGCTTTTTATGTTAGTGTTAGTGACCATGACAGTTTAAAAACTTTTATCTCGTGTCTCCTGTGCGGGTCAAAAATTTTTTTTTCCTTTAAGAATAGATTCACTCTTGACCTTTTTTTCTCACTTACAGAGCTGGAAAATCCAGACTCTTCAGATGGTGTGCCTATAACGGAAGTTAGAACCGAAGTGGAAGAAGAACAAGACGCGAACTGTGAGTATTAGTTAGTTAATTTTTAAGAAAGTGTATAGGCCGACTGGTTTGATAACTACCGCCGCAACTCCTAATGAATTTGCGTGAAAGATGACTTAGTTGTATTAGAGGCGATCTATTGTGACTCTAACGCCATCTATTAATGCCTCGCAAAACTTTAAATATAATAGAGGAAACATATTTTCCTTATACATTCTTCAGGGGATTTTTGATCATATGATCAACAATCACTCAATCCAATTTTTATTTGATCCTACTTTGAATTTGGTACTTACTAAATTTTTACTCACAGGGGCACCCGTTGCGAAGAAACCAAAATTACGTTTAATAATTACAAAACTAGAAGATGTTATTACTGAAGAGCAAAAGAAAAATGAACAATCAGACTTAAAAGTTATTTGGACAAAACAAAATCGTACGTCCCAAATGGTTCCGAAGTTAAACCCTTTCATCTATACAAATCCTACAGTAAATAACATTTTTGATAGCAGTAGAAGTGTAAACAATAAAAATTATAATACAGATGTCTGTAAAGATGGTAACAAAAATGATATCAGATTTAAAATAACCACCACAGAGAAAGACAGTGATAATGTAAATAGGCATGGTAAACTATGTGTCAAAGATCGGCCTTACAAATGTGAAGTATGTCAGCGTAGTTTTGGACACAAACACGTTTTAACAAGACATATTCGGATACACACTGGTGAAAAACCTTACAAATGTCAAATATGCCAGTATAGTTGTAATCAAAAGACACTTTTAACAAAACATGTTCGTATACACACTCATGAAAAACCTTTCCAATGTGAAGTATGCCAGCGTAGTTTTAGACAAAAACACAATTTAACAACACATATTCGAATACACACTGGTGAAAAACCTTACAAATGTCAAATATGCCAGTATAGTTGTAATCATAAGAGTCATTTAACAAGACATATTCGATCACACACCGATGAAAAACCTTACCAATGTGAAATATGCCAGCGTAGTTTTAGACTAAAACACGATTTAACAACTCATATTCGATCACACACCGGTGAAAAACCTTACAAATGTCAAATATGCCAGTATAGTTGTAATCATAAGAGTAATTTAACACAACATATTAGTATGCACACTGGTGAAAAACCTTACCTATGTGAAGTATGCCAGCGTAGTTTTAGAAAAAAACACACTTTAATAAAACATATTCGAATACACATGGGTGAAAAACCTTAATTATGTGAAGACACATAATGTGTATACATTTATCACGGTGAGTTAACAAACCATATTTAGATACACATTGGTGAATAACTTTACAGATGTGAAATATGATCAAAACCAAAACATTATTGACCTCATTATTTTCGAATATCCGCAAATACCACAAAAACCTATACAAACCTGTGCTTGCTACTGCGTTGGATTTATTAAAAAAATCATAAATTGCTTAACTATTTTTAATTAAGACTACTAATAATGTAGTCTAGAATCACAGTGAGAAAATCGAATAATAAAATATTTAAATAGTAACTAATAAAATAAATTCTTAATAGAGAGAGATCTGCTCCTTCAACTTCACTCTGATTAAGCTACTCTAAATCGGTGTCATTTGCACATAGAATCTCTGTAGCTCGACGTGTATCAATCCGTGAGGGCCGCACATTGTGCGCTGGTGTACAGTGGACCGCGGCCACTTCTAGTGGAGAATTTCTCGCTATTTTGCACAGTTTGGAAAAATTACGTGATATTTGGCGCTACCTCTCCTCTCCCACACGTGAGTTTGGTTGAGATTTGGCTCGACCCCTACCCCTCTAAACGCCTCATGTGATATTAGGACGCCCCCTAATAGCTAAATTTATGCTGATTACTTAGCTAGGCAGTATATTACAATATTTACCTTTTTCAGACGATATCAGATCTACGTATGGAAAATACTAGGAATTGCTTCAATCATTCTATACGCCGCGGATTTACATCTGACATTTCTTGCTCCGTCGTCTTCATACTCAAATGAAACTTATTTCGTTTTAGAAAATACATCTCATTCCCTCTATCTCTTCCTCAAAAGAAGAAGTAAGTAACTATGTTATCAGGTCTGTTATATCACAAAATGTAGCTTTCTTTAATTTTCCGCTAGCAAAGCCAGAGTAATAACTTTTCACAACTCAAAAAGAAAGTGCTAAGAATAATTATTGTTTAGTGTTGTATAGATAAAGAAAGGTGAGTAAAAATAGAATGAGGTATAAAGTTTAACTGAAAGATAAAAGTAAGACGTATTTGTTCCGCTTTCGTGGAAGCGAGTCGGTTGCTCGGTTGTTTGATGTTCGCAAGCGAAAGACACCTTGCCTTACTTAGAAGCGTCTGCTTTACAATTAATAAACGTAAGGACATTATTTTTTCTTAATCATCTGTCAACATGCGACATTTGTGACAAAATGGATGCGCCCGTATTAGCAATTATGACTCTATGAGTCCCAAATAAACGTCAAGAAATTTTCTCACGCCGCCTCTGCTAGCATTTAAGACAAAATGGCTTTATCGCCCAAACTGCGATGAAATCTGTGACACAAGCCATGTACAGTAGGCCGTGCTCGCACCTTTAAAATATAATGTCACATTTTTGTCATTTGTTTCACAAATTGTAAGATATGACATAATTTATCATGTCTTGTTACAAATGTCTTGGGTACGCCCATGCTCGCCCCGCAGGGCAAAAAAGAATTCTAGAATAGTGTACTGTGTACGATTATTATAACTTAAATAATTTAGTTCTTAAAATACCTTTATAAGTTTTGTAAGGAGCGTGATTGTTTCGTAAAAAAAAACTAATTACTACTACTAACTGTATAAATATATTTTCGTTGCTGAAATCTTGTTTTTTTACAATACGTCTTATTTGTTTATTTAGTTAATAAAAAGAGATTTTACACCTTTGAATAGTCCTCCAGTCAGAACAACTATTCAAAGGTGTAAAACCTTGCGCACTCCTACTGCAAAATGTCTCCTAATAGTTGGAGCTAGAGCTAGGTAGCTAGAGCAAAAAGGCTAGAGCTAGATAATTAAAGCTGGAGCAAAAGCTAGGTTGCTAGAGCTGGAGCTGTAGCTAGAGCCATGTAGCATGAGCTTGAACTATAGCTAGAGCTAGGTAGCTAGATAAAAAACGAAAAAAATATCCAAACAATGTACAATCTTAATATTAATAGTGTCAAACACAGATGTGGCAATAAGAGTATATTCAGTTTGGTAAAAGGAGGTAACTAGAGCAAGAACTGTAGCTAGAGCTAGACAGAAGGAATACTCGTATACAACAGAAATAAGTAATGAAAGAAATTAAGAGACAAACTATGAGAATAATGGAGTCTATGAAAATGCAGGTGCGCAAGAATCATTGAATTATGGTTTAAGAACTTTATGATTGCTCATTAAGAATTAACAACAATTAATTTACTGAGAAAATAAATTTAGATCTAGATCAAGTCCTGTAAGAGTTTCAAATATTATGTAATTTTTTCCTGTTTGTTCACTTTCTTCTATAGACTTTTCTTACCTTATGAACACCACATCTCTTTTAATTTAAATTTTTTTCTTCTTAGGTAAGTACACTCTATAACATTTTGTATTCTCCCCATATCCCACAAAATATCCTATTTATGCTTTGTTGTAAAATGTTAACCTTTTTGTGTAGGTATGTGTACATCTACTTTAGTACCAAAAAGTTGTGGGTTTCTGATATCATAATATTTGTCCATACTTCATATTATGGTGTTTTGTTTTTGCCACAACCGGGTCCAGTCCTTTTTATTAGAAAGATATAGCTTCCACCCACAGGTTTTTGTGTAAATCACTTTCCAAGAGCATTATCCTTGCTGATTCTGCTGTTGTTAGTATCTCTTGGTCAACACAGCTGTTTTGCTCTGGTGGCACTTGTTTGATGTATAATTCTATAGGCATTTAAAAGGTTAATTATCTCTCGTTCGTTGAATTATTTAGCGTTGTCACTTCTGATTGATCTTTATTCATACATTCTTGAATTTTCTGTGTTTATTTAATTAACTGATTGATGCACTCCACACTTTGTGATTAGTTTTTTAAGAAAACATACCTTTCTATATTTGGTGTAATCATCCTTGATTAAAAAAAGTACTTGGCACCTCCTAGTGATAATTCCTCTACTGGACCGCCAATGTATTAACATTGGAGGTCCAGTAGAGGAATTATCAGTGAGATGAGGGAGATTCTCTCGAGCAGCCTATTGGCGTAAGTGAATATGGCAAGGCAAAGGGTTTTTACCCCATCAATCTACCAATCACATACGAGATGAAAGACGCAATGTGGATTTCCGTCTATGTGATTGATTAATGGGGTCAAACCTTTTGCCTTGCCGTATTCACTTACGCAATAAGCTACAGGATGTGCAGCCCTGTGTCTGTGTCTGCCCTGTATTTTAAGCAGTAAACGAAGCTTTCTTTTTCATGGTTATTTTCGTAGGTCGTAGGTAGGGACCTTCTTTCTTTAATATTGTAGTTACATGTTGTATATTCTGGTGTGCTATCTGAGCATGTCATTCCTTTACACCGGATGTGCATTTACCAACTAAGGCAACTTCTTTCTCATAAACTTGAATTGCATCACAAACATTTTGCCTTGCCTTTTTGCCACTGGTATATCTACCTACTGTTGTTTTTCATTATAATTGTGACAATCTAAGAAGTCGGATGACGTTTCTTTTTGTACATACCGCGAAAACTTTGTACTTAAGAAATAAAAATGTAATTAATTATTATGTTACCCATACACTATAAACAACGAGTATCATTCGTAAGCATCAAGTTTAATTATTATTAGGTATGTTTATAGCTGTACAACTTCTTGGTTTATCACGGCTAAGATGACATTTATCTCTTGTCGAAACTGCTGTATAAGTTTTGCCGTACTCATTGAAACAAATTTACTTTTAGTTCTGGCATAACACGTCATGGAATTTTGTTTGGATCCGATTCTCCCCGTCAAATGCTTTCAGTTCAATATCCTTTTACCCCATAGCTTTTATTAATCTTTCGACACCGATTATAAACTCTTTAGGCACTAATCAACATTTAAAGTTCGTGAGATAGTCTTTTTAACTGACTTCAAAAAGGATGCGCTTATCAATTCACCTGTATATTTTTATGTGTATCTCCTCAAATTGTTTTATTAGGTGAACCGATTTTGATGATTCTTTTTTTATTTGAATTTAATAATTATATATACTAATATTCCGGGCACAGATGCTTTTCTATAGCTTATAATATAATCCGCAAACTAGAAAAAATTCGTGAAAATCAGGTCAACATCAAAATACAATGGATACCATCCCATATTGGTTTAGCGGGGAACGAAGAAGTTGACCGTTTAGCTAAATCAGCAGCTATAGATGGAACAGATATTTACATTCAAAATTCATATTCTGAAATATTACCTAAATATAAAAAGTTGTGTTTTAAAAATTGGAAGGAATATTTTGATGAACGCTCAAAAACGAAAGGTATTTGGTATAGGATTATACAAAGTCAACCTCATCGTTCCCCGTGGTTTATAGGTGATGTAAGTCGCAAACTTGTTGTTTTGGCACACAGACTGCGTTCCGGACACATTCCACTCAGGTTTTTTGCACATATGATGGGAAAAGTCACGTCTCCTAATTGCGAAGTGTGTGATAAACCAGAAGACGTGTATCACGTTCTGATGGAATGTGTCCGTAACCGGGCTGAGAGACAAAGAATATTTAAAGATCTGGGTATGTGTGAAGCTAATTTGGGTGTGTTGCAAGGGTTTTTATCTTACCCAACTTCAAAAGAGGCGGGAATGATTTATGAACTAGTAATTTCTTTACTTGGTTAATTAATTATTCTAGCCTTTTATTACCTATGTATTGCAATTATAAATGTATTTTTACTTTTAAATTCTACATAGAAATGTTGTAAAATAGTTATAAGGCTACGATGGGGCTGACATAAACCTCTAGTTTAAAAGCCTCTAAAAAATAAATAAAAGAATAAAAAAAAAAAAAAATATATACTAATATTAATTAATATGTTATATTCTTCTCATGTGGTCCCATTTAAATTTGGTAAAGATCTGATGAAGAACTTCAGAGATATACAACAGAACTCTTCAATAAACAACTGAAAATGTCTCGGGATTGCTGCAATTACATGTCTGCTTATTGTTTACACCATTACATACCATAACATAACATCACGCCGGTACGCTCAAAAGGGGTACGCAGATGCGCAGATGTGTACAGTTCACCCTGGTACACTCTCATTTCACCGGTTATGTTAAAGTTTTATATTTTCGGGTAATCTATTCTAGCATAACTTTGTGCATTATAGAATTTGTTCATTATATATCTAACTAAAAAGTGAAAAAAACGCTTTTTACGAAAAAATACAACCGACTTACAATAAAAAACACAAGAAAGTGAAATATAACTTAAATTTCGGAAGTCGGTGTCAAAACTCGAAGAAACAAAAACAGGAACAGTGTGTTTTCCGGAAGTCAGTTGTATTATTTTATTGTAAAAAGTTTTTTTTTCATATACAGGTCACCATGCATTTTGTCATAAAGGCTATTTAAATAATCATATGCGTATATACACTGGGCAAAAAACTTACAAATGTGGAATAAACCAGCAATCTTTTGATCAAAAACGTAAATTAACGAACCATTGTGTAAACACATTGGTGTACCTTGCAAATGTGTAGTATCTTAGCAATATTTTAATTAAAAGCGACAGTTTACAGCCCATAAAGGCTATATACTAGAGTTAAACCTTACAAATATGATGTATGTATCTATACTTGTAATCAAAAGAGTAATTTAATAAACCAGTTGTTTACACACCCTTGTAAAACATATTAAATATGATGTATGTCCAGGTTGCCTGGAAGAGATCGCGATAAGGCCGCCCGTTGTGTGTATTTTAGTTTAATGTCTCCTTTTCTATGTTTTAACTTGGTGTACCTACAATAGGTACAGCATATATAAATAAATAAATATGTAAGTGTAGTTGTATTAAAAAAAAACAATATAACTACACAATACATATTTGAATACACACTAATGAACAGCCTTACAAATGTGATGTATGTCAGTACAGTTGTTATCAAAAGAGTGATTTAACAAAACATATTCATAGACACCACACTAAGGAAAACTGTTTGAATGTGTGCGTAGTTTTTATACAAAATATGATTTGACTAGAAATTTTCGGACACACGATGGTGAAAACCTTGAAGGTGTACCTACACCGTAGTCTCATCATGCAGTTTTTGTTACAAATATGGATACTATAATATCTAAAATAGATTATTTAGAATAGTGTACTGTGTACAGATAACCATAAATTAAATCAATTAGTTCTAAAAGTATCTTTGTATGTTTAATAATGAGCCTGATCAATTGCTAAATTACTGATTGTTTCGTAAATATGTTCTAATTAAAACTAAATCAATATTTATATATTTTTTTAATATTTTTTTTATATATTTTTCACTACCCAAAATAAATTTCATTTCATGTTGTCAAAATTCTACAACTTTGACTAGTTGCTCTGACTGGAGAGCACACTCCTACTGTTAGATTTCTCATAATAGCTAGAGCTTTAGCTAGAACTAGGTAGCTAGAGCTAGAGCTGTAACTTTAGCTGTAGCTAGAGCTGTAGCAAGAGCTGTAGCTAGAGCTGTAGCTAGAGCTGTAGCTAGAGCTGTAGCTAGAGCTGTAGCTAGAGCTGTAGCTAGAGCTGTAGCTAGAGCTGTAGCTAGAGCTGTAGCTAGAGCTGTAGCTAGAGCTGTAGCTAGAGCTGTAGCTAGAGCTGTAGCTAGAGCTGTAGCTAGAGCTGTAGCTAGAGCTGTAGCTAGAGCTGTAGCTAGAGCTGTAGCTAGAGCTGTAGCTAGAGCTGTAGCTAGAAAATGACAGCTATTAAACCAATACATAAAAAAGGTAATAAAAAACGTGTTGATAATTACAGACCGATAGCCCTCTTGCCTATTTTAGCGAAAGTTTACGAAAAGGTCATGCATACGCGATTAATAAATTTTATCGAAAAGTTCCAAATTTTGAAACATGAACAGCATGGATTCCAAAAAAGGAAATCGACAACCACAGCGGCATTTAATTTAATTAACCTAGTTACTAAAAATATTGACCAGAAAATCCCGACAACTGTTTTATTTTTTGACATGTCAAAAGCCTTTGACTTTGTATCGCACGAGCTACTACTAAAAAAATGTGATAATTATGGAATACGCGGTAAAGCAAATGCATGGTTAAAAAGTTATCTTGCAAACAGACCGCAATTTGTAGAAATTACTGTAGATAAACCAAATCAAAACGGTGAACTGACATTTAAATCCAAATTAGGCTACAATTGCACAGGCGTTCCACAGGGCAGTATTTTAGGCCCCCCACTTTTTCTGATTGATATCAATGACCTGACAGAAGTAACTGATCAACCCTGCATACTCTTTGCAGACGATGTGGCCGTAATTATTCCTAAAAGTAAAGAAAACTATAATGAGGAAATAAATGGTACCGTAAGCAAAGTAATAACTTGGATGGAAAAAAATAACCTTAAACCTAACATAGATAAAACTAAATATGTACAATTTCGTAACAAAAACTGGAATAAAATCGATTTAAACATAACTTATAAAGATAAACAAATACAGCAATCAGATAATATGACTTTTCTTGGGATAGATCTAGACGAGAGGTGTTCCTGGATTAATCATATTGATAAGATATGTGGCAAACTCAGTAAGTCTGCTTATGTTCTATGGCGTATATCTAACCTAATAAGTAGGCAAGCCACATTACAGGCTTATCATGCATATGTTGGTTCAATACTGCGTTATGGTATACTGGTATGGGGAAACTCGGTGCATCTTGAAAGAGCTTTCATTGCGCAAAAGAGGTGTATACGTGCGATTTGTAATGTAGACCCACTTACATCCTGTAAACCACTGTTTAGGAAACTTAGAATACTTACATTGACTGGCATTTATATTGAAGAAATATGTAAATTTACGAAATCACACCCTGAGATGTTTGAAAAAGTGGGCGATAAATGTAAGTTCAGAACTAGATATCCTAATAGACTAATTATTCCTAGGATGAAAACGGAACTATATAGACAAAGTTGCTATCCTATGTGTATTCAGATTTATAACAAGATTCCTAACGAAATAAAAGAACTTCCAATGATCCGCTTCAGAAGGGCTTTACGCAGGTGGTTAATAGAGAATTCCTTCTATACTATAAAAGAGTTCCTTCAGTTTAAATTTAAATGACCTAATTGTATATACTTACCAAAAATTTGCATGTCATTATGCTATGATTAAATATGTTAAGCTACTATTATACTACATTGTAAGAACTTTTGTAACCATATTTATCTGCAAATAAATCTTTGACTTTGACTTTGTAGCTAGAGCTGTAGCTAGAGCTGTAGCTAGAGCTGTAGCTAGAGCTGTAGCTAGAGCTGTAGCTAGAGCTGTAGCTAGAGCTGTAGCTAGAGCTGTAGCTAGAGCTGTAGCTAGAGCTGTAGCTAGAGCTGTAGCTAGAGCTGTAGCTAGAGCTGTAGCTAGAGCTGTAGCTAGAGCTGTAGCTAGAGCTGTAGCTAGAGCTGTAGCTAGAGCTGTAGCTAGAGCTGTAGCTAGAGCTGTAGCTAGAGCTGTAGCTAGAGCTGTAGCTAGAGCTGTAGCTAGAGCTGTAGCTAGAGCTGTAGCTAGAGCTGTAGCTAGAGCTGTAGCTAGAGCTGTAGCTAGAGCTGTAGCTAGAGCTGTAGCTAGAGCTGTAGCTAGAGTTGTAGCTAGAGTAGTAGCTAGAGCTGTAGCTAGAGCTGTAGCTAGAGTTGTAGCTAGAGTTGTAGCTAGAGCTGTAGCTAGAGCTGTAGCTAGAGTTGTAGCTAGAGCTGTAGCTAGAGCTGTAGCTAGAGCTGTAGCTAGAGCTGTAGCTAGAGCTGTAGCTGGAGTTGTAGCTAGAGCTGTAGCTAGAGCTGTAGCTAGAGCTGTAGCTAGAGCTGTAGCTAGAGATGTAGCTAGAGCTATAGCTAGAGCTATAGCGAGAGCTAGAAAGATGGAGCCAGGTAGCTAGAACTAGATAGCTAGAGCTGTAGCTAGGCTAGATAGCTAGAGTTCCCTGAACTAATCAACCGGCCGAGCTAGTGTAAGCCGGTTTCTTTTCGTATGTAGCGACAGGGTCAGATCCAGGATTAAATTCTAGCGGGGCGGCACAAGAGTAAGAAAAGTTGACTTTTTGATTCAAAGACTCATAACGGCAAGTTTGCATATGTTAGCATTTCGAATCTGTTTCCTTTACACCACTACAACTAAAATACACTAAGATGTAAGAGCAGCCTCGGATATGTTAGTTTTCTTTTGACAATTCATAATATAATTAAATTAATATAAACTGGGTGCACTAGCGAGCGAAGCGAGCTCGGAAAAAATAAGACCAATCATTATCCACGTAGTTGGACGAACAAACAATAGAACCTATTATATCACGCGTATCCTTGGTGGACTATTAGTGCTAGAGACAAAAGAAAGCTAACATGTTCGAGCCTAGATTCTTTAAATTTTCGAGCCAGCTTCGCTCAATCTTACATCTTAGTATCTGTTCACTCTTTGTTGTTCCACTTTTCTGCTTAAAAACTCTTACTTCATTTAAAGTGATGTGAAGGAAGCCGATCCGAAGAGCAAAAATTTCGAGCTGGCTTTGCTCGCTTTTGCATCTTCATATTGGTGAAAACATTACAAATTTGAAATATGCCAGTACAGTTGCAATAGTGAGTTGTGGTTGTTTAACAATCCACATTCGTATACACATTAGGCAAAAACCTTACCATTGTGAAGTATGCCAGTACAGTTGTAATCAAGATAGTAATTTAATCGTATACGCACTATAGTTTAAAACCTGACATATAATGTATTAAATGTGCCAGCAGAGCTGCAATGAAAGGCTTTAACAAAACACATAATTAGACAACAAACTAAAAAGCCTTAAAAGAGTACCTACACCGTAGTTTGAATTGACTTGAAGTTTTTGTTACGAAAATAGACAGGTATTACCTTTAATAACTTATTCAAATGAGAGTACTGTTTATAGATTTTTCTAACTTAAATCATTTTGTTCTTTAGTTTTGTGTTGACGCTGATAGGTAAATACCAAGAGTTTATATCTACACCACTGTCAACAATACTGATAGTTTCATTAAAAAAATCTCTGAAATAAGGTAAACAAACATAATTAATATGATGTATAGTCAGAGAAATTTGTATGTAGTTGCTCTGACTGGAGAGCTCACTCCTATTGCCATCTGCTTAAAGTATTGAGTCTGATTTCAGAAACAACAGAAAATAATCTTTCTGTACTGTGTAGTATTACCAGCGTAAGTTTTCCTCAACGACCATACAGCCTATACGAGATGAGTTTTTCAAGTGGGCGTAGATGGGCGAATTCGAAACTAGTTGTGAGGAATAGCGAAAAACTTTTAAAATGAGTAACAAGGCCGATTTTGATGAAAACTAAAATTGTATCATTGGCTTTTAGAGAATTCATTATTCCTATCCAGGAGTCAAACACGTTAATTAAAAAAAAACACATGCTATTATTACACCATCCAATAGTGTCGCTAATAAGGATACAATTCTGGGAAGTAATATCATACGGCAAACTTGAAGAATGAACTCATTTTTAACAAGATAAAACAGTTTTATCTTTCTATAAACTGTAATATTTTTTGTTTTTATTACTAATTCAGTTCTAGTAGTTTAATAATAATATTAGCCTGTTGTATTCCACTGCAGGGCAAGGGTGGGCCCTCCTTCTACAAAGCAGTAATACTCGCGAAGGAGGAGGCGGAAAGCGTGAGGGAGACGCAACGGAGACGCCCTCACGCCCCTCACCACCGCAGGAGACGCCCTGGGCGTCGGGAGTCGCAAGCAGATTCCCGTCCACCGTAGGCGCGGGCTTGCGGACGGCGAGTAATGGGTAGCTCGCCGTCCGATAAGGACCAGGCCCGAGTCGACGGCGCGTAGTGTTCCACGCGCGCCTCAAAGAGATGTCAGCAAAACTGACGGGGTCCGCTAGGGCCGATGCCTGTCTGGGTTGCGGATAAATTTGAAAAAGAGTTACCGCGGCCCTGGCACAAGCAACTGAAGGAACACGGGTGGGTTTTAGTCAGTACAAGTCTGACATGCCCTTCCACATCACCCAGAGCGATATATTAGAGAGTTTTTAGTTCTTTAAATTAAAAACTCTCTTATATATCACGATATGATTGTTATTGAAAAAGTTTTCAGTACGTGCCCGTCTGCCAAGCCGTTATGATCTACTTCACATCGTTCTACATAGTCCTCAGACAAGTTGGTTATGATGTTATCTATACAAGAAATAGAGCCATTGCGTATTAAAGTATGAGTATTTATAAGAAATCTAAAGTTATAGCATGTCTCAAGAATTCAGTTCGTTGTTTACTCTCATTAAGCAGATCAATATTGAAGTGTCCACAAATAACACACTTTCTGTTAAATAATTGCTCCAAGAGATTTTCCATGTTTTTCATGAACTTGTCAAAGTTCTTTACATCAGGATTTCTATAGCAGCAACACAAATAGAGTCAATCAATATCTTTAATACAGCAAATTTCAAAGCTCTCTATTCTGTATAACCAATTTATTGGGATTATTCCGAACCTGACCCGAAATCCTAACACGATCGCGGGTTAGGTTAAGAATTTGAAAAAACGAAAAAATGTTCCGAACGTAACCCTCTTCCTTACCTGACCCGATGAATCGTTCCTATCATAACCCGAATTGCGATATGGTAGGTTTACCTCTCCTTTTTCTCAGAAGAAAAGGTACCTATGTGTCAAATTAGAGTTTAATATTTACAATACGTTATCTTTATATCACACGAGAACAGTGGTGGCCCAGTGGTAACGACCGCGACTAACAAGTTATAGGTCGTGGGTTCGAACCCAGGCAGGCAGTTTACTTTGTGTTAATTATTTCATAACCACTACTCTTAAAACGGTGAAGGAAAACATCGTGAGGAAACCGGCATGTCTTAGAACCAAAAAATCGAAGACATGTGACATCCACCAACATACACTGGGTTCGCGTGTGGGATTATGGCCCATTCCCTCTCACAGACAGGAGGCCTGCACGTACAATGGACCAAATACGAGTCTAAGTGCGGAAAACGGGTCCATCTGTCCTATCCTACTATCATATATCACACTAACAATTAACGAACAATAATTATAATACCACAGAATCATCATGAATAATAAACAATATAATTTACTTGAATGTAAAAATCACTTTAACATTTCTAAGCCGTGCCCGACAGTAATCTTTCCTTTCTTAACTTGACCAACAACATACAAAATCCATAAATCTCTGTTAATGGCATGTTCGATCCTTTTTGTTTTTCTTTTCCAGTTTTTAAGTCCGAATCACATTTCAGAGCTATAAACTGTCATTCAGTTGCATTTTCCTCTAATTTTTTTGTTAATACTGTTGCGCTACCCTTCAAGACAATTTATTGTCCTGTGTCGTTCCTTGCTTGTAAGCAAGAAACGACACAGGACAATACGAGATGAGCTCCTAGATGATAGACAACAACCTTAATAATTATTGTTTTACTTTCTTTATCAATCGGAGTGTTTTAATGGTACTTGTTTATTTTACAAAATTTCTACACAATGTGTATTGTTCCGAAATAAATTACTTATAACTTGATTTTTCAGGAACACCAAGAGCTCGTTTAAGATGAATTTTTCAGAACCCATGACGGCGACGGCTACAACTAAGAGTGATGCGCGACCTTTTATTTCCGAACGCGCATCGCACTAGACTTTACTCGAAGGATTTCTCTGTTAATTTTATTGCAATACATTTTCGGGTTCGAATTAGTCCAGGGAATGTAGCCAATTCTTTACCCTTTTCTTTGTTTTGCGAGTCGTGAGGAGATTAATACTGAGCGACCCTGTTTAATTTGTCGTCAAGAAAGGTAGCAAGATATACCTGTTGTCTCCTAGCAGGCGCCGTGTGGCAGCACACTGGTAAGTAAACGTTTGGAACGGTGCGTTTTCTATATAGCTGAATATCATAAGGCGTTACAATATGCTGCTTGGAGACAACCTGCAAAATAAAATTCTGTCTCACCGTTAGTACTACGCACTTTTCGTATAATGCCTTGGAGGGAAAACTAAACGGTCTGAAAGTCATGAGTTTAAGTAGGGAGATTTGGGCCCTTTCGCAGTTTACATCCACCATCCCATACTGCAATACAACAGGACCGACTGCACGAGCGCATAGTACACATTGCGAAGGAGTTCGAATTTGGCCACGTGCCTCAGTTTATTAAATGCCCAAAGAAGTTCCTTACACGCGTTGTGGTAACATAAATTTGCTGCTGCCATCCAAGCCTTTCATCTACCATCACACCAAGGTATTTAACATGCGTAGACTTAGAGATTGCTGTGCATGAGCATTCTACTGTTGATGTCAAATTGCAAACATGTAGTTTAATATCCAAGCTTACTGGTTTAATTTAAAAGAAAGTGAATTGGAGAAATGTTGACTTAAAAAGGTTTAGAATGAGACGGGTCGATCTTAGCCAATGGCGTACTTTATGCAGTCTCAATTCAGCACTTATTCTAACTTCGTCCCAGGTCCCCCCATGAAAACCTAATGCCGTATCGTCAGCGTAGGTAAATATGTTACCGTTTGTTAGTGGCAGCTAACATGACATATGTGCTTTTAAATTAATTTATTCATGGTATTGATTATCAGTTGACGATGATATAGTCAGAGCAACCAGTCAAAAATGTATTCTTTTTTCTAAATAAATAAATACGAGGCTGTACAGACGAAGGGTGTATTTTCTTTAGAGTATTGAAAAAGAAACAAGATGTCAGCATCAAAAATATACATAATTAATTAGAACATTTCATACAAATAATTCAATAATTTACAAAATTAACATTACAAAACTTATAAAGGTACTTTTAGAACTAGTTAAATTATTTAAGTTATAGTAATCTGTACACAGTACACTATTCTAAAATAAACTAGTCATCATGGTTTATATTTTCGTAACAAAAACTTCAGAATGAAGAATTAAGGTGTAAGGTTTTTCACTAGTGTGTGTTCAAAAATGTTTTGTTAAGTCATTCTTTTGATAACAACTATACCGACATACTTCACATTTGTAAGGTTTTTCATTAGTGTGTATTCGAATATGTGTAACTAAATTGTTTTTTTTTTTTAATACAACTTACTGACATGTATAACATTTGTAAGGTTTTTCAACTGTGTAAAGAATAATATGGTTCGTTAATTAACGCTATTGATTTAAATGTACGACAAGCCAATCAGAAAAACAGGGTTATAACGCAGTTGAGCAATAAAAATCACAACTTAAAGCCATGGATCACGACAGGGCTTATTCGATGTATGAAAAATAGAGATAAACTGCATTTAAAAGCAAAATCTAATCCAGATACTGCAATATTTCAATTGACGTACAAAAGTTACTGTAACTTTTGTAATGATCTCCTGAGAAAATTTAAATGCAACTACGATAAAACTAACTGGAAAAGGCCGGCACAAATAAAAACGTAAAAAGATCTGGAAATATATAAAAGACGTAACTTATACGTCGAAACAAAATGAGTCTCATTAGGTTTATTAGAAACACATTCGTCACAGCTGACAACTGCTAACATGGCAAATAATTTCTTTGTTAATGTTGGAAACTGTCTTGCAGAAAAGTTTCGGGGTCAATCACATTTCCTAATAGGCACTCTTTTTATGTATAGCACCACATTAGCATCCTTTGGGCTTCTGGATACTGATGAGACTAAGGTAGAAAGTATAATTATGACTTTGAAAGACGACTGTGCAGTTGGTTGGGATAACATATCCGATAAATTTATTAAGCAATTCAGGCATATTTTAGTACCGACACTGACTTAAATTTTCCGCATTTGTTTATCTACAGGTATTTTTCCAGAATGACTTTACAAAGCAGTTTTTCTCCCTATCTTTAAATCAGGCAGTAAAGAGCAAGATACAAATTATAGACCTATTTTTTTACTGCCATGTATGTCTAAAATATTGGAGAAAATTATCAATAAAAGATTGTTCAAATATCTGAAGGATAAATAATTTTTATCCGAGCGGCAGTTCGGATTCAGGCCTACAGTTTCAACCGCTGATGCCGTACATCATCTGACTGACTATCTAGCACAGGAACTTGACAGGGTAACCACATAGTAGAAATTTTCCTGGACCTCGCCAAAGCTTTTGACACAGTTTCCATCCCCATCTTGTTGCGCAAGCTTGAGACCATGGGTATATGAGGAACCCAGCTGAAACTCTTCAAAAGTTAATTAGAAGACCGTACCCAGTGCCTAAAGATTGGCAATGTGCTCAGTGCTGATAAAAAATACATCCTTTGGTGTTCTCCAAGGAAGTGTTTTAGGGCCTACTCTGTTTTTGACATACAAAAATGACCTTAGTAATCTAAAGCTAGAACATGGCATAATTGTATCATACGCTGACAACACTGATCTACATTATTCGGCAAACTCAGAAAATTATGTGTACAAACTTGCGCAACACGGATTCAATATTGTAAATAATTTGCTTCAACATAATTCACAAACATTAAATGCGGATAAAACAAGTAACATTAGGTTTACGATGCGCAAACAGACATCTAATATTGCTACAACCATGTATGCTCATTGTTGTAGAGCTACCGATAGCCAGTGTGGGTGCCCCAATATTAAAATGACTAATAAAATAAAATACCTGCGTATCATTATTGATAAAATCCTTTCCTTTAAACAACATTTAGAAGCTTTAAATAATAGAATTCGTAAGCTAATATTCGTGTTCAAAAAGCTACGGTATATTGCAGACGCACTAATAATTAGACTAGTTTACTTAGCTCTACGTCACTCAATTTTGATCCCCAAGTAACAAAATTTGGTACTATAAAAGTCCTGAGAACATTTTAGAACGTGCTAGTTAGTGTTCATGATTAGTACTATAGTGGTGTTGTAAACGTTTATAGAACCCCAAAAAGGCCCTAGTTTTATCACTAATTTATTATAAAAACATTACATAAAGGCTCTTACGGTGATAAATCAGCTCTATAGCTGAAATGTAAAAGTGTCGAGAAACGCTTTTTAGTACTAAAATAGTGCTGTCTGCAACGTTTATATCACAAATTTGCACTATTAAAGTAACCAAAACATGTTTATAGTGTTATTTTGCACCGTAAACGATTCCAGTGATCTTTATTATCACACTTGTTTGCAATTAATTTTGTTCGTGTTGTGGTGTCGTCGTTAGCATAGACTAACTTATGACTAAGTTATGCTATATGTCATTTGCCATTTTTGATTAGCGTAATATGTAATAAGGACATACTACAAAACACTAATAATTTGCACTTGCGAAAATAATTGTATCGATAAAATCATTATGCTGATTTCAAATTTGACAATGCGCCCTCATAATTTTTATGTTTTAATTAAATTTAAATTAATAAAATAAGGACTTGTCCCGACTATGGCTGCTATAGTACATATTGGCTCCAGCCGTGCTGCTAATGTGCTATCAAGGCACAAAACAGCAGCCATCTTATTTTCACCAAAAACGAATTAGGGTTCGTTGTCCAAATGTAAAATAGTGTAGTCAAAATGAATTTCTTTGTATGGAGTAATGTAGTTACATTAAATGCACACTGGGACATAATTTGGAATATGGTAAATATATACCTCGAAAACTTAAGAAGGTATCATTTTTTTAACGGATAAAAATTATTATTTTGAAAATTCCACACGGAAACCAAGAGATTATTTATTACCATAGTTAAAAGGTGTATTTAAGTATAATTCTCAGTTTTAACATACAGTTTGTGTTTTTGTTGGTCAGAATTAAAGAAAATACACAACTTTAGGTATTTGCCAGTTTCTCGCCCAATTCAGTCACGAAATCACCACGAATGTGTAGCTATAAATAATAGTTTCATTAAAAACAATATTCCTGTGTGTGTCTATAATGTAACCTCTTAATTTATTTTGAATAAACTAAAAGTTCTAACTATCTCATGGCATGCGCCCAATCATCCATCAGCCGCGTAAGAATGTCGGTTCTTTGATAAGTAAAACAGGTGATTACTTAAGGGCTTAAATCCGCTTTAGTGCCGTAAAACAATAACTTTCTAAAGCGTACTCCTTAGTAACGGCTAGGTTAAAAGGTTTGAAAAAAAAATATTATTATTGTTTCATGTATATTATTTTTAAACAGAGGAACTTTGAACAGAGGTGCCCGCTCTCATATTCTTCATCCTTGTTACTGACTTGAGAAAAAGGAACATTATTGGTAAAGTCCTGTTGTGGTACAAAACAAATATTTTGTGCAGAACCATGTGCTATATTTTCTGGACCCGCTTGACCAGTATATACATTTTGGGCATGAGCCTGTTGTATTGATTGTGTATATCGACTTTTCACCTTTTTTTATAACTGCCACTCACTTTATACCGACGCAGAGATTTCAAATCCATTATTAAACCTTAAGTTACTTAAAGTTTTAAGCAGATCTGTCGAAAGTGTGCCACCATTTATGAAATACTAGTGATATAATTGATGCTGAAAATCTAGTATAGATCTAATTAGCCCTTTAATTATTGATTTTAGTACATTTCTATCACGCTTTAGTCTCGTAGCAGTAACAAAAACTCACCAATAGAGCTATTTAGAATTTAAATTATTTAGCAACTGCACCAGGAGTCGCTATGGTGCTATTTAGTGCTATAGAAGAGTGTTTATTACTTTTACATAACTAGCCCCATAGCGATGTTGAAGGAGCTCTTAAGAAGCTTACAGGTTACGTAATGGTTTTGCAAGGTACGTTTATAGTGCAGATTGATCCTGTAATAGTATTTTCGATACTGCTACAATACTTGCACTGTAAAAGTTATTTTGACGTATTATTAGTGCAAAAAAGATACATATAAGTGTCAGTAGGATCATCTATAGTACTAAATAGTACCATAATGGAATTTTTCATATCTATTACAGTGCAACACTTTAAAGATTCTTTTGTTTGGTCCTGTAAGCGTTTTAAGAGCTAAATTATAGAACTTAAATGCTCTTTAATCTTATAGAATCAAAACGCTCTGTTAAAAACCTTTATAGTACAAGTAGTCACAATGGTTACCATTATAGGGTTACTATATCACTGTTTGATGATAAAACGCCTTGGTTATAGAAGCTTTTGCTACTTGGGGACTTACTGCATTACCTCATAGGGTGGGGTGGATGAAACTTTATTACTACCTATCGAAAGAGCGCAAAGAGGGATACCCAAGGTTCCTACTTACCGCCCGTTCCTTTTTCCCACTAACCTCCTTTATAAATCTTGTAAAGACTAACAGTTCGCCATATATTCATAATGAGCATCGTGTTAAAACAACACGCATCCCTCCCCTATCACACTGAACATATTAAAAAAAGACGGTACCATATAGTTTGCCCTGAAAATAGCACTAAACATGCATTCACAGACAAATTTTATGTGTTCCTCGGACCACTACTTTACAACAGACTAAACGCAACAGCAAATATTTATTTCCTAAATTATTGTAACTGTAAGAAAATTCTCAAAGAAGCTCAGTTGTCAGTACCTTTGCTACTTTGCACTCAGTAAGTTCGTTCCATATTGTGCTATTTGGGTTTTTGTGTTATTGGTTCTCGTTTTGAATATTAACGGTCATTTGTGATTGCTCATATTTTAATGATTAGTTGAACAATTGTTAAAATTAAGTCTATTCTGATATAAATTAGTTTAAGTTTATTCGAATTGTTTTTAGGGTTCCGTACCCAAAGGGTAAAAACGGGACCCTATTACTAAGACTTCACGATCCGTCTGTCTGTCTGTCACCAGGCTGTATCTCATGAACCGTGATAGCTAGACAGTTGAAATTTTCACAGATGATGTATTTCTATTGCCGCTATCCAAATACTAAAAACAGAATAAAATAAATATTTAAGGGAGGCCCTCCCATACAAAAAACGTGATATTTTTGCGATAATGGTACGGAACCCTTCGTGCGCGAGTCCGACTCGCACTTGGCCAGATTTTTTTTTTGTTTTTCCATCCTGGTCGCTAAAAATATTACCAGTAGAGTAACCTATGTTTCGTTCCGATCCGTCCTCCACGATTCGTTCTCCAAGACGTCTTCAAACCAGTTGCGACGAAGACCGTTTTCTGCAACCGTTTT
The DNA here is from genome assembly GCA_948252205.1 of Orthosia incerta. Taxonomy (NCBI): domain Eukaryota; kingdom Metazoa; phylum Arthropoda; class Insecta; order Lepidoptera; family Noctuidae; genus Orthosia; species Orthosia incerta. The sequence continues at coordinate 14,250,825 of OX411766.1, read as the reverse complement.
CGTCGTCGGGAAAACGGTTGCGTTTCGTCCGTCAAAAATGCGACAACGACCCACCACTAATCACCTCTACTTCATTATCAAGGCCTGACTTCAAAAATGAAACGAAAGGTATAGATTAAACGTATAGTATAGTATAGTTTAAATTCAAAATAAACGATTTTTTTTTTTTTTTTTTTTATTAACCAACGGTTTATTTCACAAATGTTAATCTCCTGAATTTAACATACAAATTTGAACCTTACTACTAAATGCTATATGTAATCGGCGGAGAATCTCAACACCGCGATCTAGCTTTTGGACTCAAATAAAAAGCGCCATCTTGCCAGTCCCGATAGTAACTAACTTGACTTACACCAAGGTAAGTACAGAAGAAGTGCGACATTGATTTGCGGGCGGTGTTGTTCATGGCCGATAGATGGCTGCACAAGGATGTTAGAAAATAAGAATTTTATTATATTATTTACACCTTTTAAAGTATTACCTAAGATTACTGTAAACCTTATATTTGATTAATTGTGATTATTAAAAACTAGCTGTTGCCCGCGGATTCGCTCCCGTGGACCACCCCACAGGACCTATTTTCGGGCTTAAAAAATAGCCTATGTCACTCAGGAATAATGTAGTTTTCTATTGGTGAAAGAATTTTTCAAATCGGTCCAGTAGTTTCGGAGCCTTGTCGGATCAAACAAACAAACAAACAAAAAAATCTTTCCTCTTTATAATATTATATACTAGCTGTTGCCCGCGGTTTCGCTCCCGTGGACCACCCCACAGGACCCAATTTCGGGATAAAAAATAGCCTATGTTACTCAGGAATAATGTAGTTTTCTATTGGTAGAAGAATTTTTCGAATCGGTCCTGTAGTTTCGGAGCCTATTCGGTACAAACAAACAAAAAAAATCTTTTCTCTTTATAATATTAGTATAGATTATTAAGTATAGATAAATATACAAAAGAAATGTACCTCTTCTTACCTGAAATAAACACACAAACACACACAACAACACACAATATCTTCACATAGACTAAAGCCAAAATTGTATTGATTGTTCCGCCTCAGATTGCTGATATATTAAAATCAACAAAAAAAACCCAGTGTGTATGTGATTATTTAAATTGCCTTTTTGACAAAATGCATGCTGACATAAATATATCACACTAGCTGTTGCCCGCGGCTTCGCTCCCGTGGACCACCCCACAGGACCTATTTTCGGGATTAAAAATAGCCTATGTCACTCAGTAATAATGTAGCTTTCTATTGGTGAAAGAATTTTTCAAATCGGTCCAGTAGTTTCGGAGCCTATTCGGTACAAACAAACAAACATAAAAATATATTAGTATAGATTTGTTAGTATTTTCACCACTGTGAATCCGAATGTGTCGTTAAATCTTTATAACTATTAAAACCATGCTGACATACTTCACATTTGTAAGGTTTTTCAGCATGGCGTGTCCGAATATGTGTGGTTAAATGGCTTTTTTGACTAAAAAAATTATGGCATACTTCACATTTGTAAGGTTTTTCACCAGTGTGTATACGAATATGTGCTGTTAAATTGGTTTTTAAACTAAAACTTTTCTGACATACTTCACATTTGTAAGGTGTCTCACCAGTGTGTTTCCAAATATGTGTTTTTAAAGATGCTTTTTGACTAAAACCTTGTTGACATATTTCACATTTGTAAGGTTTTTCACCAGTGTGTATACGAATATGTGAGGTTAAATTCTTTTTTTCATTAAAACTACGATGACATACTTCACATTTGTAAGGTTTTTCAGCATTATGTGTCCGAATATGTGTGGTTAAACTGCTTTTTTGACCAAAACATTTCTGGCATACTTCACATTTGTAAGGTTTTTCACCATTGTGTGTCCGAATATGTGCTGTTAAAGGGAATTTACTTCTGAAACTTTGCTGACATATTTGACATTTGTAAGGTTTTGCACCAGTGTGTATACGAATATGTATACTTAAATAGTTTTTTTTACTAAAACTTCGATGACATACTTCACATTTGTAAGGTTTTTCAGCATTGTGCGTCCGAATATGTGTGGTTAAATTGCCTTTTTGACTAAAAAAATTCTGGCATACTTCACATTTGTAAGGTTTTTCACCAGTGTGTGTCCGAATATGACTCTTTAAATGGCTCTTTCGATTAAAGTCATGCTGACATACTTCACATTTGTAAGGTTTTTCACCAGTGTGTGTCCGAATATGACTCTTTAAATGGCACTTTCGATTAAAGTCATGCTAACATACTTCACATTTGTAAGGTTTTTCACCAGTGTGTATACGAATATGTCTGGTTAATTTTTTTTTTAAATTAAAACTGCGATGACATACTTCACATTTGTAAGGTTGTTCTTTGACACTTAGTCTTTGATGCCTATGTACGCCATTGCTGTCAGAATCTTTGTTCGATTTATTACATATCATATCGTCTTTGTTACCATTATAACCGAAATTTGTTATAATATCTAAAGTTATATTATTTACACTACTACAATTATTAATTCTAGGTTTTGTATAAATTAAAGGTTTTTTAATTTTCGGATTCGTTTTGGATGTATGATTTTGAGCTGTCCGGAGAACTTTCGAGTCTGTTTGACCATTTTTCTTTTGCTTTTCTGTTATTACATCTTCTAGTTTTGTTCTTCTTATATGTAGTTTAGCTTTCTTCGCAACGGGCACCCCTGTGATAATAAATTTTGTAAGTAACATAATCAAAGTAGATTTAATGAACAGGGGTTTTAATGATCCATAATAGGACCAAAGAATTACTTTTGATGGTTAATCAAATGATCAAAAACTTCACAAAGGCTCATGCAAAATAAGTTTGGTACCTCAAATTTATTTAAAGTAGTGCACGACGTACCTAGATAGCGTTAGCAACGGAATAGATCGCCTGCTATACCATCTTTTACTCAATTTCATCCATCGTTTCTTAGGTCTTCCTCACCCATTTAACCATCAACATTCGTACTCAAAACTTTCCTCACATCACGCTCCTCATCACATGCATGGGCATGTGACTATTGAAATCGTTTGTCCTGGTATGGACCAGGACTAACGTAATCAATATTTTTTTTTCGCTCATCTCTACTTCTATCCCAATCGCCTAAAACCTAACATCCCACTGCAATTTTCATCTTAGGTGTCTTTCATTACTCGTTTTATTGGTCTAACATTCACATTCATAAACTAATCAGATCTGAACAGAGCTGATTTGTTTATATTATTTATTTATTTAAGGCACATCAACAACACAAACACAAAAATGGACTTATTACATTTATCGGGGTCTTATGTGTCTATGTCGTTAAGACAGCTTTCTTGCTTGCTTTATGCACAGCATTTTCATTAATAAAAACACACAATTATTACAAATGTAATAAAACGAGAAAAAAAATAAGCAAAATTACAATATATTTATAAATTTAAAATAAAATCATAAATTCAAAATCAATTAAGAAAAAAAACAGTAGCAAAAATAATTGAATCATCATTTCATATTTCAAATCATGAATTAAATACAAAACAAAAGGTGAAAAGAAATTGCACTAAATAAAACATTAGAGTTAAATAAAATATATCAAAATATATATAATATATAAAAAGACATTTTTCATGAACATTTTTTTTTTTTACTAGTCTCAGACGGAAGAACTTGGAAAAGAAAACGATTTAACATATTGGGATTCGTCTCAGGATTCGATTTATGTCGGGAACAAACACACAAACAAAACAAATGCCTGCAGATAGATATGATAGAGATCTACGCCTTGGAATGGGCATCTACGGTACTTTCGCAGTTATTATGTCTTGTGACTGGGACTGTGGCACCATAATTTTGTAATATTTTATTTTGTCTTTTGACAATTCAAAAGTGCCTGTAACTGGCCTACTTGAAATAAAGTGCTTTGACTTTTGACTTTTGCATTTTCTCCGGGCATTAAATTTAGGAGCGCATATCCTGATACGCTTCAAAAGCCCTTCACACGATGTGGGACTTTACACATTTTTCTATTTTATTTTATTTGGGAAACAAACAGATGTAAATATAGCATAGTTGGAAGAAAAATATATTATTTGATGAAGATGGATTTCCGCAAAGCGATTACGCCGGAAACTATTTACTATTAGAAATGCAATAATTGTTCACAAAACGAACGAGATATGGACCTACATATACATGTAGCATACCTAGACCCAACGGTATGTTCATTTTATTATTATTAGACAATTAATATGTTGTCGTAAGCGAAAGCGACAAGTCGACAACCCTTACGAGCCGAGTCAAACCGCGCCAGACAGCGACGGAGATACGCGTTAGAAGAGAGCGTTAACGTTTAGGTGAATAAACTGAGCGCTTATGCGAGCTGAATTGCACTTTGTTGCTTACGCGCAGGAGTCTCTATTTCAATGAATTGTTGCGCGATGTGACTCTTCTGTACTTGTACTATTATTTATTCTGTGCCCTTGCGGTACTCCGGACGTGGCAATGTATTTTTTAGACTCGTGTCCAGCCAGAACCACCACCTGTCCACTATTTTCGAAGTATGATAAAAACCAACTCAGCATTGGACCACAAATACCAAACTGACGTCGCAGCTTACTAATAAGAAGTTTGTGGTCTACGCAGATGAAAGTGCTAGCAAAATCAGAAACACAGAATTAACGCTAAGCGATAATGAAGTAATAGTGGGGCCGGTGAATCCGAGGACCAAATATTAACTAATTAAACTACCTAAATAAAACTACTGGCGCACAACGGAACTTTATAAATGGTACAGTATTTTTTTCTTGTATTTCAAATTCAAAAGCGCAATCTATCAGCTTATTTCCTAATGTTCACGATTGAGGTCAACGCCGCCGGCTAGTACCAACAAAGGAGAATAATTAAAAATTTAATTGAGCTAGGTAGGAATAACGATTTTGGACTGATTACAGTAAAAAGATTCTCTTTGAAAAATTAACATCAATGCCGACGAATAATTCCAACACTAGTATTATTTTCGCGTTGGTTTCAGACACAGCCTGTATAGTGGAGGGAAAAGATATAGAAATTGTTGGTAGGTTTTCACTATGAGCGGAAACGAAACTGGGAAAAGGCTAGTACTCAATATATTTGATGTTTTTAAGCATACCATCAACTTGAAGTTCCTCCTTTGGCTCAATAATATCTGCTAGTGTCTCACAATCCGATGGCAATTCTTCTTTGACAGCATGGCTTTCTGTTTGACATTCACCAACTATACCCAAGTACTCCATCGGCGATATAACAAGCCCATTGGTAAATGCCAACATCTTTGGGCTTACTAAAGGATTTGGCTGTAAAAAGAAGAGTCTAGTATTAGATGGCTGAACATAGATTATATACAGAGACTCCTCCATACCTCTGGAAAGCATGTTAAGTTGTTGTTCCTGGCTGCCATATACAGCGTACCTCAAAACTCAACGTCAAGCGAATACGTAGCAAGTATTGTATTATTACGAAATCTTGATTGAATGGGCTTTTTTTCTAAAAGCCTTACATCAGGTACTTGAGTACTTTAATTTTTGATTATAGATTACTTTAATGGACAAAAAAATTTAAACCATAACAATCAACATTTTTTTTAGTATACTGACTATATTATTTATTAGATTTATGACAACGATCAAAAATATTGTTATTAATTGAAGATAACATTAAAAATATGCAAAATTATTGAACACAGTATCTGAACAAAAGGTCTAGGGTGTAAATTTTAACATTTTCATAAATATTGCTATTAGCACTTAACCTGAACTTATATAGTTAATGTAAGTCTGAAATAGCCAAGTCAAAGGCCTGTGGGGTACCCAAAGGTGGATTAATTAACCAGAGTTAAAGAAGTGTGAGGAAGTGATCTCTGGTGTCAGAACACCAGAGATCACTTCCTCACGCGAAAAGAAGAAGCACGTAACCTGATTGTGTTGATTTTTGTCTTCTTTTTGCCAGAACTGGTTCAAACTAGTGCAACAACCTATACTCGCTAGACATATAGTTTTGGGACACGCTGTGTAGATATCTGTGATATTCCATAATGAATGAATGCTGCTAAATAAAAGTATTTTGCATGGAATGACTGCCTATCATAATTTCCTTTGGCAAAAAGTGTTAGATTTCGAAATTAGACATTAGGATTATATTGAAGACTACCTCACCTCATAATCCTCATCTAGCATCTGAGCAAACAGTTCTTCGGCTTCCAGACATTTTCTCTGGAAACGGCAGCATTGTTTTAGTTTGGAGCAACAGAAGTAACAAACAAGCAGCGGTCTTCTGTCTCCAGTTACAAACTGCAACAAAACTTGTCTTGCACTATCTTGTTTATGAACTAATTTAGAACTACTATGTTTATTATAATTTATCTCTGGTGGTACCAACCCGATTATGAAAACTCTTTCACTGATAGCTATCTACATTGTCGCTGAGTCCTGTAGGTTTTAATTTCGGAAAAATGCAAAATAAAACCCAAGGGATAAAGCTACTCATAAATAATAACAATACTTCCAACCATACAACATCAAGTAGATGGTCAGTAATATTTTCTATAGTTCTCTTCACATATAGAGAAAGCATGAAGCCGGTTGCAGACCAAGAGCTAAGCTACGTTAGTTTAACTTAGTTCAGGTAGCTGAGGTGTTTTTCTATCCATAGGCACATTTTTATTTCTGATATAGTGTGTGGTCTTCATTAAAGTATGAAAAACTACCAACCTCAGTTAAGCGAGCTAGCTCAAAGGTAACTCAGCTTAGCTCTTGATCTTCAACTGGCATTGATTCATTCTTGCTCAAGTTAGATTGGTGACTTATTATTATAGCACTGTTCTCCTTCAGTGATGTCAGTCGTCATCGAACGTCTGACCAACAGTTCACATTATTAATTATATCTACTTGTATTAGGAGGGCATTTAAATGTATTAATTTGAAAGTAACAACTTACTTTTTTTCCAGTCAGCTTCTCATATACTTCATGCAAGTTCTTGTTGACAACAACATACATGGGGGCATCCTCCACCAAACACATCCTGCACATTTGCAGTCTTTCCATTTTGTCACTGAAAAAAGATTTAGAGATTATTAATTTAGTGGTTACAAAATTATGTTAATTCAAAATTATTTATTTGCCAGCATAGGTAGGGGTAAAGATGTTATACATTTGTTTTTTAATGTTCTCCATGCTCTGCCGTCATATGGGCATGCAAAATCTTAGGGTCCCCACACACGGGGCCACCGGCCACAACCACAAAACGTCGCCACTGGCATATTTCCTGTAGTTTGCATACATTTTGTATGGACTCGCCGCACACGGTTGACGCCGGTGGCCGCCACACGCTACACGCTTCTAGCTTCTCGTGGCGGTGTTTGTGGCTGTCGCGTGTGGCCCGTGTGCGGCGACACTTACACATAAATTACAACCTAGTATCAAAATACAATAAATATTTAATATCAAGCCGAATAACAATAAATATTACAAAATCATTAAACCATTTTATTTTTAATGTCAAGGAGTATCCAGTAGTCAAAAATTAAATAAATGTTAGAGTAGATAATGTAATTAATGTCGACAAAATAAAGAAAAGTCCTATATCTCCAGGGGTCTAATGGTGTGCTTTGTGTAATCCTAAGGACAACTTGTTTTTATGAATATATAAAAAAAAAAGATAAATAATAATTGAATGCAGAGTATGACATTATTATTATCATAAATATTATCTGCCATAAGGATTCCCGTTTAAATACTCCTTCACACTGTAATACGCCTTATCAGTTAGAAATTCCTTTAGCTTCCGCTTAAATATGTGCAAGTTGTCAATATCTGTAATACAACATGGCAATTTATTAAAATCTTGGATGGTCATACAATAAACACTGGAGCCCATTAAATAAGTTCTGCATGGTGCAATCAGAATTTTATTTTTATATCTAACGAAAATGAAATGGTGTAAAAAATACACAGACGTGCGATTTTAGCAATCCCGAGAGATTTTCCGTCATTTATTGAAGAGTTCTGTTGTATATCTCCGAAGTTCTTCATCAGATTTTTTCCAAATTTAAATGGGACCATTTCGGAATAAGCTTCTTTCGAACAAAAATAATTTTGCAAATCCGTTTATATACAACGGAGTTATGCCCGAACATACATATACAGAAAAATCAGAATTGAAAACCTTCTCCTTTTTGAAAGTCGGTTAAAAAGGACGACGATCATTTGTATCTTCACGCACCTTACGATACAATATACACATAATTTTCACTAGATAATAGGAATGGAGGCTCGCGAATACTTATGAAGAATACTTAAGGCGCCTCCCCGAGCAAAACGCCGCGCCAGTCGTTTTTGTGCAGTTTTTAAGAGCAATGTACTCTTCTAAAATTGTAGTACACTTTTTTTTTAAAGAGGTATATGTTTCACTAATCTCCTTCCAACAAAACCATAAAAATGTGAAACAATTATTGATAGCATGCATCTCCTCGTAAAGTGTTCATTAATTATTTTTTATACTAACACTAATACAGACAATTTGATAACGAACATTTTGTAAGTTTAATTTTTTTCAAAAGACCAATATTCGATTTTATAAAGATTTTATTCTAAAATCTGGGCGTATTCACTACCGTAATTCATGCGCCAACAGTGCCGCTAGGCGAATAGGAATGCTCATATCTCATGCTGATTTTTTGGTCAGGGTACGGCTTTAATAAAAAATTTGATGTAAGAAAACTATTTATGCCTTTTTTTTTATTTTTTTGTTTGAAATTTTTACTTTTGACATTGCATACGTTTCAATTGTAAGTAATAATAATTTTGCATACTTAAACTGTTAGAACTCGGTAAACTGTGCATTTACATCTGAAAATGTATTAATATGGACTATGTTGATTATTAAAATTAATCAAAATTTAAGATTCATACACTTATGTGTTATCTTCTACAATCGAGAGCATCAGTAAATTTGCATTGTTATTGTTTATTTTTATTCCTACTATTTGTTTTGTGAGATGCCATACGAAATTGTTTGTCTCTTTCATACCAACGATAGAAAATGTTATCGCTTTTGCGTATAACCGGGGTTTACTACCTGTGTGTAGGACGCGCTGGGGTTCTTTAAAGGCCACAATAAAATTAAAACAAATTGGCATAGACCTGTGATTCTTTAAAAATAAAAATAACGTAATAGACATGGTGTTAATCCCTAAATTGTTTTACAGAATTCTAGGAAATTGGCTCCATACAAAAATATCTTGTATTTTGTGTGTTATTTGAACAGTTTTTTAGTTTTTTCTATGCTATGGACATTAATTTACGCCTCTGTGGGACCTAGGACCAACGTTGTGGTTGTTTAACTATGTGGATATCGAAATAAGTATGTCAGATTCTAAAACAGATCTTGTCAAAGTGCTTCAAGTGCCCATACACCCGTACTCTGGAGGACTTGATGAGCGTCTCTGATGCCGCAATAAACGTGGCCACTTACTGCGCCAAAAATATAATGTCCATGACTCACTAAGATACGAAATAAAGACAATAATTAAGTACTGATTGATTTGCTCCACAAAAGTAGGTATAATGTTTGTTAGACTCGTCTTTTCGAATCATAATCAATAGATTGTGATTGTATTGCAATTTTTTCCTCACATACAGTATTTAAACAGAAAATGTTATAAAATCATTTACATACATTTTTTTGTTTAAATAATGTTACAAATGTTATACCTACTTTGGTGAAGCAAATCAATAAGTCCTTAATTATTCATAGACAAATAGTAATTGCTGGTAAAAACCTGAAAGTAGCGAGTGTTATAGATCATTTCGGACTTTTACCAATAAGATTTGTTTTTGTAAAAGTTGTTGTTGTAGATCGGGCTATTACAGTAACATACACACAGAACTAAATAGCATTAACTATAAAATATTAAGATAAAGAATTAGTTTCACTAAGCTTAGAATAGATAAGAATACAATAGAAAAGCATTTATTCGACATAGACACAATACAACAGCAACAAACACAGAGTAAAAGTCTAGTGCCCATATCGAAAGGGTTACCAACTCAGCATTTAATTAATAGCAAGCTACTATATGTGATTGTTAGTGAATGCGATATCACTAATCCCCTATGAAACCAACTCACCCAGTAGCAGTTTCATCCGCGTTGTAAATATCGTCTGGTTCATACCCTTGTAAAAGATTTGGCAGATCTTCAGTCCAGTGGTTGCACACACCTTGGTCCACAGATTTACTTTCCCCAGCTGCTTTTTTGAAAGCTATATCATGACGCCTTTTAAAACCCTCTAACCAGCCGTTGCTAGCAGAAAAGTTCTGGATTCCCAGTTTTGTAGCAAACTCTTTTGATTTTTCTTTCAACAAAGGTCCACCTATGGGAATGTTCTTATCGAGAGTTTGTTTTATCCATTCCAAAAGGCACTTTTCGATTTTGGGAAATTCAGAAACTCTAGCCCTTTTAATATTTCCATGTCCATCAGAGCACTCAGACTTTATAGAGTCTTTTGATTTTATGATTTTATAATAGGTGGATTCTGGTAAATTAAACTCCCTCTGAATTTCATTTCGCGATTTTCCGGATTCAAACGCATTCACTATTTTAAGTTTATCACTTAATGACAGTACTTTAATTTTCCGTTTTAACATGATGCAGAACAGAACTTTCCTCCTCAATTGATGAACGATAAACTGAGTAAGTCCGACAAACAGGACGGTACACAGGCACACGTGTCCATTTGAAAAGAATGCGATAAAATAACAACGTTACTTAGTTCCACGAAATAGAATAGGAACAATATTGACGAGGAAACAATACAAAAACAATGGTAAGAAGTTCCACGAAAGTTAAGAATGAGTCATAAAATAGCAGATGTTAAATTTGTTATTTGTTTTGTCATTTGTTCCTCCTAAATAATATACATAAATAAATAAAGCTCGACTGTCGCTTATAGAGGTATAGATAAGTAGCAGTCTCACTTACGGAGGTCCATGAGGGAAAACGACTCTCTCTTACAAAGGTTTCTGTTTCTCGCTAATAGAGGTTTTGGGAGCTTAAAATGACGGGTCCTGGCTATTACTCTCACTTATAGAGTTTTCTCACTTACTCAGTTCTCACTTACCCAGGTTTGACTGTGAATGCGATATCACTAATCCCCTATGAAACCAACTCACCCAGTCACACCAACACACAAACACTTTTTCTCAAGCTGGTTGATGTCAATGTCAACCAACCCCTAACGCAGTCTAGAATCAACCGGCCTCCACCGTGGTTCCAAGCTAAGTGTCTAACCGTGCTCTCCAGTGGCCTAACACTGACTGCCTCGCCGTGGCCTAGCCCACCCTCTCCAAGATCCCTAAAAACACCACGAGGTCGTGTGCCCATACTTTTGCAGGTCAGATGTATTGTAGTCTTTGTTCTCTCTTATCTTTTTATTGTTCTAAGGGTTCGTTTGGGACTCAATCGGCTGCACGTGTGTCGTATTGTTTTGCTTGGTACATTTCACTTGATTCTTTTTGTAAAAATATGCATTTCGGCCCGTTTTTTTGCCATTAAACATAAATGGAAAGGGTTTCTAAAAGATTCAATTTAGTTTTTCTATTTTAAAATTAATAGAATATTCTGTTGTTATTTACGGTATCGTGCCAAGCTGTCAAACCATAAACATATTAATGAGTTTCGAAGTGACCCGACCCCACAGAGTCTAATCTGAGAGTAGTTTTCATACAACCACACTACGATAGGCACACTAGTACAAGCTGAAGGCGCGTGTGAGCGTACATCTGGTGAACTCACCATGTACAAAAATAATAATATACCTAATAGTAATAATATTAATATATTTGTTTCAAAAAGGTAAAATTTTTGTTATGCGTACAGCTAAGGAGTGGAATTCCCTGCCGGAGTCTGTGATTCCCAATAGCTACAATCTAGGGGTCTATAAGTCAAGGGTGAATAGGTTACTTCTAGGCACGCGTGCTCCATCGTCGACCACATCATCGCTTACCATCAGGTGAGATGGTGGTCAAGCGCGAGCCTATATCAGATATAAAAAAAAAAATACTTAGTATCTAGGTTACAGGCAGATTCAAACCTTTGTGAGAGCTGGAGTCTATGTTGGGTTTGAGACCTATATGACAGATCCCCAAACTAAGAGCTGATCCAGAAAGGGCGGATTACGCGCTCGCTTCGCGCTAAACGTTTCTCCCGCGCGGACGTTGCTTCCAGAAGGAGCGTACCAACGTGCGAGCATTAGGGCAACTCCGTACAAAATATTGCTGCTCCATTGTAAACTCGCTCTGAAATTCGTGCGTAAAGTGGACGCAACAAGGCGTCCCTAGTATCTCAAATCGCACGCATTACGCGCAAATCACGCGCGTGACGAGAGTCTGGCGTAGTGCACGCGATTTACACGCGTATTTTGAATTCGCGCGATGTTTGTGGGCGCGATGTATTGGTACCTAGTATCTCACTAATGCGCGAATGATTTATTCGATTTCGCCCTTTCTGGATCAGCTCTAAGTACTACAACAATTGTGAAAGCTCCAAATGAAGCCTTTAGGAAGCTAACCGGGACACCATCCCACCCTGGGGCGCTTAGGCGGCATTAGAGTGTTGTAAACCTCTATATGGTCAGTTGGAAGAGTTACGAATGAAGATGAAGGGGGGTTGTCATTCGCGCCAGGATGAAGAACGTGTGCTCGAGGTGTTCAAAATGATTTCTAGAAGAACATTCCCTATGCTGGGGAAATATTCATTTTCTGCATTTGCAGACTTCTGTGCAGTTGGTTTTAGGTGTAAAAGCTCCGTGTTAGGTGTTTTATTAGGTTTACGTTGAGTTATAGTGTTAATTGTGTCCCATAGTTTTTTAGGATTTTCTTTAGTTTGGTTAAGCGTTCTCTATCGTAAGTTTGCTTTTGTTTTTTGATGATAGAGTTGCAATAATTACGGTATCTTCTGTATGTGACTCGTAATATTTCGTTATACTGATCTGTCTTAGAGGGCAGTGGTGGCCCAGTGGTACCGGCCGCGACTTACAAGCTAGCTTAATAATAATAAAAATAATAAAAAAGCCTTTTTATTTCCTTAAAAAAATTCAATTTACAATGATATTACTATTACAGAGTATGCAATTTATGTATTAGTAAAATAAAATAACAGATTTCTTAAAAAATTATACAATTGTTCAATTAAACCGTTACCAATAAATAATCATTCAATTCAATCATTATTATTAATATATAGTTGTTCAATTCAATTATTGTTACAATAAAATTATTAAATTTAAATATTATTATTCAATGCAATTTCATTATTTTACCATTATTCAATTCAATTGCAATTATATAATTATTCAATATGATTACTATTATTATACATTTATTCAATTTAACTATCATTATTATACAATTCAATTCAATAATCATATTTCTTTCTTGATTTTCTTAATTTATTTATTAAGGACCTCTCTATAGAGTAAAGGCCTCCTCCATTTTTCTCCATATAGTTCTGTCCCTCGCTTTTTCAGTCCAATCTTTGCCCGCTGCTTTCAAAATTTCATCGAGCCATCTCTCTGCTGGCCTGCCTCTGGTTCTCATGCCAACAGGTCCCTTCCACGGGGTAATCTTTTTGGCCCACCTGTCTTCGTTCATGCGTGCAATATGGCCGGCCCACTTCCATTTCAGTCTTTTGCTGTGTTCTAGAGCATCAATCAAATTTGTTGTTTTTCTTATATCTGTGCTTCTCTTTTTGTGTATTAATTTTACATTTAGAATGCTCCGTTCCATGGCTCTTTGTGTTGTTAATATTTTGTTTCTGGTTTGTTTATTGAAAATCCATGTTTGGGATGCGTATGTGAGATAAGGTAGGATACAAGAGTCCAACACAATTTTCTTCAGCTTCATTGAAATATGTCTAATATTTCAATGAATCTGAAGAAAATTGTGTTGTTTGTGTGAATTTAGAATTTCTTTCATGCTCCAAAATTTACTCCAGGCCATATTTACACGTCTCAGTAACTCATTTTGATGTCTAGACTTTTTAAATGACACTTGTTTGCCTAGATATGTATACTCTTGGACATATTCTAGTAAGACATTGTTAATGTGTATTGGTGCCTTTATGCTGTTTGTCATAATTTTTGTTTTCATTGTGTTTAGTTCTAAACCAATTTCATTGCTGACACAATTAATTTCATTTATCATTGACTCCAATTGCGATGAATTTTCTGCGAAGAGTATGATGTCATCGGCGAATCTGAGATTACTTAGAAACTTACCGTTGATGTTTATACCTTTGTTTTGCCACTTTAATGTTTTCATAATGTTTTGTAGAACGGTAATAAATATTCTGGGCGAGAGCACAAGCTAGCTTACTTTGTGTAAAATTATTTCATCACCACTACTCTCAAAACGGTGAAGGAAAACATCGTGAGGAAACCGGCATGTCCTAGAACCAAAAATTCGAAGACATGTGACATCCACCAAACCCGCACTGGGCCCGCGTGGTGGATTACGGCCCATTCCCTCTCACAGAGAGGAGGCCTGTGTCCCAGCAGTGGGAACATTAATAGGCTGATGATGTGATGATGTGATCTGTCTTAAAACTTTTTTGCATGTCATTCCTATTTCGAACGCATCGAAGTAAGCCAATGGTCATCCATGGTTTAAGCAGCCTATGTTTCAAAGGAATTATTTTAGTTAGAGTACTGGAGATAAGGCTTGTTTGTAATATATTGATAAGGGAATCGGTAAGTATATTAGGGTCATCTAGGTCTCAAACATTTTGACGGTTACTTTGTTTTAAATATTCCAGTGCGTTTTCCATATTAACCGTAGTTATTGTGATAGTGCTCTTATGTTTATATTTCTGGTCCGATAGTTTAAAAAAAGTCATAAATTGATCGGTTATAGTGGTATTGATAATAGCTATAGTTCCAGTTTTGCGTGATGATTTTAACTTAAGGATAAAATGTTCTAGGCAGTTTTTTCTTCTGGTAGGCAGTGTGTGACCCGGCAGCAACCCGTGCATTGACAGCATCTTTAAATAACTTAAACTTCTTGAGCAATCAACAGCTTGCTCTTCTTGATTACATATTAAATTAATATTTATATCGCAAGTGATTATTATATTTTTATCAGATTTAATTGTACTAATGTGTTGATTAAGGGCGAAAATAAACTCATCGGTATTTGATGTAGAGGGCGATCGGTAGATTGCCAAACTAATTAAGTTAGGGTTGATGCTAATTTGTAAACAGGATGCTTGTGCTACAGCTACATGTGCTTTGCTGATGGACATAACACAGACCGAAGCCATGGCTAAACAAGATACAAGTAGTCAAGGTCAAGGCGACGAACAAAACAATGTCAGCACGGAGGAGAAAGGTATATTGGATATCATTACATCCGGCTCGAAGGACCAAAAAGATGTAGAGTCCAGCCGCTGAGGTGCGATGTCTACCGAGATTTCTAATGTGTTATGTGGAAGAAAACACCGACATGTGTATTCACCAAGCAGCTTTATTGAACTAAAGTAATTGCGGTAATGCGCAGGTAATAATTAATAAAAGTAAATACATGTGATCGCGGGCGTCAGCATAATATTGTCGAGCGTGCTCGTACAGAAAGTATCACTTCATTTACTGTAGCGCTGTGTGTATTTTTAATGTACGTGACCACTCTGTCTGCTTTATTTAAATGGTTTGTCGTTTGGTAGGATGAGTAACTGTGTATTTCTGGTATTCATTTCTTAGGATTTAATCTGCACTCGCTTAGTATTATTATGACAATTTTAATTTCTAAATTTGCTAAGTTAAGTTGAAGGTCATTGAAGTTGGAATAAATACTTCTTATATTTTCAGACACAATTGTGATATCTGTTGGTTTCACTGTTAATAATTTGGCGACTTTTTGAGGTGTTTCTTGAGGAACATTCATAAGCTTGGGCAATCTCTGTATTATCAATATTATTCAATGCTTGGAGGGTATTATCTATAACTAAAATTGTTGTAAAAGTGTGTACATAACTAAATTACGACTGAGTGTGTGAGTGATGTGGAAGGTTATTGTGTATAAAGTGTACGTGTAATGAAGGGTAATGATACTTATTTTACACTTAAAGATTGAATTTCATTTCTCAGCAGCGCAAAATCTGTTGATTCCGTACTTGAAGGAGATAATAGATGGATCTGTCATGCGCCCAGGTTCATTTATCTCAGCTTTTTAAATATAAATCTTAGGGAGCAATGAGATAGATAGTGATATCCGCAGATTGTAGTTGCATAAATACCAAGTAAATTTCAGTAGGTATCAAGTTAATATCTCTCAGTTGTGATTTAACAGATGATCACATGTACCAGGAGAAAATAACTGACAGCAGGTATTCTGTCTCTGCGTAGGCTTCACACATCGCCGTAGTTGCACACTTGAGTACGCACTGATATGTGTCACGTAGTGGGCGGGATAGTTGACTAATGACGATAAGGAGGTGGGATATTGAACTCTCTCTGCTTGCGCTTGCGCTCGCTCGCTCACTCGCTGCATTATAAAGGAGTACACAGTACCTTAGGTGCGTTGATTGCGATTAAGGTAACAGGATGTAATAAGTGGGGCAAAGGTGGTTGTTTCTTCATCAGTCACTCGATCCGACCTCTTCAGCACTCATGCACTCCTATTGTTATGTGTGATTTAACTGGTTTCTAATTTGATTTAAAACTTATCGAGCACGTCTACACCTTGAGGCGGTCCGGGGGAAGAGATGACATATTGAATCATTGATATTTTTATCACAATCAGTATTTTTTTATCTTTAGAGGAGCTCGTGGCTAAATAATAACAGCCGCACGGGTCGATCATCAAGGTTAAGCAACGCTTGACGAGGTTGGTCCGTGGATGGGTGACCATTTCAACATACCGAGTTTCCTCCGTGCCTCGGAAAGCACGTTAAGCCGTTGGTCCCGGCTGTCATTTGAAGATCTTTGACAGTCGTTACAGGTAGTCAGAAGCTTGAGATCTGACACCAGTCTTGCCAAGAGGTACCGTGTTACCCAGTTACTGGGTTGTGGAGGTCAGATAGGCAGTCGCTCCATGTAAAACACTGGTACTTAGCTGAATCCGGTAAGACTGGAAGCCGACCCCAATATAGTTGGGAAAAGGCTAGGCAGATGTTGATGATGAGTATTTTTTTATCTTTGACCTATTTTTATTTTCGTATTATTTATAATTTTAAATGGAATTTTAATTTGTTACATTTTATATTAGTTTTTCTTTTTACTTTCTTTATCGATCGGAACGTTTTAGTAGTACTTGTTTATTTAACAAAATTTCTACACTATGTATACTGTGCCGAAATAAGTGACTTATGACTTGATTTTGCAGGAACGCCAAGAGCTCGTTTACGATAAGTTTTTCAGAACCCATGACGGCGACGACTACTGCTGCGCTAGGTGCGAATAAGATCATTCGTACCGAAGAGTGAACGCGCATCGCTCTAGACAAAAAGTACAAAAAATATAATATCTCTCATGACTCACTATGATATGCAATGACATGCTGTTTTTATGATTGCATTATTCATAGATTATATTATTGGTTGATATATTATTGATGTCTTGTAGCTGTAATAATTAAAATGTATAATTTTGAGATTATATTTTTACTGTTCTATTATTTATAGACTATAAGATGGCATTTGACCTTTTTATAAAAATTTGTTTCTTTTATTATATTTGACATTGAATTTTTATATAGTCAAAAGTGTTAAATCTTTATTCTAAATAAATAAATACGAGGTTGTACAGACGAAGGGTGTATTTTCTTTCTTCTTATGCGTTGTCTTCATTTATGAAGGTCGTGCCCGTCTTGAAAAGCTTTGACGGAGTCAACGACGAGCTGCTTCCAAGCCACCCTGTCTTCGGATCTTCTCATAGCAGTAGTCACCGTGAGTCCCGTAATGGCCCTGATCTGGTCAGACCAGCGAGTAGGTGAACGTCCGCGTGGTCTTTTTCCGTCCAACTTTCCCACTACAACCAGTTTTTCCAGGTTGTCTGGCTGTCTCCGGGCGATGTGACCAAAGTAACTTAGGACTCGTTGGTAGCAGATCGTGGAGAGATCCTGGTTTTGATGTTCAACTGGTCGAGAATGGACTTATTCGTGCGCTTGGCTGTCCATGGTATGCGCAACATTCTTCTCCAGCACCACATTACAAACGCCTCTATCTTTTTCCGATCCACCGTGCGAATTGCCCAAGACTCGGAGCCGTAAAGAAATATGGAGAATACCAGAATTCTCACGAGTCTCTTTTTTGTGTTATTGGAGATAATTCTGTTCTGCCATATCCTCGACATCTTGCTCATAGCAGCCTTGGCCATCTGCGTGCGCCTCCGGATCTCGCCATCGCAGCCTCTCTGATCACTGATCACGGAGCCCAGGCACACAAATTCACTCACGAACTCCAGATCCACAAGTTCTCCCGTACGTGCGATTAGTCCAGCTCGGTCGATGATCATCACATTGGTCTTTGATTTGTTAATGCACAATTCTACCATCTCGCTTTCACGCTCCACTCTAGCAAATAGCTCCGCGAGTTCGCGCTCAGAGGATGCAAACAAAGTGGTGTCATCTGCATACCGGAGATTGCTGACGTTGTTGCCACCTACCGCTATAGGCATCGCGGTAGGTGGCAACAAAATCAGCAATCTCCCTCCCACTCTTCCAAGGCTCTCCTCATGATGTATTCGCCATATAATTATGTTAAAAAGATGAAGGGACAGAATATATCCTTGCCGTAATCCTTTTTCTAGCTTAAAATTTCTTTAGGGTTTAAAAAACCGGCCAAGTGCGAGTCGGACTCGCGCACGAAGGGTTCCGTACCATCATCGCAAAAAAAGACTTAAATATCACGTTTGTTGTATGGGAGCCCCTCTTAAATATTAATTTTATTCTGTTTTTAGTATTTGTTGTTATAGCGGCAACAGAAATACATCATCTGTGAAAATTTCAACTGTCTAGCTATCACGGTTCATGAGATACAGCCTGGTGACAAACAGACAGACAGACGGACCGCGGAGTCTTAGTAATAGGGTCCCGATTTTACCCCTTGGATACGGAACCCTAAAAAGAAACAAGATGTCAGCATCAAAAAAAAAACTACTTACTATTAAATCAAACATTTCATACGAATCATTTAATAATGTGGTAAAGGATCAGGCTCATTACAAAACTTATAAAGATTAGAACTAAATTATTTAAGTTATAATAATCTATACACAGCACACTATTCTAAAATAAACTATTCCACATGGTTTATATTTTCGTAACAAAAACTTTATAATTAAGAAATTACGTGTAAGGTTTGTCACCAGTGTAGGTCCAAAAATGTTTTATAAATAATTTTTTTGATTACAACTATACCGACATACTTCACATTTGTAAGGTTTTTCATTAGTGTTAATTGTAATATGTGTAGTAAAATTGTTTTTTTTAATACAACTATACTGACATATATCACATTTGTCAGGATTTTCACCAGTATGTATACGCACATTAGTCATTAGTCATTTATTCATGAACAAAAAATTTGTATCTGAACATTTACACAAAATAAATACAAATTAAAATCAAATTAGTCACAAAAACAAAAAACCAATAATTTTACAATTCAATTACATACATTCAATTACATACATTAGTTAATTACTACAATTCTTTGTGCCAATTTAAATTAGATCCACAAACAATAACCGTTAATTTTACAATTCATATTCAATACATACGTTCCATAGATATCATAATCACTAAAAAAAACAATAATAATATTAAGCACTACAATTGTTCAATAGCATATAAACATTTGTTCAATAGGAATGCCTTCAATTTGGTTTTAAAAGAACTAGTGTGAACCGTGCTTTTCAGATCCAAAGGCAACCTGTTAAATAATTTAACTGATTGGTAACGTGGTCTGTGTTTTACAACATTGAAATTTGGATTAATCTTACATTTAAGGTCTTTTCTACGGGTGCCTTCCCGCAAGTCTTGTTCTTCGGTAGTTTCAAAATCATGAAGGTATTTAGCCAAGTTAACCAAAAGCACATGGACATAAATGCTTGGAACTGTGAGTATGCCTAAGTTTATAAAATGTTGCCGGCAACTTTCTGTTTGGGGGATACGGACTATAGTCCGTATTGCGCGTTTCTGCAGAACAAAGGCTCTTTTGATATTGTAATCGTAACTGCTTCCCCAGTGAAGTATGCTATATCTAATTTTGGACTCGACTAACGCAAAATATACAATTTTTTGTTGTTCTACACTGATTTCGCTTCTCAGAGCTCTCAAAGCATAACACGTGGATGATATTGCAGCATCTATTGCCTTTAGATCAGGTTTCCAATTTAGCAATTCGTCAATTCGCATACCTAAAAATTTAACTTCACTAACGAGCTCGATTTTGTCTTCATTCATTTCAATCTCCATGTCACCTTTATTTCGGGCTGTCGTTCTAAATAACATGATCTTTGTCTTTTTGATATTAATAATTAATTTATTCGCAGTGCACCACACATTAAAAGCTTGCAATGCTTTATTAACTTTCTCTTTCAGCTCTACTATGTCCGTAGCTGCTACTATGGCATTTGTGTCGTCAGCAAAAATTACTATTCCAATGTCCGGTAAAATTAAATTCATATAACTAATCAAATCATTAATAAATAATATAAATAAAATTCAAATTCGGTCAATGTGATGACGCCTGGGGGAGGCCCATGTCCAGCAGTGGACGTCTTTCGGCTGAAATGATGATGATGATAAATAAAATAGGTCCCAAGATGGATCCCTGTCACCCGTAGTGATTCCTACCATTGCTGATTTGCATGCATTTTTGAAGCCATTTTCTTGTATTTTGTCAATTTCAACAAACATTTATCTGTTTTTTAAATAAAAAGAGAATAGTTGCAGTTGCATTGAACATTTACCGCAGTGTCTCAAGACAAAAGTCTATGACTAGTGTGTGTTGCCAGTGATTACCTCCTCGATCCCATACCGAGACGTGGTCGCTCACAATGGGCCTAATCAGAAAGCTTAAAGTTACCCAAAGAGCAATGGAGAGGGCTATGCTCGACGTTTCCCTGCGTGATCATGTCATAAATGAGGATATCCACAAGCGAATCAAAGTTACCGGCGACACAGCCCGAAGAATTGCCAAACTTAAGTGGCAGTGGGCAGGGCAAATTACTCGCAGAACGGATGGCCAATGGGCCGAAAAGTTCTGGAATGGCGACCGCAAACCGGAAGACGCTACGTTGGTAGGCCTCCCACTAGGTGGAACGATGACCTGGTTATGGTTGCGGGAAGGCGCTGGATGCGAGACGCACGGAATCGGTCAATGTGGCGACGCCTAGGGGAGGCCTGTGTCCAGCAGTGGACGTCTTTCAGCTGAAATGATGGTGATGATGATACGAACATGGTTTATAAATTACACTTTTCATTACAGCTAACATAAATCACATTTATGAAGTTTTACACCAGTGTGAAGACTAATAATGGTTCGTTTATTAACGCTATTGATTAAAAGATTGCTGATATGTTAGTATTTGCAAAAAATAATCCCAGTGTGTATACAGTACGACATAAAAGAGTAGAAATTAAATATTTGGGAACTAATAGTTTTCATTTTCTGGCAACATCTAAAATGAGTACTTGAGCTGTAAATTTTTCTCGATCGGTTTCGATTTTCGTAAGAATTTTGGTTTTTGTGTGATATTTGTGAGTGTGGACAGAAAAACAGTGGCAAATCATGAATAAGGTAATTCGTGGAGGTGCCCGTGATATAGTTTACAAAGTTTATATGTGGTGTATAGCCGAATTCCAAGCTGGGAAACTTCCATGCAACTTAGAAGATGTTTACCATTGTACAGCAGATTTTACTGGTAAGTAACTAATGAAAGATACGCTAAACGTTAATTACAAACGATTAATACATTCAGGGAACTAAATTTTCGAACCACATATCATTTACAAATTATTTGTCTAGCATTTTTGAGGTTATGCTAAGGTAAACAAATACCGTTGTAGTTATAGTGCGACTTAACAACGTTGATAGTAAGGCAAAAACAATTAATGTAATTTATTGCGGATAAGATTTTTTTTTACTATGCCATATTTGTTGATGCAATCGACTAAATGGAAAGAAACAATTTTAAAATATATTCACGTTTATTTACCACGGAACTTCTTTCGTCGGACTGACAGTGATTCTTTTATTTGCTTGTTTTAGGTGTTTCTGTAAGTACAGTGCGCAGAATCGTGCAACACGGCATTGAAAACGGTGGAAAATTCTCAATACCAGCTAAATACATGAAGGGTCGTCCCATGGTGCAGACAGCAGTGACGATGAGAGTGGTTCAGAAATCAGTGACGAACCAATACCAGAGCTTAAAATAGACTACACGAACTTAAGTGATCCCATGGAAGGTGTAGAGTATTTAGATTTTGATTTATTATATTAGTTTATTTTATTAATTTTAGTTTATATCTGAGTTTATATGGAAAGCAATTAATTATTAAAAATACTTATTTTTTGTTAAATTGTTGTTTTATTACTACTACATATTAAATATTTAATAAATATTCTTATTTAATATATTTCTTCATTTTTTATACTCAATAAATAAATAATACTATTCAAGTATCAAGATAAGCTGGGTCGTACTAACTGGGTTGCTATCTGAGCGATTGTGGCGCCCTCATTAAATTTCTACTCTTTTATGTAGCACTGTACGCATGTGATTATTTAAATTTCCTTTTTGACAAAATGCATGCTGACATACTTCACATTTTGTAAGGTTTATCAGCATTGTGTGTCCGAATATGTCTAGTTAAATTGGCTTTTGAACTAAAACTTTTCTGACATACTTCACATTTGCAAGGTTTTTCACCAGTGTGTATACGACTATGTGCCGTTAAATTGTTTACAATGCATGTCCTCGAAAAGAGCGTTTTCCAAGCAGCCAAACTGTGCGGAAAGTGTCACTTTTTTTTACTAGTGCTTTTTACTTTCCTGTACTTTTTTAATTTTTAACTCCAACGTCAGCCCGCCGCATAGAGTTTTTATTATTTGAGAAAAGTTTTAAAAATTAGTTAAGTACAGATTATCATTCACATAAAAGGTAAAACAAAACTAATACTTCATTTAAGGCGTTTTTAATCACTCTAGATTTAGATTTTGATCAATAAATTAATTTTAAATATTCATAAAATATGTTTGGCAGAATGAATATTTTGGTCGTGCCTTTTTGCGTTACGACTTGACAGCTATTTGCACATGCGCAGAAGAACTATGAACTATTAGTTAATCTGTGGATATACTGAGCGCCCTTGAATAAGCGCCATTTTATTAATTTCTTGCTTGGTTCAGAATTTTTTTTTTATTTCCTCGCACAGTGCATAGTAAAATGTTGTATGATACACGTGCGTAAGATGATTTCCGACTCGTGTCGATTTATCCACTCACTCGCTTCGCTCGCTCGTGAATAAAATACCACTCATCGGAAATCACCTACTTCCCGCACTTGTAGCATAAATAACTATTTTATCACTGAAACTTTTCTGACATACTTCACATTTGTATGGTTTTTCACCAGTGTGTATACGAATATGTTTGGATAAACTGTATCTTCGATTAAAACTACGCTGACATATTTCACATTTGTAGGGTTTTTCATCAGTGTGTTGCCAAATATGTCTGGTTAAATGGGCTTTTAAACTAAAACTTTTCTGACATACTTCACAATTGTAAGGTTTTTCACCAGCGTGTTTCCGAATATGTGCTGTTAAAGTTTTTTTATGAATAAATCTTTGCTGACATATATCACATTTGTAAAGTTTTTCAACAGTGTGAATCCGAATATGTGTCGTTAAATCTTTATAACTATTAAAACCATGCTGACATACTTCACATTTGTAAAGTTTTTCAACAGTGTGAATCCGAATATGTGTCGTTAAATCTTTATAACGATTAAAACTATGGTGACATACTTCACATGTGTAAGGTTTTTCACATGTGTGTAAACGACTATGTGCTGTTAAATTGGCTTTTAAACTAAAACTTTTATAACATACTTCACATTTGTAAGGTTTTTTACCAGTGTGTATACGACTATGTGCCATTAAATTGTTTTTATCACTGAAACTTTTCTGACATACTTCACATTTGTATGGTTTTTCACCAGTGTGTATACGAATATGTTTGGATAAACTGTATTTTCGATTAAAACTACGCTGACATACTCCACATTTGTGGGGTTTTTCATCAGTGTGTTGCCAAATATGTCTGGTTAAATGGGCTTTTAAACTATAACTTTTCTGACATACTTCACATTTGTAAGGTTTTTCAGCATTGTGTGTCCGAATATGTGTGTTTAAATTGCCTTTTTGATTAAAACATTTCTGGCATATTTCACATTTGTAAGGTTTTTCACCAGTGTGTAAACGAATGTGTGTCGTTAAATCAGCCTTACGATTACAACTAAACTTACATACTTCACATTTGTAACGTTGATTTTTGAAACATAGTCTTCGAAGCCTGTTTACGCCATTACTGACAGCTTCTTTATTCGATATTTTACATATCATATCGTCTTTGTTACCGTTATAACCCAAATTCGTATCTAAAGTTATATTATTTACGCTACTACAATTATTAATTCTATGTGTATAAATTAAAGGTTCGTTCAATTTCAGATTCGTTTTAGATGTATGATTTTGAGCTATCCAGAGAGCTTTCAAGTCTTTATGACCATTTTTCTTTTCCTCTTCTGTAATTACATCTTCTAGTTTTGTTCTTCTTATATGTAGTTTAGCTTTCTTCGCAACAGGTGCCCCTGTGATAATAAATTTAGTAAGTAACAAAATCAAACTAGAATCAAATGTACAGGGGTTTCAGTGATCCACACTAGGACCAAAGAATTACTTTTGTTGGTTAATCAAATTATTAAAAACTCCACAATGTAGAATTTCCAAAAATCCTTTCTCAGTGCTCATATGAGGACCCTTTTTGCCAAATTTCATGCTTCTAAGCCTAGCGGTTTTGGCTGTGCCTTGATCGATCAGTCTGTCAGTCAGTTTCTTCTTTTATATATATAGATGATGATGAATGATGTTTAACTTCTAAAATTATTTCAAGCAGAGGATGAAAGAGCTCAACTTTACTAATGGCATCAGCTTTTGAATCTGTACAGTTTTGATTTGTTAAAATTAATTCTAACTTCTTATTAATATGGCTGGTTATCAAGTACTTTTGTTGCAACCCTAACAAAGCGATAAAATCAGTTAGTGCAAATCTCAGTCAACTATTACTATTGTTGTTATTCAAGATTGTAATGTTATGAGGAATCATATTCGACAAGTTACAATCCCAAGTCCAATTGATGAAACCCATGTTGAAATCACGCACAACCATAATATCATCCACGCCATCAGCCACTCTATTAACCCTATCCAAAAACTATTCAAAGCTTCGAGTTTAACTGGAGGAAGCAGATAGACTACACATATATAGCTACTTACTTATGTTTTTGTCTATTGAACTACCTCCAACGAGATCCAGACGTCTTCACAATCGCTTTCCCATGCGTACATTCTACGTGAAGGAATAAGTTTGGACACGGCTATTAATACGCCCGCGTCTATTAAAACAGATCAATTTTAAAAATCTTGCCATTCAGTTTAAAGCGACATCATAAGGTAACTCACACTCACACTCAACAAGGTGTGAGAAATTGAGCAGTAGGAGTGCGCTCTGCGGTGAGAAAGGAGCAGCATATTGTATTTATGCTACTAAAAAGCACTTACTAAAAAGGGTGCAGACCTGATGTGTTTTTTTTACTATAATTGTTAGTTATCAAACCAGTCGGCCTGTTCGCTTACTTAAAAAATTACTAACTAATACTCACAGTTCGTGACTTCTTCTTCTTCAACTTCTGTTTTAACCTCCGTTATAGACACAACATCTTCAGAATCCGAATGGTGTACTGGCATATTTTGTACATCTGAAATGTCTGGACTTTTCAGCTCTGCTGCTAGCTCTGTAAGTGAGCAAAAAAGGTCAAGAGTGAATTTATTTATATGTAATTTACACTTACAGCCTAAGATCCCACTGCAAAAATCCGCAGATATAATGTTTTTGTTTTTATTGTCTATAAGCTCGCGCTTGACCACTATCTCGCCTGATATTAAGCGATGATGTGGTCGACGGTGGAGCAGAAACCTATTCACTCTTAACTTAATAATTAGTTTATTTTTTTCTTTAGTTAAACTTAATTTTCATGACTTAAACTTGATAGAAAAATAGATTGCTGCAGGATTACCTGGAAATATCTAGCCGCAATTACCTTAATTATAGAAATTGAAATTAATGTTTGATAGTTAACTCCCTATATATAAGTTTTTCAAGGCAATCCAATGTTATTTTAAAGGAAGTTTTGTAGAAAAAATAAGGTTGCAGCTCTCAGTTAGCCGCAATCTTTGAGTTGCCAATTTAACTGCAAAACCTGACAAAGCATAAATAGCGGCTAACTTAAAGTTAAATAGTGTTGCATACGCACCTACGATACAGTAAATATTCCAAGTATAGTGCAAACTTCAAAAAAAGAATTCAAAAGAAAAACTAAATCTTGTTGCGGCTAGATGAGGTCAGGCAACGCAATAGTATTCTATTTTACTATCAAGTATCAATTACCAAATCTACTTTAACAAAGACAAAACACATGGAAATTTTTGCAGTGAGCATTATATTAATGCTGAAGCGTTCGTATTTTTGTTTGAACGCCATGGAAATACCAGTCAGATTTGAACATTGGATAGTCCAATTCTAAAGGAAAGTCGTTTAGGGGTCGTGGTCCAACAGGAAAGTTATAAGCTATTAAACATCACACTACGACCTACTTAGAAGCTGAAAAGCAAAGCAAAAAGAAGAAACAGAATTAACAAGCGAAAATGAAGAAATAGAAGGGCCGGTGAAACCGAGGGGCAAAAATAAACTAATTAAACTACCTATATAAAACTACTGGCGCATATAGGAACTTTATATATGGTATAGTATTTTTTCTTATACCAGTATTTCAAATTCAAAAGCGCTATCTATTAGCTGATTTCCTTAAGTCCACGATTGAGATCAACGCCGCGCGCTTGTACCTACACGGCGAGCCAACAAAGAAGAATCATTAAAAATTTAATTTAGCTAGGTAGGAATAACGATTTTGAACTGATTACAGTAAAAAACACAGATTTTCTTTAAAAAATTAACATCAATGCCGACGAATAATTCCAACGCTAGGGCGTCCAGAATCATGGACTGAATCCATGGTATTTTTTTCGCGTCGGTTTTAGGAACAGAAATAGAAAATTTTGGTAGGTTTTCACTATACGCGGAAACGAAACTGGGAAAACGCTAGTAGCATTAGCATTAGTATTTGATATTCTTTTAAGCATACCATCAACTTGAAGTTCCTCCTTTGGCTCAATAATATCTGCTAGTGTCTCACAATCGGCTGGTAATTCTTCTTTGACAGCTTGGCTTTCTGTTTGACATTCACCAACTATATCGAAGTACTCCATCGGCGATATAACAAACCCATTGTTAAATGCCAACATCTTTGGGCTTACTAAAGGATTTGGCTGTAAAAAAGGGTCTAGTATTAGATGGCTGACCATATATTATATACAGAGACTCCTCCGTACCTCTGGAAAGCATGTTTAGTCGTTGTTCCTGCCTGCCTTAGATAGCGTACTCCTAAACTCAACGTCAAGCTTGAGCTAGTTTTGTATTATTATGGCATCTTGATTAAATAGGCTATTTTTCTGAAAGCCGTACCTCAAGTACTTAATTTTTTGAAAAATTATGATTGTGTCAATGACTTTAGTGGACATACATTTTTAACAATCAAACTTTTCTTTTAGTATACTGACAATATTATTCATTAGATTTATGACTATAATCATCAGTATTGCTATTAATTGAAGACAACATTGAAAAAATGCAAAGTTAGTAAACACAGTATCTGAAAATAAATTGTAGTTCTAAAAACTAAAAAACACGCTTTAATGGTAAGGATAATGGAACAAACTGTTTAAATTATTGCATTGTCATCGGTCCTTGATAAGTGTGCAAAGTTTCAAATCAATCCAACGTTTTGAAGTGGGTGAAAATCACGTTCAAAGATTCCGTTACATTGATACATTGTTACATTGATACATAGATACATTGATACATAGATACATACATACCAAGCTAATAAAAGCGTGTTAAAAAGAAGTATAATTTTCACATTTTCATAAATATTGCTATTAGCACTTAACCTGAACTTATATAGTTAATGTAAGTCTAACATAGCCAAGTCAAAGGCCTGTGGAGTTCCCAGAGGTGGCTTAATTAACTCTGACAGACTACAGAGGTCACTTCCTCACACGAAAACAAAAAGAAGAAGCACGTAACCCCGTGGCGTAGATTTTTTTCTTCTTTTCGACAGATCTTGTTCAAACTAGCGCATCGCCCCATACTCGCTAGACATATAGTTTTGGGACACGCTTTTTAGATTCCCTTCAATTGACTGCTTGTGATAGTCCATAATAACTGGATGCAGCTAAATTCGAGTATTTTAAATGGGACGACTGCCTATCATACATTTCTTTGGCAAGAAGTGATGTTAGACTTCGAAATTAGACATTAGGATTAAGTTGAAGACTAACTCACCTCATAATCCTCATCCAGCATCTGAGCAAACAGTTCTTCGGCTTCCAGACATTTTCTCTGGAAACGGCAGCATTGTTTTAGTTTGGAGCAACAGAAGTAACAAACAAGCAGCGGTCTTCTGTCTTCAGTAACAAACTGCAACAAAACTTGTCTTGCATTATCTTGTTTATAAACTAATATAATTAAAGTAAAATTTAATGTTTAGATGTATGTATGTTACAGGTAATATTTGGTAGTACTAATCCAATTATGAACATTAATTCACTGATAGCAATCTACATTGTCGCTAAGTCACTTAGGTTTTTTATTCCAGAAAAATGCAAGGCAAACTCAAGGGATGATAAAACTACTCATGAATAAAATACTTTGAACCATACGACATCAAGTAGGTGGTCAGTATTGTTTTCTGTAGTTCTCTTCTCATACAGAGAAAGCATGAAGCCGGTTGAAGACCAAGAGCTAAGCTGAATTAAGTTAGTTTAGCTTAGTTCGCGTAGCTGAGGTATTTTTCCATCCATAGGCACTTCTTTAATTCTTACATAGTTTGTAGTCTTCTTCACTCAAGTATGAAACATTGCAAACCTCAGTTATGCGAGGTAGCTCATAACTAACAGTTTAGCTTTTGGTCTTCAACCGGGATGAACATTGACTCATTCTTGCTCAAGGTAGATTGGTGAACTATTATTATTACCCGACTGGGCGACGCGAAGGAGAGTAATGTGTTTATCAATCTAGGTATGTATGTATGTTAGCTCCTATGTGGTGGTCTAAGGAACAATTAATGCGTAGACCAATTTTGATGATTCTTCGAAATCGGTCTCAATCGATTCGTCTTAACCTTGCGAGTGTCACTGGCTTCATTAAAATTGAAAACAAAAGAAAAATGGCAGATGTTGGGCGCCATATTGTGGGGGAGGGCTTTCTTCCAAATCCATCGTGAGGGGTATCAAAATAAAGAGATTTAAGAGGTAATTTGAAAAATATATAACACTTAAATGTTTTAAATAATACGTCTTGTTTTGGTCAGCCAGCTCGCGAGTATTTATTATCCGACTGCACAGCATGATTTTCTTCGTGTTTACCGTCTTTCTTGTTAAGTTGTAGTAGGGTTTTTGATTTTTTTATTAATATTTTTTATTTCTTAACTTTTTAATTATCATTATTTCTTATTATTTTCTTCAGTGATAACAGTAATCATCGAACGTCTGACCAAAAGTTCACATTATTAGTTATAATTATCTACTTGTATGAGGTGAATTTATTATATGAGTAGATATAATTATTTATATCTAGATAATTTCACACAAATATTGTTCTTTAAATAATTAAAGAACAATAATTGTGTATATATTATTTATAAAATAAAATATAATATACCTAATATATTTCTAATCACGTTCTCGAACCCGATTCTAACGATGTCGATAAAATTTGCAATATAGGATTTTTCGGGGGCGAAAAATCGATCTAGCTAGGTCTCATATCTAGGCAAATTCGATATCTAGAAGAAAAAAATACTTTTTTCACCCGCGCAGAGCTCGGTCGCCAAATTTTAAAGTAACAACTTACTGGCTTATTAAGCAGCTTCTCATAGAGTTCATGCAAATTCTTGTTGACAACAACATACATGGGAGCATCGTTCACCAAACACATCCTGCAAATTTGCAATCTTTCCATTTTGTAACTGGAAAAATAATAATTAAATATTTAAATTTTATTCTTTGAGTAATTGATAAATTTTGATGCAATACAATCAATACCACAGACACACACGCGTACTTTTATTGCCATAGCAGGATAATAGAAAATAATCAACTAACACACATGGTCTTGTAAAAAAGTTCGGACTTATAATTTTATAGATGAGGGTAAATAGGTGGATGTATTATGCTTATGCATAATATAACATAATTTCAAAAAGAATGAAAAGGACGATCATATGCATCTTCACGCACCTAACTATATACCTTACACATATTTTGTACGAGAAACTAGAAATGGAGGCTCGCGTATACTTACGAAGAATACTTTTATAGTTGCAGAACCAACCCGAAATAGTTTTTTGTATATTCAGATCTCCTAATATAGGTAAGGCCTCAGTGAATACATTCCTTTTTAGGGTTCCGTACCTGAAGGGTACGGCACCAATTGCTGAGACTCACGTACCTATCCGTCTGTCTGTCACAGGGGTTGTATAGCCAAACGTTTGGAGCTACTGTCTTAAAATTTTCATAGTATAAGTATCTTGTTGACCCAAAGCCATACAAATTATCAAAATATATTTTTAAATGTTTTTAAGGCGGGCGCCAATACAAGTAAAGAGGGGAGCGAAAAATTTTTTTTGATCTACCTCATCGAGTGAGGTATCGTTGTTTAGAACTCGTTGAGTAGATAAAAACACTGTCTTTGTTCAAAAAAATAGTGGATAACGAAGGAATGAGAAGCCACCAAAGTCAGCTTTTTTACAAAATTTTATTCCGAAGTATGTTCTAACTTCCCATGGACCTTACCTTATCTTCAAATTTGGTGATTATTTTTAGGGTTCTGTACCCCAAAGGGTAAAAACGGGACCTTATTACTAAGACTCCGCGGTCCGTCCGTCTGTCTGTCTGTCTGTCTGTCCGTCTGTCACCAGGCTGTATATCATGAACCGTGATAGCTAGGCATTTGAAATTTTCACAATGATGTATTTCTATTGCCGCTATAACAACAAATACTAAAAACAGAATAAAATAAATATTTAAGTGGGGCTCTCATACAACAAACGTGTTTTTTTTTTGCCGTTTTTTGTGATAATGGTACGGAACCCTTCGTGCGCGAGTCCGACTCGCACTTGGCCAGTTTTTACCTTTTTCCTATTACAACCAACTTAATTTTATGGTCTGGTACGGAACCCTAAATGTGCAAAGTCCGACACGCACTTGGCATGCTTTAATATGCCCGTTATATGTTTCCGGAGATGCCATACTAAAATTTTACGTCTCTTTTACACCAAAGATAGACACGCGAAATCGATAATTCTTATCGCTTTCGTGTATAAACGCGGATGACTACCTGTATGAAGGGCGTGCTGGGGTTCTTTAAAGACAACAATAAAATTAAAACTCATTGGCTTAGACCTGTGATTCTTTTGTCAGTGTGTAGAGCCATTCAAAGACTAACAAAAAAGCTGTCTAAACAAAAATTTCTTGTATTTTGATTTTCTATGCTATGGCCGTAAAAATAACATTTAATGTACGCGATAACTAGGCCCAAAGTTATTGTTTTTAAACTATGTGGATATCGATAAGTCAGATACTAAAATAGATCTTGTTAGAGTGCTCCAAGTGCCCGTACACCTGCACTGTGGAGGACTTGATGAACACCAATGATGCAGCTATCAACGTGGTTACCCACGGTTCCCAAATTATCTAAGAGTTAAATCATCATCGACTCGACGAGAAGAATATTCTGAAATTGCTCTTTCTGTCCCTCAAAGAAAGAGCAATTTTCGCATCTTCCACAGATTTAGTTTTCGAGTTTCTCACCTCTAAATAATTGCAGAATTAATGTGAAAAATGTCAAGCACGCGTTGTCTGCTGTGATTGGTTGAATGA
This sequence comes from Orthosia incerta, assembly GCA_948252205.1. Lineage (NCBI taxonomy): Eukaryota > Metazoa > Arthropoda > Insecta > Lepidoptera > Noctuidae > Orthosia > Orthosia incerta. The sequence goes on along the minus strand of OX411766.1, from coordinate 14,218,454 downwards.
ATTTTCAACAGCCATTCACAGCAGATAACGCGTGCATGACAATTTGCCACATTCATTCTGCGATAATTTGGAAATGAGAAACTCGGCCTAAGTCTAGAGATACTTTACCATAGATCATTTAGGACTTTTACCGGTAAGACTTGGTAAATCATAGGTTTTTTTAGTAAACCCTTGGTTTCACCGTAGTTCGGGCTTTTACAGTAACATATACACGGAATAAAATATCATTAACTTCAAAATAAGGTAAGATAAAGAAATTTCACCAAGCTTAGAATAGAATAGAATTTATTCGACATGGACACACATAATGGCAACAAACACAGAGCAAGAGAAAAGAATAATAATAAAACAAAATATTTAAAAGACAAATTGGGATGAGCGTGTCCATACCGAAAGGGTTACAAACTCAGAGTTTAATATATGCCAATCTAGAATTCTTGTAAATGATTATATTAATGAAAGCGATATCACCAATCATCAGCTACCTAGGAAATATTATTATTAAAGACTCACCCAGTCACACCAACACACACACACACTATTAATGATAGATTAGTTTAAATTACATATACAATTGAGTTAATTTAACACTTCTTCTTCTGCGCTAACCAAGTATCGTAATTTTTCCAAGCTGATCAATGTCAACCAAGCCCTAACGCGGTCTAGAATCAACCGGTCTCTACTGTGGTTCCAAGCTAAGTGTCTAACCGTGCTCTCCAGTGGCCTAACACTGACTGCCTCACCGTGGCCTAGCCAACCCTCTCCAAGATCCCTAAAAACACCACGAGGTCGTGTTCCCATACTTTCGCAGGTCAAATGTTTTGTAGTCTTTGTTCAATCTTATCTCTTTATTGTTCTAAGGGTCCGTTTGGGACACCTGCCCGTGTGTTGTATTGTTTTGTTTGGTACCTTTAAATTTTGTAAAGATATTCAGGCCAATTTTTGTCCTAACACATAAATGAAATGGGTTTTTTAAATAGTTCAATATTATTTTTCTGTTTTAAAATAAATACAATATTCTGGTGCTAATCACGGGAACGTGGCTGAATGTGAAACCATGTATTTCGAAGTGATCCGGCACCACAGAGTACGACCAGAGAGTAAGCTTCATGTAAAACGGCACTAGGATAGGAACACTACGATAAGCCTGAGGCGCGTTAGTCCGTACAACTGGTGGCCTCGCCACTTACGAAAAGGAACAACAGCAGGCCTTTTTACGAATCTTGCAAGAGCAAAACGATAGTGATTTTTGCGCAATAATTGAATGAATCACTTGGGTATGAAACATGGCCGCGTGGCCAGTCCCAGAAGACTTTAATTTCCTCCAAAAACTCAATCGCATAAAAGTCGCTGAGGGCATGCTAGAACGTGTCAATTCCGACACAACATTTATTAAACGCATTATTACTGGTGATGAGATGTGGGTTTACGAGTTTGACAAGCAAACAAGTCAACAAGCTTCATCGAATTGGCACCTTCCAACTGAACCGAAACCGCAAATTAGACGAAAATGGCAAGATTTGTGAAATTCTTGGCTTTTGCACCATGATAATGCACCTTCGCACAAGGCCATCATTGTGAACGAATTTTTGACCAAAAACTCACCTTTTTCACCAGCTATCGCTCCAGCTGACTTCTTTCTTTTTTCTAAACTCAAATTAACACTTCGTGGCACCCGTTTTCATTCGATAGAAGACAAAGGAGAATTCGCGGCGAGAACTGAACTCGATTCCGGAAAAAGTGTTAAAAAGATGTTTTGATGATTGGATTATTCGTTGGCGAAAGTTTATCGTTTCTGAAGGAGCATACATTGAAGGTGATAAAATAAACTCGGATGAATAACTAACATTTAGTGTATTATTGATCTTTTCCCGGTACTTTCTCGACAGAGTAGTATAACAAAAATTAGATTTCGGGCTGCGCCTGAATGACATTATAAATGAATCGATGGAAATTACGAAAATGGTTCTGATCAAAACGGTTTAACTCATTCTGATCTCTTTAGAGGCCAGCAGCCTAATAACATAAGTGAGTTCGGCAGGGCAAAGCGTCTGACTCACTGACCTCTATCATACAAGTACGCTGGACTCAATATATTAGATGAAATGACAGTTGATTTTTGTGCCGAATCAAAGCGCCCCACTCGAGGTTCTCAGGAACTAAAATTGACACATTTAGAGATAGGTTAATACCGATATTTCTCAAGATTAGGTAATACTAATATATTCGCCTGGAAATATATTATTTTAACTAATACGAGTATATGAGTATTAGTAATATTTTTAAATTACACTAATATCAAAATAGTAGACTTGGCAAGGCGTATCACTCATCTACTGTATTGACTTCTCATAATATGTTGCAACTAAATATCTCATAATGGTATTAGTGATGAATGTTATATGAATGCCTAATAATCAGTAATAATATGTTAAAAAGCAATGTGTTATACTAAATTCTGGAATCATCATCATGATCATCTACAGTCCGACTTCGCCCACTGCTGAGCACAGGCCTCTCTCTTTTTGTATAAATCACTTCGTTCCTGTCTGGAATTAATTCTGGAATAATATCATGATAATTATAATTGTATTAACAAATGTTTTTAAGTCAAACAATTTATATCTGCATCTGAAACAGAGTTGAAAACTGATATAAGTCTTCACGTCGCTGGAATGCGATGTCACTCTTATTTGCACCTTAACACTACAGAGACAGGATCTCAGCGATGAGAGCGAGAAATATGTCCGTTGTAAATTATTATCCATCTCATTCGTACGCAAATATTTGCATGAATGTTGTTCCAACCGAGTGAATCCAAACTATTGTAAATGTAAGTATTAACTAACTAGTATACTTGAGCGAGCAGATACTTGCTCAAATATACTAGTTTTAAGGATAAGTTGTTAGCCTATCCCCATATTTAAATCCCACTGATCTGACAGTAATGCGCTATAACTTTAGTAGCACGCTATCCACTAGTTTATAGCTTGCAATCTGATTGAAAGTATTTTTCAGTTAACCTTTACAGCAAGTTTTCTATTACTTAGAAATGAATCTCAATTAAAATAATTGGGATTTTCTTTTTCTCTTACGTATTAAATTATTCTCACGTATTTTTATACCGAAGGCTATGTCCCATCTCTAATATTAGTTCCATGGAATCTCACGTTATGTCACGTTGCTATCAGCGCCAAAATGGCGAAAATCAAATGTCTTAATTTTGTCATCGATAATATGAAGTCCAGCGTACTTGTATATTAGAGGTCAGTGGTCTGACTCCATGAAAAAGTATGACCAATTCCCTTTGTTTTTTTTTCGGTATTGCCAAAAATTTTCGGACTCTTTCGAAAAGAGTATCTTCACCAATGAAAGCGTCCAATATTTTTTGGCTATACCGAAACATTTTAAATGGATTTTGTGTAGTCTTTCATGTAGTCTTACACATTGCCCTGCCGAACTCACTTACGGAACTAGGCTGCTGATGCTCACTTTACTGACCTCACCCCATTGGGAGTCAGCTGCACTAGGATTGAGGTGGTTTCAGCTCGCTTTTGCGTTTTGCATTCTCGCTTTTCTGCATAAGTTTAGGGTACCAGTTTTGGTTTTACAGCTCTAGAGCTTCAAAATCCCCCTAAAACTGCCTACAAGCATATTATACCAGCAGTTACGATTTTGTACTGATAGACTGCCCTGGCCGCAGGTGCTTACGTCAAGGATGTCATAATAATTTGAATAAAGTTCATAAAAACAAATTTGAAAACTGTTTTTTTTTTGTATGAAACATAAAGGCAAAAGCGACTACTTATAAGAAATACACAGTTTGGCATCTGATTTTGCAAAAAAAATATTTTATAGCAGGCTGCTTAAATTGACAGTGACGTTTTAATATCAACTTATAGAATAGTTTGAAGTGACGTGTAAGCTGCATTCGTCGGCACCTTATAATTTTCTTCTTGGAAGCCCAAACAAGCTCAAAATGAGCTTCAATCGCGACAAAAAAGAGGAGGAAGACAGCGGCGGCAATCCCCACAAGAACCTGGACAAAACCATCATCCTACAAGAAGCCAGATACTTCAACCAATGTCCTGTGAATCCACGAAAATGTTGCCTGATTTTGACGAAAATTCTGTATTTACTTAACCAGGGAGACCAGAAATTTATGACTCAAGAAGCGACTGAAGTGTTTTTCGCGACTACAAAGTTGTTTCAGTCGAAAGATGTGATTTTACGTCGTATGTGTTATTATTTTTAGCCAGAGGTCGATGAAATTAAACCATATCTTAAGTTTTAAAGGTATATTTGCGAGTCCCACGCTTTTTCTTACATAAGTAAAATTTGAAGATAAAAACGACATTCTTTTCTTTTACGTTTGTCATTGACAGATAGGGTTGGCTTCTTTCGAAATCTATGATACTAATAAAAACTTTAACACTGCCCCTCGATTAAAAATCTGTCATAGATTGAAATCGCTACAACACTATTGAACAAATCAAACAAAAACAAATAATAAAACAATTACTACTGAACAATGTTTAACATTTGTTTCAAAGTTTGAAGCTTATCATCAGACAATGTCTTAGTTAATAAATCTGCCACATTGTTATGAGTAGAGATATACTCAACATAAATTAATTTTCTACTTATTACATCTTTTAAGAAATGGTATTTTATATCAATGTGCTTAGCACGTTTGCTATTCTCAAAGGATTTTTTTGAATAGCACCACTATTGTCCATGTACAATATACATAACACATCACTTTTCAGTCCTTTAAAATCACTGTATAGTCCTTTTATGTATAGTAGGTCACATGCACTAGTTGCAGCTGCTACATATTCGGCTTCTACTGTTGACAGAGAAACGCATGCTTGCTTTCTAGAGAACCAGGCAACAGGAAATCCATTGTATAATGTCATAGATCCTGATACACTTTTTTCTGTCTGTGTGTGAACCTCCCCAGTCTGCATCTGAGTATGTTTCTATAGAGGTCTTATTTTCAGACTTTGTATAGTACAATCCAATGTCTTGTCTTGTGATCCTTTCAGGTACCTCAGAACCCTCTTGTCCTGTATCCAAAGGCTCTTTTTAGGCTTATCCAGGTATTGACTTAGATATGAGGTTGCATAAGTAATATCTGGCCGTGATATGTTGATAAAAACATGAGACTACCAATTAACTGGCGGTAAGGTAAATCAGATATTATTGGCTCATTTTCATCAAATTGATACCCTTTTGTTAATGGTGTATTTGAGCTCTTGCAATCTTGCATATTATATTTTATGAGCATGTTTTCTATTTGTCTTTTCTGTGTAATCTTAAGACCATCTTCTTTCTTTTAAATTTCCATTACTAGAAATGACTTAGGATAACCAAAATCTTTTGTTTGAAACTCCATTTTCAGATATTTCACCATCTTCTCTATTTCTTCTTCAATTCCAGTAAGAATAATATCATCAACATATATTAACATCCACACGTTCGATGTTTCTCCTATGTATAGACAGACATCATACTGAGATCTTTTGAAACCTTTTTCTACTGCAAAGCTATTAAATCTTTGGTTCCAACATTTGGGACTTTCTCTTAATCCATACAATCCTCTATTCAGTTTTAAAATTTTGTTTTTTGTTCCTTTAACACCTTCAGGCAGCTTTATGTACACTTCAGATTCAAGCATCCCATTCAAAAAAGTTGTGGGTACGTCTAGTTGTCTTAAATTCCATCCTTTCTGTATTGCATGTGCCAGGATTGTTCGAACTGAGGATATTCTTGCTACTGGAGCATAATTTTGCCCAAAGTCAGAGTCTTCTTTTAGTTGAAAACCCTTCACTACTAGTCGAGCCTTTTTCAAGTTATTTTCTTTGGTCTTAAATACCCATTTTGTATCTATAGCTTTCTTGTTTTCAGGTAAATCAGTTTCCGTCCATTTATTAATTTTTTGTAAAGCTTGTATTTCTGTTTTGATGGTTTCTTCCCACCCATTTTCCATAGCTTCTTAAATTCCTGATGCTTCATACATTTCATATTCACTTAGATGTTTTGGTTTAGTAATTAATCTACCACTTTTGCCTAGTAATTTCGTGAGTTTTTTGCTCTTCATTTCTCTTACTCTCTTCATTAACTTCATTTTCTTCTTCTTGTCTCTTTCTTTCTTCTTCATCTTTCTGTTTCTTTTGTTCCTCATCTTCGTTTTCTTCAATGTATACATTATCATCCTCTCGTTCATTAATCTGGGCTTGTTGGTACTTAAAGTCTCTTTCATTAAATCTTACATCTCTAGTCACAATAACAGCATCTGTTATAGAATCCCACACTTTATATCCGTGTCTTGCATAGCCTATCATTTTTACTTCTTTTGCTCTTGAATCGAGTTTATCTCTTCTTGGTAGTATGACCATCCATACTTAGCATCCAAATGGTTTTAATTTATTGAGCACCATTTCTCTCTTAAATATGAATGCTGGTATCTCAAAATCAATTGCACTTGATGGGCATATATTGATCAAGAATGTGGCTGTCAATATAGCATGGCCCCACAGATGTCTTGGTAAGCATGATTCATCCAGTATGGTTCGAGCTTTTTCATAAATTGATCTGTTTAGCCTCTCGCTTTTCCATTCATTTGTGGACTATAAGGTACTGTATACTCTATTTTTATCCCTTTCTTTTCACAAAACATCCTAAAATAGTTTGACGAGTATTCCTCTCCATTATCACAACGTATTCTCTTTATTTTTAACTCTTTTTCTGTTTCAATTTCTCTTATTTACTTTATTAAGTTATCTGCTGCTTCAGATTTGTTCACTAACAAGTAAGTTTGAGTAAAATGCGAGTAGTCATCTAGTATGGTTTGGTAATACCTGTAACCTTCATTTGTTGGTATTTTAATTGGTCCGGCAACATCAGAATCTATTAATTCGCCTACATATTTGGATTGTGGCTTTGTAACTGTCTTGAAAGGTAACCTTGTACTTTTATTTTTCATGCAAACTTCACATAGTTACCTTTTTGCTGTAAGGTAAGTTCATCAAACTTAGTGCGATAGTTCATCAAACTTAGTGCGGTAGTACGGTTTAGGTGGCCAAGTTTGATATGCCATAAATCCCCATTAGTCAGGTCATCATCGCTGTAATAGCATTTATATTTTTCATTAGGTAGTTGCATCTTCAGTATGTATAACTTTCTCTTTTTCTCTCCATTGTATACTCGTTTATAAGATTTTATTATCAACTCACCATTTTGAAATATTACAGATTTGCCTTTATTTATTATTTATTTTATTTATTTATTTATTATAAACTTTATTGTACACCACAAAATAAAAAACATACAGGACAAACATTTTCAAAAAACAAAGTGTACAATGGGCGGTCTTATCGCACAGGGCAATCTCTTACAGACAACCTTTGGATGGACTGAACGATAGGAGAAGAATTTAGGGCTGTCAGTGTACAATAGATCATAAATAATATTACTTACTTATACATAATAACATAAAATACATACATACTACATATCTAATATACTAATAAATATCGAATATATGACAGATAAAGGAAAAGGCTAAAAATTATAGTGAAAGAAAATGCTCCTTCACCATTTGCTTAAACGTTGGCAGTGTTTGAGCACGTCTTATTTCTATAGGTAATGCATTCCACAACCGAACTGCTTGAATGGTAAAAGATTTGTCAAAGAAAGAAGTGGAATGCATACGAACACTCAAATTTAAATTCTCCGATGATCTCAAGGACTTAGAATGGGTGTCACAGAGGAACTGAAAACGTTCTTTAAGATAAAAAGGAGTAAAAGGATTAAAGAGCACATTATAAAGCAAAGAGAGTATGTGGGCATTCCGGCGAAGGCGAATAGGAAGCCATCTGAGCTTAGTACGAAATTCAGAAACATGATCATATTTGCGCAAGCCAAATATAAACCTAATACAGAGATTTTGAAGTCGCTCAAGCTTATCTAATTGGTCTTGGGTTAGATCAAGATAGCTGGCATCAGCATAGTCCAGGATAGGGAGAAGAAGAGATTGTGCTAACGCAATTTTAGTGGTGATGGGAAGAAAATTACGAAGACGTCTCAGGGAGCCCGCAGAAGCAAACAGTTTACGACTGACTTCCTGCAGTTGTTTGGTCCAGGCGAGAGTGCTGTCGATATAAATCCCCAAGTTCTTCACAGTGTTAGCTATAGGAATAGTGGTGTTGTTGAAAGAAACCTGGGGAAGTGTCGACCAATCAATCCTAGAGACAGTCCGGGAACTACCAACAACAGTCACCTGAGTCTTCGTCGGATTAATCTTCAACCCAAACTCAGCACTCCAGTCACCTATTCGAGCAAGGTCTATATTAATCATCTCAATGGCATCTTTTAACTCTCCAAGAGGGGCTTGGGTATAAATCTGGAGATCATCAGCATACAGGTGGTAGAAAGAAGAAAGCCGTTGAGTGATAGCATTTATAAATAGTGCGAAGAGAAGAGGAGATAAAACGCCACCCTGCGGCACACCGGCAGAGGTGTGACACCAAGAAGAGAAAGATTCATCAGTGCAAATACGCTGCCGGCGGCCAAACAGGTAACTACGAAACCAGTCAATTACCGGAGGAGATATGTTAAAAGAGCTTAGGACGCCAAGCAAAATGTCGAAGTCAACGGTATTGAAAGCATTGCTAAAATCAAGCAGAGCAAGTACCGTTAACTTTCCCACCTCCATGCCCGACCTGATATCGTCCGTAATGTGTACAAGTGCTGAGGTAGTGCTGTGTCCGCGTCGAAAACCAGATTGGAAAGGATTTAGGAGATTGTGTTTGGTAAGGAACGTGCTGAGTTGATGGTGGACAAGTTTTTCAAGGACTTTTGATAGGAAAGGAAGAATAGAAATGGGACGATAGTCAGAAAAAGATGCAGGATGAGATTTTTTGGGTAAGGGAATAATTTGGGCGTCTTTCCAGGATTGTGGGAAGACACCACTGGAAATAGAGAAATTGAGGATATAAAGGATGACAGGGATAATGTTATCAAGGATGGGGATGATCATCTTACGGCTGACACAGTCACTACCAACAGCGTTGGATGTAATCGATACAATACTCTTTTTAACATCACAGGCAGTGAATTGACTTAAGACAAAAGTGGAATAATCAGGTATCGGAAATTTTGAAAGATTGCTAAGCGTAGTTGCTTTGGTGGCCCTATCCAATACAGGCGAAGTAGAAAAATGACTGTTAAGTAAGTTGAAGTCCAAGTCTTTAGGAACAGTGTCATGAGACTTTTTTCCGATACCTAATGATTTGAGAAATTTCCAGACTTTGGCTGGGTCACCGTTTTGAACAGAATTATGGATATGTTGGCGTTGTGCGTTCCTACACACCTTGTTGCATTGGTTTCTTATTGAGACGTATTTTTCCCTGTTGACGTCGTTGGGCCGAATTTTAAGCTTAAACTTCGCAGCCGCCTTTTTGCCTAATAAAACTTTAATTTCATTAGTCAGCCATGGCGCTGGAAGATGTTTAACTCTTACAGCTCGAACAGGTGCATGTGCGTCGTAAAGCCGAATGAGGGTAGACGTCAAGATATCAACTTGTTCGTCGACGGACGAGGATGTGACTAGCGGAGTCCAGTCAATGTTACTGGCGTCCTCCCGCAGACGAGCACCGTCCATACCATCAAAATTGCGAAGCAGAAGAGTTTTGAACTTATGCTTAGGAGGTCGAATTTTATAGGAAGTGTAAATAAGATCATGATAGGAAAATGCGTCGGCGGAACATTGACCATGTTTAGCGACGTGATCGAAGGATGAGACAATAATAAGATCAAGAAGCGAGGGAACAGAGTTAGGAAAATGGTGAGTGGCACCAAGATCAAGAATGGAAAGATTGGTAGATTCGACAATATGACGAAGAGAAGAAGAGCGGGAATCTTTTTTTATAAGACATGTATTAAAGTCACCCATTATAATACTCTGACTGTAAGAGGGGACTAAATGTTCTAAAATACGTTCAAAAGAAGAGAAGAAATTAATCCGAAGAGAAGGACAGTAGTAAACCCCTAGGAGAATTTTAGTATGATGTAATTCAACTTCCAAGAAAAGATGTTCACCAGCGTTCGGCGGGGGCGGCTGTGCGGACATGTTAACTATGGAAAAAGGAATAAAATTACGTAGATATATGGCCACCCCACCACCACCACCGACCGCGCGATCATTCCTGATAAGTTGAAATCCAGGTAGGGAGTAGGAGGAAGAAGGAAGACAAGGTTTTAACCAAGATTCGGAAATAAGAATCGCATGAATATTCTTACAGTCAAAGCTTGCCAGCATATCGGGGAAGTGGGCCGGAATACTCTGGGCATTTATGTGGACTACATTAAAGTTCCTGGAGACATCGGAAAAAAGTGAAACTAGAGTGTCGGCTAAGAAAGGAGCATCACTATCCAACGACTGAAATGAATCATTGTCACTGCTAGGACTGAGCATAAATATAAAAATAAATATCAATAACAAAACAAATACAAACTACGCGGTTAATAACCTTCCGTCCACCTGCCGGTTGTACTTTACACGAGAGAAAAACAAAAATAACAAAACACACAATTACATACTGTAGTCCAGGCATACAATAATAATAATACAGTTTAAAATCAAAGCAAGTGAAAAATAAATGAATATTAGTACCGTGAAACAGAGCGATATTACACAAAATGATAATGACATTTGTCAATGCAGTGGAATCTTACTAAGAGTGGAATGGAACGTAAACATGAATTGACAGTTTGTGACATTGACGTGACATGTCATTGACAAAATGAAAACAAATAATACAAAAACTGTACGGTATTAAAACAAAACGAGAAATTAATAAAGAATAAGTGCGAATTATAGAAAAATATAGTTAATTATGGAAATACCTACTGGAAAACATAATTGATACCTGGACCACTAAAAGAAAAAGACATTGAAGAACTTCACTTCCTGGCCACAGTGCGCTTGGATTTTGCTGCGGCGACCTTTCCCACTACGACCGGCTGCGCGACGCCTGGCTCCGGCTGTTCAGAGACCTGCTCCGGCTGGGCGGCCATCATTTCCGACGGCTGCGCAATCCTATTAAGGTCGGCAGTGGAAGTGACTCGATGGCGAAGTCCCTTCGAATCCAGGACGAGCACATTGCCCTCTGATGTCCAGCACTGAGTCACTCCAAATCTGTCCCGCGCCGCCATGAACACGTTGTGCCTGGTCTTCGTGAGGAACTCCGACACCGTGACACCGGACCCCTTCAGCTTAGTTTTGCCGTACCAGACTTTATCCCGCAGTGCCACATCATATAGTTTGAACAAGATTGGTCGGGGCTTGTGAGATGTACTGCGTCCCATCCTGTGACACCTCTTGATGCCAGAAGTAGCCAAGTCAATGTCGAGATGCTGCTTGACGATTTGAGCCACCACTTGTGCAGTCACCTCGTCCTGCCCCTCAGACACTCCGTGCAACAGCAGGATTTTTCGTCGCCCGCGCATCTCCATGTTATCCAGGTTCTGCCCCAACATGGCAACCTGCTGCTGCAGAGCACCAAGCGCCTTAATAACAAATGCCCGGAACGAGGCAAACTCCGCTGCCAAAGTTGAGGTGGTGATTGCTGTGGTGCATGGAGTTTTCTGCAATTCCTTTTCAAACGCGGACATTCTTTCACCAAACAGATTGCTCAATTCAGTGATAGTGCGGTTGACTGCTTCCATGATGCTCTAATTCAATTATGCAAATATATAATTATTAATTTTGTGTTTTCGAGCTGATAACACTTCACCGGCAGGTAGTGACGTTTAACAAACAATATATGTCATTAGATTATAAAAATATTATCTATTTCTATTTTTAATATTTATTTAAAATCAAGAGAAAAAAAAATTGATGTTTGACTTTTGACTACCCACAATTTTTTTTCATTAACTGACAGTAAATTACTTTCATAACCACTTACTATGAGACCCTCACTTGTGACAGGTGTGTCGCCCTCATACAAGGTTCTTAAATAGCCTTTTTTCTTAGCATGTAAGATTTCTCCATTTCCGTTTTTAACTTTAATTGGTTCTTGAAGTTCCGTCACATTTGTTATATATTTTTTATACTTTTCTTGTATGAAGTTATGGGTTGCTCCCGAGTCCACAACAAAAATAATCTCCGATGCATCTGTATGCAATCTATGTTCCATGCTTGAAGCAATAAACATATCACTAGAGTTGTCATTCGCTTGTGCTACATGTCCTACTTGTCCTCTGGACTTGACTCTGAAACCTGATCGTCCTCTACTTCTCATTCTAAATTTTCCTCTTTTTTTTTTTTTTTTTTTTTTTTTATTTTAGATAGGCTCGCGCTTGACCACTATCTCACCTGATGGTAAGCGATGATGTGGTCGACGGTGTAACACGCTTGCCTAGAAGTAACCTATTCACTCTTGACTTAAAGACCCCGAGGTTGTAGCTATCTGGAAACACAGACTCCGGCAGGGAATTCCACTCCTTAGCTGTACGCATAATGAAAGTATTTCCAAAACGTTTAGTCCTTCCTCTGCCTCGCTGTACTTGATTATTGTCTTCAGTCTTCTTGTCACATTGATATGCCATGTGTCCTTCTTTTCCACATTTATAGCAAGTGTAAAAACTGCTTTCTACAACGTCACTTTTCTTTTCTTTCAATTTTAGCTCAGAACCTAAAAGTCTAGATTTCACAAAATCTACAGCGAGCTCTATTTCAATACTCATGGTTTCTAATGTTGTTATCACTGTGCTGTATTCCTCAGGTAGTGTAAGGAATAAATGTGTCAATTTGTCACTGTCTTCCATTTTAGTTCCCGCTGTCTCCAATTGGGTGATTAGATTATCAAATTGTAGGAAATGGTCCTGTAGACTTTGACTGCTTGAACATTTCATTGCGATTAGCTTTTTACGTAGGAAAAGCTTATTGAACACACTTTTTCTCTCGAAAACTTCTTCCAAAGCTAATGCTAGCATGGCCATACTTACTGGCTTGTGTGTGTGTGTCGTCGATGTCGGCAATCATGCCAAGGGAACATAGACCCAAGATAAAAAGTATCCTATGTCCTTCCCAGGGTCTCAAACTATCTTCATGCCAAATTTAATCTAAATAGGTTCTGCGGTTTAAGTGTGAAAAGGCGCACGATTTGGGCGCACGGTTGGCGCAGTGGTTGAGCGATTGACTGCTGCGCTGCGTGTCGCAGGTTCGATTCCCGCACGGAACAAATATTTGTATAACCTATAGATAGTTGTTCCGGCTCTGGGTGTTGTGTATGTGAGTTTATATGTATGTAAACGCACCCGCAACGCAGTGTAGGGTAAAGTCTAAAAAATAAAAACACGGAATAAAAAGTAACTTATGTGCTATGCCTGACTATAATTTATCTCTGTGCCTTTCATTAAGATCCGTTCAGCCGTTCTGGCCTGATTAACAAACAGTATACACATCCATTCAAACTTTAACTTTTTTTTAGGTTTATTCCTCTGTCAGGGATGTTGGCTTTTTCTTAAAGGTATTTGCTAAGTAACTGGCCAGCAAAGTCTGGATGTATGCACAGTTAATGTCAATATACTCGTCGTCTATTTTATTCTTCCTATGAGGCTCCTATTCAGGGATTACATGCATCATCATGTCATGGTGAATTAATAAAAACGCTTAGATATTTTGATATAGGAGTACTTTATTTGAATACCTTGGTTACAGTAGATAGCAGAGTTAAAAAATGCAATCCGATCCAAAATGCAGTATTATGAACAAACCTACAGTAAAACACGATTTATGTTATTATTTTTCTAATTTAATACAGGTTATTATATTTTTGACAATGGTAATACAGTTTACACATTAACTGGCAATACTAAGTTAACAATTTTCTTTGACAAACGGTTCTAAGTACTTTCTAATGGGGAAGATCACGTAAAAAGTTAAATAATACAAAGTGGAAAAATAAGCACCTTATGATTACAATAGTAAAATATATTATTAAAGAATTTTAAAGTTTTACATATTTATATAAATAAATGATCTTAGAGGCCCTTTTTGAATGACAAGTTCCATATTTTTTTTCCCGACTAAAATTTCATGCTTTTTACAAGGTTTTATTTAGCTTGCCCTGTTTTTTGTTCAGGTCAAATCTTACAACTGAATTTTAAAGCGGTTATGCTCAACCGATTAAGATGAAATTTTGAATACACGTTTGGTTCGAATGACAATGCACGGCAAGCTAAAAATCTCGTTTAATAAAAATAAAAATTATTTGTAAAAATATTTAAACATCAGGGCCTAAAAATACGTTTTCGATTTTGAAACCACAGATAAACTATTTAATTCTCCAAAATTCTCAAGAATATACAAGATATTTTAAAGGCGCATATCAGTCTTAAAAGGAAACGGCGTTGGATCAAGACTAAATCTCTTACACTGCTTTATGAATACTGGCAATGTTTTTCCAAGTTATTAGTTATTTGTGCATTTTCTTGCAAATTTGTAAAATAATAAGGCTCCTTCTTCACTTGCAAATTCCCTTTAAAGATTGACATTACCCTACAAATACATTAAACAAATATATAAATAAAATTCTATATTAATACACAAACATGGAACTATCAAACTAAACTATCTATCCGACTGCTGCCAATAAAAGTTGTGCCACATCTTCTCTAGGGGATCGAGCGGCAAGTTTCATAGTTACGCCACCACCAGCGGCCGCTAGGCGAGCCCTTACTAACACAGGCGCTCCGCCCCTGAAAATACCACCCCCTCTTATGTCCTTTACAGCGTCACCCACTGCAGCACCTTTAGGAAGGCCTAAGTGCTCACAAACAGCCCTAGCAGCTTCATTGATATCGTTTTGCGACAGAACGAAGGTGTCACTAGCTTCGGGAGCGCTTGCCGCTCGCTCCCAAGTCTGTTCCCAGTCATCGGACCCGGCTCTAGCACGGATTTGATCCGAACAACCCATTTCGAACTCCTCCAAAGGATAGGAGTCTGCGTATCCTTCGCCGGGATCCGGAATTCCCGTGTTAGGATCGCAGTCACGGACTACGAATTCCAGAGTAGCACCGAAAGTGCCTAAACTGTCTAGGAACGCGCAAGGATACTCAACTATCACGAAAACGCTTCCCGGCTTGTCATAAGCCAATTTCTGGCAAGGAACGATGGATTTGATCTCATAATCTGGTGGGACGTCTAACCTGACATGTACTTGCTCTAAAAGTTGGTCGCTTAGAGTGTTGACGCATTCGAATTGTAAGATAACATGACGAGCGTAAACATGCTTCAATAAACGGACTCTATACTCAGTTTCTGCCTCAGTCAAATCAACTGGAATATTAGTTTTGAACACTGGTCCAAGTCGTTCAATGCCGGGGATTATGGCTAACTGTTCAGCGTATATTTCTTCGATAGACATTTGCACTGGTTTGCGAACTTCAATTTCGACAATGGCCTCCTTGCTTTCTTTGCGCTCCTCTTCAGCTGGTACCGTCAATAGATTGAATGGTTCATCTGGGGTTGTGGCTAAATGGTCTCGCAAAGCCTTTTCGAGAAGCACAGGGTTCGGTTTGGGCACATTTACTATGTAATCATTGATTAGCTGTTGATCCCCAGTGTCAAGAATCGCGCTGTAGTATATAGCCCTGTCTCTAACCTCGTCTTCCTCATCTAGTTGACATCGAGCTAGTAAAACTCTGATATTTGGGAGTAGTTCCGGTCTTTGGGCTCCGAATTGAGCGACAGCAGACACGGCAGCGGCGCGCACCGGTCCAGACTCCAAAATCACTCTGTTGTAAATGAATCTTATGTACCTTGACGGTTGACGTGATTTTGGACCTTCACGTCCTAGTAAATGTAGGATACGGACAGCCAAAGCTGTGTGCTCACAATCCTCGATGAACTCGCAGAGATGGGCTAGTCCAGTCTCTTTAGCTTCAGCGTTTTCTTCGACCAAAGCGATGATGGCATCTGCTATAGCTGCCTTGTACTCCAACCCACCTTCGTCGCGTAACATTCCTGCCAAAAAGGCTGCAAGCGACTGATGTTTTCTCGGGAATTTCGTACACAGCCTCCTTATAGCTCTAACCACGACAATTTTAAACTCATCTGAAATCTCGGACACGAAACTTGATATTTGCTTCATCAGTCTATCGACGGAGCTTTCTGCGCCAGTTGCTAGCAAAGTGGTCACTGCCAAAGTCGCTACAGAGCGATTTGGGTCTGAAATCAAGTTTTCTAAATCAACCGCGCAAGCCGCAACGGCAGTTGGGTGTTTAGCAGTCAATCTAGCCAGAGTCCTGGCCCCAGCAAGTCTTAAAGACGCCTTTGAAGAACCACAGAACAGCTGCAAAACCGAAACCGCCGGGGCCAAGTCCCTAGCAGTCTTCCTAAGGTTGACAATCGCATGAGCTGCTTCATAGATAACCATTTCTGACTTATGACGCAGACAGCACTCGATGAATTCAATGTAAGGCTGTGCGGAATCCGAGTCATCATCTTCGACAAGTTGGGCAGCTAAACGGATAAGGAGACAGAGGGCGTAGGGCGATTTCAACGGAGCCCTGGCCAGACGGGTCACCAGTTTGACGGTGGAGAGTTTGTCGTTCTTTCTGGAGCCCGCGACAACTCCTAGTGCGTGGTAGGAGACCATCGCGTTGTCAGAGCTTATTGCTTCCTGGAAAATGAGAAAAAATGTTATATGGTATGTGAATTGATAGATTTAATTGGGTGGTTGCAGACGTTAGTGGTAACACCGAGAGGAGGACACCCTAGAAGGACATACACTAATCTTATTGGTGATGTTCTTTAGAAAGAGCAGGTGCGCAGTAGATGAAGCAAAACGAGGATGCAAGGACCGTAGCAGGGGGCATTCTTTAGTTTCTCCCTACCACCATGGGCAAAAGGCATGCGTTTATTTATGTGTATGTAACTGGTTGATCTGTGGTTCGAAAGGCACATATGGAAATTCTTATGAATAGTCTACTGCTAGACTGGCATATCCAGTTGCACAGCAAATTAAACAAATGTTAATGTGTTTCACATGTTGAACAGATCATGGGCTAAGTTAATCAAAGTATGGGTCCCGGGAAATGTCCCAGACTCAGGCGGAACGAGCTTGACGCCTATCGACAAGATTGGTCCATAATTGCCCTCAAATGGGTGGATTGGAAGGTTGTAAGCCTTTGCCTGGCAATGTGACAGAACCGACTGAAAATATAAACATAATACATATATGTACGGTGATTGTAGTTAGTATCAATAGCTATTTAATAGCTAAAAAGGATGTATATAGGATACAAACATGCTTTTATAAATCTTATTTCACGTGACCCTAATTATTTTTCCAAAAAAAAAGTCTAAGTTACTTATAACATCAGCTATCTGGCAGTGAGAGTCCCATCAAAATCGATCCAGCCGTTTCGGGGATTACCCGCAATAGACAATAATTTTTAGAAATGATTTTTTGTTACAAGTACTGTAATATACTTTCATATGCATTTACTAAAAGTTATTATTTCAATATTGCAGACAGACAGTTCAATTTCATTTATTTGTATAGGTGTTTTGTGTGTGATATGTTTTTCCAGCAGTTAAAAAAACAAAAGTTATGTTATGATAAATTAATAACATGCACAACTCATAAAAACCATTATCAGAAATGGGTAACACATTTAATTGATAAAGTATGTAATAGATATAGATCAAAAATATGAAATAGATAAGCGTGTTGCAAAGTGAATGACAAATAGGTTGCCGGCTTGTTTTGCCTGACTCCTTCATAGTAGCAAGCCAAACTACTACTAACTACAGATAGTTGTTCCGGATCTGCGTGTCTTGTGTGTGTTTAAATGTTTGTAAACGCCCCCACGATACAGGAAGAAATCCATTGTGTAGGGCATTCCACAAATTTTTATTGCATTTCCTAAAATTCTGCAGAAGTTATAATGCAAAAATGTGCAGGGGTACTTTTTAGGCAATAAGGTTCTTTAGTCAGTGTGTAGACAAACTCAAAAACTACCAATAAAAACCATAAATGACGTACTAAAATTCCTAAAAAAAAGCAGAATTTTAGGAAATGCAATAAAATCTTGTGAAATTACGTTTAAAATTTGTCTTTTATGGACATAAAAATAACATTAAATGTACGCCTCTGTTAGTAGGATAGCCCATGATGCTAAATGGGGATTTACTCGAGCGTCATAGAGACCTATTGGGTTTGCAACCCAAGCTTAGATGATAAGAAAAAATTGTTATATAATGTATACCTTTTCATCGGTGGGGGGAGCGGCTATAGCTATAGATTTTCAAATTATGTAAAAAAATACTGGTGCATGACAATATTCGAGCGCGTCAGATATTGATAGCATCAGTGTCCTACGTATTATTTTTACGTATTTTCTTTCACCAATTAAAAGCTACATTATTCCTGAGTGACAGGCTATTTTTTTATGCCGAAAACAGGTCCTGTGGAGTGAACCACGGGAGCAAAGCCGCGGGGAAAAGCCAGTATTATATATAGTGTTAAGAATGCAAGCATAGCACCCCTATGCCTATCTTTGATGTTAAGCAATTAGGGTGAAGTTCTGCATGTTATAGGACAGACATTTATTCGCTAGACAATAACTTTAGTTATTAATTATCTCATTAATATGCTTTGTACCCGATGTTAAAGTGTAATCAGCTGTTGAAATTTTTATTTATTAGCACTTAGTGAACACAAGTTTTCAAATGTGACAAATGGAGCAGTCTAGTGAAGAATAATGCTTATCATGTACTCTCGCTTGCACACTAGTGCCATCTATAGTGTTTCTATATTGATCTGGGTAATACCTAAAGATACGCAATCATCATCTTCCTGCCCTTATCCCATGTTACTGGGGGTGGGTGCAACTCGTTTTCTTCTTCCATACCTAACCCCCCATACTTCTTCCTTTTCTTTCATATCACTCCATCCATCTTTTCTTTGGCCTGCCTCTCCCTCTCCATCCGTCCACATTTATATTCATAACTCTATATGAGACTTTGTCAACTATTTGATTTAATGATATGTTTTCTTTACTATGTAAGTTTTATTTTTATATAATTTTATAGACGTCGCACATCCCCGTGGGAGCTGTTGTGGCTGGGGTGAGTGTGTTTGCGATACTGTGTTTAATTTAAGCTGTCATGTTAATTTTATAATAAAAATGCATATACCTGCACAGTTATTTCACAATCACACTTACTTTGTCAGACTGGCTTTTTGCGGAGAGTGTGATATGTAATGCATGTGTGGCTATTTTCTAGCGACCTATAGTTTTATTCATTTTTGTCAACCTGTGAACAGTGCTGTGGGCTGCATTATTATGTATACAAAACTATTTTATATTTCGAATGTTTTATGCTATAATGTAGTTGTTTACTGTTCCTTATTTTAATAAAATAAAATAAAATAAACTCTTTTAGTAACATGCGTTTCATCCCTCCTCACCACATGACCATACCAGGACAAACGATTTCCCTTCAACTTTTATGTCACTGGCGCTACTGGCTAAAGACTAAATATATGCAATAATAGCTTCCTCTGTATACAGAGGAAGCTAATATATTTAAGTCTTACAAACTATTATCTTACTAGAATAGAGAATATTTAATAAGCCATGAGTAGAAAATTAACGGCTTCTTAATTATATTCAGTCACACCAACTGATCTACAGAGGAAGTATTAACATCCAGAAAGGGCAAGGGCTCTCTTAAGTCGCATATAATAGGAGGCAATCCTATTGCCATCAATCTATCAATCCGTTTGAAATAACATTAGAAATTTTTACACCATCTTTTTCAGTCCGTTCAACAGATTTTGAGTTCTATCCCATAAATATAAGGATGGCATAAAAAGCAAAACTAACTGTTTAATACAGCTACCATTTTTCGTATCACCAATGCAATAAAGTCAAAATCAGTTGAACGGGCTGTAAAACGGGATTATTTAAATGTCGTAATGTTATCTCAAATGGTGTATAAGTACAATTTTAGATTTCAGGATACTTTAGAGATATTCCAGATGCCAACAAAACCACCAAAATCTTTTGGTAAATCCAGGAATCAAAACCAGGAGCTTATACTCAATAGTAACGCTTATGAACACTTGACCTATGAGACAGTCTGATGATTTTTTGTTTAATACAAGAAGAAGAAATACATAACAAAAGAGTACAAACCTGAGCTTCATTCGCCCAACGCCGCACTAAATCAGGAGCAGTCGACGACAGATGTAACGCTGATACCAGGGCCGCAGAACTAACAGCAGGGTTCTTGTCAACTATCGCCTGTTTCATGTACCTCTCGATAGCCTGCAGCATCGTACTGTCAGTGATACTGCACAGAGCTCGTATAGCAGCCGCACGGTACAAATCCTCCTTGCCAGTCATGTCTTTAGTCAGCGAAGATGTCACTATAATCACATCCTGAGCCAACGTACTCAGTTCCTTTATACATAAGTACACCATACGACGTAACATCACATCTTTCGACTGAAACAGCTTTGTAGTCGCGAAAAATGCTTCGGTCGCTTCTTGAGTAGTAAATTTCTGATCGCCCTGGTTCAGTAAATACAGAATTTTCGTCAAAATCAGGGAACATTTTCGAGGATTCACGGGCGATTGGTTGAAGTATCTCGCTTCTTGTAGGATGATGGTTTTGTCCAGGTTCTGATAGGGATTGCCACCGCTATCTTCCTCCTCCTTTTTATCGCGTTTGAAGCTCATTTTGAGCTTGTTTGGGCTTCCAAGAAGGAAATTATAGGGTGCCGACGAATGCAGCTTACACGTCACTTCAAACTATGTCGATATTAAAACGTCACTGTCAATTTAATTGGAACGCGTTTCGTTCAACAGTTCGTAGCTTTGCCAGTTAAAGCGTTATCACGACGTTATTTTTTTCAACTGCGATAAAATTATTTTATACTTTGCAAAGCATGTAGCAAAATTAAATGTTTAACTATTTATGTTTTTCTTATCAAGTAATTACGTTTGCCCTCAGTGCCGCCTGACTCCCAATGGTCAGTAACGTGATCATCAGAATGGGTAAATCTGTCTTGATTGCGAACATTTTCGTTTTTTTTTTTGTAAATTTCCATCGACATAATCAAAATGTTACTCAGACGCAGGCCGAAATCTACTTACCTTACAATTTGTTTTAAAAATCCCCTGAGCAAACAGTTCGATTGCATTCCACGATTGATTCCACGTTCTTGAATTTTGAATTTTTCTTCTTGGCAAGAAGCCTTTCAAATTGAACCCAAGCAACAGTATTATAAGTTGTACATATCTATGGTTGTACATACCTCATAAAAGCCGCAATGCTTTTTAAGGTTGTTTTCTGATCAATCGTGGAACGCAATCGTTCTTGCAGGTACAAGTGCCAACTGCCAGTGAGCGAATGAGACTGTTCTGTTCAGCTTTGTCTCTGGTTTGCAGTTCAAGGATTGGTTAACCCCTTGAGTGCCTATAACGTGGATCCACGCGAGATGGCTTTTTAATATTGTTTCGGTAATTACGGCATTCAACCGGTTAATGCATTTTCAGCCTGATCTGTCCCGCTTCGGAGCAAATCCAGTTTCAGATCAAGAGCTTAACTTACTAGTCAAAAAATTCTTCCATACAAACGTAGTCTAGGGATTATTCCACTGTTTCACGATGTACGTTCAAAATAAAAAGTGATATCAATTTGTCTCATCATTATCTAGCCCTGTATGGAAGCAAAAAAGTAAAAAAAGAAAATATTTGAAAGTTATGAGCGTCGAAATTTCCACATTTCGACACTAATTTTAACGCGT
Source organism: Orthosia incerta (assembly GCA_948252205.1). Lineage (NCBI taxonomy): Eukaryota > Metazoa > Arthropoda > Insecta > Lepidoptera > Noctuidae > Orthosia > Orthosia incerta. The sequence goes on along the minus strand of OX411766.1, from coordinate 14,196,615 downwards.
TTTTGGGCGCAAATAAATGCTATAAGAAGACGGAAAATTGAAAAACAGCCACCATACAGGGATAAATTAGTAGTTCAACAATGCAAATGCGAGATAGTGGTCAAACGCGAGCCTATAGATTATAAAAAAAAAAGATACGTTTAGTGGTTTTTTCATGATATCCAGACTCCCAAAGATCTGATTATAAAATTTCGCGCGCTCGGTTTCGTCCTAAATCATTATCCATTTCGCTACAAATTTGCAAAAGTGTGTATTCGTACGCGAACTAGCTTCCTACTGCTCATCACAGCATCTATCTCTTCCGCACGTGTTGTCGGTTGATATAAAATACATTTTAACCGCGCGCACAAAAAAGTTCGTGCCGTCGACTAGTGTAACCTTAAGGTTAGCTCGCATAGCATAGGTATTGTTTTTCATACAAATAAGACTGCAAATTATGTAATAAACTCGGCCATGGGACCAAGGGTTAGGGCCTCCCATGCTCTTTTCCAAACTCTCTATTTTGTAATAAGTAGTAGGTTAGGTACTAATGTGGATAGTTAAGTGCTTGATTTGTTTAGGAGTTTACATTTAGAGGATAGCTCGTCCCATCTTCGCCAGGGTCTGCGACTGCTACACGCTTTCCAGGACTCCCAAATTGAGATCTAGGCATCGCTCATGTTGGAGGTCAGCGAGGCTAAAATGCGATTGGGTCAACTTTACTGGTGCATGGGGACAGACGGGCGAGTATCGACACGCAATGGGTACCTGGGCAGTCCTGAAAAACGCTGGTGTGACGATCTGGACTCGTCCCTAGCAGATTGACCAGAGAATGCAGAGGGGACAAAGTTGTCTGGCAGAATGTGGACGGCCTTTGCCTATCAGTGGGACAATATAGGCTAAATAAAAAAAAAGGATAAAATGTTTTTTTTATGGAAAAATAAATGAAACACATCATTTATATAAATATTTACATTTTATTCGTTTGTCTCATCGATGGAGAACTCACTCGTTCAATGTATTGCTGTATTTTGACTTTCAACTCCTTAACTATACAATTTTAAAGTCAGACAAATCTACAAAATGCTTGTTATTTTAACTTATAAAATAATATTTTTTTACTATTATTTACAAGGGTTAGTTAAAACCGAATATGGTTGGAGATAAGGCCTGTTTCCCAGCTGTGGGAATATTACAGGCTGATTGTGATACCAACAGTATTTTTCCAAGCATTATTTAAAATAAGTAAGATATAAAAATACCTTGACCAACTTTAAAACTGTTATATCACACTAAAATTCAAAGACAAATGGCACATTTTTAAATAAAAAAAAATTGATTAAAATGTGCCATTTCGCAAGAATCAATTTAATTTTGACTACAATAATAATTTCCTAACATAATTATATTTTATTTATTTTTATAGTCAAATACAGCAATTCACTTGCAGAACCATGAAAATAATAATATATACAATCGCATCAGTCGTTTATTAGAAAAAACCTTAAATGTACAGTTACGACGGGAACAGAAAATAGATAGGACCAGTATTTTTAATTTTAAATAGAACACAATTTCAACTTTATTTCTTGAAGAATTATGTTGAAATTGGAATTAAACATTTTAAGGTAAGTACCTCTCTTAACTACTGTATTAAAAACTCTTTAAAGAACCGAGATCAATTTCAAGAAAATAATTGAAAAATACTGCTTATATCTATTTACTGTGAAAAAGAAGCGTCGACATTTTTAATTCCCTAAACTTATAAAAAAAAAATAACTAAAAATTTACTTGCAACTGTATGCATGCATAAATATCTTAAAGATTTTCGTTTCATACATTTATCAGTTTTCATTCAGCCTGGCTGTATAAATTCAGATATTTAACTGCATCTAGTAAGATTGGCAGCCAACCTCGACATAGTTGGATAACAGCTAGACAGATGATGAGTCAACCAATAGGGATGATTTGTGGGTAGAAAAACGATAATTTGGTCCGTCAGTGAGATTATCAAATGGTAAGATTGGCAGCCAACCTCGACATAGTTGGATAACAGCTAGACAGATGATGAGTCAACCAATAGGGATGATTTGTGGGTAGAAAAACGATAATTTGGTCCGTCAGTGAGATTATCAAATGTTATTGGACAAGTATTTTTTCCTTCAAAATATCAAAGATAAAAAGCAACAAAGTTCAGGAGTGCCTGCTTGTGACGTCGCTTTTGAGTAAAAAGTGTACCAAAACGTGACGTCACATGAAATCTCAACGCACCGTACCGTCGTAATTTTTTGGTTAAATATCCGTTTAAAATATTTTTTGATTAATTTACGTGTGTGTTGCCAGTGATGACATATGGCTCTGAGACGTGGTCGCTTACAATGGGCCTTATCAGGAAGCTTACAGTCACTCAAGGGCAATGGAGAGGGCTATCCTCGGAGTTTCCTTGCGTGATCGAATCAGAAATGTGGAGATCCGCAAGAGAACCAGGGTTACCGACATAGCCCGAAGAATTGCCAAACTTAAGTGGCAGTGGGCAGGGCACATTGCTCGCAGAACGGATGGCCGATGGGGCCGAAAAGTTCTGGAATGGCGACCGCGAACCGGAAGACGATACGTTGGAAGGCCTCCCACTAGGTGGACCGATGACCTGGTTAAGGTTGCGGGAAGGCGTTGGATGCAAGACGCACGGGATCGGTCAATGTGGCGACGCCTGGGGAAGGCCTATGTCCAGCAGTGGACATCTTTCGGCTGAAATGATGATGATGATGAATATACGTTAAAAAATGTTGACATCATCCCTATTATAATATAAATAATTTTATAAGTACCACTCTATATCAAATAATCAATATTTTTGCATGCATGCGTTTAAGGGGAATTCGTATGTTTGAAGATTAAGGCTAGCTAGTGTATCATTCAGCAGTAAATTAAGTTTATTATGTTAACACGACTATGGTAAAATTAACTATTTGCACATTCTAAGACCAAAAAGAATTAAAAATAGGTAACAGATTTTTTTTATTACAGTGAAGCACCCCATACATTTTTAATATTATTGCGCAATACTATTGAACATCTATACTCCAACCATTAAGCAGATTTTTTAGAGCTACCCTCTACTCAACAACAAATGTTTTAAAGTAATAAAACGGCAGGCTTATTACGTATCTTTTGCAAGAGCAAAACGATAGCGATCAAACGCTTTATGCCATAAAAGTCGGAATTACCTGCAGTGTAGGTATGGTAGGTCCTACACAATCGTTTGCTAATCGCTCGCTGTTTGTCAAATACACTTATTTAAAAAAACACCGCCAACAACTCTAAAACTTCTATATGGAATAGCAATTATTGCGCAAAAATCGCTATCGTTTTGCTCTTGCAAAAGATACGTAATAAGCCTGCGGATTCGATATGGAAATTGTGTTTGTTTTACATCGATTTAACTGAGTTAGTACAGATGAAAGATAATTTGAGAACATAAAATATGCAAGGTCACAGGACTAGAAGATTATCTTACAGCAAACCTAAGAATGAAAAAGTTTTTGACCCCTGCTGTCAGCAGATTGAGTCAGTGCATTGTAAGTAAATATTGTACCTTCACGTTGGCCAGAGTATAGAGATAGTAATAAGAGGTTGCACAACGCAACTGCGGTAGCTTTTGGTTGGTTGATGTCTCGAACACAAGATTGAGGAAAATTATTTTTTATTGTGCAATGAATAATCAATCTGCCTAGCCTTTTTCCCAACTATATTGGGGTCGGCTTCCAATCTTACCGGATTCAGCTGAATACCAGTGTTTTACATGGAGCGACTGTCTATCTGACCTCCACAACCCAGTAACTGGGTAACAAGGTGCTGGCAAGACTGGTGTCAGATCTCAAGCTTCTGACTACCCGTAACGACTGTCAAATATCTTCAAATGACAGCCGGGACCAACGTCTTAGCGTGCTTTCCGAGGCACATCCATCCACGGACCGACCTAGTCAAGCATTGCTTAACCTTGATGATCGACCCGTGCGGCTGTTATTATTTAGCCACGAGCTCCTCACTATTACAACACTATATTATACACTCCTCATTATTGTGCTATGAATATCACGCAATAATATTGTAGGTGTATGGAACGCCTAAGTGTGCAAATCTCGACGGAATATAAATTGAGCACGAGGAAAGATAGATTTTCAACCAAAGGTATTAATAGAGCAAGATCTTAAAACCCTAGACTTTTCTTTCTACACAAACTACGCATACTTGCTAGCTTGCTGCTTAGGCCAACGCCAATTTACAGGTGTCAGGTCCCTAACAATTTTGTCTATGGCTGTGACTGTTGGAATTTGCAGCGTAAATTTCGCGGCCACGAATTTTATCTTTACTAATATTATAAAGAGGAAAGATTTGTATTTTTGTATGTAACGAATAAACTTAAAAACTACTGGACCGATTTCAAAATTCTTTCACCGTTGGGAAGCTACACTATCCCCGGGTGACATAGGATACTTTTTATCCCTGTATTCCCACGGGAACGGGAACTACGCGGGTGAAACCGCGAAGCGTCCTTCAAAACACATGGCATCACAATTTCTTTTCCTTTAAAACGGCGGTTATCTTAAGTACCTAAATTGTAAAATTCATTCTATTTCGCTCGTTTTTATTTGATTTTTTTTCATGGTTTTTTTTGTTCATAATAAAACCATGGGTGGCTTTTTCTACTTGCTTCCTACCTGAGGGAGTTGAAACATAGTCATAATTGCCAATAAAGTTCTTATAGCAAAAAAGTTCATTTCCTGTGGACCATGTGTCATAGATCCGATTATGTATATTATGTATCATTTGAATTCTAAAAAAAAACCGGCCAAGTGCGAGTCGGACTCGCGCACGAAGTGTTCCGTACCATTATCGCTAAAAACAGCAAAAAATGACACGTTTGTTGTATTAACTAGCCCCACTTAAATATTAATTTTATTCTGTTTTTAGTATTTGTTGTTATAGCGGCAACAGAAGTACATCATCTGTGAAAATTTCAACTGCCCTAGCTATTACGGTTCATGAGATACAGCCTGGTGACAGACGGATCGCGGAGTCTTAGTAATAGGGTCCCGTTTTTACCCTTTGGATACGGTAATGCAACAATTAATTATTCTATATTTTTGATTTTCTTGAATACATTAACTTACGCTTTCGCCCATGAGGGTAGGCAGAAACTAAAGAACTATTTAATTTAAGAAGTTATAGTATCAACAAAGTAAGCCTATTATATAAATCAACAATAGGAAGAAAGAAGAAACATATCAAGCAATAAATTCATGAATTAGCATATAAACTTGCTACCGAAAATCAGACCTAAACCCTATAGCTATGGAAGTCAAAATGTGTTGAACACTTTCAGGATAAAACCATAAGAATTCCCCTTGACTTAGTAATCAAAATTATATTACAATATTATTTTTTGGCATTTATATGGTACAAAATTTACAAATTTCTATCTTGATTTAGAACAACCTCTAGTTAGAAAAATCCGTCCCTGCTTTGAATTAGCGATATGACAAACACCAACATTTATTTATAATATAAATGTGTTATACACATAAATCTTCAGGAATAAATTCTCTAATTGATGGTACAGACACAATCATCATCAGCCTTGTAATGTTCCCACTGCTGGGACACAGGCCTCCTCTCTGTGAGAGGGAATGGGCTATAATCCACCACGCGGGCCCAGTGCGAGTTGGTAGATGGCACATGTCTTCGAATTTTTGGTTCTAGGACATGTCGGTTTCCTCACGATGTTTTCCTTCACCGTTTTGAGAGCAGTGGTGATGAAATAATTTACACAAAGTAAAGCGCCTGCCTGGGTTCGAACACTCGACATACAACTTGTAAGTCAGGACCGTTACCACTGGGCCACCACTGCTCCTACAGGCACAATACAATGTTTGTATTGTTTAGTTCTTAAACACAGTATCTGTCGCGTTTTATGTATTTCTCAACACTCGATTATTGTGCTGTTAACGTCATCGACGAACAATCGCCGGTTATCTGCTGTGATTGGCTGTTGAAAATTCTTTCAACCAATCATAGCAGATAACGCGTGCTTGATAATTTGTTACATCAATTCTGCGATAATTTAGCAGTGAGAAACCCAGCCTTAGGCCCACTTGCACGAAAAACTTAACTCTGAGTTTAGTTTCTAACACTAAATTGTTGTTAAGGCGATATATACGCCCCAATGTTAACGCAGTACTGGCCGTGTGCCCGCTCGATGCCAAAATATCAATATTGAACCTCCTTTTGAACAGTATGCTATGTTAGTTATGAAGAAATACCAGCCATAAATTTTTCTGTGTAAAAATATTTTTAAACATCCAAGTCGTTTTGGAGGAGTATCCAAATTAGCAAAAAACTAGCGTGTTATTAATTATTTTTTTAAAGCAAAACTATTTGTTATACGAAAAAACCATGTGCTCAAAATAATATACATGGAAACAATAATACACTTTTTTTCAAACCTTTTAACCTAGCCTTTACTAAAGAGTATGCTTTAGAAAGTTACCTAAAGCGGATGTAGGCCCTTAAATTGACAATCTGTCAATTTACCCGTGTGTTAGACACTAACTCTAGAATTAAGTTTTTCGTGCAAGAGCGCCTTATCCAACTCTCCTGTAGCAGAAAGGCCAGTTTAAAAAAAAAAATAAGCAACACTTTTGTGCGTGTCTGTATATTTTCTCTCCCGTTTTAATGCTGTGTACATAAATGAATAAATAAACAGCTGTATTGCACTTCATGGTAGGATGTTATTCTAGTCGTAAAAGGACGAACAATACAATTTTAAATAGAGGTTGTTCTAGAACAGGATCTATTCGCGACAATTTCTTTTCACGCCAAGTCATAGACTAAAAATAAAGAAGAAAATTAATGTTTTTAGGTTATTGTAGGACTGTGATTTCAATGCATTCAAGATTACAGCTTCAGAGTTAATGTGATGTAAATAGCCGATAACTTTACGCCTGGTGAGGCGGAATATTACGCGCTGGAGGGTAAGCAGACATGTTAATGTACTTTTTCTGGATTCTAGGTGAATTGATTTTTTCTAAGCTGTGACAATTTATTGTCAAACTATTTAAATGTAGCAAACAGTGCAAAAACTTAAAAAAAGGTGCTGATAAATTTTTATTAGTACACAACACTGAAATACTCAGTGCTGCCAAACTAAAATTACTTTTTAAACGAAAAATTCCTTTGGTCTACTCCAAAGCATAGTTCAAATATAGTAAAAAATCATTTAAAACTTGATCACTAGCAAGTCTGTTCCACAGTCTTGCATTTTTCAATTTTCTTGCATCCACATTTCAAAAGTCTTACCTCATATAACGAACACAGCACTTATATTAGCGTCTGTTTATAAACTTTACACAACTATAAAGTCTTGCATCATAATTGAATTATTCGAACTTGCATCACTTATGTAGTTATGTTAGCACTATTACACTGTTTGGTTGATTTGCGCGATTCTTGCGTCACTTTTCAAGAGTCTTGCATCACTTTTCACGTGTCTTGCTTCACTCGTGCGTGTAGAAGATTAGTTGAGGGTTAGAGTCGTCCGGCGACATTTCTAATTGGACGTACTGTGGCGTTGTTCGCGCCGATTCGTAGGAATTGCCACCGTTGCGTGATAGTGAATTTCTTGATCTGGAAATAAGTTTTATGTACAATTAATAATTGATAGTAATTAATTATTCCACAATTGGCGCAGTCGATGAGCGGTCGCCTACTGCGCTGCAGCCTTATTGCGTAATGAATTCGGAAATCCACATCACGTCTTTCATCTCGCATGTTATTGGTTGATTTTTCATACTCTTTGCCTTGCCAAATTCATTATGTAATAAGGCTGCTGGTTAGAAAGGAACCCGACCCCAAAGTTGGCAATAGGCTAGAACACAGAGCACGCCACTCCGCGCTGGCAATAAACTTAAAAACAACTGGACTGATTTCAGAAAATCTTTCACCTTTGGGAAGCTACACTATCCCCGGGTGACTTTTTTTCCCTGTATTCCCACGGGAACAGGAACTACGCGGGAGAAACCGCGAGGCGTCCGCTAGTCAACTTTTTTTTTTTTTTAAATAAACTCGCGCTAAAAGTCAAAAAGCTTTTAAATTTGACATATCGGAGACCTCACGCCACACCAGCGTCTCTAGCGGCGAATTCATACGCGGTAGCCCCCATTGCGCTGCGCACAAGCTCAGTATAAATATGGACGAACAGTACGGAAACTACCTACAAACGCTCGAAACGGCACACTGACACAAACATGCTCAAGTCAGTAATGCGTGCCACTTAAAGGTACACTAGTCGACGGCACGAACTATTTTGTGCGCAGGGTTAAAATGCATTTTATATCAACCGACAACACGTGCGGAAGAGATAGATACTGTGATGAGCAGTAGGAAGCTAGTTCGCCTACGAATACACACTTTTGCAAATTTGTAGCGAAATGGATAATGATTTAGGACGAAACCGAAAGCGCGAAATTTTATAAACAGACCTTTGGCAGTCTAGATATCATGAAAAAACTACTAAATCTATCCGTTCAAAATAAAATTATTTGCATTGTTGAACTACTAATCTCTCCCTGTATGGAGGCCGTTTTGCAATTTTCCGTCTTCTTATGGTATTTATTCGCGCCCAAAAATGCGTTAAAATTAGTGTCGAAATGTGGAACTTTCGACGCTCATAACTTTCAAATATTTTCTTTTTTTACTTTTTTGCTTCCATACAGGGCTAGATAATGATGAGACAAATTGATATCACTTTTTATTTTGAACATACATTGTCAAACAGTGGAATAATCCCTAGATTACGTTTGTATGGAAGAATTTCGACTAGTGTAAACTTAAGGTCTCGTCGAAGCGCATCATTCTTTATGCTTCCTACTATATATATTATTATATACGGTTTTGAGCATTGTTGTTAACTATTTATTTTTATTTATTGTCTTTTGTGCTATGTTGAGACAATATTTAATAAATTCGCTGTGCTGTACTTTTCATCAGAGATAAGTCAATTAAAGTTTTCTGGTTTTATGTCTATCCCTATCTTTTGTTCGAGATCATACCTTTTCAGGCCATAGACCGGGCAGTCAGTCAACAGGTGGGTTCCTGGCTCGTCAATGTCGAGGTCGCATATACATGATGGGCTTTCTTTACACTTGAACCTGTTCAAGTATTCGGAAAACCCACCATCTCCTGTCATCCCCTGTCGGCTTCAGTTTTTTGACGATTCCAAATGCATCGACAGCGTTGTTTTCACAATATTGTCTCTAGCAGTCGTGTAGCGTTTCGGTGATGTGGGGTAGGCAGATATTGATTAGTATAGTACTCACTTGGCTTTAGCGTGTGTTAGTATGTGGGACTTGAGGTTGGTGCTCTGCGCGAACTTCTTGTTGCAGCCGTCGAACGGACAGACGTACGGACGGTCGCCCGTGTGTATACGGACGTGGGTCCTGGAATATAAAGAAAATATTGTTTAGTTAGAGATTAGATTTTTCTTTACTGCTCCGAATTTCGGGCAATTCACTCGGACCCACCGAGTGAATTGCCCGAAATTCGGAGCAGTAAAAGATTGAGGCGAAGAAAGATTGAGGCTTTTAAGATGTGGTGCTGCAGACTACCTTCTTGCTACTACATATTAATATAACGTCACCATTTATTTTTTGCGTCAGAGCGAGATGTCAGCCAGCAGAATTATGTGACAAATAATGTTGGTATTTTTTTAGCGTTTATTAGGCAATGTGGCATCAAAAATATCGTCAGCCTTTTTATTGATCCCACTGCTGGGACACAGGCCTCCTTTCTGTGAGAGAATGGGACGTAATCCACACAACAATCCGGCCCAGTGCGAATTGGTGGTAACGGCCGCGACTTACAATGTTATAAATCTATATATATCTATATATATAAAAATTTATCCCTATTTCCCTCAGTCGGCATATATATATATACGGCATCACGCGTGAAAGGCTGGATCGATTTCACTTATTCTTTTTTTTTGTTGTGTTTGTTATTGTAAGGAGAAGGTTCTTATGAAAAAAAAAAATATGGTACCTTACCTACATAGGTAGGGTAGGGTAGGTAGGGTAGATGAATGTTTGGTGTATTTATGGCAAAATAAGTTTGCCGGCTCAGCTAGTACTTAATATTTATTTAGTTTAAGTCCATATTAGAGTCTGAACGAAAGTAGACACTCGAATTATTTGCAAACTTTTTATATGGCAATGCTATACTAATGTCAACCCCAATTTACCGTATGACGCTACTAAGTTGATACTTTGTTTTAATTCGTAATCACTATTTATCTTTTTGTAAAAACATTTTCTCTATTTAATAATTTAAAAAGTTTCATTATTAAAGTAGAAAACAATGATGCCTGTGACTCTTATGAATCTTTTCAAATGGAAGTCTTAGATTCAGATTTTGATTGATAGTGAATAAACCAAAGTTATTATAGAATACTGCTGCTTTTTTTTTTTCTAAAGTATTACCTGCCTAAATGTACCTTTAGTATTTTTATTCAGACGAAGTAATATAAATAATTCTAAAGTATCAAATTAGGTTATACCAGGTAGTTCATACTAGTTTTTGGGGTTGCTATTCTGTTTTTTTTTTAAATTTGCCGCGCTTTTTCAGTCTCTACTTTCGTTTGCCAGACTCTAGTTGGTTTACTAAGCCTTAGTCACATGACTTCTAATCTAAGGTCTAACTGAGCAATTATTGTGTTGTGTTGCGAGTACAAAAATAATAGGGGGAGGTATGTAGTTACTTAAATAAAATTATGGACTAAAAATCTATTCGTATTATGTATAACCAAATACGAATTTTTGCCTTCGCTGGGGACAGCGGGATCGACAGCCTGCAAGCGGGACCGTCCCGCCCAAACTGATTTAACGGACCTTGATTAGGGATATTCGATATACATCGATGCATCGAAAACATCGATGTTTACAATGCGATACATCGAATCGATTCGATGTTTTGAAAAGCTATCGATATACTCGATGTATCGATGTTTATTCATAAAACATCGATCACCTCAAATCATGGAAGGTCACCACAAATAAGTCCACAAGAGCTGGCAAACTGTGAAATTTGACGATTCTATTTCTGATGAACTATCTATTTCCTTACGTAGCCCAGTAGGCAGATTAAATGAGAACCCTTTAGAAATTTGGAATGATCTCAATTTCAGCTTCCTAAACTTCATACAATGGCGTACAAATTAACCATAGTAGGAACTTCAGTCCCATCTGAAAGTTTGTTTTCTAACTTCTTTCTCTTTCCTTTTGACAGACTTAGCAAAATTATATCGTAGGTTTTTTTTTTTTTAATTTGTTCTTTTGTAAATTATAATAAAGATTTTTCTCATACATGGCTTTTACTTTTTTTAATAAACAATGTTTGAATTAGCGATAGTTTGCATGAAAAGTTGTAAAAGTAGTATATTAGTTTTGTGTGAAAAGGTCATCTTATCAAAGTGAATGTTTTTGTATGTACTTACAGATTATGAAAGGAGTTAGAATTATTATTTTATGACAGATTAAAATCTAAACTTTAATAAAATAATGGATTTAGCTCTTTTCAAAACCGTCATATACAAAAATTTTTACTCTGGAAAGATGACCTGTTTTGAGATTTATCACTTTTCACATGACTACATACAGAACAGCTTTGTAATATAATGTTAGAAAAAGTACTCGATGTTTACAAAACATCGATGTACAGTTCCAATTTATCGAATCGAAAAAAACATCGATGTTTTTTCAAAGTGGACACCCCTAACCTTGATGAAATTTGGCACAGAGATGGGTTATAGTCTGGAACAGCACATAGGCACAGATAATATAATACTAGCATACAGATGCCTCATCCCATACAAAGAAACCGTGCCGACGTAACTAGCGTTTTTCATCTGATTAATCTTGTTATTTTTGTAAGTACATCAATCACGTTCGATCCCGTTTCATGGCAATAGATGGTGTTAGCAGCGACTTGCAAGTAATAGGGTTTACTAGGTTTGTGAATATTTTTTCTTTAAATACAATGAAGTTTCGTTTTATAGTATTTTTTTGCACGTTTTTACAGTTTTTTTGCACCAAAATGTGTTACAATGCAAATTTTAACAATCGAGTGGAATGCCTCAGAAATTTAAAAATGCGCCATCTATTGGCATCATTTTTAAATGGTCCGTTGCAATAATCTTTGAAATGTGAATTAAGAGGCCAATATTCCATAATTTTGTACTTAGGAGAGTTGATTAAACAAGGACATACAATTTTTATGTTCAATTCCAGAAAATGTAATTTTTTTTTAATTGTGTGCACATGTCGCGCCATCTAGTACGATTTCTTCGAACCAAATTTTCTTTGTTAGCAATGAGACCCCGTGTCTATACTAATATTATAAAGAGGAAAGATTTTTTTGATTGTTTGTTTGTACCGAATAGGCTCCGAAACTACTGGATCGATTTGAAAAATTCTTTCACCAATAGAAAGCTCCATTATTCCTGAGTGACATAGGCTATTTTAACCACAAAAATGGATTCTGTGGGGTGGTCCACGGGATCGAAGCCGCGGGCAACAGCTAGTTACTTATAGAAGACTAGCTGTCCCACGCGGCTTCGCTCACGTCAACTGGCTACGTACCTACCCTACTCTACACCTACCCTACCCTACCTACTCTTACTACTATACGAATGTAACCTGTAAACTTTTGTTTCTACCGGCGGCGGCGATCTAATTAAAATTTAGAACATAAAAGCTGGTATTGTGAGTCAACTTTTAAAGAAGAACAATTCCATCATACATTATATTTGCGTAACTTAAACCGTTTACGCAGCGCACGCAACAAAAGCTCTCAAAAAGGAATATTTTTGCCCGTTTTTGCAACATTTTTCATTTATGCTCGGCTCCTATTGGTTGTAGCGTGATGTTATATAGCCTATAACCTTCCTCGATAAATGGACTATCCAACACAAAAAGAATTTTTCAATTCCAACCCGTAGTTCCTGAGATTAGCGCGTTCAAACAAACAAACTCTTCAGCTTTATAATATTAGTATAGATAAAAGAAATGACCAAACTCACCTTAAGTTAAAATCTAACGAGAATCGTTTCCCGCAACCCTCGAAGGTGCACTGGAAGGGTTTCTCTCCTGTGTGGACTAGCTGGTGACGTTTTAGCTTTGAACTTTCTACAAATGCTTTACCTGAAATTAAAAGATAAGGACAACGTTAATATATTATTACTGCTAGATTTATCTTACCAAATCCGGACGTGTGAAAGATTATGAAGAACAATTTGGACAAGCTTTAAACAGAAACTGGCCAAGTACTCACCGCATTCAGCACAAACATGTACTCTGGGCCCGTGTGTGTGCAAGTGTTTCCTCATCGCCGAATTGTCTCTGAACATTTTAGTGCAGCCTTTGTGTGGACACGCTGTGAAGAAAACATAACAATTTTATAATTAACTAGCTGACCCGGCAAACCTTGTTTTGCCATAAAAACACCTTTTTTTTTAAATTCATTGTATTTTTATCCTATCCTACCCTTTCTACCCTACCATACCTACCTAGGGTTTTAAAAAATAGTTTACGACCGATTCTCAGACCTACCAAATATGCACAAAAATTTGCATAAGAATCGGTCAAGCCGTTTCGGAGGAGTTTGCAGACAAACACTGTGACACGAGAATTTTATATATAATATATCATAAAAAGGTTTGCGAGTTTGTGACGTTGTAAGGGGTAATCACTGGATCTACAGAACCGATTTTGAAAATTCTTTCACGAGTAGAAAGCTACATTATTCCTGAGTGTCAAAGGCTACAATATATTTTCAAAAAAAAATATAGATCCTTATGAAAATTGCAATAATGTAACCCAAGGTATCAAAATGTTGCCTATAAAATTCATTCTTTGGCGTGCGCTGAGAAAACTATTGATGATAGATAAAAAATATTAGGTACAGGTCCCGTCACGTAAAAAGAACGCTGGCCTTGAATCTGCGCACTGAGCGATTTATCGATCTAACTGGTGGTATGAAGGGGGCGCACAGTAGATCGAAACTCGTCTTTCATAGACATAGAATCTTGAATTATTAAAGCTCAATTTTTTTGCTTGGGACGAGTTCTGTTAATCATTGTTATACTATAAAATGGGATGTGCGACAATTGTGAGCACAAATAGGCAAGATATATTTTTTTTTTGAAAAATTTGTATGGGACTAACATATAAAATGTCAATATCTCCGTAATCACAAGTTTGGCCGTTATATCCTTGCACACGTATATAGTACTAATTATTTATGATTTTTTGATATACTTTGTTTTGCGGCACCACTTGCGATTTTTTTTTTAAAAATCGTCAAAGTTATTAATTTTTTTTTATATTGATGTCTGTTTGTAATGCTAAAATATGCGATTATTAGTTCTAGTTTAGGGTATTTTATAAATCCTAATGCAAAACTTTCTAAGAAATCACAAAAGACTGTTAACCAAAACATTTTCACGTCTGAATACAACTTGCATGGTAATAATAAATTATCTTTTGAATCTAATCTAGTCACCTGTAATGGTATGGTAATCAATAACAAATGAGTACTGTAAAAGTACTCATTTGTTAATGACCTCCGTTAGGTGATCAGATAGACTAAATACCTAATAAAGCAATTAGCGAAAGGATACACTCAAAAGAATATGTATTAAGTTTAAGAGCTCCGTAATTTAATAATTAGTGCAGAATTATCATTCTTTTTTATAGGCTATATTTAATGCTTCAAATATACGTAATTTATCAGTTTTATACTATGCAGATCCATAGTATAAAACTATCATTAAATTAAGATAAAAACTTTTATCTTATATGAGATTTAAACTATCTAGTATTAGATACTTAGATAAGTTGGGTTATAAAATTAAAAAAGAAGTTTAGAAAGAATTGATTTTTTTATTAATGTAAAAAACATAATAAAATCATGAATATCAAATATAAATATCAGAAATCATAAAATTCTTCAAAATAAATTAAATTAAATACTTAAATCTAACAAAGGATGAAATCAACTGAAATTTAAAATAAATTGAAATTATTACACACAATAAATATTAAATTGGAATCAAATAAAATGATTTAGGTAAGTACAATTAATATAAGTAAAATAAATAAATAAATAAGTCAAATACAAGTGAAAATAAAATTACAATAATTAAGTAACTACTTATAATATTAAAAGTTAAATTATTCTAATACTTCACCACCATCCATCAGAATCCACTTCAGAATCTGACTCTACAGTTCCCATTACATCCAAGAACTCTATCGGAGGTTCCTGAAGTTTGAGTAGATCTAAAGCTTCTCTAAAGTATACCTGCTTCTTATGGGCATCCAGTTTTGGTCTTATTGAAGAAATCAGAGGATCAGATGAGAGAAGAAGCATGTTGAGGATGTCTTCGTTAGATGTTTGTCTACTCTTCTTCCTTGAATGATGTTCCCTGAATCTTCTGAAGTCTTTATTGCGGGCCTCTGAAGCTTCTTCTGATAGACTCCCAATTGGCACAATAGCATTTTCGGCTATTATATCACCTCCGTGGATTAATAATTTGTGGACAGTTGAGGACATGTAATACCAATTATAAAGTTCTACATATCTTTCGGCAGTTAATTTGGTATACTCTTTAAACTTAGGCACATCAATTATCTCACCAGAAGTGATTGCCTGCAGAATCACGGCAAACCTGTAGATAAGGTTTTCATCCAGTCCTGTTATTGCTGCAGTTTTCTCAGGAAACTCGAAAAACCTTCTCGCAGTATTACCATCGTTAGTTGTGCCTGACCCTTGTTTAACGATGTCGATCAAGAGATTAAGATCATCTCTGAATCGATCTTGGATAAGCTTTTTTCTGGTCTGTAACAGTATCTTGTGAGATTCCTCCCTCGCAGACCACTTCTTAAAATCGAGGCGATAAGCTATGTGTAAAAGACATTCCATTACATTAATACGGGCATGTAGTGGTGACAATCCAAATTCATAGGAACCAGTAGAAACGGTCTTTGACGTTACATTATCTAACTGATTCATTTCGGTTGGCTTAGCCAAACACAGGTAGCAGGCCGCATTTGATTTAGCTTCCGAAAGATATGTACAAATTTTGCCATCGATCATTGTTAATAACAATTGATGACTAATCTCATTTGCTTGGTATTTTGTGGAAATCAAAGCCTGGATTTCATTATCCATTCTAGTTTTTTCATTCATGACAACTTCTTTGCTCTCCTTCAAAAAACTGAACTGCACTGGGCGGCAATATGTAGAAGAGCAGGGTTTTGGATTTATCCAAATAGTATCACCTTCTCCTGTTGTTAACTTTAGAGGAACCAAAGAGGTCATAAATATGCTGGAATCATCTTGCTCACTGTCTATTTTCTGCTTATATCTACTTTGGTTGGATGCACCGTCAAATCCCCACTTCGATATTAAAATCAATTGCTTGCCTTGTATTTCACTAGTACTAGGAAGACTTTCAATAATCCTGGTCACTGTTAAATCTAGTAATGCTTGGAGTGCAATCGAAGCTGAGCTATCCGTTATGGTCACAAATGTCTCCGGAGGGTAACACTGAAGCTTAGCCTTTTGAAGTTTATAATACGACGGATATATATCTTTCGAACCTTCTCGAGTTGTTGTTTCCCTCAAAGTGATGTATTGCCATTTTGATAATTTTAATGAAAGCAACAAACCCAGTGCTTTCTCTGGTGAAAATAATACTTTAGGGACTGGTTTTTTGATCATTTCCTTAATTCTTGCTGTTGCATCTGGATTTTTTAACATGTATTCAATAACGTATGCAATATCCTCACGACCATCTTGTTTTAAAAGTGCTGCAGCTGAATATGCTAATTCAACAGGTTCTTCATCTTTATGTTCATTTGATCTCCTCTTCTTCTGCTTGTTGCTTAAATCTTCAAAGGGCTTTCGCGACCTTTTTGTCATTGTTGAAGCCGATATCATCGTTGACGTTGATGATAAGGGTTCAGCATAAGTACTTTCATTTACCGATTCTTGTATGAGCAAATTTGTTTGTACGCAGCTTGGCCAGTCAATATTTGCCTCAAGCCAATTGGAATAATCACGTCTAAAAATATCAGGTTTGCGGTGGGATCTTATCCATCTCTTCTGAACAGCCCGTGTGAATTTCCGACAAAATTCCTTGAGGGTAACACGGTCTTCATCGGAAAGGCTAGAATCTAGTCGATTAACAAGCGTGTTAAATAATATTTCGTGATCGAATTTAGTATTCTGACTACTCAGAATAACAAACAAGTCCAAGTTTGAAATTACACTTTCCATTATTCACAATCACGGGGTAAGCGGGTAGGTAGATACTATTAGTTGTTAGCAGTAGAAGTACTCAAAATGAACTGAAGCTACATAATTTGATTTTTGACTATTTATAGGTATTGACTAATTATGAGGGTACTATTTTTTCTTAATTTATAATTAGTTTTGGTAATGAGGGTATCATTATCACAACTAATTTTGAAATTAAGCAGCATTTGTCACTTTAGATGTTATATTCATTTACTTAATTAGGTACAATATTAATTAGTATTAACGGAAGTAACGGAGGTCATTAACAAATGAGTACTTAACCATAAGAAGTAACGGAGCTCATTAACAAATGACTACTTAACCATTAGAAGTAACGGAGGTCATTAACAAATGACTACTTAACCATTAGAAGTAACGGAGGTCATTAAGTTAGTTATTAGTCACCATTACTGGTGACTAGATTAGATTCAAAAATATATAATTTATTATTACCGTGCAAGTTGTATTGAGACGTGAAAATGTTTTGGTTAACAGTCTTGTGATTTCTTAGAAAGTTTTCTGTTAAGATTTATAAAATACCCTAAACTAGAACTAATAATCGCATATTTTAGCATTACAAACAGACATCAATATAAAAAAAAATTAATAACTTTGACGATTTTAAAAAAAAAAATCGCAAGTGGTGCCGCAAAACAAAGTATATCAAAAAATCATAAATAATTAGTACTATATACGTGTGCAAGGATATAACGGCCAAACTTGTGATTACGGAGATATTGACATTTTATATGTTACTCCCATACAAATTTTTCAAAAAAAAAATATATCTTGCCTATTTGTGCTCACAATTGTCGCACATCCCATTTTATAGTATAACAATGATTAACAGAACTCGTCCCAAGCAAAAAAATTGAGCTTTAATAATTCAAGATTCTATGTCTATGAAAGACGAGTTTCGATCTACTGTGGGGCGCGGCGGGGGAATGCTCCGCCAGTGTTTCTGTGCGCGCACGCTATTGGTTCGTCAGTTCACAGTTGACCCATGCTTCCCGCGCAGAGATCACGCTTCGCTCGCTCCCAAAATACAGTCGCACACAACTTTATTTGCACGACGAAGGTTTTAAAAATGAAGGAAAGAAAAATGAATTATAGTATTTATTGTTTTATGAAGAAAGAAGTTGAGAAAGGAGCATTTGATGATTTATAATGATAAGATATTTATATATTTATAATAATAAAGATCGAAATATAAAAAAATATTCTTAAGTAAAGATTAACTAATTTAAAGCCTCTGCCAAAGTTCTAAGTAGCTACTAGCTAATAAGTACCTAATAAGATTCTACAATAAAACAATTACTCTTATAAAACAATATTCTAGTACTTTAGAACGCGACTGTACCCATGCGCAAACACATCCCCTCCACTGTCGCTCAGCGTTCTTTTTACGTGACGGGACCTGTAGGTAGGTAGGGTTCAGTAGGTAGGGTAGGCTGGGTAGGCAGAGTAGCCAGGGTGGGCTGGGTAGGCAGGTTTGGCAGGGTAGCCAGTTGACGGGAGCTAAGCCCCGGGGGTCGGCTAGTTATATATATAAGAAGATTATACCTAAACTATCCATGACCATTTCACAAGCTTTTAAACTTTGCTTCCGTGGTACTTGAGGGAGCATAAATTAACGACTGGTTTCTCTAATTCAAATTAGAGCAGTCTCACTAATGCGGCACTATTGGTAACAAGCATAAATTAAAAAAAATAAATTAGTATAGTAACGGCTTTATGTTTACGCGTCAAAAGAAAAATAAACGTATCCAATATTTATTATTAATCTACCTGACGAACAAAACACGAATTTTCAGTTGACTACCATATTACTGTTAAATATATTTGGACCTAATAGAAATTCTGAGCTTGTTTAAAATTGTTATTGGTTATAAACCAAACGGCAATTGGCAGTAGCAGCCTGGTGTCTAAATTATTGTCCAGTAAGGGCTTAGCTCCTATGGCATGAGACTTAAACATTGCTGGTGAAATTTGTTTGACTTCGCATCTTGTGCGAGTAACAAATATTTTTTATCTACACTCCACAAAATGTTCCAAATATGAATTCGAAAAACATTGTATAAACACGTAAAATTTAGTACCACACACACACTCGTGTGATACTATTATCACACTCTGCTTCGCCTCGTGTGATAAACCCACACTCGTGTTTTAATAACCCTTATTATATGACCGTTGCATAAACTACTATTATTTATTTCTTCGACAAAACCAAAGCGTGATGACGTGTTACGAACTAAACATAAGTTATGCTTACCTATCGTTCTATCTGAAGACTCTGGCATTGGTTTCTTTAGTCTTATTTTGTGTCCGGGTCGTGCAAATTCAGCTAACTGCTTGGGATCTGATAAATCTAAACCTGGAATCAAAATGACAACACTTGATATGGTTATAGACGAGTAGAAAATTTATTCAAAATGTCGGAATGGTTGGAAGGAATACTTTTTAAGAATGTGTAAATACAGCACACATTTCAAAGAAAATATCTGATTTACAAATATATTGGTATTTGTTAATAAAATATACGTAATAATAAAAATTATCAGCAATTACAATTTCATAGGTCAATGGGAAGTTAAAAAAATTATCGGAATGAAAAAAAAATTGTAAAAAAAGCTGATTTTGGTGGCTTCTCATTCCTTTGTTTTCCAACATTTTTTTAAACAAAAAATACAGTATTTATCTACTCAACGAGTTCTAAACAACGATAACTAACGATGGGGTCGGTCAAAATACAGACAGACGGACACGTGTGTGACAGCAATAGGGTTCCGTTTAGACCCTTAAAAACCAATATTGATTCCCCATGAACCCATTTGCCGGTCGGAGTGAAAACTGACGGGCAACAGAGCTCTCACGTCTCTCTTGCCTTAATTGGCTGGCTTGAGTGGAGATTCGAAAACGTGGTCGAAGGAAGGAAGTTAACCCAGTAAGGCGTACTTCGTGGATTGTCCTGATAGCCGTATACCTCTCCACTCCTCAAGCACCTCCGGATATGTTGCCCCCTTGACGCTACGTCATTAAAGTGCTAGCGACCCTTTATGGGGGCCCGTTAATTGAGTGTGCAAGTCACCGCCCGCCATTTTATAGCCGTTTAGTTCAACAGTGGTCGGGCAGGGGCCGGTAGTCCTCCTATAGTTTTGGGCAATCGATCCACTAAACCTACCAAACCCATAACTCAATACATTTTTTCTCCATATTCTGCAATAGTCCTGCACCAACCGGGGATTGCCCTTGGGTGCACTTGCTTAGTGCATACGGGGATAATCGACACACACGGTGTCACATTTCCTGATTCATGCCTAACAAGGCCTCTGCGAGTTGGCTTCGGCCCCTCGCACGCCTTTCAAAGGACCGAGACCACAGGACCCCGAGATTGTCAAAACAAAAAAAACGGCCAAGTGCGAGTCGGACTCGCGCACGAAGGGTTCCGTACCATTATCGCATTAAAAGGGAAAAAATCACGTTTGCTGTATAGGAGCCCCACTTAAATATTTATTTTATTCTGTTTTTAGTATTTGGTGTTATAGCGGCAACAGAAATACATCATCTATGAATATTTCAACTGTCTAGCTATCACGGTTCATGAGATCCAGCCTGGTGCACAGACAGACATACGGATCGTGGAGTCTTAGTAATAGGGTCCCGTTTTCACCCTTTGGGTATGGAACCCTAAATAGTAAAAAATAATTAAATTAATAATAGTAGAAGAAAAGTATGAACATACCTGGCATAATAGCTTCACTTCCTAGTATACTTTTCTTTCCCGTCATATACTCCGTGTAGTCAGGATCCGGCTCAGGATTCGAACCGTCATCTGGAAATAGGTGCATGGCTATTTTTTAAATATTAAGATTTCTTAAAGCTAAGAAACAAACAAGCAAGTGGCCCCATCATCATCACTTCACAAACAAATATTTGTATGACCTACAGTTGTTCCGGCTCGGGGTGTTGTGTATGTGAGTTTAAATGTTTGTAAACGCACCCACGATACAGGAAGAAATTCCTATACTGTGATTTTTAATTTCGTAGACTTAAATGACATCTGCGGAGTTTTTTTGCTTTATCATCATCATCATCAATACATATAATAAATCTGTAGAAAAGTAATTTTTGTACATCGATAAAATTTCCAAAACAAAATAGCCAGGGTGTTAAAGGATAACCAACAGAACCCATTACTAGCATTTTTGAATTTTTTGTCTGTTTATCTGATTGTCTGTTTATTTGTGCACGCATCACGTGAAATGTACGAAACAAATGTAGATAACTTTTATACATAAAAATTGTGCGTAACTTGAAGAATTACTTAGTTTTTGTTTCATCGCAATCGGTTCACTCTATCAAAAGTTAGATGAATTTAAAGTGTTCAAGAAGTAAAATTATCACAGCTCACGCAATTCAGATACTCGAAAAGTTGAACTCGATATTCGATAGATGTAGTTGTGCATTTGAAGTCATTTTCTGAATGGCGGTGTTAAGATTCTCCGCGAAAGAATGATGACCTTAGAAAAAAAATGGTAGGTAGGTATGTAGGATAGGCAGGAAGTAGGATAGCGTTGGCAGACAGATGACGGGAGCGAAGCCGCGGGCACAGCTAGTCGTTAAATAAAAATAGTGTCGTATCCTGACTATCCTGAGTGATCAACTATTTCACAGAAAAAAAAATTGTATGGAAACTAGCAGTCCTTATTTAGTTTCTACTCATTTATGTCAAACTTCATTTTGTCGATCGCATTTATTTTATTGTTGATTTCATATTTAACACAATAAAAGTTTATGTACTACGTGTATGAATACTGTTATATATAAATATATTACGTTTATACTCATAAAACATGTTATTTATTTATTTTATTTTATTTTATTACTTTTAAGAAGGCTTACAGTCTAATTACAATTATTAATAGGTAACTACAACACATTATCAAGTTGCTAATAACAAGCCTCCACAGATATATAACATATCGATTAATTCAAGCCAAACAGTTTAAGTTCATTGTGTACTTAAGTAATAAGGTTATTCCTATTTATTTTATTTATTCATGTTGCTACGTATCAGTCAAAGAACCACTAGCCGGTGCATTATTCACAAAAAAATGATTTGGCTAAGAGCGTCCTTGCTGTGCCTATCCTAGTGCAAAATAAGTCAATATCGTGCTCAGAAGACACATCATGTTGTTACACCAATTAGTAAAATTAAATTGAGGAATCATGTCAAATCGATTTGATGAATCACACACACCTTACACCTACAACACTATGCTTCGAGCTTGCAACCTTTAAAAAAAATAAGGTAATTGACAGCTGTCAGTTTAGTCAAAATCACAGTATAGTGTGTGCGTCTTTTTTTTTTTTAATTAACTTCAGCCGTAAGACTTGTCTACTGCTGAACATAGCCTCCCCAAGTGTCGTCAAATCGAGCGATTCTGAGCCACAGAGTACATTTTATATAGGGAGATCTGAACGTCTCGCATCCAGCTGGTTCCCGCAGCATTAACCAGGTCATCGGTCCACCTAGAAGTAGCTCGTCCAACGCAGCGTCTTTCGGTACGCGGTCACATCATCATCATCAGCCTATTAATGTTCCCACTACTGGGACA
This sequence comes from Orthosia incerta, assembly GCA_948252205.1. Taxonomy (NCBI): domain Eukaryota; kingdom Metazoa; phylum Arthropoda; class Insecta; order Lepidoptera; family Noctuidae; genus Orthosia; species Orthosia incerta. Next base: position 14,173,600 of record OX411766.1, on the reverse strand, counting down.
CAGGCCTCCTCTCTGTGAGAGGGAATGGGCCGTAATCAACCACGCGGGCCCAGTGCGGGGTGGTGGATGGCACATGTCTTCGAATTTTTGGTTCTAGGACATGCCAGTTTCCTCACGATGTTTTCCTTCACCGTTTTGAGAGCAGTGGTGATGAAATAATTTACACAAAGTAAAGCGCCTGCCTGGGCTCGAACCCTCGAACTACAACTTGTAAGTTACGCGTTAACGGTACGCGTTCGCCACTCCAGAACTTTTCAGCCCCATCCACTATCTGTTCTGTCAGTGGCCTTCTTTTTGGTTATAATCTCCGGCACGTCAGTTGGCAAAAGTCGTTAGAAGCGCAAAAGTCGTTTTTTAGTTATCTTTGGTAGTGAAGCGGGGCGCGGGGAACGTTTAGGACCGATCCGAGCGCGCGATTGGTTGGTCAGTTGACACAAGGATCGACTGACCAATCGTGTCGCGTCCACGTTCCGTTCGCTCTATATGGTGGTTGGTCAGTTCGCGGAGTATGGGCGAACTTACCCCCACTACGCCGAAAACCTTGCCAACTTACGTGCCGAGCATTGTAAATGGTTGAACTATAGACATCTGCAATATCAGCCAGTTGCCGTCCTATAGACTTAGCTGAAATGTCACTATACAGCTTCAATTTGTGTGGCATTGACACGGCAGTCGTCGTCCGAGCAACACTTGTGTTAAAGCTGTACAATTACAACGCACACACAAATGGCACCGCGCGCACATATGAGTTGAACTATCTATAACATGACTTTTACAACAAGTTAGATAAATTTAGTGCTGAATTGAGCCGTTTAGAACTGAAATATGTCTTTTCATCAATTTTTAGCCTCACAAATAAGTTGGAGAGTTAATTATTGGACCATTTGCTAGACAAACAAACGCGTTTTACCGTATTTTAAAATCATTGGTTAGCAAATTTAACCATTGGTTAAGTTAACAAGGGATCAAAGTTTCAAAATGTCGGTTCAATGAGTAATTTATCATCAATTGTATGCTCAAATAAGTTAGCAAGATAATTATTTGACCGAAATTTTTAACCATCGGTTAGCTTATTTAACCTATGGTTTAAGTTAACTACGGATAAAAAACTGGGCCTTACTGGGAGGTAACACCAGTAACTGGTTGGTTGAAGTCAGATTAACAGTCTCCTCATATAAAATGCTTGCAGACTCACCATCATCCTCGCCGGTAGCCCACATGGTGACTGAGAACTCTCCTTCCATGGTTTTGATCTGCACCTGCTTCTGTTCCCATCTCCTAGCTGGCCCGCGGCCCCCTACGCCATCCATGAGACCTACTGGTACTTCTCCTGAAAAGAGGAAATTAATGATTTAATTGGCGAAGGAACGCCGGATCACAAAAGGCGGCTGAAAAGGTAGTCTGTAATGGACCTCGGCAAAGTAGACCATCGGAACGTATATTTTTTTATTTTAGATAGGCTCGCGCTTGACCACTATCTCACCTGATGGTAAGCGATGATGTGAACGAAGTAACGCGCTTGCCTAGAAGTAACCTATTCACTCTTGACTTACAAGACCCCAAGGTTGTAGATATCTGGAAACACAGACTCCGGCAGGGTATTCCACTCCTTAGCTGTACGCATAATGAAAGTATTTCCAAAACATTTAGTGCGTATGAATATAAAGAGAGAAATCTCGCTGGCGAAACCACTCTGCACAACAATATTGCAAGAATTCTGCTAGTCCTAGGACTGATTGCAGAAGACATGAGAGAAATAGTACATTGTGATACAAGGGTGGAAAGTACGTTATTGCAAACGAGCTGTCATTAACAAGCTCGAGCCGAAGGCGAGGGCAACTGCCCACGCGTTTACAGTTTATAGGGTAGTTGACAAAAAATATTTATTTAGTCCGTCAGTTAGATAACCTAAAAATATTGGACACGTAGTTTTTTCTTTTGCCTCGTATACAAAAAAATACGACGGTACAAAGCGTTTGAAATATCGTGTGACGTCACGGTGTGCTATACTGACAAAGTGATGTCACAAGCCCCCACTCCTGAACTTTGATGCGCTTTATCTTTGTCCATTTTTAGGGTTCCGAACCCAAAGGGTAAAAACGGAACCCACCGTCGCTATAACAACAAATACTAAAACCAGAATAAAATGAATATTTAAGTGGGGCTTCCATACAAAAAACGTGATTTTTCTGCCGTTTTTTGCGATAGTGGTACGGAACCCTTCGTACGCAAGTCCGACTCGCAATTGGCCAGTATTTATTTATTTGGTAAAGCAAAGAATACGGGTCCAATATCTATACATAATATTATAAAGAGGAAAGATTTTTTTTTTATACGAGGCAAAAGAAAAAACTACGTGTCCAATATTTTTAGGTTATCTAACTGACGGAATATAGAACATTGTGATACAAGGGTGGAAAGTAGGTTATTGCAAGTAGGTTATTCCTGAGATTACCCCCTACATACAAACTTACAAATTTTACCTCTTTATAATATTAGTATAGATAGTATAGACTAGCTGACCCGCGGGGCTTCGCTCCCGTCAACTGGCTACCCTGCCTATCCAGTCTACCCTGCCTACCCTGCATAACCTCCCTACCCTGCCTTCACCTGCTCTACCTACTCTACCTAGTCTGCCCACTCAACCTACTTCACCTACTCTACCTACCTACCTAATAATTTTCTATCTATCATCGATAGATTTCTCAGCGCACGCCAATGAATGAATTTTATAGGCAACATTTTGCTGCCTTGTTTTCTTTGTAAAAAAATATGTCCAGTTGCAAAAACGCGCATTTTCTGAAAATTTTATTTTTTGTTAATGAACAAATATAATTCTTTGATTTGTTTTTACTATTTCCCACAACTGTATTGAAAAACGTCGTGTGATACACGGGTGTGTAGGTTATTGCAAACTCGTGTCAATAAAAACCCTCGTCTTTGGCTCGGGCTTGTTAATGACAGCTCGTTTGCAATAACCTACTTTCCACCCTTGTATCACAATGTACTATTTTTTGTCAACTACCCTATTGACTGCTAGCTGTCGGCGCGTGGACAGCGAGCCGTGTTCGTTAAGGCGGTGTTGTGCGGGAGCGGTTTCGTATAAGTGAGCTACGACCTTTAGTTTACATCAAAATCGCCCCCGTGACTCTTTTCGATCGTTTTTCACTATTCCTCATAATTTCTGATGATGAAATATGCTAAACTTACCAATAGGCATCAAATGCTGTATGTTGCTGGCGCTGTTGGCGACGTTAGAGCGGGGTCTGCCGCGACCTCTTCTGAAACAAAGCGACGGAGTGTTACATCATCCCTTTGCGTATTATCTTTACGAGAATATTAACGTCTTTTTATTTATTTTATTTTATTTAAGGCACATCAACAACACAAATACAAACATGGACATGATACATTTTCTGGGGTCTTCTTCTAGTGTCTATGTCAATGACAGATGTGCACAGCACTTTCAGAAATAAAATTACATGTCAAAAATCTAATTTAACAAAGAAAAAAAATATATAAAATAAGCAAAATTACAATACAAATTATAAATAGAAAATAAGAATCGTGAGTTAACAATTAAAAATCAATTAAATTAAAACAATGAGAATAAAAATAATTAAAATTTTTAAAATCAAATTTTTTTTTAGTTCGCGATTTAAAGCGCTGTCGTCTAATGTTTTGAGGCGCGTCTGACTCATGGAACGTTCCAGTTTAAGTTAATAGAGTTCTTTATTTTTAAATTTAGTTCCTCGTGATGTGGACTTCATAAAAACACTTTTCATAAGTGATTAAAACATTACCTGCTGCTCGTCGAAGGCGGTCCAGGGTACAAAGAATCGTAGTGCGTATCAGGACTGGCGTTCAGCACCTCTTCGCCCGAGATACCCGGCAGGATCACCTCTTCACTGCCCACTGAAATTTTATAGTCTGTCAGCGAAGCCGACATGGGGAGTGATGTTAGTTTTGATGTGTGATGAAGTTAAAACCGAAATCTACTTTTTTTTAAACAATTTTTTTATTATTAAGAAATATGGTCAAAAACTAGACCCCGACTACTAAAAATAACGCTGCAAAAAGTATGAAACAAGAAAATATGCCCGTAAATTTGCCGTGGTCGCATACCGTAACAAAACAACACAGTCATATAAGTTTTTAAACTGTCATTTTTTTTTGTGATGGGTTTGCTCTTGACTTTAGTCTAGGTCAGAGGTGACAGAGACAAAGTCGACGATGGAGTGAGCTTACCCAGAAGAAGCCTGTTCACTCTAACTTTGAAGAAACACAGACGCAGGCAGTGAGTTCCACTCTTTTGCTGTACGCATTATGAAGGATGTTTGGAAGCGCTTGGTGCAAATTGGTGGAATAGCAACTAGGTGAGGATGGTAACTTGCAGTGCGTCTAGATGTCCGATGGTAGAAGGGGGCCGGCGGGATAAGGTCGTGGAGTTCATGAGCACACTCGCCAAAATACAGTCTGTAGAAGACCGACAAGCAGGCAACCTTACGGCGATGAGCCAAGCTGTGAAGCTTGGCATCCGCCAGTTTGACGTCGCCAATTAAGTCTCTTAGCTCTGCGTTCCACCGAGTCAAGCGCGGAAAGCTGATATTTAGCTGAGCCATCCTAGAGGTGGCTGCAATACTCCATGCAGGATCGGTCTTGCGCTTTGTAAAGAGTTAATCACTAAAATTAACATTAGAAACGGGATATTTACCATGTTTACTGTTATCCGTGTTTATCCGAGATCATGGTGCTTGCAACAGCACCGAATATCGGAAATTCGTAACAAACAGTAAACATGGTGAATATCCATTCTGCAAAGTAGCATACGACACCGGTAAATTTACGGGAATGTTCTTGTTTCGTACTTTTTAGAGCGTTATTTTGAGACTGGTTTTAGTTTTTAATCTTATGTTTTTATTTACAGTATTTTGGGGTTTTTGCAGAGCCTGAGGGAACAAATGTGCATAAATGCATACATACATACTCACATAACGATCAACAAACACTGCTACGCCACCGTAGTCGGGTAAGAAATTAGTTTTCATGATTTTGACGGAATATGTCTCGCAAACGGTACGCTGATGTACGAAACCCTACCTTCATTTTAAAATCCCTGTTCAATGATACCACACATCATTGTGCCTCCTAGACGGCGCCTGATTTAATTTAATGTGACCTCACAAAGCCTATAACCAGCGGACAGACAACGACACTTTTGGAACGAAGTTCCTTATTTATTTATTTTTTTGGGTGGGAAATCATCCAATGACTTCTCCCGCTCTGGGTGAGGCGGGAGGGCGTGTCAGACTTTAACTGACTAAAACCCACCCGTGTTCCTTCAGTTGCTTGTGCCAGGGCCGCGGTAACTCTCTTTCAAATTTAACCGCGACCCAGACAGGAGACAACGACACCTAATTTGTCAATTTATGATAAGTAGTTTATAAGTTATGAGGGATCAGATGAACATACACACACACATATACCAGTCAAAAACATAACCCTCCCTTTTGCTTCGCCGTAGTCGGGTAAAAATTGCATTGTCACGAAAAACAAACGTGCGTGCAAAATTTCAGCTCAATTGGACACTGGGAAGTAGGTCAAATTTAATTTGCAAGATTTTATTACAGACACCGGTACAGGTGACATAAAAGCTTGTACTAATAAGATTTAATTTTGAGATGGTAGCGAGTTTTGGATTATATCCTCGTAGCAGCAGTGACATGAAAACTGAAATAATTTACTGAGCATTGAAGTATCTTTGCAAGTACAAAAAAAAAAACGTAAAAAAATTAACAGACTTCAAAAACAAAACACTAAAAAAATTACAACCGACTTTCAAACAAAAACACTACAAAGAGAAAAATAGCTTCAATTTTGGAAGTCGGTGTTCCTGTTTTCGTTTCATCGTTTTTTGACAATTTTTGTAAAAAAGTTTTTTATTTTTCACTTTTTAGTTGTGGTAGGTACATAATGGACCAGTTCTATAGGCTAGGTACCTATAACGCCCAAAGTGAAGCCAGAATAGATAAACCCAATAACATGAAACTTAAATAAACAAAACCGGTGGAATGAGAGTATACCAGGGTGACCTGTTCACACCTGCGTACTCCTTTCCTTTAAAGCGTACCAGTGTGATGTTATGTTATGAAATGGTGTAAACAATAAACAGATATGTGATTGCAGGTATCCCGAGTGATTTGCCCTCATTTATTGATGAGTTCTGATGTATATCTCCGAAGTTCTTCATCAAATCTTGATGAAAATTAATTGGAACCACATGACAAACACCAGCTTGCGAATAAAGAAAGAATCACCAAAATCGGTTCACCTATAAAAAGTTCTGAGGTCACACATAAAAAAAAAAAAAATACAATCGAATTGATAACCTCCTCCTTTTTTGCGAAGTTGGTTAAAAAGTGCATAATAACTTTCGTGTCAGAAGTCTGTGTCACAAATCGATAAAAACATGAGGTACGAAACAAACCGATTTTAGTGTTTTGTTTTTGAAGTCGGTTATTTTTTTTTGCGAAAACATTTCTATGTATCTCTTTTTGGTGTTGGTTCACCATCACTACAAATTGAGCAAGTTCCATAGTAAGGTACAGGTCCCGTCACGTAAAAAGAACGCTGAGCGACAGTGGAGGGGATGTGTCTGCGCATGGGTACAGTCGCGTTCTAAAGTACTAGGACATTGTTTTATAATATAAGAGTAATTGTTTTATTGTAGCATTATAATAGGTACTTACAAGCTACTTAGTACTTTAAAAGAGACTGAATTTAAATTAGATAATGTTTACTTGAGCATTATTTTTTATTTCGATCTTATTATTATAAATATCTTGTCATTATAAATTATCAATTGCTCCTTTTTCAACTTCTTTCTTCATAAAACAATAGATACTGTAAATCACTTTTCTTTCCTTCATTTTTAAAACAATCGTGCAAAGAAAGTTGTGTGTGCGACTGTATTTTGGGAGCGAACGAAGCGTGATCTCTGCGCGGGAAGCATGGGTCAACTAACGAACCAATAGCGTGCGCGCACAGAAACACTGGCGGAGCACTGGCGGGCATGAAGGGGGCCCCGTCGGGCCCCCTTCATGCCACCAGTTTGATCGATAAATCGCTCACTGCGCAGATTCAAAGCCAGCGTTCTTTTTACGTGACGGGACCTGTACCAAAAGTATTGACTATATAACTCAATTTACACATTCGTGCTATTTGTCGCTAAAGAGTTCGGTTGTATACTCCATATCTTGAAAACTGCCATACCGATTTTCAGGAAACTTGTGTGATGACGTCACCGCTCGCGCGTGCGAGGGAATTGCGTGGTTGGTGGGCGCGGGGGGTCTTAGTTCGAGCAGCCTCGCAAGAAACAAGCCATCTTGGATTAACCTAACCGTCACGGATATTGAGCTCAAAGGAGATTGCCCATACACAGACCCCTTATGAGGTATCGTGTCTGCGATTTCAATATTATCCAAAAATAAGATTTATATTTTGTGTTTTTTTCCATCCGTGTCCTTTACTTTATATGTACAGACAACAACAGATCAGGTTTCTTCACTTGGACATTTGTATGCAGCTTATTGCATTGTAATAAGGGTTCATTTCAAGAACAGAAACATCGTTATTTCTCGTGAGCCCCGCAAAATAAATAAAAATGTTTTCTAATTATTAATATACCGTGGTTTTTCTACAATATACAACCAAATTCATCAAGATACAACCATTTTTTTAAAGGGGCCCAAGTTCCCTTACAAAATGGGCATTCCCCTTTGTGTACTAGATGAGAGTGAAATCCGAGATAATATTACCTGCCATGTTATCTCTTCACCACCTTTGGTCGACTGGTAGAGAATGCCTAAGGCAAGTCCGCCTTTGTACCTTTTGTGCATGAAGTCTAAATAAACTTATAAATATTCTTTCTTACCTTCCTCAAGGTGCTGCATACCAATGACTTGTTCTTCGACCTCTTCATACTGATCGTCTGTGATATATTCTTCATATTGACCTGCCTCTATCTCTTCATACTGAAAATATAAGTAAGCAAATGAGTTACAAAATATCTTAGTTTAATACTGCCAGCATCGCCAAGAACGTCTTCATCTCGGTCTATCGATAACCTGGTTAAGGCTGCGAAGAGCCGCTGCATGCGAGACACACAGGATCGTTCGATACGCTTTTTAAGGCGCCGATTCCCTTGAGTAGCTGATTTTAAAATGAGAATCACGTCTAAATGGCTAGTCGTAATTTTTTGAAAAAAATATATGTTATATTAGACTATTTTCTTAATAATTTGATCTGAGCATTTTGAGTTTTCTTCGTATAACATAGTGTAATTAATTTGTAAAGTTATGTCTAAAACGGACAAAAACACGACAATCACACCAAACCCACTGGGCGTATTTTAATGAAATCGACACCATCTCAAAGACAATTTAATTATCTACATTTTGATCTGAGCTTTTTTTTTAAAGTCATAAAATAATAAGGAAAGTACAAAAAACTACTAAATTTCGGGTCGCGCGGGTGTGAAACGAGTGCGCGTTTTGTTCCCTCAAGGTCGTTGGCGTTAGTAGTCGTCTTAAGCAGTCGGGTATTTTTGGTTTTTTTTTAATTAACTTTTTATATTTATAACTTTTTAGTTGTTTTTTTTAGAATTAGGTACATTTAAACATATAAATGTTATAATTTTTGAAATCAACTCATTTTGATTTAAAAAAATTTAGGCCCCCACAATATGGCGACCAAAATCCGCCATTTTTATATTTTCCCATTTTTATGTAGCCAGTGACACTCGCAGTGTTAAGACGAATCGATTGACGTAAGAATCATCAAAATCGGCCAACGCGTTTGGTCTCTAGAACGCCACATAGGAACAAACATACATAGACTGATAAACACAGTACTCTCCTTCGGCAGTCGGGTAAAAAGTTAAGATTTATATGGAAACTAAAGTTATCTTCTGCAGTGGTGGCCCAGTGGTAACGGCCGCGACTTACAAGTTGTAGTTCGTGGATTCGAACCCAAGCAGGCGCTTTATTTTGTGTAGATTATTTCATCATCACGGGAGGAAACCGGCTTGTCTTAGAACCAAAAAAATCGAAGACATTTTACATCCAAACCGCACTGGGTACGCGCGGTGGATTACGGCCCATTCTCTCTCACAGAGAGGAGGCCTGCACGCACAACGGACCAATGGGGGTCTGACGTGCGGAAAAGAGGGTCCATGTTCTATCCTAAAGTATCTTCTGTCCCAGTCGCCATTATGACACCAATAGACTACAGGAAGGTATATAGTCCATCACTTTTATGCCACGAAATAAAGTTGCCAACATAATTATATAATGGATTTTGCCAAGCCTCTAACTGAGCTTGGTAGAGTAACGGTTGACTATCCATGCAGTGGCAACCATACACCTTCAAGAACATTCTTTGGGAAAAGGCTAGGCAGGGTATATGCCTAGCCTTTTCCCAACTATATTGGGGTCGACTTCCAGTCTCACCGGATTCAGCTGATTACCAGTGTTTTACATGGAGCGACTGTAACTGGGGAACACGGTGCCCCTTGGCAAGACTGGTGTCAGATCTCAAGCTTCTGACTACCCGTAACGACTGTCAAAGCTCTTCAAATGACAGCCGGGACCAACGGCTTAACGTGCTTTCCGAGGCACGGAGGAAACTCGGTATGTTGAAAATGGTCACCCATCCACGGACTGACCTCGTCAAGCGTTGCTTAACCTTGAAGATCGACCAGTGCGGCTGTTATTATTTAGCCACGAGCTCCTCAACATTGTTTTATGGAGGCAAATTTATCGCTGTCAAAAACCCTAGCTATTGTTCGTCGACTCGTCGAGAAAAATCGGTTAGGATACACCGAACTTGTTTAAAAAAAACTGTGCATTAAGAACGCCGTACCTTGACTCCAACCTGGTCATCTCCCTCCATCTCCACGATGGAGCCGTGGGTGCCAATCTCCACCTCGCACATAATCTCCTGGTTCATCATCTTTGCTGATGTCAACTGGAACAAGGAGGTTTCATGGTTAGAAAAAAAAAACATCAGTTTTAAAAAAAAATGCTTTATCCGAAAATTTAAGAGGGGCTGGCCACGTTTGCCAAACCTATGTACAATGAGCTATGGCTAAAATAAACTACATGCAGAGTCCTGACACAGCCAGATGACTTCATTGCAGACTCCATATAAGATAGTGGGATGAGCTGGTCAAAAACCACCAGTCGTCGACAATAATAACGCTTTATCGAAATGGTTGTAAGAAATAGAAAGAAAGAAAAATGCTTTATTTGTGACTCGCACAGAAGAACGAGAAAAAAACCGGCCAAGTGCGAGTCGGACTCGCGCACGAAGGGTTCCGTATCATTATCGCTAAAAACGGCAAAAAAAACACGTACGTTTGTTGTATGGGAGCCCCACTTAAATATTTATTTTATTCTGTGTTTAGTAATTTCTTGTTATAGCGGCAACAGAAATACATCATCTGTGAAAATTTCAGCTGTCTACCTATCACGGTTCATGAGATACAGCCTGGTGACAGACGGACAGACAGACAGACAAACGGATCGCGGAGTCTTAGTAATAGGGTCCCGTTTTTACCCTTTGGGTACGGAACCCTTGCAGCATTAATTTTATCAATTGCTATAACTTGTCATCACTATGCTAATCATTAGAAGTGTATTAATTATGAAAATTAACTTATTTGCCCTTGAAACACCCCTTCATTTCCATTGACCTACAAGCTGAATGATAAGAGGTTGATAGTAATTACTTTTAAGAATACTAATTTTTTTTTTAAGACACTAAAAATGTAAGTTAACCTCACATTCCTTGTTGGATATAATATCTGGACAGTATTTTTTTTATAGATTCCACCTTCAAGTCGCCATGTGAATAAAAAAACTTAATTAAAATAAAAACTTTCTAAGAAAAAAAAACGACTTCTATAGCAAAACACTACAAAGCCAAAAAAAAAAAAATCCCCTGTTGGTGTCTTTGATACCTACTGTTTATCGTTTTTAGGGTTCCATACCCAAAGGGTAAAAACGGGAACCTATTACTAAGACTCCGTGGTCCGTCTGTCACCAGGCTGTATCTCATGAACTGTAATAGATAGACAGCAGAAATATTCAAAGGTGATGTATTTCTGTTGAAAGAAAAGAAAGAAAGAAAGAAAAATTGTTTATTTGCGCCAGGCACGACGCATACCATAAAAAAAAACAAAAAAAAATTACATAAATACAATCATTACAAAGTATGCGTCACAACTACCGCTAAGTGCGAGTCCGACTCGTACTTGGCCGGTTTTTTTTGGAATATCTAATCACGCAAAGAAAGAAAGAAAAATTGTTTATTTGCGCCAGGCACGACGCATACCATAAAAAAAAACAAAAAAAAATTACATAAATACAATCATTACAAAGTATGCGTCACAACTACCGCTAAGTGCGAGTCCGACTCGTACTTGGCCGGTTTTTTTTGTTTGAAAGACGACTTTATCGACTATTCTTAGCTATGTTTGATGAAAATTGGTTAAGCCGTTCAAAAGTTATGAGCATTTTACTCTTTGAATTTCGTTGAATTGTCGATCGAAGCGTGTTTACTACTAGATAAATTATGTAGTTCAAAGCAGTACCTATTTGTGTCGTTTCGTGTGTGTGGGTTTTTAGGGTTCCGTACCCAAAGGGTAAAAACGGGCCCCTATTACTAAGACTCCGCGGTCCGTCTGTCTGTCTGTCCGTCTGTCACCAGGCTATATCTCATGAACCGTGATAGCTAGAGAGTTGAAATTTTCACAGACAATGTTTTTCTGTTGCCGCTATAAAAACAGAATAAAATAAATATTTAAGTGGGGCTCCCATACAACAAACGTTTTTTTTTGCCGTTTTTTGCGATTATGGTATGAAACCCTTCGTGAGCGAGTCGGACTCGCACTTGGCCGGTTTTTTAATAATTTTATTTCTTTACTGTTATAATTAGGTATTCACATTCATACTCGTATATCAAGGAAAAATACGCCACAAACACTAAAATAACTGACTAGAATTAGGATCGAGAGAAATTTGGTAAAGGAATTAAATAAATTACATTTTATTAATTTGATTGTGGAAAGGAAGAAGAGAACCTGTTGCACCGATCCCAAGTAACAACAGCATATGGACTTGAATCACAATTTATTATCCTGTCTACACAATACAATGTGATTAGATATTCCACCTAAAAAGAAAATATCAAAAAACCCGACTGCCTAAAAATTTAACTAATAAGATGTAAACAAGAAGGAAATCCTGCTGTGCAGCCGGAGGATACATGTTCGCGAGCTGGCTGACCAAAACCAGATGCATCCTCCGAATATTTATAATTAACTTTTTTTATTATAACTTTTTCGTTATTATTTTTTAGAATTAGATACATTTTTGATACCCCACACGATGAGATCGGAAGCAAAAAAAAAATTTGGTGCCCCACAATATGGTGCCCAAAATTCGCCATTTTTTATTTTCCAATTTTATTGTAGTCAGTGAGACTCGCAGGGTTAAGACGAATCGATTGACGTAAGTATCAAAATTGGCCAACGCATTTGGTCTCTAGAACGCCACATAGGAACAAACATACAAATACATACATACATAGACTGATAAACACATTACCCTCCTTCGGCAGTCTGGTAACAAACAATAGCAGGCAACACTGACCAGCACCCTACTTGCCTTCACACTAAATCACAGTTTCCATCAAAACCGAAAAGGAGTTCCTAATGCATTGTTTTACACATCCATTTACTCAACAGGGTAAAACACGCAACAGAATTCTCAAAAGTGTGTGCCACAGAAAAGTATGACAACAGGAAGGATTATAGTCAGCAGTAGAAAGAACTGGACTGTAATAATGATTATGACTATTCAATGGAAATGATGCATTGTTATCATAACAATAACTATTATATTGCTACGACAAGTACCTAATGATAACTGTCTTTATTGATTTATCATACTTAGTCATCTAAACAACAAAACATATTATTGCTGATTAAAAGGATAAAATTTTATTTATTTATACATAGTTAATTAAAACAATACCAGACTAATTACATAAATTAACATGGAAATCACTGCATATTATAAAACTAAGGCCCCTGCCGCGTCTGTTCGCAATAAACTCAAAAACTACTGAACAGATTTTCATGCGGTTTTCACCAATAGTAAGAGTGAGAAAGATATAGAGAAGTAATCTAACATAGAACAAGGATCCCTCACACTTGCGCATGAAGGGTTCCTTATCATTATCGCAAAAAACATCAAAAAGATCATGTTTGTTGTATGGGAGCCCCACATAAAAATTTATTTTATTCTGTTTTTAGTATTTGTTGTTATAGCGGCAATAGAAATACATCATCTGTGAAAACTTCAGCTGTCTAGCTATCACGGTTCATGAGATACATCCTGGTGACAGACCGACGGAGAGTGGAGTCTTAGTAATAGGGTCTCGTTTTTACCCTTTGGGTACAGAATCCTCAAAAACACCACATTCAGGGTTGGCAGTCAAGTGGACATTGAGCGTCTTTGCATATGTACAGTTGTCACAGCAGATCTATTGCTTTCCCAGGAGAAGAATAATAAGTAGAAACCTAACACTACTGTATTTATGAACTGTGCCAGTTTCTAGTGACAAGGCAATTGTGGTGTTATGCAATTTTCCTAGACAATCCTTTTTTTTTTATTAAAGGTTCAATTTCAAGAAAACATCACACCAAGATGAATTAGAATTATAAATAAAATAGAACATTAGAAGCTCCAGTTTCGCCCATGATAAATTATAAACAAAAACCTTCCTTGTTTCTCCCTCTTCCTATTAGTCTAAACTGCATGAAAATCTGTTGAGTAGTTTTTGAGTTTATTATGTACAGACTCGGCGGGGCACTTTATTTTATAATTGTAGTGAAATAATTTAAATAAAGTTATTTCTTTTATGACCCATTGTATTGAAATATGTTTGTTTTTGTTAAAGTATAACATCAACACAGTATTATCAAGAAAACTGTAATTGAACAGTTATCAGAGGATGAATTAATTAACCTCTTTCTTTAATAATAAAGCACCTTTTTATTGTTTGATATTTACATTCCCATCAAACTAAATATTAAATAAAATCAAGAATCTAATCAGGCAGGATCCATTCACACTTTTGCCTACCTACTTGTAAGATGACAAGAAAACAATCACTTCACCAAGTTGTCCATGGTTCACATTGTAAAAACACGATTACAGATGTATGTAAATAAAACAGTTCATTATCATTTTATTCGAGCACAATATTGGTTTGTTTTTCATGATTTATTTTTAGAACGTATCGCGATACATAAACTGTTGTGATTTTTGTGTAAATACTGTCAGAACGTCACCCGTTCGGGTACAAGTTTTAATGAGAATTCGTTGCCTCCCACAGAGAAAATCACTTTGTAAGCTTTTAATGTGTCGCATTATGGTGCATTGGAGTCAAACAACTATCTCTCGAGGCAGGTGCGACTCTACTGCTGGCAGCGCAGCTCGACCGGCCGGGCCCGCGGCCGAGACGATTTTTTAGATAATTATAAAGTGACCACGCCAAACGCTACACACATCGACACCTTATAAAATGACCTTCATTCTGTCACCCTCAATTAATCGACCAAACGCGTAATTTCATAGAAAATAGAAAACACTTGTTACGATACGTCAAAAAGTACTATGTTTTCGATAGAAATAATTTACCTGTTTTTATCCAGTAACAAAAGCACCGACGGCCACCAGGAGACAAATATGGACAGATGCGTTGGCACGGAATTTTCCAACGTAATATTTACCGCAACTAGTGCCACAGTTTTCAGTGAAAAAAAGTTCGATATTTAGGCTCAAAAATATTTGAAATTTACGCGAAAATGTTTATAAAATATGTCCGACTAAACATGGCGTCCAAAGATGTCCGACCAAATTCAATATGGCGAAGCAAAATGGACGCCTGCACTCCAGCCGCTCGTACTTACAAACTCCATCGACAAAGGAAAAGCAAAGCAACACTCACGTCATTGAAAAAAAAATCCATACCCAAAAGTTGCCATAGTGAAATTACCGACATCATTGTTTTTTAATTTATTTCAGCAAAACAAAGCAATATAAAATTCTAACGACATTTTTATTAGACGTATTAACTATCACTTAAAACGTGATTTATGTCTGATAATTGAGTAAAGCGTAATTTCATTAAAAAACACAAAAGTTCTCTCATGTTTACAGCTGTCAAACTATTTCCAATGCTGCCATCTATTCAAAAACTTTGACTTATCAGCGCCTTCTGATGGCATAAATTTAATTTATTAATTTGTTTTGTTTTGATGATCTGAGATTGCCCGTTTTCCTCTTCCTGTGGATAATGTTTACTTTAAATTTTAGTCGTGCCAAGAAAGATATTTGTGCAACATTTGCAACGCTTAGGCGATTGTATTTATTAGCTAAATCGAGAGCTCGGCCTAAACTCCGTGTGGCAACCAACTATGCGTCTGGACCAGCTAAGCTATCAGCTTTTGAATCTTTTGAAATTCAGCATAAGACCCCGGTTGTGAGGAAACTGCTCCCGATTCCGATGGCCCACTACGGAGGTCGTCATCATGTGACTATGCTCAAAGGATCGGGCATCGGACCCGAGTGTATGGCCATGGTTATGCAGATTTTTGCGTAAGTTATGAACTTTTTTAAGTGAGAAGCTCAGGACCGGTTGATGTGGGCTAGAGAGGTATATCTGCAGCAGCAAGCGTCTCCCGGTTGAAATGATTATCTTTTTGTGAAAACTTTACTGGACCAACAGGGAAAATACTTTTGTCTATAATACAGCAGCTGAATCCTATCATATACTGAGGATTTACTGGATTCAACGCAATGTACAGTAATCACAGGGGATCTTTGTGTCTCTGAAGTTGGCTCTGTAAACCATTGTGCGAGAAAAAGTTTATCATCGAATATACTGCCTAGAGTAAGCTAGATGGGTGATGTGAGTAACTTGAAAAAGGCAGTTATACAATGCTGGCCTGATCTTCTACTTCAACATTGACACAAAGATCCACTGTGACTACTATAATTGCCTTTACATATTATGTTCAATAATATAGCTTAGATTATATAGTTTTTAGGGTTCCGTACCCAAAGGGTAAAAACAGGACCCTATTACTAATACTCCGCGATTTGTCTGTCTGCCTGTCCGTCTGTCACCAGGCTGTATCTCATGAACCGTGATAGCTAGACAGCTGAAATTTTAACAGATGATGTATTTCTTTTGCCGCTATAACAACAAATAACAAAAACAGAATAAAAGTCAAATATATTTATTTCAATTAGGCCACTTTTGAACGTCATACATACATGAATTAAAATTTACAAGTAGTAAAAGTTGATTCTATCGTGCATTCGGAAAAGTACCTTGTTATGGAGAAGAATGCACAAGAAACTCCATACTTACTCTTTTAAAAAAAAGTAGGTAATTTACAATATTTACATAAGTACATACATTAATAAATTCATATATGTGAGGACGATGCACCCAAAAATAGCACTACACACTATACTACGTACAGGTTTAAAGTAATAAAAGCATTAACAGATAAATTGATAATAAATAGGAACATGGTTCTCACATACTTACAAATATTGCAAACATAGGTAAAATACCTAATTCAACAACAATGGAACAGTGTGTGAGTCAATTTGTTAAAAAAAAATAAGAAAATTAATACAATAACTATGAATATAAATTAACAAATTTGATTTTGTCTACACTAAAGATTGCCCTATGGAGCAGGACCAGCATGTTTCCAAGCATTCTTATCTTGAATATAAGCATCTAGTTTGTAATATGCTTGTTTACAAAGTGTGCTTTTAACTAAAGTTTTAAAGGACAATGGCAGGAGCCCATACATTATTTTAGCTGAGATTAAATTCCTACGACTCTAGATGAAAAATATCTTGTTTAATTCAGGGTCATGTTCTGAATAAGTTTGTGCAAGAAATTTTGTTCAAGATTGCCGAGAATAATAGATATTCAGTCAAGAACTTTTGTAGGTTTTGTCTGGGTAATTATAAATAATATGTTTAATAGGTAATATTATTCAATTTCATGAAAGTAAAAGGGCAATATAGCATTGTTATTTCCCTTTCCTAGTTATTTCAGTAAAATATACTCTTCGGAAAGAGTATATTTATTTATTTAAGCTACTTTGACGTGTAAAAGGTCGTCGTAAACAACCAAGCTATATTTTTTTTAGACTTGGATACTAGTCTTTTTGCCTATCATTAATGAAAGTAAGTAATTCATTTGGGACACCTACACTTAGACATAAACTGTATTGACATTAATTTGCTCTGTTTTATTATAATAACAAATACAATAATGATATACTTACTACAGTCACTACTAGCTAGTCTTTAAGATGGTTGATCTAACTTATCTTTATTTCTCGAAATTAATATTTATGTGGGGCTCCCATACAGTAGTAGTAGGACTCCCTTTTCCGCACTTAGACTCCCATTTGGTCCGTTGTGCGTGTGGGTACCGGCTAACATAGCCAGCCCAGCTCCGCCCAAAAGCACAGAAGCTTCCTGGGGGGCTCCCATACAACAAACATGTTTTTTTTTATTTTGATAATGGTACGGAACCCTTCTTGTGCGAGTCCGACTCGCACTTGGCCGATTTTAAATCTACATTTCTATTACTAGGTTCTACCAGTGGCTTTGTCTATGTGAAAATTATCTCAAAGGAAAAAAGTATACAGCAGCCTAATTGCATAAGTGAATTTGGGCAGTCAAAGAATTTGATCCCATCAATTGACCAAACATGTGCGAGATGAAAGACACGTTGTGGATTTCCGTCTTTGTGATTGTTCAATTGATGTGGTTAAATCCTTTGCCTTGACGAATTCACTTACGCACTTAGCCTGCAGGTCATTGTCTACCCACAAGCCAAGTAACTTCCTCTTATTAAGTTATGGAATGGTTACAAACAGACGAGAGTTACTTTTTTGTTTATAATAATAACACAAAATAACATCACGAAGCACTTTCTAGCCTGAAACACAGGTTCACCTAGTACAGGCAAATAAGCGACTGCACTCTCTTTAATTTTTAAAAGATATTTTTTATTTTTATTTATGGGTCAGGGCCTTCTGAGCTCTAGTCCGTGCAGGCTTAATGTACTGTAATTTTTGTGGCATTTGTAACCCATCACATCTTATTATTACAAGCAACTGAAAAGTTAATAAAAAAAAACAAAAAACCCGACTACTTAAGAAGCGAACTAAAAAGACATAAACAAAAAGAAAATCATGCTGTGCAGTCGGAGGATACATATTCCCACTGCACAGTATGATTTTGCCATAAAATTGCGCCCCCACAATATGGCGCCCAAAATCTGCCATTTTCCAATTTTAAAGTAGCCATAGCCAGTGACACTCGATCGAATCGATTGACGTAAGAATCATCAAAATTGGCCAACGCGTTTGGTCTCTAGAACGCCACATTGGAACAACATACATTCATACATAGACTGATAAACACTTTACCCGCCTTCGGCAGTCGGGTAAAAAAGCTTTGTCAGTGACTTTGCCCACATGCAGATCTAAGTATTTTATTTGTTGGAAGGCAAAGAGCCTTCTGTACTCACAGTCCCCCGATTATTTGAATCATTCACCGGTCTGACATTAATTGGGGCATCAAACTCAACCTCTGGTTTCTCATTAAAGTTATTTCTACTTAGTAACATTATGCTTTTCATTTTTGCCAACACAATTACCTTTTTAATTTTGAACAATATAGGATCTAGGACTATTCTTTCTTATCTACTTGTATCAAGAATACAATTTGTCCTAATCCAGGCCATTGTCTAAATGTATTCCACATCCAATATGTTTAGATGTGGAGGCATGTATGATTAAGAATCATCCAAACATAGATCATCAATTTATAATTTTTAGTAGGATAGCACAAATAGTACAGAAACAATGGTTGTTGAAATTAACAGGCAGTCTGAAATTCTTATCCATTATTTTACTTTACCCGCCTATTTACAGATCCTACTTTAAAATCAAACAAAATGGTCCAGTTTCCATTAGAAACATTCTCAATTAATTTCTCAATTGTAACATCCTAAAATCAACTCAATTTTCAATACACAAAAGTGTCTTATATGAAAATAACATTAATTTGAAACATTCAATTAATTTGTTTGACTCCTGATTATTGTGACTTCAAGATAAGAATTCAAGATAAAAAAGGATGACGCTTTTAAAAGTATTTATGTTGCCAAGATACTCTGGAACTATTTACGGTGAATCCATTATGAAGTCTGCTAAAGTAAACATTTTAGAGCGGTTTGACATTACATGTTGATCAAATTCAACATGACAGAATAAAAAGTAAATAAAATTATATAAAACAATAATATTTTTGTGAAATAATATTTGGTGCAAATCCTCATTATCATGTTTAATTCAGCTTTGAATTACCCACTGTTTTAGTGAAATTATTTTATTTAAAACAAAAATAATTTCGAGAGCTATGTTGATGTTTTAAATAATTATTATTTAGTTAGTTACTGTTTTATCATAAATGTATTTTAGGTAAATATTTAGCAAATTTAGACACTTTTCTTTCTATGTTTTCAAATCTTGCTGAGGTAATTATTTATTTATTTTTCAGGCCCAGTAAAATGGAACCACATAGAAGCAGCTGTTCAATAAATTTGCATTCAAATGCAACAAATAAGCATGAAGCCCAAGTATTTAGACATACTGTTACAACTGGCTTGTTCATGAAAATTGCTCAAAGTAAGTGAATTTATTAAGTGTTTCACACTTAAAAGGAGAAGTCAACCTCAATATTGTTAAACCAACTTTTGTTAACGAATAAAACATTTTATTATTATTATATATTTAAGTGGGTCTCTCTCCCATACAGCAAACGTGACTTTTTTGCAGTTTTTTGCGATAATGGTAGGTTCCGATAAGGGTTCCGCCCTTTGTGTACGAGTCCGACTCGCACTTGGCCTTATAATGACTGAATTGAATTACAATTGACTTACACTTGAAAATTTCAACTGTCTAGCTATCACGGTTCATGAGATATAGCCTGGTGACAGACAGACCGACGGATCGTGGAAAATATATAAATAGTGTCTGGAAAGATATGAGGGAAGTCAGTGCGATGTAATAAGCTAACCCTTATCGGAACCTACCATTATCGCAAAAAACGGCAAAAAAGTCACGTTTGCTGTATGGGAGGGAGACCCACTTAAATATTTATTTTATTCTGTTTTTAGTAGTTGTTGTTATAGCGGCAACAGAAATACATCATCTGTGAGAATTACAACTGTCTAGCTATCACGGTTCATGAGATATAGCCTGGTGACAGACAGACCGACGGATCGTGGAGTCTTAGTAATAGGGTCCCGTTTTTACCCTTTGAACCAAAGATATAATACTGCTTTTCCCTAACCCAGGTCTATACTTGTGACTAAAACATACGTTCAATCTTTAAAGTGTAAGAAGATAACAAACAGAGTGACTATCGCGTAATATTAGTGTCCCGCAAAATTCTCATTCCCTTTCTGTTATCCCAGTGAGGGCAATCGAGTTTGAAATTGCCGCTAGGGGCGCTGCTGTAGAGTGAGGTCTTCAAAATAATGATGATTAAAAAGTTAATGTTAAAAACAAGTACAACACACGTAGGGCTAGAGAGAACAAACTGGTTCAACCACAGATAACAAATTATTATGGTAAGAGAACTTCTAAGTATTTGGTACCTAAAGTGTTTAACAAAATAGATTTATTAAGAGAAAATTTAAAAATGAGTAAAGTAGCAATTAAGACAAAATTAAAAAACATTATACAGGATAGCAAACAGAACTAAATATGTACGTAAGATTAAACCATAACAGTCTTATTAATAAAAATGGCGTATTCCCAGCTTACTCCGAAGTTACTCTTGGACTAGCTAATCCCGGAGTAACTAAGGATTAACATAGATCTAGCAATGTTATTAATAAACATGGAATAACCTCGGACTAACTATTCATTTCTTAGTCTTGGATTTACGCGTAAGCTCTGGCAACACAGTTGAAATAAAAGTAAAAAGAATGAACTAGTGAATGAAAAATAAGCAAGTTGAAGACATTATGTCAAAAGTCAGTGCATTATGTAGAAAAAAAAACTAAAAATGACATCTGCCATAGAGATTTGACAGTAAAGGTGAAGGATCCCTCCTTTTCAAATTATCGTATTACCTTTAAACTTAAAAATTACATAAAATGATGATTAATTAATTAATTAATTTGTAATTTCGTTGACTAAAGCTAAACAGCTGCCAATGACCTTATTTTTTTTTAATGTTCTACATCTACGAAATAAAAAATCAGAGTCTATGTAATAATTGTGGTTGCGAGAGTTTTTGGCGGGATTTTTTCGAGTGTAGTTCAGCGGCTGTTAATATTATTTGCAAATTTATTCCTAGTGGATATTGTGATATTAAATTGGTGTAGTTTTATGTCTCAACTGTCTACGCAACTGGTCAATCTGTGAAAGCATTGACAGAAGCTATCTCGGGATAGTGGAGCGGAGAATATTATTGTAGTATTGACTACCTCCCGCAAAGCTTACAGCCTTCTTAGCAGC
Organism: Orthosia incerta; assembly: GCA_948252205.1. NCBI lineage: Eukaryota > Metazoa > Arthropoda > Insecta > Lepidoptera > Noctuidae > Orthosia > Orthosia incerta. The sequence goes on along the minus strand of OX411766.1, from coordinate 14,151,894 downwards.
CTTCCCAGTAAGCCTTCCCAGGCTTACTGAGAAGGCTGACTTGATACAATTTGCTGCCAAATACTCCAAAAAACATTAGAATCTGTTGCATCCGCATTCTAATGCATACTAAATAATTCAAGAAGGATAATATGCACTGAACACGAGGCGGTATGGTCTAAGACCTTAGCCTGCCCGAATAGGGCGATGCAAAAAAATTAAAAAAAATTGTAGTTGCCATAGTTACACTACTCTTATTCCGACCTTAAACTAGCTGGCACCATGGTTTAACTTTTAGTCTGAGACTAGTGTCAGATTAGTATAATCCCTCCTTATTCCGTGTTTATTAATACGGATTTTTTTTAGTACCAACCTAATACTTGGAATAAAGTTATTCTTACCTTAGTCCACGTTTATTAATAAGACGGTAACTGTATAATATAATATAAGTAGTAGATTTGTAAGTATGGTGCATTGTGATGTAAAAGAGCGCCTCTCGCCATCAAACATAAAAGTTTGGCGAGTTTAGAATTAAGTAACTCTGTATTAAAATACATATATGTCAAATGTTTTTTACCCGACTGCCGAAGGAGGGTAATGTGTTTATCAGTCTATGTATGTACTTATGTTTGTTCCTATGTGGCGTTCCAGAAACCAAACGCGTTGGCCGATTTTGATGATTGATACGTCAATCGTTTCGTCTTAATCTTGCGAGTGTCATTGGCTACATTAAAATTGGAAAATAGAAAAATGGCGGCTTTTGGGCGCCATATTGTGGGCGGCCAATTTTCTTTTTTCTTCCAAATCCATCGTGTCTTCAAAATAAAGGTTTTTAAGGGGTGATTTCAAAAACATGTAAGACATATGTTTAAATGTACCTAATTCGAAAAAAAAAAATAACTAAAAAGTTATAAATAAAAAAAGTTAATTAAAAAATCAAAAAAACCCGACTGCTTAAAAAGGGAACTAAAAAGATGTAAACAAGAAGAAAATTATACTGTGCAGTCGGAGGATAACTTTTTAGCTTTTAGTTGACGAGTGGCGAGTTTATTTACTACATTTTTATTTTGTAAATATTTTCCAAATATAGCAGATTAAGATACCTAGATGTACCGCGGTGTCTTCTCGTTCAACTTCCCGCAGTGTCTCAAGACAAAAGTCTATGACCAGTGTGTGTTGCCAGTGATGACATATGGCTCTGAGACGTGGTCGCTTACAATGGGCCTCATCAGAAAGCTTACAGTCACTCAAAGGGCAATGGAGAGGGCTATGCTCAGCGTTTCCTTGCGTGATCGAATCAGAAATGTTGAGATCCGTAAGAGAACCAGGGTTACCGACATAGCCCGAAGAATTGCCAAACTTAAGTGGCAGTGGGCAGGGCACATTGCTCACAGAACGGATGGCCGATGGGGCAGAAAGGTTCTGGAGTGGCGACCGCGAACCGGAAGACGATGCGTTGGAAGGCCTCCCACCAGGTGGACCGATGACCCGGTGAAGGTTGCAGGGATCCGCTGGTTGCGGGATGCACGGGACCGGTCAATGTGGTGACGCTTGGGGGAGGATAGGCCAGCAGTGGACGTCTTTCGGCTGATATGATGAGATACCTAGGTACGAGTTTTACCAGCGACTGTTTTAATAGAGTTTTACGTTTTGGAAAATGTTGTCCTCCTTTTTTTCGAATAAGGAAAACTACGGCATACTCGGCATGTTATATCTAATCGTACTTCTGCGGCATCAGAAATTATTTAAATTGAAACTTTCCTTCCGTGTGCGTTTAACAGCTATATTTAAGGCGATATATACACCCCAATGCTAACGCAGTACTGGCCGTGCGCCCGCTCGATGCCAAAATATCAAAATAGAACCTCCTTTTGAACAGTTTTGTTTGCAAAATATTATTTGATTTACATATGCTATGTTAGTTATGACGAAATACCAGCCATAATTTTTTCTGTGTAAAAATATTTTTAAACATCCAACTCGTTTTGGAGGAGTTTCCAAAAGTTGCTAAAATTATCGTGTAGTTAATTATTTTTTTAAAGCATAACTATTAGTTACACGTAAAAACCTTGTGTTTAAAATAATGTACATGAATCAAATCAGTAATAAATATATATTTTTTTCAAACCTTTTAACCTAGCCGTTACTAAGGAGTATGCTTTAGAAAGTTGCCGTTTTACGGCACTAAAGCGTATGTAGGCCCTTAAGGACCTTACTCGCCAGTGGCGCTAACTGGTGGTCACAAAAATGGTAGCCCCCATTTATTTGGGGTTGCCGCAGCATATAATATTCTTCCATACTTCTCTTCTTTAGTGTTAGTGCTAAAGATTAAATTCACTCATAGACAATGCAGTCTAAACCTCTAGGTCTTTCTAGAAGTTCTAAATTTGGCACAAGATTTTCTAATTTGGAAAAATAGCTTCTGCCCTCGGCTTCGCTCGCGTTTTAGTAGGCAATCATCCCAAGGGAACATAGTAGGCTTAAATAGTATCCTACATCCTTCCCAGGGCCTCAAACTATTTCCATACCAAATTTCATATAAATCGGTACAGCGGTTTAAGCGTGAAAAGTTAAAAGACACAGCGATACCTTCGCATTTTTAGGGTTCCGTACCCAAAGGGTAAAAACGTGACCCTATTACTAAGACTCCGCGGTCCGTCTGTCACCAGGCTGTATCTCATCAACCGTGATAGCTAGACAGTTGAAAATTTCACAGATGAACTTACGTGTCGGGGATTAATTATACTTTAAATTTAAAGGTCTCAGTGTGCCTTTAAATTTAAAGTATAATCCCCGACACGTAAGTTGGCAAGAGTCGTTAGATGCGCAGTAGTCGTTTTTAGGGTTCCGTACCCAAAGGGTAAAAACGGGACCCTATTACTAAGACTCCGCGATCCGTCTGTCTGTCTGTCCGTCTGTCACCAGGCTGTATCTCGTGAACCGTGATAGCTAGGCAGTTGAAATTTTCAGAGATGATGTATTTCTATTGCCGCTATAACAACAAATACTAAAAACAGAAGAAAATACATATTTGAGAGGGGCTCCCATACAACAAACGTGATTTTTTTGCCGTTTTTTGCTCGATATTAATAACGGAAACAGGTAGACGCTTGAAATATTCACAGAATATTTAGTTGTACATTCACTTAAAAAAATAGTAATGATTAAATTAAAATAAAATGAATTAAGGGGGGCTCCCATACAATAAACCTGTTTTTTTGCCGTTTTTTGCGATAATGGTACGGAACCCTTCGTGCGCGAGTCCGACTCGCACTTGGCCGGTTTTTTTTAGGTATCTTTGGTAGTGACGTGAGCGGGTAACGTTCCGAGCGCGCGATTGGTTGGTCAGTTGACACAAGGATAGACTGACCAATCGTGTCGTGTCCACGTTCCGTTCGCTCTATAATGGTGATTGGTCAGTTCGCGGAATATGCGCGAACTTACCTCCACTACGCCAAAACCTTGCCAACTTACATGCTGCTGCTGGGCACTATATACTTACGTAAATTTGGATGGAAAATGTATTGCCATTACCTCATTGGCTTGAAAATAAATAACGTTATTCTTTTATTTTTATTTTTCAGATGGACTACCAAGAGGAAACCCTTGCTGAAAAAGCTGTATCTCAGCCTAATTTGAATAAACGATTTTTGATTTGGATGCCTCAATCATTTTCTCAGTCTGTAGCCAAACGGAGAAGAGAAAGGAATATTCTGTTAATAGGACTTCTCATTTAGCATTATTTAGAGATACGAAATAGTTTACATTGCATTTTAAAAGGGAGTAAATCAAAGCCTTCTCAATAATTGTAAATTTCACCACTTCCGAAGACGACTGCCAAGTTTTTGGTAAAAAATTAAGAGATGAAAGTGTATCAAAACCTTATCAAAAATAGTGGATTCCCTCTCGGTCTCCTCTTCCGAATACGACTATTAAATTGTTAGCGAGAGAGGTAAGAAGAAGGAAGCTTCGTCGTAGGCCACCAAAGTCAAAAACCCTGTTGCGGCATCCCCCGACCCTCTGTTTCTTACACTCCCGCTATCTCAGCATCGCAAAAGCTGTGCTACTAGCCCTAGGGCCAACCCCACTGCTTCTGTCCCGTCCCTATAAAGAAGCAAAGCCGAGCCTCTCTTGTTCATCAGACAAGACTTAGTAACCTTATGGACACTACGAAGATGACAATTATGGACACTCAAGTCCATAATTTTTTGTGATCGTAAGAGCAACTACACTAATGCCCCCTCCCAGTCTTTCACGTGCAAGAGCTGTCCAAGTAATCAAGAGTATTCCCGAAGAAATATCTTCGAAGGATATTTGCAGTACCTCTTGTCGCACGTTGAGGCTAAATAGGGTACACTGTTCAAGTCCCCAAAGCATCCTGACCCCAATGCCTACAAAGTAATCTCCACCCGTCGCAATGCTAAGCATTGATTGGTGTAAGATGCGATGACCAATGAAGCCGAGTCGACGCATAGGTAAATGAGAAATATTAAAAAATTATAGCACCTCGCCTCGGATAGGGAATATGTATCGTTCTCACGAGTTTATTATGGATGTGTGCATTGGCCAAGATGATGAAGAAGGTACAAGTGCAATAATAAATGTCTAAGCATACAAAATTCTTTGTTTCAATTATGTACCTCTAGAATTTTCTACTAACTAAATAAAATTACCAAAATATTTTTTTGGTGGTAGCATGTACATTCGAGATATTTTATTAAATTTTGAAACTACAAACTTAAAAGTTTAGAATCCATTGCAACCCTTAATTTTAAGGTCGTTTTAATAGAAATGTTCACTTAAAATGTACCTACATTGAGTTGAATTCCTCATAGCTCGAACCTTGAACTATTATTTAGTCTGTGCACGAACTTTAAATTCAAATAGGGTGGTCCCATGGGTGGTCCACATCGAGACGCTTTCACCCTGCAGAAGACCGCTTAATATGGAGACGTACCTATAAAATAAATACCACGCTTGGTCGGAGGGGGGGGGGGGGGGGGTTCTGGGTTTTCGTCACGTAGTCATTATCCTCTAGCCACTAGACTGTTTATAAATAGGCCACGCCCCTTTTTGTATAGGTACTTTTAATCGAATGGTAATGTAGGTGGGATAATTCCATCAAGGGCCACCCCACCAATTCTTTCCATCCGATCGCGTGCGGCTGCCCAGGACGTGGCTGGAGGTTGATCACTGTTTTGCCCAATATCTCACAGGGCATGGTAGGTAACTTTAAAAGTAAATTATTTTCCTTGAAGCTCGTTGCCTCGCCTTTATGTCAGTGTTCTACATCTGACTGCGAATATGTACAATCTGCACATCATATCTTATGGTAGTGTATTCTTTGGCAGAATGAACGCAATACTATGTTAAATAATGTACAGGGATCAGGAGTTGTTTACTATACGGACCTTGAACTAGAACAAATTTCTGTGCGTTCAAGCGTTTTTGCCATAGGTACCTATTATTGGAATCAAATATAACAGCCACCAACCCACCAATAATATCCCATTAATATCCCTTATACCAGTTGTCTCCTCTCCTTCTTCTTCTACCTAGCGTTTATCCCGGTTGCTCATCCCGCCCAGCGCGGGAGAACCCAGGGTCCGCTTTCCTACACTTCCTTCTCCACTTTGCCCGGTCTTCGGCATCCCTCGCAACTAGCCCATTGGCGCGCATGTCATCCTGCGCGACATTAAGCCAGCGTTTCTTTGGCCGTCCTCTGCTCCTGGTGCCAGGTAGGGTCATGTCCAGGCATTTGTTTCCCACGTAGCTTGCCGGTCGTCGTAAGACGTGGCCGTACCAGCGGAGGCGACTTTCCTGCAGCTTGTCAGCAATGTCACGGACATGAAGGCTGCCGCAGATGTATGTATTCCGTACACGGTCTTTCCGCGTGACGCCACACATCCACTGCAGCATGTTCATCTCCGTGACATGCAACACCTGTCGGTGTCGCTCCAGCACCGGCCACGCCTCACTGCCATACGTAAGGACAGGCCTTATGATGCTCTTATAGACCTGTCCCTTCAGCTTGACCGGCATTTTGGGGTCACAAATGACACCCGTCACCTCGCGCCATTTCGCCCAAGCCGCTGATACACGGGCCTTGATGTCGCGATCGATGTCCCCGGACGCATCAAGCACAGATCCGAGGTACTTGAAGTTGTCCATGCGCTCGACAGTGTCGTCGCCTATACGGAGAGACGTCAGATCTGTGCTGTTGCAGACCATATACTCCGTCTTCGCCACGTTTAGCATCAGCCCGCCGTTCTCAAGCGCCTCCCTCCATGCGTGCACGCGTCTGGTGAGCCGTCCTTTGTCCCCATCTACCAGTGCGATATCATCAGCGTACATAAGCAGCCAAGGCTGCGGTAGTTTCTGTACGCTGGCTGACAGTTCGTCTAATATCACACTGAAGAGATAGGGGCTCAAGACGGAGCCCTGATGCACGCCTACGGTTATGGGGAAGGGGGTGGTATCACCAACAGCGGTCCTGACTATTGAATCGGAGTTGCGGTACATGTCACGTACGATTTCCACGTAGGTCTCTGGTACCAACTTCGACCGCAACGCCCACCAGATCATCTCCCTGGGAACACAGTCAAAGGCCTTCTGCAGGTCCAGGAATAGAAAATGCAGAGGCTTATTCTTTTCCCTGTGCTTCTCCATGAGGATCCTTAGGGCGAATATAGGGTCCATGGTACCGCGTCCTGGTTGGAAACCGTACTGGGAGTCCGACACTGTACACTCCTGTCGGATCCTGGTGTCAATAATGCGCTCGAAGAGCTTCATGGTGTGTGACATCACCTTTATACCGCGGTAATTACCGCAATCCTGAACGGACCCTTTACCCTTGTGGACCGGCGTTATTATACTAAGCCGCCACTGATCGGGCATTATTCGGTCGCTCAGGATTTTATTGTAAAGGTTAGTAAGAATGCACACACCACGAGCCCCCAGCGCTTTCCACGCTTCAATTGGCACCTCGTCCGGTCCGACAGCTTTCCGATTCTCCATGTGACGAAGAGATGCGAGGACCTCGTCAGGTGTAATCGGTGGCACGAGTCCATTGTTCGGGAGTTGTTCGGGAGGGTGCACTTCCCGGTTCTGAGTATTCAGCAAAACGTGGAAATAAGAGCGCCATCTCTCCTTCACCGCACGATCATCGTACAGGAGCTCGCCATTAGGGCCGTTGACGCTGCAGCAGCGAGTAACATCTTGCGCTGCTTTGGCCCTAGAGCGCGCCAGTTTATATATGAGCTTGTGCCCCTCAGGAGTGTCCAACTTAGCATATAATGGTTGCAAGTGGTCACGCCTGGCTCTGGCTACAGCTTTCTTGGCAGCTCTTTTCGCAGTCCTGTAAGATGCGCGATCTTCAGGAGATTTGGTCGCTTGCCACGTCTTGAAGAGCGCTTTCTTCTCCCGTAATGAACCCTGGACTGTGGCGTCCCACCACCAGGTCTCCTTGTCGATTTTGCGGCCCCCTTTCGCCACGCCGAGAACTTGCTTTGCCGTCTTTGTGATTGCTGTCTGAATCGTTTTCCAGCACTCTTGGACGGACTTGCCTGCTGTGTCGAGACTAATATCCCCAGCGGCAGAGTCAAACTCTGAGTATCTGGTTTGATCCAGCAGCCACCACTTGACTTGGCGGCGGCAACGTTCGGCGTGTCTGCGACGGGGTTTTACGCAGAGGTCCATGACAAGAAGTCGGTGTTGGGCAGTGAGACACTCACCGGGTATGACCTTACAGTTGGCCACGCGACTGATATGGCTTCTCCTGGTCAGTAGATAGTCGATTTGAGTGGCGTTCCGACCGCTCCTGTAGGTAATCAGGTGCTCGGTTTTCTTTTTGAAGAACGTGTTCACCACGGCCAGGTCTGCTGCAGTGCAGGTTCTGAGAATCGTTTCCCCCTCTGCGTTTCTTCGGCCGTAACCATAGCCGCCGTGGACACGTTCATACTCCCCCTGCACCTCGCCCACATGACCGTTCAGGTCGCCACCCAAAACGACATCGTGGGACAACGGTATGCCGCGTAGTACATCTCCGAGCCGATCCCAAAACACCGTCTTATCCGCGTCGCTGCAACCGACCTGTGGGGCGTAGGCACTTATTAAGTGGGTCACGACCCCCTCAATAAGCAACCTTACCACCATAAGTCGGTCGCATATGCGTCTAACTTCCAGGACGCTATCGTGGAAATGCTCGGCGATCACCACTGCCACACCGTTCTCCCCACCAGATGAGCCTGTATAGATCAGCTTGTAGCCGTGCCCAATATTCCGGCTCCTGTTGGCCTTCCACCGTGTCTCCTGCAGGAATGCCACTGCCACTTTACGCCTGGCAAGTATGGCCGCAAGTTCTGCGGATCGTCCCGTAAGCGTGCCAATGTTCCAGTTTGCAAAGCGAATCTTCGTAGTTGGTGCTAACGTCTTTAGCCGGGCTCGCACGGGGCCCGGTAGCCCTCGCATACTTGTCGCAGGGTTAAGGCGATCTCCATGCGCGTCGTTATGCGGCGACGCCCTAGCCCTAAACGTATATTTCTTTCTTTTTCTATCCATTTTTAAGTGGCTTTGTGCCAATTACCGGGGCGACTGCCGTCTGACCCCCGAACCCCTAGGACGAACCCCAGAGGAGTGGCATCGCCAGAGCCCTTTCCGTTGTCCAGCAGGTGCGCCACGTGCAGGCGAGGTTGGCTTGGGCTCCAAGATCTTAGCGGAGCCCCTTACACCCCTTATACCAGTTGTAAACGACCCTTTATGCCTATTGGCCTTGTTTGCTCTGTCTCCTGCTTAAGTTGAAATTGTGTTTTTGTATTCCTACTCCTCCTTTATTATTTTCTGATTAATTTCGTTGCGGGATCCAAGACAGTTAAATTCATTCTCCGGGACTTCGTCGAGCTTCATTGCCTTGGCACTCTTCTGGTGGTCGCCACTGTAGATTCTGGCTTTCAGGAGTTGCAGTGGTATGAGAATAGGCGGTGGGTTTGTAATCATAAGTTCCTGATTCCTGTTACAATATGTTCTTACATCAGTTTTTTTCTTCTTGATAATATTTTTCTCTTTATATGCACGCACTCTTGACTGAAAGACTAATATGAGCCATTTTTTTAACTGTTTTTGCAAAGAAATATTTAAACCCATATTTATGAGTTACTACGTAGTATGGGTACGTCTACATTCCCTATGTCACAGATAATATAATAAACAGATACGTTATACACTCATAAAACAATCGAAAAAAGTGTTCCGCGCAGTAGCGGCAGCATAAATACACTCTTTTCATTTATCTGACAATTCACTGCAAGTCGAAAGGGATGGCTTGATAAAACCAACAATAAATAAAAAAACTTTTTTACAAAAAAATACTACCGACTTCCAAATAAGAAAACTACAAAGTGAAAAATAACTTTATTTTTGGAAGTCGGTGTCTTTCGTAGGTACCATTTTTTTTCGTTATGGACACCGACTTCCAAAAATAAAGTTATTTTTCACTTTGTAGTTTTCTTATTTGGAAGTCGGTAGTATTTTTTTGTAAAAAAGTTTTTTTATTTTTCACTTTTTAGTTGTACCTACCTAATAGGCAAGTTGTTTAGTAAGTTTCCTATAACGCCAGAATAGATTACCCGAATATCATGAAACTTGAACAAAACCGATCAAATGAGAGATCTGCTTACCCCTTAAGAGCATACTGGCGTGATGTTATGTTATGAAATGGTATAAACAATAAACAGACATGCGATTTCAGCAGTCCCGAGAGATTTGCCGTTATTTATTGAAGAGTTCTGTTGTATATCTTCGAAGTTCTTCATCAGATCTTCACCAAATTAAAATGGGACCAATTTCCGAACATACTCTTTCAAACAAAAAAAGAATTTTCAAAATCGGTCCACAATTGACGGAGATATCGGTGAACATACATAAAAAAAAAAAAAAAAAAAAAAAAAACATACAAGAAGTCGAACATAGAACCTCCTCCTTTTTCGAAAGTCGGTTAAAAAGAGACAGCTAGTGTTTGTCACTTGCGTGTGAATGTAAACAAACATTATTCTGACCACCAACGTATTTATATTTTGACGTTTCGTGATATAAACTAAAGAGGAAAGTCACAATTGTGACGTATTCGAGTCTTCACAATGCGCGCGCTCTTATCATATCTGTTTACTAGAACATCATTGATAATACATAGGTAAGTTATCGCGATCCTCAGCAGTGTCGGTCGGCAAGAAGAAACCACTAGAAATAATCAAACAAAAACTACACATCCTATATATATTATGAGCAGTGGTGGCCCAGTGGTATCGGCCGCGACTTATAAGTTGTAGGTCGTGGGTTCGAGCCCAGGCAGACGCTTTACTTTGTGTAAATTATTTCATTACCACTGCTCTCAAAACGGTGAAGGAATACATCGTGAGGAAACCGGCATGTCCTAGAACCAAAAATTCGAAGACATGTGACATCCACCAACCCGCACTGGGCCCGCGTGGTGGATTACGGCCCATTCCCTCTCACAGAGAGGAGGCCTGTGTCCCAGCAGTGGGAACATTAAAAGGCTGATGATGTGATGTGTTTAAAATATCGTGGTGGCCCAATAGCTAAGACCTTTCCTCTCGTGCTTGAGTGACTTTTTTAAATGCATATCTACTTTCTAAGTTTATCTTGGACATCACAGGCAATGGTGATGGAAAACATCGTGAGGAAACCTGGACTTATATAGCTAATGTAAATCTGAAATAGCCAAGTCAGCCTGTGGGTTTCCCAGAGGTGGCTTAATTAACTCATGACACATCCTCACACGAAAAAGAAAGAAAGACCCTAAATATAGGCCATAAAATAGTCAAAACACCACAAATACTTACCTAAATTATGTGTGTACAACTTATTAAACATGCGTAGGTATTATTATCATCGTCATAGATAGATTTTTTTATTTATGTTTTCCTCAATCCTAAATAAGATTAAAAAAACGACTTCTGTTACTGTCTTGATTAGCTTATTGCAAAAAAAAAACTTTTGAGTTAAGAAAATTAATTATACCTATCTGGTTCTTCGGTTCTTCCATCTTGAAATTTGAAAGTTCCCGCGCGTATTTTGTTTCATTCCGATTCCGCTGACAAGGGCGCTAGCGTCAGCTGTCATTTAAGTGTGTTGGCTATGGTAAATTTTTTATTACCATAGAGTGCATTTTCCATTACCATCCTCTATAATTTTCCGTTTTCCTCTTCCTGTGGTTATTTAACAGTTGGGCCGAAATATTTGCGCAAAATTCGCGATGGCAGTGAGATTATTAAGTAAATTGAGTGCTCGGCCTGAACTCCGTGGTGTCGTAAACTTAAGTTCTGCGGCTGCACCAGCTACGCTCTCAGATTACGATGTTCAGCATAAGACACCAGTTGTGAGGAAACAGCACCTGGTTCCCAAGGCTCACTATGGAGGTCGTCATGCTGTTACTATGCTCCCTGGAGGAGGAATCGGCCCAGAGTGCATGGGCTACGTCCGGGATATTTTCAAGTAACTTATAACCTTTTTTCTATGAACCTGTATGACTGTCAGGGAGGGAAAAAGTCAGCTGATTTCTTTTAAAAATAACACGCATTATACTTTCTTCTGTTTTCTTTAAAATAACGCAATCTTAGAAATTTGATAATTATTATAACCTTGTTCTATCAATTCATAAAACATTTCAAGTTAATTTTGTGTTTATACTTTTGTTTAGCACAAAAATTAATAGGTACTTGAGACAATAAACAATGTAGCTAATACTATTACATAAATAGTCATATTAACACCACTGTTCTATATTCAAAGTTACTGTGAACATGGCATTTGATTAATGCTATTTCTGAGTTGAGAGTGTAATCTTAGTTTCTGTTAGAAAAAGATTTTACTTACCAAATTGCTTTTCAGGAAGACAATAATAGTAAAAATTAGGTTTCTAAAACAACAAGTTTGAAATAGTCTTCTATTAATTCAAGTTATTTATTTACTAGCTAGTGAGCTCTGGTTTCTTTGTTCTAATGAAGAAAATTAAACTTTATTTTTCTTTCATTCAAACTTTGTCTTGACAATTATTAATACCACAAAAAAGAAATAGGCAAATAGGTGCAGCCATACATTCAGCAATTGAATTTTATTTATATATAGATGACAGATCATATTACATTCACTTGTTATTATCATTTCTTCCTTTATTAGAGTGGCCTTTTAGTAGATTCAGATTAAAATTTGCATAGATAACACTTAAATACTACTGAAACCTAGTATTAAACCTTGACATATCATTACATATTATAAACCAAAGTCCCATGCCGTGTATGTATGCGATGAACTCAAAAACAACTGAATAGATTTTCATGCGTTTTCATCAATAGAAAGAGTGAGAAACAAGGAAGGTTTTTGTGTTTAATTTGTCAGGGGCGAAGCCAGGGTGGAATGCTAGTAGTTAATATAAGTTTAATATTGCCAACTCACATTGAACAAGTGTTGGATCCCAACACAAAAATTTCGTCAGTATGCGCACATCACTAGCGTGTCACTATAACACACACTGCTGCACTCGCGACATGTAGTAGCGGGAGTAGCCATATATTGCTTGTACGTTACACACGGATCACAGTAACAAAAGGATCAATAAACCTCATCAGTAGATTTAATTTAACCTAAATAATATTATTATAGTCTTGTGAGTCCGCTTTTCATGTACACGCAATTTATTAAAGTTCATTTTGAATTTGTGCATTTCAACTACTGTTTCCTTTAACAAGCCTCATGATTAACTTGTGCCTTCTTTGTATGAGAAGAGGTAGTTGCCCTGCAGTGGGGCAATACAGACTGGTATTATTATTACTTAGGTAACAGGCCTAGTTACACAATTAGTAGAAAGTCTATTGATTTTGATATCCTATTCTTACTAACATGTTAAATTTGAAGAGTTTATTTATGCATGAAGTGTCGACCACTGAACAGATTTGGTCATTTGAAACATGGGTAAACAATGGCCTGGGTTCCGTTGGATGCTTTTTTATCTGGTTCAATGTTTTTGTGGGATAATTTTGAAATTTCATGCGGGCGAGATGTCAACATTGTCAACTAAATATCAGTATTTTTATATAGTGCAACTGCCTATTTTACGCAGAACCCAGTTATTGGGTATCACATTATACTTACACTTAGGTATGCTTACCTCAGACTTTTTGGCTACTGACTACTTGTAATGACAACCAAAGATTTTTGATTTGCTTGCACACTGACTACACTCTGCCATGCATCATAATATCATGATCATGTCAGCCGAAAGAAGTTGCCACATTGACCGGTCCCATGCGTCTCGCAACCAGCGGATCCCCGCACCCTTCACCAGGTCATCTGGCCACCTGGTGGGAGGCCTTCCAACGCAACGCCTTCCGGTTCGCGGTCGACACTCCAGAACCTTTCTGCCCCATCGGCCATCCGTTCTGCGAGCAATGTGCCCTGCCCACTGCCACTTAAGTTTGGCAATTCTTCGGGCTATGTCGGTAACCCTGGTTCTCTTGCGGATCTCCATATTCTGATTCGACCACGCAAGGAAACTCCGAGCATAGCGCTCTCCATTGCCCTTTGAATGACTGTAAGCTTTCTGATAAGGCCCATTGTAAGCGACCACTTCTCAGAGCCATATGTAATCACTGGCAACACACACTGGTACACATAGACTTCCGTCTTGAGACACTGTGTAAGTTGGACGAGAAGATACTGCGCAACTTCCCGAACTCTGCCCAGCCGAGTCGGATTCGACGCAAATATCTCCAAAAACTTTTCCAGCACCCTAATTGTATAAGTTCAAAGAGTAGCCCACGGTACGCTTTCCTTGCAATCATTGCTTCATATGTTCAAAAATCTGTCTACTTAACAGCGTTAAACATGTAATGAATACTGTTGAGTTATCAAAATCAAAAGGAAAGAGTGTGCTTCGTGGTATCAAAACAGATACACAAGTAGAATCAGAATCTTTATTTGTATTGTCTTAATCATTATTTGACTTAGTTTGCTGAGCTCCTATATATTTAATACTAGATTCAAAATGTTCTTATAACCTGTACAGGTACATTGGAGCCCCAATCGACTTTGAGCTGGTGGACATTGACCCCAACATAGACAACGATGAAGATGTCAAGTACGCTATCACCACCATCAAGAGGAACGGTGTTTGTCTTAAGGTATATCAAAGTCAAAGCATATATTTTATTTAAATTATTTACCAGTTTCATCATCATCATATCAGCCGAAAAACGTCCACTGCTGGACATAGGCCTCCCAAAAGCATCGCCACATTGACCAGTCCTGTGCTCATCGGTCCACCTGGTACTGGTTTAGCTAAAAATAAATATATAATAACTACCGCAGCGATGCACTAGACAGCAACTAGTATGCTGATTATTTGGCCAAGTTCATAGTTAGCCCAAAGACCATATGCATGCTAAAAACAAATAATTGTAAAAACAAAAACCCTGACTGCTAAAAATTAATTGACAGCAGAGACAAACAACGTTTTGGTAGGTTTTTCTATAATTTTTGTTGGCCTGCAACACCTCAAAATATTTAATATATATATTAAAATATGTCATTATTTCCTTGTCATAAAACAGTATAATTATTAGGGTACATTCTAGTTTACTTAACAGAATTTAATAAATTATACCTATTACTTGTTTTTCTAAAGAAATAAATAAAGTCCTCCGATGCTGTACCAATACAACAGACGGCCTTTTACATTTTTTTTTTCCTTCGACCTACTCGGGCAGGCTAAGGTCTTGGACCATACCGCCTCGTCTTCAGTACATACTATCATTGTTTAATATGTATTAGAATGCGGATGTAACAGATTTTAATGTTTTTTGGAGTATTTGGCAGCAAATTGTATCGAGTCACTGATTGCCTACTACAATAAAATTCTTCGCCCCACTGTCCCAAGATCGCTTCTGTCAATGATTTCACATAGTGTACAGTTGCATAGACAGTTGAGACACAAAACTACCTACACCAATTTTATATCACAATATCCACTAGGAATCAATTTGCAAATAATTTGAACAGCCGCTGAACCTCACTCGAAAAAAGCCCGCCAAAAACTCCAGGCCTTTTACAACATGACTCTACTGTCAGTTGGCACAGATAGCATATTTTCTATTTCTGCCTATAGAAATTTATTATTTTTTATATTTTTTTCACACCAGGGTAACATCGAGACCAAGAGCGAAGCCGCGTACGTAACTTCACGTAACGTGGCGCTCCGCAACGAGCTGGACATGTATGCTTACGTGATGCACTGCAAGTCTTTCCCCGGCATCACTACCAGGCATAAGGATATCGACATTCATATTGTCAGGTAAGAACTTTTTTAAAGCCTAAAGTTACTTTAGTAGGTAAGTTTTAGTTTAAGATTTTTTTAGGGTTCCGTACCTCATAAGGGAAAAAAAGGAACCCTTATAAGATCACTCTCTTGTCCGTCTGTTCGTGTGTCACCACCGATTTTCGGAGGAACAGGTTGACCTAGCAAGTTGAAATTTATACCAGACACTGAGGTTGCAGTCCCTATTAAGTGTATAAAAATCAAGGTTCTGAGTCAACACGATAAAAAGATATGGGCAAATTTAGATTGTCGCGAAAACTTGTAAGTACCAAAATTTACCTTAATTTTCAACCTTTTTTATTTTTTGTGAATATAGCTGTTTGTACAGAACCCTCGGTGCGCGAGTCCGACTCGCACTTGACCGGTTTTTTTTTTAGTTAGGAAAACTAAATTAGCAATTTAGTTTTCCTAACTAAAAAAAAAACCGGTCCGGGATAGCAGATGGAAAATACGTCCATATACAGGTTTAGTTTTCCAAGTGCAAACCAGAAGCTAGGAGGAATAGCAAAAAACACTAAAAGGAGTCACGAGGACGATTTTGATGAAAACTAAAACTGCATCATTGGATTTTTGAAAAATCAATATTCCTAGCCATGAGTCGAGCCCGACGAATTTGAAAAAAAAACACGGTGTATTATTACACCATCCGAAAGTGTCGCTAAAGGTATATAAACACATATCAGGGCCGTGCCCGGGACGTGACCGTCGTAAGTCCCGTCAGGGACTTTCTGTTCACACACGTCAGGGATGTGACAAGACCGTGGACAGGCCGCTACCTTCGTTTTAGTGAAATAGAAATTAAAATACGCAATATACGTCTCATGTCTTTGTTTAATACAAAGGAGTTGATTGCGATTGCTCTAGATGAAGAGTAAATGGAAGAGGTACAAGATGTACAAAACTCTATAAAATTGAGACAGTTAAAATATTAAATAAAATTAAAATATTTAAAATTATTATTATAAAATTATTAAAATATATTGGTTCAGTACTACTGATGAGTCCGTGGCCCGTCTGAACATAGGCTTTTCGAACGTTCGCGCATGTACATTAGCGACGACTCATCGATCGTACTGTATTTGTTAGTGAAATAAACGTAATAATAAATATTATCACCAAATTTCAAGTTCATACATCAAAGGAAATTAAAAAAAGTCTGAACAAAATTTTGTGACACACGACGGACAGACACGTGAGTAACAGCAATAGGGTTTCGTTCGTACCCTTCGGATATGTAGGTAACCCTAAAAAAAAAAAAACATTTTCTTAAAACTCGTGTTGGTCCATTTCTGCGTAGGCATAACCTTACCTTACTTACCCGACTGCCGAAGGAGGGTAATGTGTTTATCAGTCTATGTATGTATGTATGTTTGTTCCTATGTGGCGTTCTAGAGACCAAACGCGTTGGCCGATTTTGATGATTCCTACGTCAATCAAAAAATGGCGGGTTTTGGACGCCATATTGTGGGGCACCAATTTTTTTTCTTCAGTTCCCGTCGTGTGGGGTATCAAAATAAAGAGTTTTAAGAGGTGATTTTAAACATATATAACACTTATATGTTTAAAAGTACCTAATTCCAAAAAAAAAAACCTAAAAAGCGATAAACAAAAAACAAAAAAAAACAAACCCGACTGCTTAAAAAGCGAACTAAAAAGCCGTAAACAAGAAGAAAATCATGCTGTGCAGTCGGAGGATACATCTGGTTTTGGTCAGCCAGCTCGCGGACATCATGTGTCCTCCGACAGCATAATTTTCTTCTTGTTTACATCTTTTTAGTTCGCTTTTTAAGCAGTCGGTATTAACTTTTTTTATCTTCTACAGACAAAACACAGAAGGCGAGTACGCCATGTTGGAGCACGAGTCAGTGCACGGAGTCGTCGAGTCCATGAAGGTAGTCACTGCTAGCAACTCCGAAAGAGTCGCGCGGTTCTGCTTCGAGTTCGCTAAGAAGAATAATAGGAAGAAGGTATGTTTGATACTATAATATTATCTAAAGGTGCGTCTACGCTAGTGTAGAGGGACGAGGTTTATATTAAAACTAGCTGTCCCACGCGGCTTCGCTCCCGTCAACTGGCTACCTACCTACCCTACATACATGAATGTTGCGTAAATGTAACCGCATACGCAGCGCACGCAACGGAAGCTCTCAAAAAGGAATAATTTTGCCCGTTTTTGCAACATTTTTCATTTATGCTCGGCTCCTATTAGCTGTAGCGTGATGTTATATAGCCTATAACCTTCCTCGATAAATGGACTATCCAATACAAAAAGAATTTTTCAATTCCAACCAGTAGTTCCTGAGATTAGCGCGTTCAAACAAACAAACTCTTCAGCTTTATAATATTATAAAGTATAGATTAGTATAGATATGTCATACACAATCGGCCGGGTGAGCTACTTACTCGGAGTTTAGTAAGATCACGCAGGGTGATGAAGAGGAACCTGAGGAGGGGCCGCTCGTCAGAGCTTTTGCCGATAAGCCGACGACGTAGCGGCCAACATGTAGGTTGCGGTGCTGCCTGGGCGACATCGCAACTGAGGCGAGCCGCGATGCCGTATGGGGCCTCCCAAAGAGAAGAGTGCCGGTATTGCGGTACGCCGCTTGGACGGGGTCGCCACCGTCTGATGGCGGACGCGGTGGGGCCGCAGGGGAGGAGGAGTGTCGGTATAGCGTGTTGGCCGCTCTCCCTATCCCCTGCGGCCGAAAACTGGTAGGAGGCGGGGCCATAGACCTTGACCCGTCATAAGGGGACCAAGGGTGCCATACACGGGTTCGTCTGGTACCCATGGGTCCCTGGGGTGATCACGGCGCACTGCAGTGTGTTCTGGTGCGCCGGAGATGAGCGGTACTCCCCAGAGGAGGGTCCGGTGACGTGCCCGTGTTCCCACCATAAGCGGCACTGGAGGACACCGTGGAGTTTTAGTGGGTTAGAGTCCCACATAACTGCGCTACCCAAGTAACAAAAACTAGTTCTATAATAAGCCATAGAACGTTTTGAGAAACACTGTTTTTAGTCCTATATAGCCCCAAAGAAGGTGTATTTTATTCGGAAGTGGCGCATTTATTTCTCCATTCAGTGTTAAAACGAACCAATAACAATGTTACACATGATAAACCAGTCACATACACTCTATGTAACAGTGCACGGGTCACAAAATAGTGATGTACTGGTTAATAAACACCTTTAAGGATCTTTCGTAGTACTTTTTCATACCATACGAGAGTTTATGTTTCCTTTACCTCACTCACCATTTATTCTTCTATCATGAAAGTGTAAAGACTTAACAAAATATATGTATTTAATATTTATAAAGACATTGAAGCAATTTGTATTGAATAAAAAATATATTTTATTATTATATTTATTTATAGAGTGTGAAATGATGTGCGACCGCAATTTTACGGATAAACTATGGTTAGGTTTACCATAAATTTTACGTGCCCCCCTTGTATTTTTGAGTTTTCACAAAAAAAAAGTTTTCAATTAAAGGGACTGCGAGTTTTAAGCGCCATTATAGCATTACAGCACGCCGAATAAAAATGTCTGAATATGGTTATAAAAGTGAGATATAAAAAACTTTTTCAGGACATAATTGTCATTTAACAGCAACATTTATCCACTTTTACTTGTCGTTTTTGTGTTATTAAAGAAACATATACTCTGTCATGATACTAACAAGTATATAATAGGAACTGAAAAGTCATTACACAACAATTCTGCTCTAAAAAGGTGTTTGTGTGATATGCTTATTAGTGAAACTATAATAGTCATCTCTAAACTAATAAAGTACAGTTACAATACATAGTAGTAATCTGGAACTAAGCTACATCACAAAATCAGTCTATTGAAGAGTTTTTTGTAACTACTAACGTACTAAGTACTATAACAAAGATCCGAATATCCTCAATACGATAAGATCGTGTTATAGTTGAGTGTTCATCACTGCTAAAACGAAACGATTATAGCAGTTCGTTAGTAACCGTTATTACGCAAATCAGATGAGTAAAAGCATTTTTTAACAATTTTATAGAGCAGTATTATTCTGTACTAATGATATTAGCGCTTGCTATAGCACATACTATAACGGTTGTATAAAATGGTGAAGTAAACGTTTACATCCTTTTTGTATGGGTCATTTTTGCCCTATAAGCTTAAAGAGCAAAATTGTGTTGTCGAACACTTTTATACAACACACTGTCACCGCTAAAACCTTTATAACTCATTTATTTGTCTTTTTAGAGGTATAGACTTAGATTATAGGACTGCTTTGCTAGTTGGGTATCTCCCCGTGGTAGCGCAGTATGCATGAGCATTTCTCAATGATAAATTAAAAGTTTGTCGCGAGCGGGCATGATATGTATTATTGCATACATACATGACATATCGCTATAATTAAAATTTGTTATTTTACATACAATAAGCTTTCAATTCAACATAAGTTTTTTTTTTTTTTTTTTTAAATCTCTTGTTCCCTCATTACAGTTAGTATACCTAATGCGATAGCGCGGTCTTACACTAACTTATATACAATATAAAACTATGAAAAACATAAAAATCTAGTAGTCCTAACATCTAATAATAATAGCTTATTAACTAAGTTTCCTAAATCATCATCATCTGTATAGCCTTTTCCCAACTATATTGGGGTCGGCTTTCAGTCTTACCGGATTCAGCTAAGTACCAGTGTTTTACATGGAGCGACTGCCTATCTGAGCTCCACAACCCAGTAACTGGGTAACACGGTACCCCTTGGCAAGACTGGTGTCAGATCTCAAGCTTCTGACTACCCGTAACGACTGTCAAAGATCTTCAAATGACAGCCGGGACCAACGGCTTAACGTGCTTTCCGAGGCACGGAGGAAACTCGGTATGTTGAAATGGTCACCCATCCACGGACCGACCTCATCAAGCGTTGCTTAACCTTGATGATCGACCCGTGCGGCTGTTAGTATTAACTAAGTTTCCTAAATATGAAAACAATATTTAAAATACAAAACCGGCCAAGTGCGTGTCGGCCCACGCGCAGTAATAGGGTTCCGAAGTTGCATAATAATGCGGACTCTGAAGAGAGTTTGCTTGTTGTTACATAAACATTTTTTTTTTTAATTACGGTTTCAGCGGCACACATGATGTTTTTTTTTTTAATCTATATGCTCGCGTTTAACCACTATCTCGCCTGATGGTGAGCGATGATGTGGTCTAAGGTGAAGCACGCTTGTCTAGATATAACCTATTCAGTATTGACTAACTAAATAAGGACTAACTGGTAACTGAAGAAGGAGTTATAAAATCCAACTTCGCAACTGAAGTTAGAAAAATATTATCTATTTGAGTACCACCACGGGTGCTAATTGCGAAAGCAGCCGATACGAGCGCGCGTTGGTACCACGAGGAATGGTATGGCTTAATTTAATTGTGCCATGTCGTGTCCAGGCTATCTCTCTCCATTCTCGCTTGCCTGGAAGAGACCGCAGAATGCGATGAAGCCGCCTGTTGTACGTTTGTTTTTACCCGGCTGCAAGGAAAGGGTTATGTTTTTCGCGCGTATCTTGTATGTATGTAATATTCTTTATTACCACGTATCTTTCAAACCACTTGAAAGATTTTTATAATTAAGACATCGTTAGATAGATCTTGGCCGCCCAAGTGTTCTTAGATAAGTGCCGTTGAATTTTTTTTTTTTTTTTTTACACAAGCTTTTTTCGTTTTCTTCTCAGTAAACCCTTTCATTTGATACCCATATCATGGCAGCGCACAAAAAATAACTAGTCCGCAATCTTGAGCCGTCCGCCATATTGGATTTAGAATGACGTCACTTAGCTAACCATGCATTGTCATCCAAACTAAACGTGTACTCAAAATTTCATCTTAATCGGTGGAGGATAACTGCTTTAAAATTCAGCTGCAAGATTTGACCCGAACACTACAAACATACATACATACAAACATAAAACATACAGTGCAAGTTAATTAAAAGCTTGTAAAAAAAGAAACATGGCGGATTTTGGGCGCCATATTGTAGGGGATGTAATTTTTTTTCTTCGAAACCCATCGAGTTGGTTATCAAAATGAAGGGTTTTTAGAGGTGATTACGAAAATATATACCACTTATATGTTTAAAGTCATTCGAAAAAAAAAGTATAACTAAAAAGTTGTATATAAAAAAAGTTAATAAAATCAAAAAACCCGACAGCTTCAAAAGCAAACTAAAAAGATGTAAACAAGAAGAAAATCTTCCTGTGCAGTCGGAGGATACATCTGGTTTTGGTCAGCCAGCTCGTTATTTTAAAGTTTCCGTATGTGTTATTGTTTCAACCGTGTCGTACGGTTGGCGCAGTGGTTGAGCGATCGGATATTAATACTAATCTCCTTATGCTTGGTAAGACCAGTTGACAGTCTATCGGGTTTTGCTTAAGACTACGACTAACGCCAACGACCTTGAGGGAACAAAACGCGCACTCGTTTCGCACCCGAGCGCCCCAAAATTTTGTAGTTTTTTGTACTTTCATTATTATTCTATGACTTAAAAAAAAAATGCCTCAGATCAAAATGTAGATAATTAAAATTGTCTTTGAGATGTTGTCGATTTCATTAAAATATGCCCAGCGGTTTTGGTGTGATTTTCGTGTTTTAGTCCGTTTTAGACATAACTTCACAAATTAATTACACTATGTTATACGAATAAAACTCAAAATTTTCTTAGATCAAATTATTAAGGAAATGGTCTAGTGCAACATATATTTTTTTCAAAAAATTACGACTAGCCGTTTAGACGTGATTCTCATTTTAAAATCAGCTACTCAAGGGAATCTGCGCCTTAAAACTAACCAAATTATTATCTTGTTCTAGGTGACAACCATCCACAAGGCCAACATTATGAAGCTATCCGACGGCCTCTTCCTGGAGACCTCTCGCCGTGTCGCCAAGGAGTACCCCGACATTGAACACAATGACATGATCATTGACAACTGTTGTATGCAGCTCGTTGCTAAGTACGTTCAAAATATTTTAATTTTCAACTAAACCTTATATAGCTACTTTTAAATTGTCAAACAAAATATGAATCTAGTTGCACATTCGCAAGCGTCAGTAGGTCTCGATGGAGAAGAATGTGCAAGAAACTCCACGGACACTTTCCCATCAGTTTTAATTACAATTATTTGGTAACATCATTCTTGTTGGAAAAATACAGATATGTGAGAACGATGTAAAAAGACGTGCACGTAAAAGCGTCTATAGTAAAACAAACAATTCAATAATACAACAAGTACGTAATAAAAAAGCAGGCCGAGGCAGCTAAATTATGACCAATCCCAACTGATGGCGCCCGTTCACGAACATGACGCATGGATTGGCATCACTCAGTTCAACCATCATGAAGGGAACCGATTGATCCAACACAATCAACTCAATTTTCTAATAATTTAATTTACTTTCAAGTGTATCATAATTATTATTTTTTTGTAATTTTAATTATGTAATGTTCGACACAATGTAAATTGTTTGAGAATAAATAAATGAAAAATGAATTGAAAACACAAATGTGCCACCATTGTGTCTCTTGTAGTGTAGGTGACAACCATCCACAAGGCAAATGAAGCTATCTGACGGCCTCTTCTTGAAGACCGCTCGCCGTATCGCCAAGGAGAACCCCGTCATTGAGCACAATGACATTTTCATTGACAACTGTTGTATTCAGCTTATTTTTTTTGTTTTTTAATAAATCGTTTATTTTGAAAAATACATTTGTTCTTAAAATTACAAACCTACCAAACTTCGAGGCAGTTTATCGGTGCTGATTTCCATTCAGGATGTGATTTTCTATAATTTATTTCTAATTGCTTTTCTACCTTCCAGACCCCACCAGTTCGATGTGATGCTGATGACGAACCTGTACGGTTCGATCGTATCCAACCTGGTCTGCGGCCTCATGGGCGGCGCTGGTCTACACTCCGGCAGGAACTACGGAGACCACTACGCTGTGTTCGAGCCTGGCACTAGGAACACTGGTGAGTTTGGTTCATCTTCTTAAAGGGCTATAGTAATACCAGCCTGTTAGTGTCGCATTGCAGGGCAGAGGCCTCTTCTCAGACAGAGAAGGCAAAAATTCACCACGCTTGTTCACGATGGTTTGGCGATTTCAGACAAACATGTCGTTGTTTCCTCACAATGTTTTTCTATGTCTAAATGATTATTTGAAAAATCACATTGGTACTTAGTTCGTGGCTAAATAATAACAGCCGCACGGGTCGATCATCAAGGTTAAGCAACGCTTGACGAGGTCGGTCAATGGATGGGTGACCATTTCAACATACCGAGTTTCCTCCGTGCCTCGGCAAGCACGTTAAGCCGTTGGTCCCGGCTGTCATTTGAAGATCTTTGACAGTCGTTACGGGTAGTCAGAAGCTTGAGATCTGACACCAGTCTAGCCAAGGGGTACCGTGTTACCCAGTTTACTAGGTTGTGGAAGTCAGATAGGCAGTCGCTCCATGTAATACACTGGTACTCAGCTGAATCCGGTAAGACTGGAAGCCGACCCCAATATAGTTCGGAAAAAGGCTAGGCAGATGATGATGAAATTGGTACTTGCCCAAATTTGACCCCGCAACCTCAAGTATGAGAGGTGAGGCTTTTATATACTTGTGCGCTATTATATCTCCAGCGTCGAGGGTTGGGCAATTCTTCGGGCTATGTCGGTAACTTTAGTTCTCCTACGGATATCCTCAATTACTATTTTTTTTTTTGTCTATATTGGAGCACAAATCCAAACTTCCATTAAGAAATTTTGTCCAGCATTTCTGACCCTAAAACTGTCTTTCCAAATTACAGGTACTGCAATCGCCGGCAAGAACATAGCGAACCCGATAGCCATGATCAATGCTTCCGTAGATATGCTGGAGCACCTCGGCCACCACTTCCACGCAGACCTCATCAGGAAGGCAGTCCACAAGACCATCAACGAGGACCATGTCATGACTCCAGACCTTGGAGGAACCGCCTCCTCTACGGATGTCGTTAAGAATATCATCGGTAATATTAGAAAAGCGAAACATTAATTTTTTTTTTCAACGAGCAGATTTTTTTTTTTTGTTATGCTGTTTTTTTACGAGGCTTATGAATGGTGGGTTTTGGCTAAAATGTACTGGTTTAGTACAGACAACTTTTTTATTTGTTGCCCCACTGTTGGCGAACAAATTTGTCTCCTTTTTCTCTGACCAATCCGGCAGACAGACAAATAGTACAAACTGTTAGTACAATAATCCCCAATCTTTACGGCCGGTCTGAAATTGGGTACAATGGCTGCGCCGGAGCAAATCTCATACTTATACGTCGTATAAATGTAAAGTTTAAAAAAACACCCAAGGATTTATTAACTCATGCTTTTTAAACAAAATAATTTATCTATTAGTAGACACGCTTCGATCGACTATTTATCAAAACACGTAATTATAACATGATATCTTACGAAAATAGCTTCAAAGAGTAAAATGCGCATAACTTTTGAACGGCTGAACCGATTTTCATCAAACATAGCTAAGAACACTTTCGGTTAAGTCAACTTTCAAATAAAAATACATAATCAAAATCGCTTCAGCCGTTTAGGAGCTACGATGCCACAGACAGACACACAAATTACTTATAACATCCCCCTTTTTCTGTCGGGGGTTAAAAACAACAGTGTGCCATGGCATGCGCATGCGCAAGCCTACATAAAACCCGCTAAAAAGATTGGGAATCTGTACATTCTGTATGTTGATAACATACAAAATGTACAGATTCCCAATCTTTTTTTTTTTTTAACACTGACTTATGTTAATTCAGTAGAAAATATGTCTTAATAACTTTGGCCAGCGGGTTTGTCTGCGTGATATTCTTAAACATCACACGAGAATGTATTACTAGGATAAAAAGGATCCTATGTTCTAATACAGGCCATGTTTTACCCATGTTCCAAATCTGTTCAGCCGTTGAAGTGGGAATCATGAACAAACATACAGTATTTCACAACTTTATATATAAAACAAAGTCGTGTTAGTTACACCATTTGTAACTCGAGAATGGCTGAATTGATTTTCATGTTTTTTGATTTGTTGGATTTATCTCCGCCCCGAATAGAAGAATAGCTATTAAAATATCGGAGATAATAAGGAAAAACGAAATTATGAAGAAAATTCATTTTCACATACGTTTTGCGAACACAGCGCCATCTCTGATACATGAAGTAAGCAGGCATTTATATAAAACAGCAAAATGAACATAGCGTTGTGTACTGGTTCCGGTAATGCCGGTAGATGGCGCTGTCGATTATTCTGAAAATTAAAACAAAGTTGGGTTAGTTATACCATTTGCCCCATACATTTGTTTGAGATGGTACGAAGTTCACCGGGACAGCTTGTATATAATACTATCTTATGGCCGCGTTTTCGCCCGCGTTTAAAGTTAAAAAAACTGCTCCGATCGCCACCAAACATTCCGGGATTATCCGCTGGGTCAATCTAAAGATTGTCTGAAAATTTCATTAAAATCGGTTCAGCCGTTTCGGAGTCTATAAGGAACATACATACATACTTTCTCTTTTATATATATAGATTAGTAAGAATGTTGTAATAGGTTAGGTATATCACAGTTCATAAGCCTCTATAAAAAAAGCATATTACAGTAGACCATGCTTAGAATTTCTTCTTTTATCAATTGGTATTATTTTATTTGGCATTTTTTCAATTGGTTTTCTGCTTATTTTAACAATAATTGGAGCTTATTGGGCATTGCTTATTAACACTATATCGCACTGCTTTCAAAATCACCTATCTTTAGAAAAAAAACCTCATAAATATGACTGAGACGAATACTAATCTCAGGGGCGTTCCTGATGACACTAAATGAGGGCTTCCTTTTTTGGCCACCAGTTGGCGCCACTGGGGAGTAAGGTCTTTATAGTTGTTAAACGTTGTTATTATGCGCACGGAAGCTAAGTTTGAATTCAAATAATTTCTAATGCCGTAGAAGTGTGATTTAATATAAAGTCGAATATTTTAGTTTTGCGCAAGAACAGTTTGCTTTTGAAAAAAAAAACGGCATAAAATTTTCTACTATTTTCTTTTTTAATTTTATTTATCTGCTATATTTGGCAAATATGGAGCTCGTGGCTAAATAATAACAGCCGCACGGGTCGATCATCAAGGTTAAGCAACGCTTGACGAGGTCGGTCCGTGGATGGGTGACCATTTCAACATACCGAGTTGCCTCCGTGCCTCGGAAAGCACGTTAAGCCGTTGGTCCCGGCTGTCATTTGAAGATCTTTGACAGTCGTTACGGGTAGTCAGAAGCTTGAGATCTGACACCAGTCTTGCCAAGTGGTACCGTGTTACCCAGTTACTGGGTTGTGGAGGTCAGATAGGCAGTCGCTGGTACTTAGCTGAATCCGGTAAGACTGGAAGCCGACCCCAATATAGTTGGGAAAAGGCTAGGCAGATGATGATATTTGGCAAATATGGACGGCCAAAGAAAATATGGATGGACTGTGTGAGGAGTGATATGAAAGAAAAGGGAGTCAGTGATAGCGTGACGGGGGATAGGACGGTATGGAAGAAGAAAACGTGTTGCGAAAAAAATAATAATGTAAATAGACTTGACAGAAATTTGACATTTTGAAGACCTCACTCTACATCAGCGCCCCTAGCGGAAAATTCAAACAAAGTCGTTTATTGGGAAATGCTTCAAAATTTACCTACTAAAAATTATTCTAAGTGGCGTGAATTTTAAAATCTTATCATATCTATGGTCATAAGCGTTACTGCTGAACATGAGGTTCTGGGTTCGATTCCTGGGTCGAGTAAAGTGTTATTGGGTTTTTCCTTATGGAATTTCTCAGACGAAGCTGCCCTAAGGCTTCTGCAGACAGATGCGACGGATATAATATCCGCTGAACAATAAAAAATATGTCGCATCGGTGTGGCTTTGTCGCGTCTGAGTGGCATTGTCGCCTCGATGAGGAATTGTTGCATCGGTGTGGCATTGTCGCATCAGTGTGACATTGTCACATCGGTGTGGCATTGTCACATCGGTGTGGCATTGTCACATCGGTGTGGCATTGTCACATCGGTGTGGTATTGTCGCATCAGTGTAGCATTGTCGCGTCTGAGTGGCATTTTCGCCTCTATGAGAATTTTCGTATCGATGAGGAATTTTCACATCGGTGTGGCATTAACGCTTCGGTGTGGCATTGTCGCATCAGGTGGCATTGTCGCATCGAGGTGCCTCTGTCGCATCGGTGCCAGTGTGGCATCGTCGCTTCGGTGTGGCATTGTCTCATCGGTGTGATATTGTCGCGTCTGAGTGGCATTGTCGCCTCGATGAGGAATTCTCGCTTCGGTGTGACATTGTCGCATCAGTGTGGCATTGTCGTATCGGTGTCACATTTTCGCATTGCGTCTGTCTGTGGGAGACTTTATTCTTATCCTTTAACTCAACCCTGTAAATGTCCCCTGCTAAGCCTTGCAATGTCCGACCACAGGATATATTGCTCAAAATTGCAAATCAAAACTTAAAATTCTAAATTAGAAGAAAATAGAAGAAAATTGGACAATAGAAAATTCTACTTCTTAAGGGCTGGTTTATCCAACGCCAGTAATATTTATCACTTGGAATAATTTTGATATGAATCCAGTAAAACGAATTCTGATGTTGGAAAAATCAATCTTAAGTGGAGTTAAATGATATTTTCTGCTCTAAAAGTATAATATCAACTATATCAATATACATTTTTATATCTATTTATTGTAATCATCAAAGTATTATTTTTGCTAAGTTATCAAGCAAAGAAATCAATCACTTTTCATGTAACATAAAAAAAACCCTTTTTATAACAAATCGTTTAAAAATCTAAACAATTAAGATTTTAGAGTTTGTTTTAGATCTACTATTTATTGTAGTTTTTAATAAAAAATAAATTGGTTATTTTTTATTTTATTCGTATTTTTTTGTAGAAGTTTCAGCATGTTAGTTTATGCCACAGAGCATCGAAGCTTCAGAAGCCAACTAGAGACGGCATTGTCAAAACTTAATATAAAAACCAATTGTGTCAGTGAGTGCCACCATATACTCAAAAAATACTTTTTTACCAAAAATTACAACTGACTTCCAATTAAAAACACTACAAAGTGAAAAATTACATCATTTTCGGAAGTCGGTGTTCTTGCTTTTGTTTCTTCATTTTTTGACACCGACTGCCGAAATTGAAGTTATTTTTCATTTTGTAGTGTTTATAATTGGAATTCGGTTGTGAAATTAATTGGAAAAAAAAACACCTTTTAGCTGTGGTACATATCTATAATGCCCACAGTTATTGCAGAATAGATGACCCGAATAATATGAAACTTGAACACAACTGGTGAAATTAGAGTGTACCAGGGTGAACCGTACACACCTGCGTACCCCTTTAGAGTGTACCGGTGTGATGTTCAGAAATGCGATTGAAGCAATCCTGAGAGATTTGCCGTCATTTTGTAGAGTTATGTAGTATAGCTGTAGCCCGCGGCTTCGCTCCCGTGGACCACCCCACAGGACCCATTTTCGGGATTAAAAAATAGCCTATGTTTAATTATTGAAACAATTTTTCAAATCGGTCGAGTAGTTTCGGAGCCTATTCGGTACAAACAAACAAACAAAAATCTTTCCTCTTTATAATATTAGTATAGATATCGCCGAAGTCCTTCATCAGATCTTGATCAAATTGGAACCACATGAGAAGTAACAGCTGTCATTTAAAAAAGGGATATTAAAATCGGTTCACCTAGTTAAAAGTTGTAACTTGGTAACACAAAAATAATACAGTCAAATTGAGAACCTCCTCCTTTTTGAAGTTGGTGCCGGCCCGTGACAATTTCGACTATGGTGATAACAGCCGAATCTTGTGCTTAGCGTATTAGTGACCTAAAAAATTGTTTTTGGTCCACCAGTCAGATTATTAAAAAATATTCCACACAACTTTTTTTCTTACGTGTCGTAAGAAAAAAAACTGGTGCAGTGGTGGCCCAGTGGTATCGGCCGCGACTTACAAGTTGTAGGTCGTGGGTTCGAGCCCAGGCAGGCGCTTTACTTTGTGTAAATTATTTCATCACCACTGCTCTCAAAACGGTGAAGGAAAACATCGTGAGGAAACCGGCATGTCCTAGAACCAATAATTCGAAGACATGTGACGTCCACCAACCCGCACTGGGCCCGCGTGGTGTATAACGGCCCATTCCCTCTCACAGAGAAGAGGCCTGAGTCCCAGTAGTGGGAACATTAATAGGCTGATGATGTGATGTGATGAAACAAAAACACCAAACAAAACAAAACAAAATTACCAAAACAAAACTAATCAAAATATCGCGTTATCTGCTGTGATTAGCTGTTGAAAATTAATTCAACCAATCACAGCAGATAACGCGTGCTTGACAATTTGTCACATTAATTCTGCGATAATTTAGAGCTGAGAAACTCGGGGTTAATGTCCTGAATGAGGCAGACGGCGTCCACAGTAGTCGTCCATTGCGATCGGCCTTGAATTTTTTATAATTGATATGAAATAGTTCACTAGACTGGCAGAAGGATGTCTCTGACAAAAGATTAAAAAAATTGCTTAAATTAGGTTTTTTTTTACAATACTCGACTACAAGGAACACGTTCAATTTATTATGCTCGTTTTTATGTATTTCAGTACCTGTCGTAAATTAACATTTTTTTACCACGAATGTGTTGTCTAATCCTACCTAAGTACGCACGTGTTTTTTTTAAGATAACGTATTTCTTTTATTAAAACGGCATAATTTACTTAGTGCAACATAAAGCGCTAAAATCACCATCATATTAATTTGCTTTTTCTTATTTTTATACTTTTAGCATGTTATTATTATTAGTTTTATGTTTTTCGTTTTTACAAATTTGGTTAAGGTATTTTTTGTTTGTTACAAAATCGTCATTAGGCTTTTTTGCTTGTTAGTTGTAATGTCTTACTAACCAAGTGTCTCTAACAAAATGCATGCTGAATTTAGAGAATGCTTACAATGGTATGTTTGGCTTTTCTGTTAAATTGTTTTTTATGTGTGTTACCACCGAATACGCAAACGATATTTTTCCATAACGCTTATAAAAGTATTTCCTTTGCAGGATAAGTTCTAATTCGATGGAAAAGTTTCAAGGAAAACTCTACTTTAGCAAAAGAGCTTGTCAAACTATAGCATGAACTTTTCATTGTCGATCATTCTTCCATTCAAACGTATTCTGGCGATTACTCCACTGTTTGACGGTGTACGTTCAAAATAAAAATTTTTTTTATAAAAAAATACTACCGACTTCCAAATAAAACTACAAAGTGAAAAATAACTTTATTTTTGGAAGTCGGTGTCTTTCGTAGGTACCAATTTATTGCGTTATGGATACCGACTTCCAAAAATAAAGTTATTTTTGGAAGTCGGTGACAAGGGACCAATTTCGGAACATACTCTTTCAAATAAAAAAAGAATTTTTGAAATCGGTCCACAATTGACGGAGATATCGGTGAACATACACAAAACATACATAATGTCGAACATAGAACCTCCTCCTTTTTGGGCAGTCGGTTAAAAAACTGCTATCAATTTGTCTCATCGTTATCTAGCCCTGTATGGAAACAAAAAAGTAAAAAACCCATATATTTCAAACTCATGAGCGTCGAAAGTACCATATTTCAATACTAAATTTAACGCATCTTTGGGCGGAAATAAATACCATAAGAAGAAGGAAAAATGAAAAACAGTCACCATACAGGGATAAAGTAGTAGTTCAAAATTGCAAATAATGTTATTTTGAACAGATACATTCAGCAGTTTTATCATGATACATATTCCCAAAGGTCTATTTATAAAATTTCGTGTGCTTGTTTTCGTTCTAAAGCATCATCCATTTAGTTACAAATTTCCTTAAATATTCCGTTATTCTTACGCGCACTAGCTTCTTACTGCTCATCACAGCGTCTATCCCTTTCGCACGTCTTGTTGGATGAGATAGCATGCATTTTAACCCCGCGCACAAAATAGTTCGTGCCGTCGACTAGGGCACCCTTAAGTGCCCAATTCATATACCGGGGCTTAGTAGTTGGCTTTCTAAAATTTCGTTTGAGTATTCGGCCCTAATTTTGCGATTTTATTATTACTAACCAACAACAAATTTTAATAAAAAATTTGATCGTCTACATCTTTTTTATTTTGTTTTTCAGATAACATCGACCTATATATGAAGAACAAGGTTTCTTTCCATTAAGAATCTGAATAAATAAATAAAATAAAAGAATCTTTAGTAAAAAATCATGTTAAGAGATTACTGTCCCATTAAATATTTGTTGATTATCACTATTTAAATTAAACGTCATTCTAATACACTACAGGCCGTTTCACCAAGTCAGTCCAGTAGACGCCATTTACCGGAAAAGAAAACAAAATTTGTTTGAAATTAAAGGTATTCTTCTCGCCAAACTTCTTGGCCGCACGAAAGTTGGCTACAATGGCTGCGCAGTAGTAAAACTCATACAAAAACAGCACTGTTTCGTGCCTCGCGCATCCGGTAAACCAACTTCAGGGCGGCCAAGAAGTTTGGCGAGGACTATACAATACCTACTCACCTTTTTTGTAATTTTTCAACCCAATGACCTGGTAACACGATACCACCCTATTTTTATTTAAACTTATATGCTTGAATCCAGGCGGCAATATCTACTAGAAAAAAATAAATATACTTAATTTGTTTTAAATTAAAAGTACCTACGAAATACATCTACACTTGAATGGCTAAAACCACTAGGTGCTGTGGCTCTTCAAGTAAATAGGTTACTTCTAGGCAAGAATGTTTCATCGTCGACCACATCATCGCTTACAATCAGGTGAGATAGTGGTCAAACGCGAGTATTGATAAGAATGTAGAAAAAAAAACGGAGTTTTAAAATCAAAATGGCTCCTGTTCAATTCGAATTTAGAATCTGACCCAAAGTACGCAAGTTGCGTCGATATACTTTTTGATAAGAATCACTAGTGAATACTATTTATTTTTACTATAATTGAAAAGGCCAAAGGTCGATTTAATGTAATTACTTATGTATAATAAAATATGAAATTAAAATAATTTTAAGTCGAAATCAATTTGTTTTATTTTTTACTAGCTGTACCACGCAGCTTCGCTCTCGTCAACTGGCTAGGTACCTACCCTATCCTACCTACACCAACCCTACATACATGATTGCATAACTGAAACCGTTTACGCAGCGCACGCAACGGAAGCCCTCAAAAAGTAATATTCTTTCCCGTTTTTGCAACATTTTTCATTTATGCTCCGCTCCTATTGGTCGTAGCGTGATGTTATATAGCCTATAACTTTCCTCGATAAATGGACTATCTAACACAAAAAGGAAAAATTTTTCAATTCCAACCAGTAGTTCCTGAGATTACCCCCTACATACAAACTTACAAATTTTACCTCTTTATAATATTATATTAGTATAGATTAATGTTTTACTTACTTCCTTGTCGATCTAGTGGAGGCGCTACTTCTGCTAAGCATGTGATCCTGGATGCGATATCCATGTTGGACATTTGTAGAGGTTTTCCGTCTGGAATTTTCAGTACCTAGTAGCGGTGTCAGGATTAATGCCCATGGCCACAAGGGAAATATAGGTGCACTATGTAGGTGTTTGGCTTCCAGTAATTACTAGATGCTACTTATTTTTACGTAGAGTTACTGTCTGTTTAACCCATAAATCTAACTAGATGACGCGATTGTATGTACTTGGCGTGCCAAAAATTGGCCAAGTGCGAGTCGGACTCGCGCACGAAGGGTTCCGCACCATTATCGCAAAAAACGGCAATAAAATCACGTTTGTGGTATGGGAGCCCCCCTTAATTTATTTTAATTTAATAATTATTATTTTTTGAAGTGAATATACAACTAAATATTCTGTGAATATTTCAAGCGTCTACCTGTTGCCATTATTAATATCGAGCAAAAAACGGCAAAAAAATCACGTTTGTTGTATGGGAGCCCCCCTTAAATATTAATTTTATTCTGTTTTTAATATTTTTTGTTATAGTGGCAATAGAAATAAATCATCTGTGAAAATTGCAACTGTCTAGCTATCACGGTTCATGAGATACAGCCTGGTGACAGACGGACAGACAGACAGACAGACGGATCGTGAAGTCTTGGTAATAGGGTCCCGTTTTTACCCTTTGGGTACGGAACCCTAAAAACGGAGTAAAGTTGCGATCAATGATCGTAATCTGAGCTTTTCATTTAGCATTATCGGCACCGGAAATCCACCAAAATCTAGAAAAATGCCTTTTTATGCCATACCTATTGACCTGTATAGAATATATAGGAAAAGTTGGCCGAGGTATTGGAAATGTTTTCTTTCATTGGTAAGTAAATTTGTTTTTAAATTGTTTGTGTGGCACGCTTTGTTTTCATACAGATGGAGGGACTTGCGTTATCTCGTTAGATGTATGTCTGTGGTTAAACCAATCACCTTATTTCTAGAAACACATTTTAAGAAACTGACTAAAAATGTCTCAATAGAAATATTTGTTGTTTAGTAGTCTAATTGGTACCAATTGAGTAGTAATTATCATCTACTAAATATGGAAGCGATTGGTGTTGGTGGTCCGGCGGTACTTACGGACATGAAGTGCTCAGCAGTTTAGTACACTGATCATGTTTAACATAGTCCATCCATAATTGCTTTAGTCATACCATCATGATCACAACTCAGACTCAGACTCATGAGATATTTCAGCGCTCTGGGATGGCAACGCACGTAGGTAGTTGTGATGGCCCCTTTTATTGCACGAATGGAATTAGGTATGAAAAAATAGGAAAGAAGGCCCAGTAGTGGTTCAAACCAGTCGGGCGAGCACGGCCTCTATGATAGGCTTGAGTCACGCATTTTATCACGGTTTTTGCTCCCAAACTGTAATAAAATGTGTGACTCAAGCCTATCATAGAGGCCGTGCTCGCCCGACTTGCTGATATTATGACGATGGCGAATGTAAAAGTAAAATAAAACACAACATTTAGGGATATTAACGATATATTCAGTACAATTGTTCACACTGGACTTAGATATGACAACGAGAGCGTGATCATCGCATGTAGCAATACCGGCTTTAGATAATAATACAATAAGTAATACAAGTGCCCAATATTCAAGGAGCAGTCAAATGGTGCTCTAATCGGGGTAGATGTCAAATAGTGCCACACATTAGGGGAGATGTCTAATAATGCCCTAGGTGTGACGTCGAATAGCCCCACAAATTGGGCATGACGTGACGCCATAAATAGTCCCCGAAATTGAGAAATAATCTGCTAAATGCTGCCCTTTATCGGGATACCAAATAGTCCCACAAATCAGGCGAGACGTAAAATAGTGCCCAATATTGGGATGGCATGGATATATGACTCTACTCTGGTTTACTTAAATAATGCCTGAAAGATGACGAGACATCAAGTAGTGCTCCAAATCTGAGTGACTTCATATCTCCAAATAGGATAGACGTCAAATAGTGCTCCAAATCGGGGTGAAATAGTGTTCCAAATTGGGATTGATGTCAGAATAGTATCCATGGGTGGCGTTAAATAGAGCTCCTAATGGGGATTGACGTTAGAATTTGTCCATGGGTGACGTCATAATATAGTGCCAAAAATCAAGGCATGGCGTTAAATGTTGTAAAGTGTATTGGAATATTAATAAATATCATCATTTAATAATAATTTTGACATAATAATATGGGCAAGGCTAAAGCCGGCACTGCTTACAAAAATTGATTAAAACTATACACAATCATAATATTAAACTTACAATTAAAATAATAAAAAAAAACATAGTAAATAAATGCGGTGAGAGATTTAGAGTTTTTATTGCAACTGTGATTGCCGCCATCTTGGATTTTGGTTTGCTAACAAAATTGTATATTTTTGTCTATATTATTGTAACGGTCAAAACATATAGGAATTATGAAAGTTACTAGAGTCTCGCAAACGAAAGTATACACTCAAATTATTTGAAAACTTTTTATATGGCAACGCTATACTAATGTCAACCCCAATTTTCCGTATGACGCTACTAATTTGATACTTTGTTTTAATTCGTAATCACTATTTATCTTTTTGTAAAAACATTTTCTCTATTTAATAATTTAAAAGGTTTCATTATTAATGTAGAAAACAATGATTCCTGTGACTCTTATGAATCTTTTCACATGGAAGTCTTAGATCTTAGATTCAGATTTTGATTGATAGTGAATAAACCAAAATTATTATAGAATACTGTTGCTTTTTTTATTCGGATTAATATATCTAAAGTATTACCTACCTCAATGTACCTATAGTATTTTTATTCAGACGAAGTAATATAAATAATGCTAAAGTATCAATTTAGGTTATTCCAGTTTTTGGGATTGCTATGCTGTTTTTATTTTTAATTTGCCGCGCTTTTTCAGTCTCTACTTTCGTTTGCCAGACTCTACGATAAAACGAAAAAATGTTATGAAGAGTTGTGACTATAATTAATTGTTTTCCCATATGGAATATCTCAATAGCAGTTCAGGTTTTGGCCCAGTTCATTGGCTACAGGGGAGAGCCTTCACTACATGGACTTATTTGTCGAATCATTCGGGGAAAACAAATGTTTTTTCATGTTATGTTTTTCATGGCAAGAACGCATGTTTAGTGACCAAAATAATAGACAGAAATGTACAATTTTGATAGAAAAAAATATAAATATTGTTTTCGGCGTCTCATAGATTTAGCTTGTATCATTCATAGATTACATTTTCAAATACCCACACATTTTTTTTCTGTTCTCTCTATTTTTTGTTTTTCCTTGTTCATTACCGTATTTTTCTTTACTATAGTATTTATAATAAAAAATAATCTATGAATAATATAGTCCGCCATTTAAATAAGCTGCAATTTTCAGTTTTTTATTGTAAATAATTCATTTTCAGTTAATAAATAATACTGACAAGTAAAAAAAACAAATTCATTTGAGAGATTCAACAATAGTCAATTAATAATATTAAAGGACAAGTTTAAAAAGTGCATTTTTTACTTTTTATTTTAATTATATGATTTAAATTCGTTAGAGATAAAAGCAGCTAATTTGTGACTTGGGCATTATTTCGAAACTCAAATTATATTTTTATTTATTTTTTAATCTTTATGTCGGATACATATACCTACAAAAGTTATATATTTTCATAATTTTTATTTGCTTTTTTCAAAGTCATCCAATAATAAAATTAATACCGTCAAAAGAATAAAGCAAAGCTTCAAAAGATAGGTACATTAGAGTTTTTCTAACAATTTAAAATCGAGAATTTTTAAACTATGCGTTTTGGCAATTTCATTTTTAATTTGATTTAGCACCAAATTTTGGCGAAATATCATTTTTAAATACAAGGTTTTATGAATAATACTGTGAAATATTTTTATTTGAAGTATGTTTGATCTGTCTAATAAAACATCAAATATTTATTTTGAAAGACTTGTTTTTTTACCATAAATGGATGCCGCACATAATGGTTTTAGAAAAAGTTAAAAATAAGTATTCCCTATTGCTACAAAATTTAGAATATTAATAAAAATAATTTCACAGTATTACTAATAATCCCGAATGTATTATTTAATTTAAATTAAAAGCCCAAATTAATAAGCTGGTCCTTGTGAGATTAATTTCATATTTTCGCTATTTCACCGTTATTTTGGAACATTAAATAGGTGTGGGAGTTCTAGAAACAAAAGTTCTAATACATGTAGCATCCACCAACCCGCACTGCGCCCGCGTGGTATCAGCCCATTCCCTCTCACAGAGAGGCGAGCTGTGTCCCAGCAGTGGGCAGATTTTTCTTTATTTAATTCATTATTAACTTCAGTCAAAACAAGTTTGCCATTTATATTTTTAAGTATTGTTTTTCAAATGACCAGTTCAATAATAACGAAAATATTAAAATAATCCTACAACAGATTTGCAAGCGAAAAAAATAAATAATAAGAAATAGAGATACAGCCTAGCTGTATACGAAAAAAAAAATAAAGTAAAAAATAATTAATATCTCATTCAATGAGATAATTAGTTGTAAATAAATCAGTCTATGTCACGAACCTATTTAAATAATTTATTAAATTAATTTCTGATAATTTGATAATGATTCAGTATTTGTTTTTCTTGTTACTTTGGCCGTCGTGGTCATAAAATGTGAGAGTAGGACGGTAAATTAAAAGTACGGTTTTTTTATCTTATTACACGCTTCTCTCGCTTGAGATCTGACACCAGTCTTGCCAAGAGGTACCGTGTTACCCAGTTACTGGGTTGTGGAGGTCAGATAGGCAGTCGCTCCATGTAAAACACTGGTACTTAGCTGAATCCGGTAAGACTGGAAGCCGACCCCAATATAGTTGGGAAAAGGCTAGGCAGATGATGACACGCTTCTCTCTCTCCCTCGTGGCTGTTTCACACGCGAGTCTCAGACTCAGCATTATGCCGTTTTAAAAGTGAAAACTCCTTTATGCCCGTTGTGATTTAAAACTCGATGAAACGAAAAGACGACATTAAAAAGTGACAAACACGTGTCTATAGGATTTAACATGGGAGAATGCGACAGAATGTAATTTAAAGGTTTTACTTCTACCACGTGTGAACAACATAAATGCGTTATTTTTTTGTATATTTTTATGTATGCGTCAAACCTGGCGCAACAATTTCTTTCTTAATCTTTTATAACCGCAGCTGTCATGAACATTTGCGTTTACCTACAAAAGGTAGAATGCTGAGCAAATAAAAATTCGTACATATGAAAAAAATACACGTTTGTTGCCCCACTTAAATATTGATTCTATTCTGTTTTTAGTATTTGTTGTTATAGCGGCAACAGAAATATATCATCTGTGAACATTTCAACTATCTAGCTATCACGATGCATGAGATACAGCCTGGTGACAGACGGACAGTGGAGTCTTAGTAATAGGGTCCCGTTTTAACCTTTTGGTTACGGAATCCTAATCACCGGGGTATACAGCGTGACTATTAATACATTGGCAAAACCACCCCTTGTTAAATATAACAAGGGGTGGTTTTACCAAGGACCGAATCGGAAATCGTGAAAAATTATTGTTCCCCACAATAAATCGAATAACGCAAATATAAGTGTTAATTATTTTTTTTGCGTTTCTTAGTCAATTTCTTAATAAAAAATATTTATATTCATATCAGTTTCCTTCTCCTACCTCTTGAAATGTTTTCATAGAATGAGCCTTTTCTGAAATGATGTCCACTAGGTGGCAGCACTGAGTCGTCAGGTCCAAACACACGTCAAAACCCCTAAGTTTTCTGACATTAGTTAAATTGACGTCAACGTCATATTGATGTCATGAGTTGCGTTTTCAAAGGAAAAGGCTTGTCGCCAAAGTGGCGCCAACTGGTGGAATGAATTTTCCTGAAATCCCTCACTAAATGTCACTCTGTATTTTATGTTTGTGAGTTATGTCATGTTTCAAGGAACTAGTTATATAATAAACTAGCTGTTCCCCGCGGCTTCGCTCCCGTGGACCACCCCACAGGACCCATTTTCGGGATAAAAAATAGCCTATGTCACTCAGGAATAATGTAGCATTCTATTGGTGAATGAATTTTTTTAATCGGTCCAGTAGTTTCGGAGCCTATTCGGTACAAACAAACAAAAAAATCTTTCCTCTTTATAATATTGGTATAGATTAATTTGCAGTCTTGGTTTGCGTTCAAAGATTTGAGATGTTGAGATTATATTGCGTCTTTAAATTTGTATTATTTCGACAAAATCGACTATTAATCAGGTTTATGAGAACACATAGGGTTAGTGAAACAAAATTCTTCCTAATATTGTTATTAATTAATATAGGTATAGTCGAACATCAAATATAAGGATGCCGAAATTATTTCTATTAGAATAGTCAATAAGGATTTTCTGAAATTATGTCCACCAGGTAGCAGTACTCAGACGCCAGTTTCAGACAAATGTCTAAATCCCACTGACTTATAAACCTATGGACTTGCCATACCTACGAAATTAGCGTGCATACCTACAAAAATCGGGCAATTAAGATGGCTGCCCATTTGCACTGACTTATAACCTCATTGGCCCATTTGCAACTGTTTGACAACACAACTACACAGATAAACGTATTTATACGGGACACAACTACCAATTTTTTCGGCAATTAACATGGCGACCGGTCACGCATAGACATGATTTTGACGTCACTCAAAAG
Organism: Orthosia incerta; assembly: GCA_948252205.1. Lineage (NCBI taxonomy): Eukaryota > Metazoa > Arthropoda > Insecta > Lepidoptera > Noctuidae > Orthosia > Orthosia incerta. The sequence continues at coordinate 14,112,221 of OX411766.1, read as the reverse complement.
TGTTACCAAGTTTAGTCCTTGACAAACATTTAGATGTCTCTCTTTTCATATGCAGCTCTTGGTTAGTTAAAAAGAGACAAAACGCTTTTTGACATGCGTGTGTCGATATTATAGACATTCGTATAACTATTCTTCATATAGTAGAATATGCCGTCTCCATAGTTTTCCTACCTCATTGCTAAATCCTTGTTTTCTGACATAAGTTAAATTGACGTCAATGTCATAAGTTGAGTTTTCAAAAGAAAAGACCTCTCGCCACAGTGGCGCCAACTGGTTGAGCGAATTTTTCTGAAAACCCTCATTTACTATTAACTGTTTTGAGATTATAGACATCAAACACCAATTAAATTCTAAGTTATGACAGTTTCCGACATAACAGCAGAGGACATACAAACATACACGAATCATGATCAAATCACCAGTAAAACTAAATAAAAATATCATCACAAAAGAACCATCCGTTCATTTTGAAACGAATGCAAATAACTATTGTCGAAACTTAAATCACTATAAAAACCGCTTAAAGGGTAAAATATTAAATAAAATGGCATCACAATCACAGATGTACGTAAAAACTTTAAACCTATCATAGGAATCACATTTTTAATGATAATAAAATTATAATAAACGTACAAAATCACAGGTAAACAGATCCTTATACTTAAAACTATTGGAAATCCAAAACGGCTGGCCGGACCGCTAAAATGCCGCTGGGCGACGTTTAGTTTGCGAACGTTATCGTTCGGGGCCGAGCTACATTTTAACGCTCCGAAAGTTAAATCTATGGCATCCTCCCTTCTCATTTCACATACCTTACATTTACTAACTTGAACACAGTGACATTTCACACACGATGCCATAGACAAACAAATACTGTGCAGCTGCCTAAAAAGCTTACGATTAAAAATAAATACAATTGAAATTAAATTATTAATAATAAAATAATTACAGTCTATGCGTTTAAATTGTGACGTATTAAAATTAAATAATTTTATAAAATCAGTACTGGAGTGAAGCGGGCAAAAATATAATTGATACGAATCACGCACTTGGTCTACTACTAAACTACAGACACATACATACGCACGCTCGCATGGTTCACGACGATTGTCAAAATTACGCAGAAGTACGAGGGTATTCCTACTGGAATTTACATCATAATCACAATTGATTAAATTTATAAATACTTTACAAATTACACTTACAATTTTTACGCGCTTTTCAGGACCACAGGACGCGTTTCTGATGATGTCTTCGAAGTTTTGAGCGCATGTCGACAAAATGCGACGATATTTCACGCGATTTTTGTTACATTTGACACTTGTATTGAATCTACGACAAATCGAGTATGATATAACCTTACACATTAATTCACTACGAACGAATACATTGGAACACTTTGAAAGTGTTGTCCAGAATAAAATTACGACTACGCATGGGTTTACGTTGGGATAGATGCAGAAAACTCTGCATTTAGGGTATGCCCTGAATTTCGAGTATTCTCGAAGTTTCGGGTATTTTCGAAGTTTCGGATATTCTCGAAGTTTCGGATATTCTCGAAGATTCGAGTTTTCTCGAGGTTTCGAATATTCTCGAAGTTTCGGATATTCTCGAAGTTTCGAGTATTCTCGAAGTTTCGGGCATTCTCGAAGTTTCGGGCATTCTCGAAGTTTCGGGTTTTTTCTACGTAGGGGACACGAGCGTGCGAGGGAGACGTAAGAGACGTGAGAGACGTAAGAGACGCGGGAGACACACGAGGACAGCGAGAGTGGCGGGAGCGCGGGGGCCGCTTGTCCACTGTACTGACATGCACTTAATGGTTAAGGGCAATGATGCTTTTTGGGCTTCTTTAAGTTTTCCTCGTCGGCTCCGGATTTCGGTACCTGAAAGTTTTGATGAGATATATCAGTAGTATATAGTTTGAGTCTAATATGGCCAGGTAGAGTTTATTTACCTAAACTTGATAGCAAACATTAAAAAAAAATTACTTAAAACATATGGCACAATTTTAGCACAATGCCCTAAAAAAAAATATGTTATACTTCATCAAAATAATTGAATACCAGCGTATTCAAAGTTAAAAAAAATCCGGCATTTTTAAATCCCGTGATTATTTCGTCACAATCAAAATGACGGGACTTCAGAGGAGGTATTATCCACTCTGTTATATTTCGGCTGAAGTTAAGGTTAATAAACTACCTATTCCTATCCCTGAATATGTCACTTCCAAGTTTTGGAAAGAGACTCACACAGATATGAGTGACAAGAACAAAGTACATATTTCTAAATATTGATGCGGCTTAACTTCGAATCTTAATCACAAAACATATATTTTCTTGTATTGACTCTTTGTTGCGCTGATTGTTAGTGACAGGACAATAGTATATTATACAACTCGTCAAAAAGAGAGTGCCATAGATGATGAATCACGAGCAAGTGAAGGATTCTAACCACTGAATTACGACCGCAGCGAGTGATTCAAGTGTTAGAACCCTGAGCGACGCGAGTGATTCATGGTCCTCGATATAAATCCGTTTCATTCAAGAGTAGCATACTATACTTTATACCATGACTACGAGAAAAAGAAAGATTTAAGCGAAAGGAGTTTGTATGTCAAGAATTCTTTGCACAAGGAGTTTGTATCGAGTATTTTTTGCGCGAGGAGGTTGTATAGCATTGGGATGGAGGTCGAATATATTGTTGTGTTCTAAATTCAAACACCAAAATAGTGATTAAAAGTGCATTTTATTCACTGTTTTCAGTGAATAAAATAAGCTTTTTAGAGGGGGAATGGTATATAGAAAATTGTATGGATAGGTAGCCGAAATAAATGCTTATTTTGGTGCACAAAATGGGTATTTATTTAGCTTTTTGCTTATTCACAGAGTTCTTCGGGCAATCGTGATGCAGAGAATCCTCCCAATTTTGCAGAGGGAACATCTCGTTCGTAGTAATCCTAGTCCCAGTGAGTACTGAAGAGGAGTATCCGCTGTTCTTTTCTGATTAATTTCGTTGAGGGATACATGACAATGGGGATGTGAACGCAAAGCTCAGCGCAGATGTCGCTGGCGGCGCTGCTGTCAATTGTGTTCGCTTTGTTTACATCACTTTTTTTGTTATTTTTTGTGTTTAAACCGGTCTACCATCGTTATTGATAAATGTATCGCCCCTGGAAGCTTAAGGAATAGAAAGACGAACTAAAAAAACTAGGAGCAAGGATAACTGGAAAGAAATCAGATCTTATTGAGAGGTAGACTTTTATATAATAAAATATTTTTCTTCGGTGGTATGCTCTAGATTTGGAAATTTTTTTCCCCTCTTAGACGTCGCGCGGGGAGTCTAACACCTCACTCCCCCTAGCGTAGGTGTGAGATGGAACACCGGGGTGGTTTTTAGTCAGTAGGAGTCTGACAGCCCCTTCAGAGCGGAGGACATCCAATGAGGATTTTCCACCCCGGAAAAAAAAATGCTAGGAAAATTTACAAAAAAACCGACCAAGTGCGAGTCGGACTCGCGCACGAAGGGTTCAATACCATTATCGCAAAAAACGGTGAACGGTTTGTTGTATGGGAGCCCCACTTAAATATTTATTTTATTCTGTTTTTAGTATTTGTTGCTATAGCAGCAACAGAAATACATCATCTGTGAAAAATTTCAACCTTCCTGCTATCACGGTTCATGAGATACAGCCTGGTGACAGACGGACAGACGGCTCGCGGAGTCTTAGTAATAGGGTCCCGTTTTTACCCTTTGGGTACGGGACCCTAAAAATGAGAACATTACTTTATTGTGTTGATATTCTTTACGTTTTAGGTTAGAAGTTTTATTTTATTTTCGGCATTCAAAGCCCTCTGAAGCTTCTGAGAGCCAAGCAAATGACATTCTTGCTGTAGAACTTTACCGATACGTTAATAGCTCTACTAAATCGCTGAAGATGACCAAGTAAACATAGTCAGAGTTACAATGACAGGTACATAACATAACCTATAAATATATATAGCCTATGCCCAGTTTTTTTAGCGTTGTATCTTTGGGAAATGAACACCGGGGTTGGTACATCCTGGTACAGCACACAGAGGCATTAAAATTACCTGAAAGATAGGTTAAAATGTATGGAATTGACAGCTTTCAATAGCCATAGCGATACACCACCTATCGTGAAAAAATGGCAGTTCACATCCCCATTGAATCGTTTCTCTGGGACGCGTCGGGCTTCATTGTCTCGGCCCTTTTGGTCGCCACTGCTGATTCTGGTTTTCTGGAGTTTTGTGTCATGCTCTCTCTAATTTCTCTCTGATGGTGGCACATGTGTTGGATCATTCGGTTCCCTTCATGATGGTTGAGCTGAGTGATGCCGATCCATGCGTCATGTTCGTGAACGGGCGCCACCAGTTGGGATTGGTCATAACTTAGCTGTCTCGGCCTGTTATTGTACTTTTTTTTTAATGGTTTGTTACTCTAGACGCTTTTACGTGCACTACTTTTTACATCGTTCTCACATATATGTATTTTTTCAACAAGAATGATGTAACCAAAAACTTGTAATTAAAACTGATGGAAAAGAGTGTCCTTGAAGTTTCTTGCAAATTCTTTTCCACGGAGACCTACAGACGCTTTTGCATCTAGAGTCATCTTTATATAAATTTTTTGTTTGACAATTCAAAGTACCTCTAAGGTTTATTTGAAATAAACTATTTGATTTTGATTTTGTTACTGTGATTGGGAATAGTGTGGCGGGCTTGTCCTAAAAATAATAACATACCTCAGTGTACCGCTCGCCCTTAAGCGAGACAATCTTGTTGTCCCGGTAGCGCACCATCTTCTTGGGCTCGATCTTAGGAGCCAGCGGCTTGTGTTCCTTCTGCTCGGAGTTCTTGTCCACGTAGGAGTAACTGGCAGGAGAAAATGAGCTGGTTATTGTTGAAGAGCGAGGCCCTAGGCAAGTGCCATTCTTTCTATCAACGAAAACGTGGCGATAGCAATTGGAATTCATTAAAAAATCTTTTTTTAAACAAGCTTTTTTCGTATTCTTCTCAGCACGTATGAAAACAGCTGACGTCAAATTAAATCCACTAACGTCGAATAAAATAAACTGAAGTCAAATTAAATCTGCTAACGTCGAATGAAAACAGTTTCCGTCAAATGAAATCAACTGACATTAAATTAAATCCGCTAACGTCGAATTAAATCCGCTGACATCGAATTAAATCAGCTGACGTCACATTAAATCCATTAACGTCGAATAAAATAAACTGACGTCAAATTAAATCTGCTAACGTCGAATGAAAACAGTTTCCGTCGAATGAAATCAGCTGACATTAAATTAAATCCGCTAATATTGAATTAAATCAGCTGACGTCAAATTAAATCCGCTTACGACGTATGAAATCAGCAGACGTCAAATTAAATCCGCTAACGACATATGAAATCAGCTGACGTCAAATTAAATCCACTAACGTCGAATAAAATAAACTGACTTCAAATTAAATCTGCTAACGTCGAATGAAAACAGTTTCCGTCGAATGAAATCACCTGACGTCAAATTAAATTAGCTTACGTCGAATTAAATCCGCTAACGTCTGGCCCTATTCGCGACGGTGTAAGTGTAACACTCACCGAGCAATGATCCTGTTCTTCAGCTCGTGATCGTTGCAGAGCGGTTGGCGCGCGGCGGTGTGTAGCGCGGCCGCGGAGAGCGACTGGCCTTGTTCGCGACGGTGTAGCAAAGTCGCGGCCGCTCGCTCTACGTCTCCGTGGGCGATTGAGACGCAGTGCTTGATCTAGGGATGGCAAACATGAGTTTTGGTATGTAGAAATTAATTTATCTGGGATAAATAAGTATCTTGATCATGATGCAAATCTATACTTATTATTACTAATTGAAATTGAAAAATTCTTTAGGTGTTGGATAGTCCATTTATCGAGGAAGGTTATAGGCTATATAACATCACGCTACGACCAATAGGAGCCGAGCACAAATGAAAACTTTTTTGACAGCTTCCGTTGCGTGTGCTGCGTAAGCGGTTAAAGTCACGCAATATTCATGTATGTAGGGTAAGTAGGTAGCCAGTTGACGGGAGCGAAGCTGCGTGGGACAGCTAGTTTTATATATTTTGGTGCCTGAAATCTTGGATTTCAGTTTGACTGCATTTATGTTGTCAGCACACCTTCCTAGAAAACTATGAAAATTATGACTATGACGAAAATTTATTGTTCGTAGTATATTACCATCTTTAATTTAATATCCTGCACCAGGGCTGGTGCATAGCTAGTAATCGGCCGAAAAACACTCCCTGGGCGGCAACTTTTCCCGCGTAGTACCCTTTAAAATATTCTGTCTTCGATGCCGACTTCTTTACTGCACGAAGTGCAACATCATACCAAAGAAAGAGATATCTCAACTCCGTATCACAAGTGTTACGAAACATCTCTGCGAAAGCCTGGCACTGTTCAGCGTGCACGTACGTCTTCTAGCAACGGACAACGATTGCTCTCCACGCTTTCCTGTGTCGTAGGACACAGTACGCTCCCCTTAGGGAGCCCAGTCTGTAAGGATACCTTACCTCCATAGCACAAGTGTTGGGAAACATCTCGGCGAAAGCCTGGCACTGTTCAGCGTGCACGTACGTCTTCTAGCAACGGACAACGATTGCTCTCCACGCTTTCCTGTGTCGTAGGACACAGTACGCTCCCCTTAGGGAGCCCAGTCTGTAAGGATACCTTACCTCCATAGCACAAGTGTTGGGAAACATCTCGGCGAAAGCCTGGCACTGTTCAGCGTGCACGTACGTCTTCTAGCAACGGACAACGATTGCTCTCCACGCTTTCCTGTGTCGTAGGACACAGTACGCTCCCCTTAGGGAGCCCAGTCTGTAAGGATACCTTACCTCCATAGCACAAGTGTTGGGAAACATCTCGGCGAAAGCCTGGCACTGTTCAGCGTGCACGTACGTCTTCTAGCAACGGACAACGATTGCTCTCCACGCTTTCCTGTGTCGTAGGACACAGTACGCTCCCCTTAGGGAGCCCAGTCTGTAAGGATACCTTACCTCCATAGCACAAGTGTTGGGAAACATCTCGGCGAAAGCCTGGCACTGTTCAGCGTGCACGTACGTCTTCTAGCAACGGACAACGATTGCTCTCCACGCTTTCCTGTGTCGTAGGACACAGTACGCTCCCCTTAGGGAGCCCAGTCTGTAAGGATACCTTACCTCCATAGCACAAGTGTTGGGAAACATCTCGGCGAAAGCCTGGCACTGTTCAGCGTGCACGTACGTCTTCTAGCAACGGACAACGATTGCTCTCCACGCTTTCCTGTGTCGTAGGACACAGTACGCTCCCCTTAGGGAGCCCAGTCTGTAAGGATACCTTACCTCCATAGCACAAGTGTTAGGAAACATCTCGGCCAAAGCCTGGCACTGTTCAGCGTGAACATCCTCTTCCAGCAATGGGCGGCGGTTTCCCTCCACACTCTCCGAAGACTCCGAGTTGGAATGGGACCTGAAAATAATAATACAAACAATAATTTATGAACATAATGAAATAGCTGTATTCTGCCCGCTGCAGGAATGGGAGGGGGGAATGCAGGCATTTATAGTGAACTAGTTTCCGCCAACGACTTCGCTCGCGTGAGTCGGAAATTACCCCAAGCGGATGTGCTCCCGGGATAAATTCCAATTTTTCTCCTTACCAATGGAAAAAAGTATCCCATGTCCTTCTCCAGTTTATCTCTATAGTTCAGTTGTTTAGGCGTGAAACGTAAGAAACGAAAAGACAAACAGACGGATGAGTAAAAATGTCCCCTGGGCGACTCGTTTTAAGTTCGGCGAGAGTATTCTTCGATGCTTAACATTCTTCTTTTGCTTGATCCACGTTTATCTCGTCATAGTCGGGCACCTGTTGCAATCAGGTACTCGTACGATGCACCTGATCGTTTTAGAAGGTCCAATACAATTGAAAAAAAATATATCACGGGCATTTAACGCGAAGATTTCGATTATTTATCCGCGGCGTGGAATCCAGTGATTCAAAAAACAGTGACTCGTTTTGTGCAGTCGGCGAACTTACAGAATAAGGACACGGTCAGTGTTGTGTGTAGAAATGTGAGGGTAGAGGAATAATTTTCTGCCCCAACGGAGCCAGTACACCGAGACACCAGTCTACCCGGGACCACGGTCGTTGCAACACGGCCGAAACGTTGGGTGAAATAGGTAAATAAATAATCGAAATCATCGCGTTAAATGCCCGTGATATATTGTTTAACAATTATGAAACGCGAAAGTTTTAAAGTCCAATATAATTGTTAAGTTGGTGTAAGTCTGGTATGCTTACCGGTTGTTCCTGGTCATAGGAGGCAGCATCTCGCTCAGATTCTGCAAAGTCAGGCTAAGCCTATCACTGCTAGCCGAATCGTCTGCAACAAGGAGGTTGTAATTAGTTGACGCCAAGATTCGCAGACTCGGTTGGACAGCGTTTTAGAAGTGGCGTGGTATCTTCTCGTCCAACTTACCACAGTGTCTCAAGACGCAAGTCTATGACCAGTGTGTGTTTGTTGCCAGTGATTTGATTACCTATGGGACTGAGACGCATTCGTTCACAATGGGCATTATCAGGAAGGCTTAAAGTCACCCAAAGGGTAATGAAGTCTCCTTGCTTGATCAAATCAGAAATGAAGACATCCGCAAGAGGGGGTTTACCGACATAACCCGAAAATTGCCAAACTTTAAGAGACAGTGGGCAGGGCACATTGCTCGCACAACGGATGGTTGATGGGGCCAAAAAGTTCTGCAGTGTCGACTGCGTGCCGGAAGACAACATTTAATTCGGTTTCTTGTTTATAGCGGTAATGTCATGTAAAATTGCTGATAAGCTAACTTGTGTTAAAAGCAGGTTGTAGAGTACTCACCAGGGTTAGAAATGGAATCAGTATCATCCCGCGGGTTGAGCTCAGCCTCCAGCTCCAGCACCCACGTGCAGACCAGCCCTGCATCTATATGGCCAAACTGCGGCACGTAGGCCGACATCATCTCGATGAAACCTGGAGACAAGAGATGGAGATATTGAGTAATTTATATAGTAAGGTCGTAATGCTGTAATGCTGTACTCTTTTATAGCCTGAAATAATTTTTATTTTGTATACTGTTCATTCCAAGATTTCGCCCCAACGGCCATCCGTTCTGCGAGCAATGTGCGCGTAACGGAAGACGCAGCGTTGGAAGGCCTCCCTCTAGGTGGAGCGACCTGGTCAAGGCTGCGGGGGTCCAGTGGATGCGAAATGCACAGGACCGATCAGTGTGGCGACGCTTGGGGGAGGCCTATGTCCAGCAGTGGACGTCTTTCGGCTGAAATGATGATGATGATACTGTTCATATTTGACGGTTGACAGGGGAGAATATTAGAAGATAATGTGTTATCTGGACCCAAAGAAACATAGGCTATGTCCTATGGGCAAGAAGAAGATGATATCTGACGGATATCATCTCAGATACAGAGACATCTACGCCGCCACATACGAATGAATGACATGAAGACTCAATCTCTTCTTCTACCGCTCATAGACTATGCGGATGTCTGTTTTCTAGATGCAACGGAGGTACTCCTAAATAAACTCGAGCGACTGCAGAACTTGTGCATCCGCTTTATTTTTGGCCGCCGCAAATACGACCACGTGTCGGAGTTTCGGACTAAATTGAAGTGGCTGCCGATTAGGCGTCGTCGAGATACCCATATCCTATCTCTCCTCTATACTATCCTACACAATCCTAATTCTCCTCAATACCTTCGTGAACGCTTTGAGTATTTTGTCCCGAAGGGTAAACCCTGTCGCACTTCCACTTCTCTTCTCCGTCGTACCCCACGTCACACTTCCAGCCGCTATGATCGCTCCTTCTCTGTTACTGCAGTGCGTCTCTGGAACTCTCTACCACATTCCCTACGCGACAGCCCTTCTCTGAATGTCTTCAAGAGGAAAATCAAGTATCATTTTCTTTCGGAATGACATAATATTAGTATATGTATATATATATTTTGTACTCATGTGTGTATGTATATTTATGATTTATTTTATATTATTCTAAAATTACCATTATTCTATTTATTATTAAGTCTAAAATTGTACACTGGGCTACTTCTCTTCTTCCTTTTGTAAACTCTCTCTATCACTCTAAGGTTTGCTGGTAAAAAACTCTTCTTAGAGTTAAGCTCGCCTTTGTACAAACTTTGTAATCACTCATGTTGTATATGTATTTTTTTTGTGTGTACAATAAAGAATTCAATAAAATGAAGTCGCACAAAATCCAGCATCGCGCATGCAAAGTTTTCGAAGCGACAACAAACGTCGGACGGGCACATGCCCGGACCTCCATCTGGTCAGAGGATCTTGCCATTTCAATGGAGGATGCGGTACTTTACACCCTGCCTCGCATACCTCCAAAAAGACTAAGCAACTGCGGTCAAAAAACGTGCGAGTAGGACGGTGAATTTTTACTACATGAATAATAGTGTCATCTCATTCCTACGTTTTATGACCACGACTACAGGTCCCGTCACGTAAAAAAAACGCTGGCCATGAATCTGCGCACTGAGCGATCAAATTGGTGGTATGAAGGGGGCGCGACGGGGGAATGCTCCGCCAGTGTTTCTGTGCGCGCACGCTTTTGGTTCGTCAGTTAACCCATGCTTCCCGCGCTTAGATCACGCTTCGTTCGCTCCCAAAATACAGTCACACACAAAACTTTCTTTGCAGGAAGTAGGTTTTAAAAATGAAGGAAAGAAAAAATATTTATAGTATTTATTGTTTTATGAAGAAAGAAGTTAAGAAAGGAGCTGTTGATAATTTATCATGATAAGATATTTATAATGATAAGATAGAAATAAAAAATAATACTCAAGTAAACATTAACTAATTTAAATCCAGCCTCTTGCAAAGTACTAAGTAGCTACTAGCTAATGAGTACCTATTATGATTCTACAATAAAACAATTATTCTTATAAAACAATATCCTAGTATTTTAGGACGCGACTGTACCCATGCGCAAACGCATCCCCTCCACTGTCGCTCAACGTTCTTTTTACGTGACGGGACCTGTACTGCCGCAAGTCACGGAGTTTAGTACTGTATGCTCTGTTATTTTGCTCGCCCGTTTTATGACTGTGTGCTACCGTTTAGTTATAAAAAAAAATAGGAAAGCTTACTTGTTCCGTTGTGTTGTCGTGTTAAACGATTTGCCAGTCAGTAAGGTTAGGTGTGCCATGCATAAGTGTTTTTTTTTTGTTATTACCACTGACGGACATCTGCAGTGCCAGAGGCATTGCCGTCCGAGAGTCAAAGTCAGAATGCACTAGACAAGTGTGAAGGTATTTTATTCCTTCGGCGTTTTGAATGTCTCTCTCGATAGGAATAACCACTTGTTTCAATAGATGAAGAGTCACTAGGTACACGTTTCGGCATAGTCAGGTTTACCTCACCGTATTGTTTATAATAATGTCTGTATTTAACACGAACAAACACAAGGGTATTAAAAAAAAATGTCCAGAAATTAACTTGTTACTTGAATACGTACTTCAATTGCACTTTTCAGCACTTACTCCTCTTCTGATAATAGAATTCAGAACGGGTTGTGACAATTAAACGAGCAGAGTATCATTATTGACTTATTGTTCTTTACTTCACACGGAATTAATTTTAAAATGTTCAACAGGCGCTTTAAACTAATTTTATGTAGCTAAAACCGCATAAATCGCAATGGCAGTGGTATCGGCCGCGACTTACAAGTTGTAGGTCGTGGGTTCGAACCCTGGCAGGCGCATTACTTTAATTATATTATATTGTAAATTATTTCATCACCACTGCTCTCAAAAACGGTGAAGGAAAACATCGTGAGGAAACCGGCATGTCCTAGAACCAAAAATTCGAAGACATCCACCAACCCGCACTTTGCCCGCGTGGTGGATTACGGACCACCCCCTCTCACAGGCCTGTGTCCCAGCAGTGGGAACATTAATAGGCTGATGATGTGATGTGTGATGTGAAAACCGCCAAAATAGTCCATACCGTCCAACTTTTTCCGGAAGTCCGTTTTAATTAAAATATTCTTTATCATGTTTGCAATCGAATTCCGTTTTAACAAAAAGGATGATGTCTAAAGAACCGGAATCAATTTCCAATGTTGCCAATACAAATAAATATTCTAAGAAAAAGTCTACGAATTCACCACTACCACTGACCTCTAATATTGTATGATAGAGGTCAGTGACCAGTACACTTCATAAAAGATATCTGGATCTCTGCGACATGTCAAACTGACGTATACGTTATTGTCATTCTAGCCTGCCTCAAGCGCTATTGTTACTGTATTGATACTGACAGCTGTCGCAGAAGCTATCTTTTATGAAGTTTAAGTAATCTAACTACATTTATTTAGTAACATTATGATATAAAGCTAACACAAGTGTCATTCGATGTCAGCGATGGCGATTACGAAATGACATAATGTAGGGATTGATAAGTGGAATTTCGATAGCGCTTGCAAATCCTATAAATTTTTGCAATCGCTATCGCAGAGATTTCGTTATTGGCATTTCATTTTTCTACAGCCTCAGTAGCACCTTAATTGCTTTTTGGCAGAAATAGGTACTAAGATAGCAGTTCTTCACAAAGTGACGCCCCTACAAGGCTCTTTATTTTTTTTTTATAAAGGGCGTCTTTCAGGTCAATCAAAGTGACTATCTTCTGCTAAACCGGGCGATCCTGTGGAGACTTAAGCTATATAGCCTCCAGCCAGGCAAAAATTTCTAAACCTAAACGAACACGCTGAGGGCTATCCCCTATGGGATATGAACCTCGGCTCAGGGCGTCGCTCGGGGGACAACTTTGGCTGGATCTTGATTAATGATTTTACCATCCGTTCGGCATCTGCCTACGTGGAGAATCTATTTCCGGCATTTTTGGAATTTTTGTCTGTTTATTTGTGAACGCATCACGTGAAATGTACGAAACCAATGTAAAAACTTTTATAACTTGAAGAATTACTTAGTTTTTGTTTCATCGAAATCAGTTTACTCTATCAAAAGTTAGATGAATTTAAAGTGTTCATAAAGTAAAATTATCACAACACGTAATTCAGACACTCGGAGAGTTGAACTCGATATTCGATAAATGGCGTTGTGCATTTGAAGTCATTTTCTGAATGGCGATGTTAAAATTCACCGCGAAAGAATGATGACTATAGAAAAAAAATTGGTAGGTAAGTAGGGTAGGCAGGACGGTAAGTAGGGTAGGGTTGGACTTGGAATTATTGGTTAGATGACGGGAGCGAAGCCGCGGGCACAGCTAGTATCAAATAATTTAACTAATGCTCAGCTAATCGCAGGCTGACGGGAATTAATTGAAAGGATCCTCGACGGGCGAGAATGGAACGAATTGGTTTAACTCTTTCAAATTAAATGCATCTTCTATTTATAAATGGTCGATAATAGCCCTTACACTGACCTTATTTGGCATTTGTAGCCAATAGGCGCAGGCTGACGGGCATGAATTGAAAGGATCCTTGACGGGCGAGAATGGAACGAATTGGTTTAACTCTTTCAAATTAAATGCATCTTCTATTTATAAATGGTCGATAATAGCCCTTACACTGACCTTATTTGGCATTTGTAGCCAATAGGCGCAGGCTGACGGGCATGAATTGAAAGGATCCTTGACGGGCGAGAATGGAACGAATTGGTTTAACTCTTTCAAATTAAATGCATTTTCTATTTATAAATGGTCAATAATAGCCCTTACACTGACCTTATTTGGCATTCGTAGCCAATAGGCCGTTAATAATAAAGGACTCAGGGCGCCGCTGAAGCGCAAGCGATGGATGACCCTCGAATGAACTTGAATCTAAATATAAGTTCCTACTTTGTCCTCGGCCCCTGGTACTTATTGAAGGGAACATTTTTCGAATAATACAGTAGCTGGAGTTTTATAATCTATATATACTAATATTATAAAGCTGAGAAGTTTGTTTGAAAGCGCTAATCTCAGGAACTACTGGTTGGAAATGAAAAAATCTTTTTGTGTTTGATAGTCCATTTATCGAGGAAGGTAATAGGCTATATAACATCACGCTACGACCAATAGGAGCGGAGCATAAATGAAAAATGTTGCATAAACGGGAAAGATTATTCCTTTTTGTGAGCTTCCGTTGCGTGCGCTGCGTAAACGGTTTGAGTTACGGAAATATCATGTATGATGGAATTGTTCCTCTTTAAAAGTTCTAAAAAAAGTTTTAAGATTGACAGTTTGTTTGTTTGTCTGTTTGTAGGGTAGGTAGGGAGTGGTAGGTAGACTAGATAACCAGTTGACGGGAGCGAAGAACGGGGGGTTCGTCGTTAATAATTACTAGGTAACACTTTTGATATAATTAGTAAGGACCGACGGACCTCGCGTCTTTCAGATGCTAGAATTTGGTCTTACAAGACCGAAGTGAACTCGTCATGCGGTCGAATGTCTTCGGGAGCGGTCGTGTGCCCAAGATATTCACAAATTATTCATTACTAGACTTCAAAATAAGGAGGAGGTTCTCAATTCGTCGGAATCTTTTTTTTTAATATATTTTATTCCCCGATTAGTCAAAGACGCTTGGACCGATTTGAAAATTAAAACAATTTTTATTAACTAAATGCTATTATAATGCAAATTAATATTTAAATGACAATTTAACTAATTGGAATCTACTAAATAAATAAATACATAGTCAAATAAAAGCCCTCTTCCTCTCTCCTACTTTTGCAGTGCACGACAGGGTCCACAATGGTCTAAATTTGTAACCTATCCATCTAAGTTCAAATGTGGAAGCAATACATGTATTGAGTATTGTGCTTTCAGTTTAAAAGCAGCTGTTATTTCATGCTACCGTACACTACGGTTCAAATTTACGGATTAAAACCGATCGATTCGACGCGACATCAAGCCACGATGCATTTATCCAATTTTGCTTCTCTGATGTATAGCCCAACGTCCCTTTAGAGTTCAGGCACTAAATAGACAGGTACAGAAGGTTGGTTCCATACATTAAGGGTATACTAGTCGACGGCACGAACTATTTTGTGCGCGGGGTTAAAATGCATTTTATATCAACCGACAACACGTGCGGAAGAGATAGATGCTGTGACGAGCAGTAGGAAGCTAGTTCGCGTACGAATACACACTTTTGCAAATTTTTAGCGAAATGGATAATGATTTAGGACGAAACAGAGCACGCGAAATTTTATAAACAGACCTTTGGTAGTCTAGATATCATGAAAAAACGACTCAATCTATCTGTTCAAAATAAAATTATATGCATTGTTGAACTACTTATCTATCCCTGTATGGAGGCCGTTTTGCAATTTTCCGTCTTCTTATGGTATTTGTTCGCGCCCAAAAATGCGTTAAAATTAGAGTCGAAATGTGGAACTTTCGACGCTCATAACTTTCAAATATTTTCTTTTTTTAATTTTTTGCTTCCATACAGGGCTAGATAATGATGAGGCAAATTGATATCACTTTTTATTTTGAACGTACATTGTCAAACTGTGGAATAATCCCTAGACTACGTTTGTATGGAAGAATTTTCGACTAGTGTAACCTTAAAAGCAGCTATTATTTCATGCTACCGTACACTGCGGATCAAATTTACGGACTAAAACCGATCGATTCGACGCGACATCAAGCCACGATTCAATTATCCAATTTTGCTTCTCCAATGTGAAGCCCATCGTCCCAACGTCCCTTTAGAGTTCAGGCACTATATAGACAGGTACAGAAGGTTGGTTCCATACATTAATTATCTGCTTAACCGTGTTCCAGCTATGTTAGGGTAGGTTTCAAGTTTATACAGATGTATTTAAATATCAGTATTTACAAGCTGTTATTTAATTATTATAAAGAGGAATAGAGGAAAGATTTGTATTTTTACCCGACTGCCGAAGGAGGGTAATGTATTTATCAGTCTATGTATGTATGTATGTTTGTTCCTATGTGGCGTTCTAGAGACCAAACGCGTTGGCCGATTTTGATGGTTCTTACGTCACTCGATTCGTCTTAACTCTGCGAGTGTCACTGGCTACATTAAAATTGGAAAATAGAAAAATGGCTGATTTTGGGCTCCATACTGTGGGGGCCCAATTTTTTTTTCTTCCAACCCCATCGTGTGGGGTATCAAAATAAAGAGTTTTAAGGGGTGATTTCAAAAATATATATCACTTATATGTTTAAATGTACCGAATTCTAAAAAAATAACTATAAAGTTATAAAAAAAAAAGATGTAAACATGAAGAAAATCAAACTGTGCAGTCGGAGGTCTGTGCTGTGCTGTTCGCGAGCTGGCTGACCAATACCAGATGTATCCTCCGACTGCACAGCATGATTTTCTTCTTGTTTACATCTTTTTAGTTCGCTTTTCAAGCAGTCGGGTTTTTTTATTTTTTTTATTAACTTTTTTTTGTATATAACGTATAACTTAAGAAACTACTAATCTAACTGGACCGATTTCAAAAATTCTTTCACCGTTGGAAAGCTACACTATCCCAGGGTGACATAGGCTACTTTTTATCCCTGTATTTCCACGGGAACGAAAACTACGAGGGTGAAACCACGAGGCGTCCGCTAGTTTTAAACATATAGGCTTGTTTAAAAATATAAGCGCAGCAAAAATATAAAAGGAGTGCAGTGGTGGCTTAGTGGTATCGGCCGCGACTTATAAGTTGTAGGTCGTGGGTTCAAACCCAGGCAGACGCTTTACTTTGTGTAAATTATTTCACCACCACTGCTCACAAAACGGTGAAGGAAAACAAGCAACAAAAAATCGTGACATACACCAACCCGCATAGGGACCGCGTGGTGAATTACGTACGGACCTTCTCTTACAGATAGGTGGTCTGTGTCCCAGCAGTGGGCACATTAAAACGGCTGATGATGATGATGAAAAAATATAAAAGTTTGTTTTACATAGAGCAAACTCTGCAGTTTGGTAAGAACAACTTTGAGAAGGAGGCTAATAGAAGGATACAGCTGGGCTGGGCGGCGTTTGGAAAACTACGTCAAGTCTTCTCGTCACGTATTCCACAGAGCTTGAAGACCAAAGTCTTCAACCAGTGCGTCCTACCTGTTATGACCTACGGGGCCGAGACGTGGACACTCACGATACGGCTGGTGCATCAATTTAAAGTCGCTCAGCGAGCTATAGAAAGAGCTAATATCGGAGTCTCTCTAAGGGATCGAATCCGAAACGAGATGATCCGGCAGAAAACCAACGTTGTCGACATAGCTCACAGAATAAGCAAGCTGAAGTGGCAATGGGCCGGCCATATAAGCCGTAGAACCGATGACCGTTGGTGTAGACGTGTTCTTGAGTGGAGACCGCGAACTGGTAAACGTAAGGTGGGACGCCCTCAGGCTAGGTGGAGTGACGATCTTCGCAGGGTGGCTGGTAGCAGCTGGATGAGAGTTGCCGAAGATCGAAGCAAATGGCGTGCAATTGGAGAGGCCTATGTCCAGCAGTGGACTGCTATGGGCTGATGATGATGATGATGACATAGAGCAACCAACTCTTGACCTCCACAACTTCTTTACCTGGCAATACAATGACCTTTACGACAGTTTGCCAGAGCCATATACTCGTAGTTCGAGCCAAACTTCTTGGCCGCCCTGAAATTGGCTACAACGCCTGCGCAGTAGTAAATCTCATACAAAAACAGAAGCGATTCGTGCCTTGCGCGTCGGAAAGCCAACTTGTCAAAGATCAACCGGTTTGCCAACAAAAATGCACACACATACACTCTTCAAGTACAGCGAATACAATCGAACTCGCGACCGGCATTAGTTTGAGTTCGCTGTACGTACACGTCTAAGTGTGATTAAGCCGGTTTTCGCTCTTTGTATAGAGCTGACCTTCTGAACCTCGTCCATTTTGTTTCTCAGGGCCGTAAATACAATTCCAGGGGGAGAGAATATTTAATTACGGTACCTGGGCGTTGATATACAGTGTTGCCAATGTGCCAGTATATTAATTTTGTAACACACAAACAATACTAATTGTAGTGTGACTCTTGAGTCATGGTCTTATGTTCTTTCTCTTTCTCACACTTAAATAATTGGGAAGGAAGATAGCAAGGTTACGAACTTCGAAGAGATTATTTTTGTGTAATGAAATTTCATTCAAACGAATTTCTTTGCATAAAACAAGTTTGAGACAAGTGTCATTCGAAAGTAAGAAATATTGCATACACGTGTAGTTTGGATGACAGTGCATGGTTAGCTAAGTGACGTCATTCTAAATCCAATATGGCGGTCTAGTTAATTTTTGTGCATTGCCATGATATGAGTATCAAATGAAAGGGTTTGCTGAGAAGAATACGAAAAATGCTTATTTAAAAAAAAAGAAGAATTTTATTTCCATATAATAGCGAAATCTTCGTTGATAAATGTTACTTGTCTATCAAAATCAAATATTTTTATTTTACATAGGCCTACATGGGCACTTATAAAACGTCGACAAAAGGTGCACGGTTCGGGTTAGTCGTTTCCTATGGAGAAGAACCGGCAAGAAACTCCATGGTTACTCTTTTAAATTTTTTTGTGTTTACAATATTGCCATGTTACAGCATTAGTACTTGGATATGGGGGGACAACGTAGGTCCGACAATAAGTCGTACGAAATTGAAAAAAAAATAAACTTAAAAAATAATGTACGAAATAAAAAGTTAACAAATGTTAACAATCATCTAGAAATCTAGAAAGCCTACAATGTTCACACATTCACAATCGGTAAAAGAATCTATACAAAGGTAAAAAAAAAAAACAACACTTTCTTTCTTTGATTAAAAAACTAAATTTAACATGGTTCTAAAGCCACTTCTTTTCGATTCCATGGTAATTTAGCACTTATGGGGTTACGCACTACACGTCCGTGTCCGTGATTTCAGTTCCGAATTCAAAATGTTCTGAATTATGACGGATAGTTCGGATGTAGTGCATAAGCTTCCCCACAAGAAGTACTACGGCTACGACGGACCCGAAATTTCACGGACACGAATCAGATGTAGTGCGTACCCTTAGACAGTTTGACAAAATAAAGAAAAGAAAGAAAGAAAGAAAAAGTATTTATTTGTGACCCGCACAGGAGACACGAGTAATCAGCTTAAAATTAAACAAAATTAAAAATAAAAACCCCGTGCGAGACCAAAAAGGCTCCTATCTCTGCATGTGCAGCGATATCCAAAAGAGGAAATAACGCTGCGCTGATATTCTGATAAGACCAACTGTTGATGCCACGGACACACTTACGGTAACGGAAAATACTTAAATAATACAATAAAATAGAATGTATAAATAACAAACAAAATTAACATAAACACAGAAGGTGGGTCAGAGTATGTGTAAATATTATACAAATATAAAACATATTAAAATGTAGGTAGACCTATGTAGACTGACGTCCGCGATGCTCAATAATTATTTTTCGAAACCATAGACAAACAATAGAGCGCGCGGACCAAAGAGTTATTTATTAAATACGGAAGAAATCTATGGTCGGCTGTCAAAAGAAAAATGTTGTTATGAAATAGTGTAAATAAACTTGGTGAAAAGAATACATAGAATAGTATTATGCTTAATGCTAGTATTGTATAAACCGGAGTGATAAGATAAATAAAAATAAATAAGATTTTAACGAGCAAATAATAATTTTTGAATTATGTCATGTTACTTTTGTCTATCTGTAACTGGCAACACTGTTGTTATGACACAGTGTGCTTTAATAATGGAGCGATATACCGGTATGGGTGACAGGCGACGCTTTACAAGGCCAAAGCTTTAGTAAAATTTGATGTGCCATTTTAACGGCTCTTTACTGTATGTGTACAATGTGTTTATGATATGAACACATGACAGGTTTGCGAGGAATATGGATGTCTATCAGTGTACTGTAAGAGAACCAGGGTTACCGACATAGTCCGAAGAATTGCCAAACTTAAGTGGCAGTTGGCAGGGCACATTGCTCGCAGAACGGATGGCCGATGGGGCAGAAAGGTTCTGGAGTGGCGACCGCGAACCGGGAGACGTTGCGTTGGAAGGCCTCCCACCAGGTGGACCGATGACCTGGTGAAGGTTGCGGGGATCCGCTGGTTGCGGGACGCACGGGACCGGTCAATGTGGCGACGCTTGGGAGAGGCCTATGTCCAGCAGTGGACGTCTTTCGGCTGTTGATCAGTGTAGTTTATATTCTACTACTGGCTGCCCGCGGCTAAAAATAAACATCCGGAAGACCCAAGAGATGAGATCTGGTGTGATGAATAATTCACGGTTGCTGATTGGCACAGATGCAGTGGAACGCGTCCACAAGTTTACTTACCTCGCGATTGTCGTGTCAGCAACTGGAGGTATTGAAGAGGACATCGCTTCAAGGATCGCCAAAGCAGGAGCTACCTTTGCGCAGCTGAGACCTGTTTAGCAATCGCGGCAACTAACCCGAAGGATTAAACTCAAAATCTTCGGGTCAAATGTCAAATCCGTGCTACTTTACGGGTGCGAAACGTGACAACCTTTGGATAGACTGAAAGAGAGGAGAGAAATTTTGGGTTGTCAGTGTTGGATTTACACAAAGTATAGTAACTGCCTGGGTTCGAACCCACGACCTACAACTTGTTAGTCGCTACAACTGGCCACCACTGCTATCCCTTTTCTGCCTTTACATTTTGCCATTTGGATCATCGCCATCACTGACACCGAATGACAGTTGTCTAGACTCTAGAGCCTCCCTTGCCATATCGGCAGAGCATATCAATCAAAGACATAAATCTGACTAGATAACGCAAGTCCCTCCATCTGTATGAAAACCAAGCGTGCCACTTTTTCACTCACAATTTAAAAATAAATTTACTTACCAATGAAAGAAAACAATTCCAATGCCTCGGCCAACTTTTTCTATAGAGTCTTTACAGCTCAATCTATACTATATATAATATATAATCTATACTATAATACTATTACTATATTACTATTTTACTATAATTTACTATTACTATATTACTATAATTACTATTTACTATAATATTATAAAGAGGTAAAATTTGTAAGTTTGTAAGTTTGTATGTAGGGGGTAATCTCTGGAACTAATGATCCAATTCTAAAAATTTTTTTACTGGTAGAAAGCTACATTATTCCTGAGTGCTATAGGCTATATAACATCACGCTACAACCAATAGGAGCGGAGCATTAATGAAAAATGTTGCAAAAACGGGCAAGAATATTACTTTTTGAGGGCTTCCGTTGCGTGCGCTACGTAAACAGTTTCAGTTATGCAATCATGTATGTAGGGTAGGTAGAGTAGGTAGGGTAGGTGTAGGGTAGGTGTAGGGTAGGTGTAGGGTAGGTGTAGGGTAGGTGTAGGGTAGGTGTAGGGTAGGTGTAGGGTAGGTGTAGGGTAGGTGTAGGGTAGGTGTAGGGTAGGTGTAGGGTAGGTGTAGGATAGGGTAGATACGTAGCCAGTTGACGGGAGCGAAGCCGCGTGGGACAGCTAGTAATAATATTATAAAGCTGAAGAGTTTGTGTTTGAACGCGCTAATCTCAGGAACTACTGGTTGGAATTGAAAAATTATTTTTGTGTTGGATAGTCCATTTACCGAAGAAGGTTATAGGCTATACAACATCACGCTACGACCAATAGGAGCGGAGCATGAATGAAAAATCATTCCTGTTTGAGGGATTCCGTTGCGTGCGCTGCGTAAACGGTTAAAGTTACGTAACCAGTTGACGGGAGCGAAGCCGCGGGTGACAGCTAGTATGGTATAATTAGGCATTTTTCTAGATTTCGGTGGATTTCCGGTGCCGATAATGCTAAATGAAAAGCTCAAAGTACGATCATTGATCGTAATTTTACTCTGTTTTTGACACGCAAAGTACATACAACCGCGTCATCTAGTTAGATTGATATCTGTGATGTCAATCCTATAATTTTGGACTCTTTGAAAATAGTTTTCGCTGGTAGAACGCTACTATGTCTTGTGTACCAAGTTAGTATTGTGTTCGCTAACGAAACTATTGACTTTGTTTCTATCTTGGTTCTAGCATTGTCATAGGGGTTTTCCACAAAGAAAACCCCAGTATAGCAGCCCGCAGTTGTCTGGTGCACAATTAAATGTGGAGATATCTTACCTGCCTACTAAAAGCAAAAGTCTGTATGTTTTAATGTTTATTTTAATCGATTATGCTTCAACGGTTGATCGGATTTTCACGAAAATTGCTGGAAATTATTAGTTTTTTTTTTTTTCTATTCTAGGCTCGCGCTTGACCACCATCTCACCTGATGGTAGGTAAGCGATGATGTGGTCGGCGATGGAGCACGCCTAGAAGTAACCTATTCACTCTTGACTCCCAGATTGTAGCTATCGGGAAACAGACTCCGGCAGCGAATTCCACTCCTTAGCTGTACGCATAATAAAAGTATTCTCAAAACGTTTAGTGCGTATGGGTGGGATGTCCACCATGTACTGATGGCGCATCGCCGTACGTCTGGTAGACCGATGATGAAATGGGCTGGGCGAAATAAGATCATGCAATTCCATCGCACACTCCCCGAAATGTAATCGATAAAAAACCGACAACGACAAGCTGGCAACTCGGCGACGATGTTCAAGGCTCTGGAGCTTTGACTTAACCAGTGCCTCATCGCCGATGAGCTTTTTGGCCCGCTTTTCGATCGACTCTAGTGCATCAAGCTGGTATTTGGCAGATACATCCCAGAGATGAGAACAGTACTCCATGCATGATCGAACTTGCGCTTGATACAAGCTGAGCAGTTGTTCTGGCGTGAAGTACTTTCTCACCTTTGCAAAGATCCCCAGCATTTTGGCAGCCAGCTGAGCCTTTGCCTCAATGTATGGCCAAAATTGAGAGTCGATGTCAACGTAACGCCAAGAAGCCCAAGATG
Organism: Orthosia incerta; assembly: GCA_948252205.1. Lineage (NCBI taxonomy): Eukaryota > Metazoa > Arthropoda > Insecta > Lepidoptera > Noctuidae > Orthosia > Orthosia incerta. The sequence goes on along the minus strand of OX411766.1, from coordinate 14,089,266 downwards.
GTTCGAAGTTATTGGCACGGTCACATTTCTGTTGTTCTGTGTTTATTTATTCAGTACATGAATAACCATACATTTAAGTACAAAATACACTCCCAAAAGCTGTTGCGTTAATTGTTAATCCAGATTTCAACGAATGTGCGAAAAAGCTGCTGGAAAAAGAACGCTCTGCTATTATCATTTGAACGCGTGGCGTTTAAGTTTCAGATTAGACAAGGTAAAAATGGTTATACAACTGTAATCTAGAGATAATAAGGAACAAATCAACATGCTTTTCATTACTATTCAGGTATGACGTCCGGTGCCATACGCTTCAAAGAAAAAATAACATTTTTGGGACACAAGTAATCCATGGCCCGGATGGACCATATGAAATGATACTGTTACAAGACAGGGCAACGCCATCTAGTGAAGAGAGGAAGTAACTAGTAGCGCAATCTAGTATCGAATAACGGAACTAATCTTCTCGTAAGTTTCTAGTCGCTTCGGGAACAGTGAGTACGAAAGTACATTGTTCTGGAAGATTCTCGAATTTTCTAAAACAGTATGGAACGTTTTGGAAACATCATCCGTGCTATGTAAAGAGCGGTCGGGTTCGTCGTAAGTCAGTTTCGATTTGGACGCGACATAAAGCGATCAGGAAAGGAAAATAGTGCGAAGTAATAGAATTGTTTAAGAAGTGTTTTTGAAATAAAGTGTGATTAATTGAAGTCTGCTGTTTAAATAATTTATCCCTGAACCCCAGCTCGTAACAATACTTTTTATCTTGTTAGTACGTTCCTGTGGAGATAATTTTCGACTTACAAGCGGGCAAAAGCTAGTTTAAAAAAGTTTATTAACAAAATCAAAAAACACGACTGCTTAAAAAGACGTAAATAAGAAGAAATTCATGCTGTGCAGTCGGAGGATACATATTCGCGAGCTGGCTGACCAAAACCAGATGTATCCTCCGACTGGTTAGCATGTTTTTTTCTTGTTTACGTCTTTTTAGTTCGCTTTTTAAGCAGTCGGGTTTTATGATTTTCTAAATAACTTTTTTTATTTACAACTTTAAAGTTATTTTTTTTAGAGTTAGGTACATTTAAACATATAAGTGTTTTACATTTTTGAAATCATACGATGGGTTTGGAAAGAAAAAAAAACCCACAACATGGCGCTCAAAAGCCGCCATTTTTCTATTTAAATGTAGCCAGTGACACTCGCAGGGCTAAAACGAATCGATTGACGTAATAATCATCAAAATCGGCCAATGCGTTTGGTCTCTAGAACGCCACATAGGAACAAACATACATAGACTGATAAACACATTACCCTCCTTCGGCAGTCGGGTAAAAATCTTTAACGAAATGGGTGTCCCATCTGCCATCGTCTTCGGTGTAAAGACATATTTTCATGTTATGTGCCCTTTAACAAAGTGCCTCATTGCTACTTCCACTTCAATTTCATCTGTGTCCCTCACACCAGCATCTAATGGATAACGATTGACCTATTTTCTTGTAGCTCACGGCAACAGCTCCCCACCTAGAAAACTAGATTATATTTTCAGGTCGCCACAGTTATTGAGTTATCTCTCGTTCAGTATTTTCCGTTTCAAATAGTATTTAATAAATGAATTCCATTTGAAAGAGTGACTTCTTCTTGGCTGTTCTTCTCCGTAATACAAGCTTCGGAAGGAGCAATAATCTTTCTTGTAAACCTGACTTTAATTTCAGTATTTTTTATGTAAGTACTAGCTGACCCGGCAAACTTTGTTTTGCCATAAAAACACCAAACATTCATCTACCCTACACCTACTCTACACCTAACCTTTTCAACCTTTAAGAATGAAAAAAAAAATTTTTTTTTTTTTCTATTCAGGGCGGAGACAAATCCAACGAAACAAAAACCATGAAAATTGATCCAGCCGATCTCGAGTTATAAGTGTAGTAACAAACCGGTCTTTCTTTTATATATATAGATTTGTTAATGATTTGAATCGTGCGATGAGCGTGGGGGGTGACATATACAAGTCACATACATCTGTCCCTTACACACTCAAAATAACCCTACTCTAAGACCTTATGGTCACCCCACTGATGTGCTAGCCGTCTGTCTTGGTATGGTTATGGAGAGAAGAAACGCATGTTACTAAATTAATAGAGTTATGAATAGCAATGCGGATCGATGGAGAGGGACACTGTTCTATTTTTCTTTTCAGTTTATATTTAAAACTATACTTCATAAAAGATAGCTTGATCTCTGCGACATAATGTCAAACTGACGTATACGTTTTCTACATTACTGTTAGCCTTTCAAGCCATAGACATAATAAATAGTATGGACTGGAAATACCTACAAAAAAAACGTGCCTACCTAAACCTTAAAATGGCACTTAAAATGGCTGCCGATGCTATGGTTGTGTTAATCACGGAGCACACACACATTAATAATACAAAAAGTAAACAACCATTTGACAGCAGGACTACCACGAACACAACCACAAAATTCGTCACATAATATGGCGAATATGGCACGCAACTGTCACTACGGCATAACAAAATGTTGCCATAATGAGCAACAACTGAAATATTGTTATCTCTTTTGTCAAATACGATTACTACATTAGAAAGAATGAAACTAAACGATGTTTCACATTCTGTATCGTATTTCACTCATATTTGTATAAGCTAATGTATGTATAGAACATCGCGGCGCCTCCATATTTTTCCTCGCTCAATGTGTCAAGCGCTATTGTTACTGTATTGATACTGACAGCTGTCGCAGAGATCAAGCTATCTTTTATGAAGTTTAACTTTTTTTTTTCACCTATGGAGTCAGTCAATCACAACAGCTTATATAAGACTACAGCCGAGCTAGCTTTCTTCCTGTATACATGGAAGCTAAACTCCGAGTAACCTTCCGCAGCGCGTATTGCAAACGAAGGATTGACCTATTTCTGCCAGCTCCATGTTTTGAGAACTCGATTCGATTGGCAGGTAATATTAAATTCTTATTCGCAGGATGCATCTGAAATATTTCCTAGAATGTGGTAATGTAGCGTCCAATTTGAATATGTTTTCAAATGTTACGGAGAGTAAACTGCAAGTATTGATCCGATTACGTTTTTAGGGTTCCGTACCTCAAAAGGTAAAAAAGGAACCATTATAAGATCACTCTCTTGTCCGTCTGTCTGTCCGTGTTTCACCAGCGATTTTCTCAGGAACGGATGGATACTGAGGTCTATAGTCTATAATAATATTATAAAGAAGAAAGATTTTTTTGTTTGTTTGTTTGTACCGAATAGGCTCCGAAACTACTGGACCGATTTGAAAAATTCTTTCGTCAATAGAAAGCTACATTATTCCTGAGTGACATAGGCTATTTTTTAATCCCGAAATTGGGTCCTGTGGGGTGGTCCACGGGAGCGAAGCCGCGGGCAACAGCTAGTAGTGTATAAAAATCAAGGTCCTGAGTCAACACGATAAAAAGATATGGGCAAATTTAGATTTTCGCGAAATCTTGCAAGATCCTTCTAAGATTTATCTTATTTTCCAACTTTTTTTATTTTTCGGAATGGAACTTTACTTGTGCTGTAAGACCTTGCTTTTAACCAAAATTTATTTCATGGAGCAGTGGTGGCCCAGTGGTATCGGCCGCGACTTACAAGTTGTAGGTCGTGGGTTCGAGCCCAGGCAGGCGCCATGCTACGGAGCGAGAGGGCATGGGAAGCTGTCTCCTCCTTCTGCGAAGCAGTAATGCTCGCGAAGGAGGAGGCGGAACGCGTGAGGGAGACGCAACGGAGACGCCCTCACGCCCCTAACCACCGCAGGAGACGCCCTGGGCGTCGGGAGTCGCAAGCCGATTCCCGGCCACCGTAGGCGCGGGCTTGCGGACGGCGAGTAATGGGTAGCTCGCTGTCCGATAAGGACCAAGCCCGAGTCGACGGCGCGTAGTGTTCCACGCGCGCCTCAAAGAGATGTCAGCAAAAATTGACGGGGTCTGACAGGGCCGATGCCTGTCTGGGTCGCGGATAAATTTGAAAAAGAGTTACCGCGGCCCTGGCTCAAGCAACTGAAGGAACACGGGTGGGTTTTAGTCAGTAAAAGTCTGACACGCACTTCCGCTTCACCCAGAGCGGGAGAAGTCATTGGATGATTTCCCACCCAAAAAAAAAAAAAAAAGGCGCTTTACTTTGTGTAAATTATTTCATCACCACTGCTCTCAAAACGGTGAAGGAAAACATCATGAGGAAACCGGCATGTCCTAGAACCAAAAATTCGAAGACATGTGACATCCACCAACCCGCACTGGGCCCGCGTGGTGGATTACGGCCCATTCCCTCTCACAGAGAGGATGCCTGTGTCCCAGCAGTGGGAACATTAATAGGCTGATGATGATGTAACATTCTAGGTCAACCGGAAGTACCCTATATGTTTTGGGTCGAAAACCTATATGGTAATTCCTGTTGACGTATAATCACGAAATTTGGCAAAAAGTAAGGTCTTACAAATAAAAGAAAACTTCATTTTTTTTTTTTTTTTTTTTTTTGTGTACTCATACATACATAGTTTTCGCCACCCTGGGCACGGAACCCTTCGTGCACGAGTACGACCTGCACTTGGCCGGATTTTATTTAGTTTTATTTTAGTTAGACTCGCGTTTCGAGTTTTTTTTTTTTTTAGTTTTTTTTCAGTTTTCGCTGCCTTTCGTTTATTCGTTTGACTAAGTTTTTTTGTGCACTTCCACTTGGGAATACTATATTCTAATTAGATATTTGCAAATCACTCTATGACACTGAGGTTTGCTGTTAGAGAATCCAGCTCTGGGTTAAGCTCGCCTTTGATTTGTATTTGTTTGTTTTGTGTACAAAAAAGAATATGAATTACTTTTACTAATATAACGCTGACACTCTGACACGCTGAGGAGCTCGTGGCTAAATAATAACAGCCGCACGGGTCGATCATCAAGGTTAAGCAACGCTTGACGAGGTCGGTCCGTGGATGGGTGACCATTTCAACATACCGAGTTTCCTCCGTGCCTCGGAAAGCACGTTAAGCCGTTGGTCCCGGCTGTCATTTGAAGATGTTTGACAGTCATTACGGGTAGTCAGAAGCTTGAGATCTGACACCAGTCTTGCCAAGGGGTACCGTGTTACCCAGTTACTGGGTTGTGGAGGTCAGATAGGCAGTCGCTCCATGTAAAACACTGGTCTTTAGCTGAATCCGGTAAGAGTGGAAGCCGACCCCAATATAGTTGGGAAAAAGGCTAGGCAGATCATGAATGCTGACACTATTGCCGACTGTCATTGGCTCGTCGTCGTCGTCATTATCCCGGAAAAATGCACAGTCACTGTGAGCAAATGCCTTTGTACACTTTGCCTATCGCACATCACTATCGATCTATTCCACACAATGGGCCTTATCAGAAAGCTTAGTCACCCAAAGGGTAATGGAGAGGGCTTTGCTCGGAGTTTCCTTGTGTGATCGCATCAGAAATGAGGATATCCGCAGGAGAACCAAAGTTACCGACATAGCCCGAAGAATTACGAAACATAAGTGGCAGTGGGCAGGGCACATAGCTCGCAGAACGGAAGTCCGTTTGGGCCGAAAAGTTCTGGAATGGCGACCGCGAACCGGAAGACGATGCGTTGGAAGTAGGGACACGGTATCGAATAGAAAGTATCGATACTGTACTCATGAGTAGTATCGAAAAAAATATGTCGTACTCATAAAAGTTTCGATACTTCAAGGCACGGGGTCTCATTGCTAATAAAGAAATTTTGGTTCAAATAAATCTCACTAGATGGCGCGACATGTACACACAATTCAATAGAATATAATAGTTGTGTGTAAAATTAATATTTTTTGGAATCGAGCATAAAAATTGTATGTTCTTGTTTAATCAACTCTTCTAAGTACAAAATTATGGAATACTGGGCTCTTAATTCACATTTCAAAGATTGTTTTAACGAATCATTTAAAATTGATGCCAGTAGATGGCGCATTTTTAAATTTCTGAGGCATTACAACCGATTTTTTAAATTTGCATTGTAACACATTTTGGTGCAAAAAGACTGTAAAAACGTGCAAAAAAATACTATAAAACGAACCTTCACTGTATTAAAAGAATTCAATATTCACGAACCTAGTAAACCCTTTTACTTGCAAGTCGCTGCTAACACCATCTATTGCCGTGAAATGGGATCGAACGCGATTGATGTACTTACAAAAATAACAAGATTAATCAGATGAAAAACGCTAGTTACATCGGCACGGTTTCTTCGTATGGGATGAGGCATCTGTATGCTAGTATTATATTATCTGTGTTCAAGGTATCGAGTACTTTTCTTAGGCGCTTTCTAATGCGCATAGAGCATAGATATCAGTACGTAAATAACGTCAGATTAACTTCAGTAGGGCAGGATAGAAAACCGGCCAAGTGCGAGCCGGACTCGCGCACGAAAGGTTCCGTACCATTATCGCAAAAAAATACGTTGTTGTATGGGATCCCCATTTAAATATTTATTTTCTTCTGTTTTTAGTATTTGTTGTTATAGCGGCAATAGAAATACATCATCAGTGAAAATTTGCATTGTCTAGCTATCACGGTTGATGAGATACAGCCTGGTGACGGACGGACAGACAGACAGACAGACAGACGGATCGCGAAGTCTTAGTAATAGGGTCCCGTTTTTACCCCTTGGGTACGGAACCCTAAAAAAACAAATGGTATTGATACACCAATTTAATACAATAATAGAATAAGACAACTGTATCTACAAAAAAAATAAAAACAAATTTAAATTATTTAGTACTTTAGGCATATAAATTAAAGTGGTTCAGAACGAGTGAACTAGATGGCGTTGTCATTACCATAAACATAAGCCGTAAGGTCACAAGTTTTAAATGGATAATTTCTAAGATTGCCCATTTAAAACTTAATTTCTTATTCGACACGATACCTGCCAAAAAGTACTCATTGATTAAAAGTATCGAGTACAAAAGTATCGGTATCAAATGGAAATGTACTCGATACCACAAAGTATCGATACTTTTTTCTTGTCCCTAGTTGGAAGGCGTTCCACTAGGTGGACCGATCACCTCGCCACCTGAAGTGGTGATGAGGTGGCGCAGAGAGGCGCAGACTGCCATCATTAGGCAATAGGCGGAGAGGTTGAAGACTCCCAGCGCCGGTCACTGGACTATTGGGGCTATCCAGACAATCCTTGAGGAGTGGATACGGAGGCGACACGGGACGTTGTCCTTCCGTTTAGTGCAGGTATTATCAGGGCATGGCTGTTTTGGCAAGGTACCTGCACACAGTGGCAAGACGGGAGGCGACCCCCGTGTGTCACCAGTGCGGTTGCAACCAAGACGTGGCCCTGCACACTCTCGAGCAGTGCCCTGCCTGGGGACTTTATCGTTCGTGCTACATGGCCCCTGGAGCTGTGGTGATGTCCCAGTTCACCCGGACATCGCCGAAGGAGAAGGGAGCCCGGCAGCGGGCAAAGAAGAGGGAGCCCAGAAGAGGGCCACGCTGGATGGGTCGCGAATGTCATGCGTAGCAGTTCTCGCGGCCCACCCATCAAGGCGAAAGTAGGTGCACAGGCGTAGTTTTTAGTGGGTGCAAGCCTCACATAACCGCGTCGTCTCCCCGGACGGCTCGGTATGCGTTAGGCATTTGCTACACCGGAAAAAAAAAAAAAATAGGTGGACCGATGACCTGGTTAAGACGACGACTAACGCCAACGACCTTGAGGGAACAAAACGCGCACTCGTTTCACACCCGCGCGACCCTAAATTTAGTAGATTTTTGTACTTTCATTATTATAAACTGTCCACAGAGAGTGCAATACTGTGTTTAAAGCACACCGTTAATTATTACACGAAGAGAAAAACTCCGTTATACGCGTGCTTCCTCGATTTATCCAAGGCCTTTGACCTCGTCTCGTACGATATCCTCTGGGGGAAGCTGCAGAGAACGGGCTTACCGTGGGAACTCATCAGCATACTCAGGTACTGGTACGGGCACCAGGTCAATAGTGTCCGATGGGCGGGGGCGATGTCGGACCCTTATGTTAGCGAATGTGGCGTAAGGCAGGGCGGTCTGACCTCGCCAACATTGTTCAACCTGTATATTGATGAATTGATCGTCTCGCTCAGCAGTCAACATGTCGGTTGTTATGTGGACGGAATTTGTGTCAACAATATGAGTTATGCGGACTACATGGTGCTGCTGAGCGCGTCGATATGTGGGCTGAGGAGGCTACTCAGTACGTGTACGGAATACGCGCATGGTCATGGGTTAAAATATAATGGGAAGAAGACTAAATACATGGTTTTTCGGGCCATCGGTGTGTCGAGCCCTTTGAACATACCAGCTGTTCAGCTTGAGGGTGCTTCGATAGACCGAGTAGATCAATTTAAATATCTAGGGCATCTACTCACCGAGGACCTTAAAGACCATGCTGACATTGAGCGGGAACGGAGGGCACTGTCGGTGCGAGCCAACATGATAGCCCGCAGGTTTTCGCGTTGTTCTATTGGCGTGAAGGTCACGCTTTTTAAAGCGTACTGCACATCACTGTACACGTGCAGCTTGTGGGTTGACTATACTGAAAGGGCGTACAGTGCCCTCCGTGTCCAGTACAATAATGCGTTCCGGGCGGTGTTGGGGCTGCCCCGCTTCTGTAGCGCATCAGGGATGTTCGCAATGGCGCGCACTGATTGTTTTCACGCTGCCATGCGTAAGCGTTGTGCGTCCCTGGTGCGCCGGGTGCGGGCCAGCCCCAATACCATCCTGGCAATGATCGCTGACAGACTGGACTGCCCTTATGTCCGGCATGGCTGTGGCAAGCATGTTGCGGTTCCAATGCCGGTTAGGAAACTATAATTAGTAAGTTTTATGTTATTGTGTAATTTTAATTTAAATGACATATCTATTTTAATTTATAATTTGCGTGTGCTGCTATTATTGTAATTATGTTATGAGTCTGTGTTACTTGAAATAAATAATTGAATTGAATTGAATTAAAATACGCCCAGCGGTTTTGGTGGGATTGTCGTGTTTGTGTGCGTTTTAGACATAACTTTACAAATTACACTATGTGATACGAATAAAACTAAAAATTTTCTTAGATCAAATTATTACGAAAATGGTCTAATGTAACATATATTTTTCCATAAAATTTCGACTAACCTTTTAGGCATGATTCTCATTTTAAAATTAGCTACTCAAGGGAAGCGGCGCCTTAAGTTTGCGGGAAGGCGCTGGATGCGAGACGCACAGGATCGGTCAATGTGGCGACGCCTGGGGGAGGCCTATGTCCAGCAATGGACGTCTTTCGGCTGAAATGATGATGACAGTGAAATAGCTTGCATTGAATGACAGTTCCACTTTGATTGGACCGATTGCTATATATAATAGCTCGCTTCATATTTACTTTAACTAAGTTTTCACAGTCAGGTTTTTACAGTGTAGCACTACAACGGTAGTCTCTTTCCAAAAACATACTCGTAACAAGAAATATATTGGAAACCCTATGGTAAGAAATCGTTTGAAATTGGAACTTTATTTTGTAACCTTTACTTGGACCTCATTCAAGCGTATTTTTATCAACAATGCAATCATTTGCACTCAGAAAGTATCATTTGGTAAGTGGAACTGGTGAAGAAGACTACAGATGGCCAATAGAACTCCTTAATGCTAAGTATGTCACCCATGACATCATAGTCGTTAAACTATTCGAGATATCTTATACCCCAGTATAAGATATCTCGAATAGTTTAACGACTATGATGAAGCAAATACTTATAAATAAATAGTACTGATGAAAATGGTACCATCGAACTGATCTGATGATGAAGCCGGCAGGTAGGCACTGGAACTCCGAAGTAAAACAATGTATCTTAGTCGTGTATGGGCTTATTGGAATCGTCATGAGATGTACTTTGGCAATATATGAATTTTATGGCAATTGAAGGTACCTATCAAAACTAAAAAGATATAAATAAAAAACTTTTTAACAAAAAAACAAACCGACTGCCAAAAATAACACTGCAAAGCGAAAAAGAACTGTATTTTCCGATGTCGGGGTCGAAACACGGAAAAGAATAGGTACCAAAGACTTCGCAAAAGAAAGTTATTTTTCGCTTTGCAGTGTTTTTTTTGGAAGTCGGTTTGTTTTTTTAAATCTTCGCGGATTCACAACGCTATATACAGCTTGAATCTGAAATATGCATTCATCTGTTTCATTAATTAATACAATTACATATTTGTGTTGCGTTTACTTTGTTTATATCCCCCAACAATTAGGCTTTTCACTTTTAGGCAGTCATGTTTAAATCTCATGTAATTGGAGAAGAGCCCGGCCCGCGAGTTGAGGAGCAGGTGGTTGTAACACTGCTGCTGCAGCTGCGGTGGTGAGCGTTAAACCCATCTGCGACGATAAACTCGCGTGGGACCGCCGAGCACAGCAGCGCCGGAGCCGTGACAGATACCATGCCTGCTGCATGCTTGCTTGCATGCTGCGTGCTTGCTTGCATGCTGCATACTGCGTGCTTGCTTGCATGCTGCGTGCTTGCTTGTTCAAATCAAATTTCAAATCTCAAATTTGTTCTAAGAATATTATCATTATAAATAAACATAAATGTTGAGATCCGTAAGAGAACCAGGGTTACCGACATAGCCCGAAGAATTGCCAAACTTAAGTGGCAGTGGGCAGGGCACATTGCTCGCAGAACGGATGGCCGATGGGGCAGAAAGGTTCTGGAGTGGCGACAGCGAACCGGAAGACGTTGCGTTGGAAGGCCTCCCACCAGGTGGACCGATGACCTGGTGAAGGTTGCGGGTATCCGCTGGTTGCGGGACGCACGAGACCGGTCAATGTGGCGACGCTTGGGGGAGGCCTATGTCCAGCATTGGACGTCTTTCGGCTGATATGATGATGATAATGATGAAGTATAATAGTGCACCTACATTTTGGCAGATTTTGCAAAGTTATCCATTGTGTAAATTGTCCTACTGTTATACAGGGATTCTTGCAACAAATACCTAGTCAACTAAATTACATTCAACACGTGATAAAACGATGCGGTTATGCAAATGGACGCTGAGCGAACCAAACTTGGGCGGAGTGCGCATGTGCAAGGGCGCCGATACAGAAAATACGGGCCGAGGCCGAGAATAACCGACTCGATATTCGGCGTCCAACCCTGTTTTGTAGCTTTGATTCAAGGTTTTTTTTATTCTTTTTACAAGCTTTATAGGGTTCCGTACCCAAAGGGAAAAAACGGGACCCTATTACTAAGACTCCGCGGTCCGTCTGTCTTTTTGTCACCAGGCTGTATATCATGAACCGTGATAGCTAGACAGTTGAAATTTTCACAGATGATGTATTTCTGTTGCCGCTATAACAACAAAATAATACTAAAAACAGAATAAAATAAATATTTAATTGGGGCTCCCATACAACAAAAGTGACTTTTTGCCGTTTGACACTACGCGCCGACTACTCGAGCCTGGTCCTTATCGGAAGGCCAGCTACCCATTACTTGCCGTCTGCAAGCCGGCGCCTACGGTGGCTGGGAATCGGCGACTCCCGACGCCCGGGGCGTCTCCTGCGTCCCAGGACGTCTCCTGCGGAGCAACTAGTACCTAATTCATATTTTAAGCACTTCCTGGCATCCGATAAAATTGAGACTTGGCGTACTTATGTATTTTTAGAAACATTGAAATAATATGGTATTCTAGAGCTGGTCTCATGATGGAGCCGGAAGGATAGACCATCGTATTTGGGCTCGTTGGATGTATATTGACAAGGTACTTTCAGTACTTACTTCCACCTCTTTCATAGCAATACTAAGCCCAACTGTTCCTAATATCCCTGAGGCCATTTTAGTGCACTGCTCAGTGTGTGTGTGTGCCAGGCCATGGCAAATCTGGCTTCGTTCAGACATGTATCACACTAATATTTTAAGAAAATCGAAAGTTTGTGACTGATTGTGTGTGTGTTTGTATGTTTGTTACTTCTTCACGCTCAAACGGCTGGATGGATCTGGATGAAATTTGGCACAGAGATAGATTATAGTCAGGCATTCCACATAGGATACTTTTTATCCCGCGAATATGTTCCCACGGGATAATTTTGTACATGAAATTGATTTCACTTTGTATAAATGTATTGTTTTGGTGTACAATAAAGAATTAATGAGGAGCCGCTGGCAGAGCCTAGATACCTACTTTTTCAAAGTACTTCAAGTACGGCATCCGATAAAGCTTATACTGGGGATGATAACTTTGGAGACAATGCAAATTCAAATTCAAAAATTCAAATTCAAAAGCCATTTATTCAAACTAGGATGAGAATCAGCACTTTCCGAACGTCAAAATTACATAAGACAGTCCCCCAAAAACGCCCGCCCTTCTCCTAGTGCTTTTGCTGGGAAGAAGAAGTGGCGCAACAAACTCCCCAGCAGCACTGCTGTCTGTTCAGTTAGGAAAAAAACAAAAACTTGATTCTATACAATATGTATGCAAATAATTTACATTACTCAACACAAAAAATTCAAATAAAATATATTTGCCATAATGACAGCCAGCACACGCCAATATACCAACAAAAACATCGAAATCTAAACTCAAGCGAAAATAAAAACTAATAATAAAAACGTAAACGGAACGAATAATATGGGATTATGGAACTGGTCTGATAATGATGATGCAGTTAGAAAAGTGGTCATAAGAACGCCTTAACCACACAAAATAGCACCATCGTGTTTGCATTGATCACCAACAAATGATTTTACATTTATAGTATCCAATATTTGCCGCGGGCTTCACTTCTTTTATTGCGCAAAATATCAGTCAACCCTTGCACTCACAATCAATGGGGATGTGAACTGCCATTTTTTCCCGATAGGTGGCGCATCGTCGCTATGGCTATTGAAAGCTGTCAAATCCATATATTTAGCTGTCAAAACCTATCATTCAGTCAATTATTTTTTTTTTGAAATATGCCTCTGTGTGCTAGCTACCAGGAGATACCAACCACTTTGATTTTGTACATTTTGGATCCAGTTCGATGCTCATTTTCATGGCTATTATTGCTGGCATATTGTGACTATTGGGACACGGGCCTACTCTCTGTGAAAGGAACTGGGTCGCAATATACCATGCAGGCCCTGTGGAGGTTGCTGGATGTCACATATATTCGAAATTCGAATCGTTCTACAAATGTCAGATTCCTCACGATGTTTTACTTCACCGTTTCAAGAACACATCAGTTTGCTTATTCTATCAAACCGGAAATCAACAACGATGCTTCCCGGAAGAGATATATAGGTATCACAAAGGCTACAAACTGTAGAACTTATCCGTTTCCAAGTGGGTTACATGCAAATATCGATCGAAATTCTATTTAAGTCTACTCTATTTTATTTTCGCCCTGAAATCAGGTCAATCTAGTGTTACTTCCATATATCGGTAGCTTTTAGCAATGTGGAAAACTTTTGAGCGAATTTCGTATCGACTGTTTAGAACGAAATACTGGGCCATGATGAAGAAGGATGATACAAAATTGCTATGTAGCAACAATATGATTATGGTGGGTGGTATGGATGACATGTGTAGATTGAATTAACATTTTAGCCGAAAGACGTCCCCTGCTGCTGGACATAGGCCTTCCCCAGGCGTCGCCACATTGACAGATTCCGTGCGGCTCGCATCCAACGAATTTCCGCAACCTTAACCAGGTCATCAGTCCACCTAGTGGGAGGCCTTCCAACGCATCGTCGTGCAGTTCGCGGTCGCCATTCCAGTACTTTTCAGTCCCATTGGCCATTCGTTCTGCGAGCAATGCGCCCTGCCCATTGCCACTTAAGTTTCGCAATTCTTCGGGCTATGTTTACTTTGGTTCGCCTGCGGATATCCTCATTTCTGATGCGATCACTCAAGGAAACTTCGAGCATAGCCCTCTCCATTGCTCTTTGGGTGACTTTAAGCTATCTGAGGAGGCCCACTGTAAGCGACCACGCCTCGGTCCCATAGGTTATCACTGGCAACACACATTGGTCAAAGACTTTTGTCTTGAGACACTGCAGTCAATTGCACGAGAAGATACCGCGCAACTTCCCGAACGCCGCACAGCCGAGTTGGATTTGACGGTTGACCTCATTCTCGAAGTTAGACCTACCCAACTGGGCCGTTTGTCCCAGGTAGTCATAATCGTCTACAACTTCTGTAAATTGCATAGAACAGATAAAGTAAGAAATGAGAATATAAAAGGAAGTTTGAAAGTGGGTTTCAAGGAAAGTGAGAGACGCTCATAAGAAAATGTGGTTGGGTTGTTTAAAGAATGATATGGAGGATGGACACGGTTAAAAAGGAACAGGGGTGTGACCATAAGCTCTTAGAGCGGTATCAATTTGAGATCGAATAAGGGACAGATGTATCTGACGTGTATACACTGTCACTTACTCGATCTCAAATTGATACCGCTCTAAGAGCTTATGGTCACCCTCCTGGACAGAACGAGAAGGCGGTAAAGGGTATGTTTAGTTTCTGAAATTCAGTAAAGGCCAAAGCAGAAAGTAGACCGCGACATTTTTGGCGGCGAATTAGTCGCTTTACGAGATATTTCGAAGCTCATTTTCGTGGCTGCCACTTAAGCTTACCATAAGCAGCCAATAATGTTCTTATTGTAGCGACAGCCAGTAAAATTCCCAACTCTGGGGGCTCTCTGTGGGAGGACGCGAGATCAGTGCGGGTTGGAGATTATCACAAGTCTTCCCAATTTCTGGATCTAGGAGATGTCGTTTTCCTTCACCTCTTTCAGAGCACTTCAGCCTACTAATTCTATATCAACCTCTCCAGTTACAGATCCAATCACGGATATTGATCGTTATTGATTTCCGACGAAATAGGGGAGCACCACTAGCGTTACCAGGAACCTTCATAGGTCATCAGCCCACCTGACAAATGCCTATTAATAACCCTTGTGCCTATTGGCGACAAAACCTTTTGTTTTAGAAAAGCCAATAACTCTTTTCCCGACCAAATAAATCCATGCTCAGTGGTTGCGCTTGCAACCACTAGTTGATCTGGTCGAAGCAGTCACTAAGGAAGTAATCAGGAGTTGATAGTTTGGTTTGATTTTTCCAGTTGGCTCAATATGCCTAACCTTTCCCTACTGCAAATATATTGCTGCTATATTTTATGTTCCGTTTCCGTGTGTGTGTCCGTGGCATAAACAGTCGGCCTTATCAGAATATCAGCGCAGTGATATTTTCTTTTTAATATCGTTGCACATGCTGAGATAGGAGCCTTTTTGGTCTCGCACGGGGTATTTTATTTTTAGGGTTCCGTACCCAAAGGGTAAAAACGGGAGCATATTACTAAGACTCCGCGATCCGTCTGTCTGTCTGTCCGTCCGTCTGTCTGTCCATCTGTCACCAGGCTGTATCTCATGAACCGTGATGGCTAGACAGCTTCACAGATGATGTATTTCTGTTGCCGCTATAATAACAAATACAAACAGAATAAAATAAATATTTAAGTGGGGCTCTCTTACAACAAACGTGATTATTTTGCCGTATATTGCGATAATGGTACGGAACCCTTCGTGCGCGAGTCCGACTCGCACTTGGCCGGTTTATATTATTGTTTGTGTTTTGCTTATCTTGTGTCTCCAGGGGGGTGACCATAAGCTCTTAGAGCGGTATCAATTTGAGATCGAGTAAGTGACAGATGTATACACGTCAGATATATCTGTCCGTTATTCGATCTCAAATTGATACCGCTCTAAGAGCTTATGGTCACCCCCCTGTGCGGGTCACAAATAAATATTTTTTCTTTCTTACTGTGGACATCTGCTCCTAATCTGCCCAGTAATCGCTACCCAGGACCATCCATGAGATAGTCAGTAACACCAGAACGCTGCTGACCTTCCTTGAGGAGCAGAGGTGGATCGAATGACCCATTTATCCCACCCGTATTCAAAATACGCGCTTTTAAGTGGAGTTGCGGACACCAGCCTTACAACTATATTGGAGTCTCCTGCCAGTGTTTACCTACTGGTACCAGATTTTCTGGATTCTGAATAACGAGTCTCAAAGCTGGCACTATCTCACCTGAAGGTAAACGATGATGTGGTCATAACATGCTTATCGTGCTT
The DNA here is from genome assembly GCA_948252205.1 of Orthosia incerta. Classification (NCBI taxonomy): domain Eukaryota; kingdom Metazoa; phylum Arthropoda; class Insecta; order Lepidoptera; family Noctuidae; genus Orthosia; species Orthosia incerta. Next base: position 14,073,119 of record OX411766.1, on the reverse strand, counting down.
GTCATAACGTGCTTAACGTGCTTATCGAGGCATAAAGAGAAGTCAATGTATGTAATAATTGATCACCCATCCACTAAGTAACCTCGGCAAGCGTTGCTTAACCTTGAACACCGACTCTTGCGGCCGTATTACTTAGCCATGAGCTCCTCACAAGCTGTAATGGTTATGCATTTAAAATGCATGCATGCAAGCTATGGCGTTGTAAGTTAGGGCTACTGCATATTATATTAATAATCTGGTACCAAAGAACATGGCTGACGTCAGTAAGAAGTAAATTTTTAATTTGATCAATATTCTGTTGAGTTTTAACGGCACATTCATCAGTTCCAGAATAGGGTTGCAAGTTGAATGATTGTCTTAACAATTTTTTTATAGAAATAAAATTGTATGTTTGTTTGCAGGAAGTGCTCATCTGATTTGCAGTGCCATATAGGCTACTTTTTACCCGACTGCCGAAGAAGTGTAATGTGTTTATCAGTCTTTGTTTGTATTTTTATTCCTATGTGGCGTTCTAGAGACCAAACGTGTTGGCTGAAAAAAATATTGTTGTTCATCATTGATTTTGAAAAGTAATATTGTATTTGACAAAATGAGTTCTAGGTATTACTTAAAAAAAAAAAAAAAAAAAGGTATTACTTAGTTTTAATTTCCGCGCATAATTTGAGAAAAGTACTATATAAGCCTTGGCCACAACTAGGCATAGATGGACTTACGTATGTGTGCCTCGGCTTCGCCTCGGCCCACATTTACACGTTCATCCGTCAGTGCCTCTTTTGCTGGCCGCTGCAGTAATTTACTATTTCTTAAATATGTTGTAGTTGGCTATCAATGTAACCATTATCGAGTACTCCTTTAATTAAGGCTAAACTATAAAATGTAAAAATATGAGTACTATAACATGTATTTTTTGTAAATAAAAAGATAGAAAACATTGAAGTTAATATAGTGATTGATTTTGATCAATGCAATCTATATATAGCTATTTATATCAATCTACCTCACCAACAGCTAAAAATAATGTATTGGCTGAGAAACATTCACTACTAGACCAGAACCACGAGTGCTGCAGTACTGTTCCACTTTGTAAAGCTATGACATGCTGCATAAACAGTTGGCCTTATAAGAATATCAGTGCAGCGTTATTTCCTTTTTAGATATCGCTGCACATGCTGTGATAGGAGCCTTTTTGGTTTACCACAGGACTATTAATTATTCTGTGCCACGGGGTTTTATTTGTACCTGTGCAGGTCACAAATAAATTTTTTTTCTTTCTTTTTAGGGTTCGATACCCAAAGGGTAAAAACGGGATCCTATTCCTCAGCGGTCCGTCTCTCTGTCACCAGGTTGTATCTCATGAACCGTGAGAACTAGACAGTAGAAATTTTCAGAGATGATGTATTTCTGTTGCCGCTATAACAACAAATACTAAAAACAGAATAAAATAAATATTTAAGTGGGGCTCCCATACAACAAACGTGATTAATGTGCCGTTTTTTGCGATAATGGTACGGAACCGTTCGTGCGCGAGTCCGACTCGCACTTGGCTGGTTTTCTTTATACTGGATTTTGTTACTATTGATAGGCGTGCGCTTGACCACTATCTCACCTGAAGGTAAGCGATGATTTGGTCGAAGGTGTAGCACGCTTGCCACCTATTCACTCTTGACTTAAAGGCTCCCAGCTTTAGAAGACTTAACCCCTTGTATGCCGGAATACAGATCTACGCTAGACACAATGGCTTTTTAATTGTTTCAGTTAAATACGGCATACAAGTGATTAAACATAAATTATGAAAAATGTGGGTGTATGCTACAACGCTTTGAGGTATACAGTTGTGATGTCATGTTATTTGTGAATTCCATTGTCTTCACCAAAACTATCATTATTTCATTCATTTTTCTAACATTGTTGTGCCTACTTCATATTAGAGTTTAGAAGAATTAATTTTGTACGTAAAACAAAGCTCTTCTATTTCAGTTTTAGTACGTAACTCTTAAAACATAATACGAAGATTCTTTTCAATATAATATAATTTATTTCAAATGTATTCAAAGCACAAGCACAATAAGTAATTGGCAATTTCTTAAATCCCGGGCTTTAATCGTCATGTTTATGATTCGAGGATTTTAGAGGCGGTATTATCAAGTACCTAGCAACTGTATGTTACTTCCTCGAACTTTAGAAATATAGTCTACCTATTCTGATCTCTGCTTATTGGTATAGTTTACCAATATCAAGTTTGAATAAAGATTTAATATTTTATTTTTATTATCGTACAGTGTATTGAATGGAGCTCTTATAGCGAGCAGAGCTAGCCTATCTTCACCCCCAGTAGGGTCCTAGGGGCTTCAAAGGCTTTGCAGATAGACTGGATAGAGAAGACAGAGCTTGGGATCTTGTGGCACGATAGTTGACTGCAATAGGCTTTGTCCATCCATTGATTTATGCTAACAAATCCAACAAACTGCACAGGGCCTACGTGGTGGATTAAGGCCTATTCCCTCTCGCAGAGAGGTGGCTTGCATACCAGCAGTGGAGACGTTAAATGGTTGATTATGTGGTACCTAGTTTCAAACCTTATTTAAGACTAAACCGGAGTATGCCTTAATATAAAAACCTTGCGATGCCTAGAAAAGAGTAAAATATTTGGATGATGTGGTCCGACCATGACGCCCTTTACGCCTCGTGTTTACCAATATGATGTCTAATAAATTATTTAAACTAAAACATTTGAAAAATATGTTAAATCAAAACAGATGTAAAAAATAAATTTGAATAAATATTTAACAAAAACAACAATATATTTCTTCTGAAAAAGTTACTGGAGCTATTCCTTTGTTTTATTTATGAATGAATCTATGAAGGCGAGAGTGTTTTGTTATGCGACGACGTAATTCGAATCGAGATACAGTGGAGTTACCAAAAACAATGAAAAATGAGCAACATGATATGTGTTTCCACTTAGATTCCTCTTTGAACGCTTTTATTTAGGTCAGAAAATTACCTGAGTAAAAATAAATGATAAATAAGATATTTATGATCATTTTAAATGGTATTCTTACCTTCCACATCAAAGCAGGGGTCTTGGGAAGCTTCTTCCAGGATCGAGAGCACGTAATTCAGAACAATGTCGTCGATCACATTTAAATCCGCACTAGGGATATGTTTGGAAATGAACTGAAATAAACCCTCCTTAACGAGGACCTTTTGTTGCGCTATAGCACTCATTTTGGTCTAAAACACCTTATTTTTCAGAAAAACACTAGTAGAATGTAAAGTATATTCAGAAAGATCGTTACGGGTGGCTACACAGTGTAAAATTAGGTTTAATGTCCACTAAAACTGCCTCGATTAAGCTACACCACGGCCTCTTTAAGTCTAAAAGACAAAAAAAAATGTTTGGTGAAAATTGCAGCTGTATTTTCACGGGAAAAATCTGGGATAGAACTGCGAAAATCAATACAAATGCAAGTTTTTTTTTATAAACAACTTTTTGTAGTTATAAGGACGGGCACAAGCTTATCTGCATTCAGCCACTGTAGGTTGTCATTTATTTTATAAAATCTTTATTCTTTTTAGCAAATAAAAATATATTAATGTAAATGAGAATTAAATGGAAATAAGTATTATTGGAGTTATTTTCTAAAATAGAGATATTTAAAAGAAATAACGGAGCAACTACATGAAATGTACAAACAAGTGACAGCTTAAATTTCCGAACGAAGCACACTGTCACTTGAAACCAAAATGTGGCGGCAATATTTGAACTTTACCACGAGTTGTGGCATGGCGGATTATTTAATTATTGTAGTAGTTTGTTTTTTCTCCTATTTAAATTCTCTTGCTGTTTTGTTATTCGGTAATTTGATGACCTTCGTACTTCGAGCGACCTCCATTTCATACATTCATCGCAAATTCTCTAATGGGAAAAAAAGGTTGATATGGGGCATTATAAACAATGAAGTCCAATGTTGAGGTTTAGAAATAAAACAATCCCGTTTTGAAATTAATATATTTCAATTAAAATTTTAAAATATAACGAGCAATCATTTATTCTCTCAACCTTTATTCTAAAAATGACTGATTAACACAACGCCGATTTTCACAACTACAATTTTATTTTTATTTTATATTACAGTATAACAATAATTATATTTTGGAATCACAATGGGAACATCTTGGCACAGTTTTTGTAAATATCATTAAGAAACACTTCAGTAATAGACAAATTAAAAAGGTCGTATCTAGTCTTTGGGCTTAAAATCCCCTGAAAACTGTGACCATGATTTTAGCTAGAAGGAAGTATTTTAGACAAATCATGATCAAACAAAAAATCTTAGTAGCTTCATTTATAACATGAAACCTGAGATGGAACATTATTTCAGACTTCAGCAAAAACTTCCTTCTACCTTTTTACAGGCCGATGGAAAACAGCGCAAAAATATGTTCTTTATTAAAATCTGCTGTGCAAGTTTTAATAAAGGCATGCAATAATAATCACCGACGACGATATCACGACTTACGACCTTTTCAAAAAAAAAACACAAGCACAAAGATTATTATTGCGATATTTTTTTAAATAATTTTTTGGTAGCTACATATTCCACGAGACAAATACTTATTGCTACTTATGAAATAAATAAAATTGTAAATTCTAATAAATAGAGTGCAATCTATCTACGTTTAGCTAGTTTTAGTGTGAAATTTTAGTTCTTAGAACATTAGACAGTTTAGATTTAGTTTTTCAACGAAATATATTTCTTGATAGAGATTTGATCTGTTACTTATTGTTTGTGGAAATTTATGGTACCTAATAGTAAACGGCTGTGTGCACTGTGGTCTATTGTCTTTGTGCACTTTGATTTCTGTGCAAAATGGCTTGCTTATTTTGATTATCTTTCTTACATTATTTACATTTTATGATAAGTTATTATACTGTACGTTTCCACTAACAACAGGTAACTAAACAAGATTAACAAAATCATCGACTTTCCTTTAAGGCTTACTTCATTAAATATTTTAATCTCATCAAGAAAAGTCGTATGATTTTAAAATTATAACAAATATAATTTCATAGTTTAAGTAAAATAGTTTTTCAGAGGCAGTTATTAACAAGTATTAGGTACTTTTACTCCTGTGCAAAAAGGCTCGTATACGAGTATTGATTGCAATGAAAAAGAAATAAATTCGTCATGGACGAATTATTAGGTAACGCGAGCCGTTGTGCACAGGATAATTATATTATGTGCAGGTACATACATATTAATATAAATATAAGATATATAATAATACTATAATTTTATTACAATAATGTAATCTTTATAAATATTTCAGTAAGTTATCAAGATTTGGTGAAAGTTGTATTTACGTCTTTTTAAACACATTTTTACGATAAAAAGACTGGAATAATAAATCCAACTTTCAAAATATTTTTTCGAAAATATCGTAACAAACCTTTTTAATTTATATATGACGGATTCGAGAAGCAGGATACATTATTTATTTTTAAACTACTGAAACTATTGTGGCAATCATTTTCTATTTTTAGAAGGACAGTAGGTTCTAAAGAGTAGCATCTTATAGCAGTTGTAAATTCTAATATAGATGTCTATTAAAGCATTTCGTTAAAAAAAGTATGTTACGATATATCCAAAAAGGGCTAGCTAGACTGACTTATTTAGACACGTCTTCAATAATACCTAACTAAAATTTAATACCTATCTATCTAAATGCTTGCATAGAAATAGGATACATTTTATAGGATATTGAAAAAAAAAAAAAACTCTACCAACCTTCATCGACTACCTATGATATTTTTTTAGAAAGCCAGAAGCCCGAAGCCTCGAATATCAGTCAACCATTTGCCTTCTTCCAGTGGGTGTCGTGTTACCTAATAACTGGTGGAGGATAGGCAGTCGGTCGCTCCTTGTAGTGCTATTCTCTAAGGATACAGTGTTGAGCGCAGCGCTGCGCCAGCGACTCAACTACTAGATTCGTACTTGTTTTGTCTCTGGCGCAGCGCTGCGGTATGCAGCTGTATGCGATTGTTTAGACTGGAAGTCGCCCCAAACATAGTTAGGAAAAAAAAAGCGACGAACTGAGAACCTCCCACTTTTTTCAAGTCGGTTAAAAAGGCTTGGTAGACGATGTGGATACTTACTACATGTTGTTCTGTTTTGGCACACAATTTCATTTTCCCATCTCTTGTGCTAACTTCTTTTCTTTTTAATGTGTATCGTGTCTCTACGCCGTCAAATAACTGTTATTCTTTCTTCCTTTTCTTTCTTTCATTCTTTCTTTCCAAAATCTTAATGATATTATTCCTTTCATTCTGTATTAAAATCATGCAAATGTATCCCATCGAAACCGAATGCTCGCCTATGTGGCCTAACTAAAATATTAGTCTAAATCAGTTTGTCTAGCTAAAATATAAGATATAGCAGTTAGGACGAAGTGAGGTTTAGTTCAGTGTTTTTATAATTAGAAAACATTTGTAGAAGTATTAAGGTTAATATAAAATTCATTTTCGCTTAGACCTTCTTTTTCCTTGCGAGTACCTAGATGATTGTTCGATCTGGAATACTCAGTAGCAGCACGGGGCTTGGAATTTTTAAAACGCAAGTGTACGCTCTACAAACGCTCAACGGCTTGACGGATTATGACATATGAGGCATCGTTGGATTCGTCTCAATATGGGCACTTGGTTCATTCCAGCTTGAGGGTCGTGTTTTTAGCTTAGGTAAAGCCAAGACTGTGTCTTTAGTTTTGGGGTCATAAGCTCTACCTACTGCTAAGTATAAGATCATGGGTTTGATACCCTATTACGGGACTGGGACTTAATATCCTTAAGCATTATCCTCCGGGGAATATAGATATGATTCTGGCACCAGACTTGCCCTCCAATTGTTACTCATTAAAATGTTTAAAGTGTACTCATTTTGATTACGAGTCCCAACTCTTACGAGGCGAGGGCGAGGGAAAATAAAGGTATGGGTACCGTAAAGAGATGATACCGTCGGCATTACCTCCCCGTGATGGGAGAGAGACAAAACTTTGTCAAATTTGTCGTGTGCTCTAAATTTGTCGAATACTTGTTTACATTTATCAAAGTGTTCCTGTAGGGATGCACTGTATATGATAACGTCATCTAAGTAATTTAGTACATTATCTAGTCCCCGTAGCACTGAATCCATCAATCTAGGAAATGTGCATGTAGCGTTTTTTATACCGAATGGCATCCTGAAAAACTCGTAATGTCCGCGATCTATAGTGAATGCTGTTTTTTCGACGACATCAGGGTGCATTTCCACCTGATGATATCCTGACGCTAAATCTAGAGTGGTAAAATACTAGACAGACTATTCACTCCTATGCAAGATTTTAGTTATTCATATGGTTAGTAAGGATAATTGTTGCACATTCTCAAGCCTTAATACTTCCACAAACGACGAGTATACATAGGTATCAGAAACACAACGTCAGTTATAAATCTTACAATAAGTAACGACGATAGATTTTGGACTATGATTGGATATATTTTTAATATTCTCTATATTATGTTTGCTTATCTATTCAACAGTGTTTAGTTTCTGGAAATGAGTGGAGACAGTAAGATTTTTAATTTCATTCTTCATCATTTAATTGAACAACCATTAGAAATAGAAGCTCTTTTTAGTGTGTAATAATAGTCACCACCTTCGCTTCGCGAAGCCTGTGAAACCACTAGAAAGCTTCTGTGCTTTTGTGCGGAGCTTTGTTGGCTATATTAGCCAGAACCCTCACGCACAACGAACCGAATGGGAGTCTAAGTGTGGAAAAGGGAGTCCTGCAGCCGAATTGCGTAAGTATATTATCCAAAGCAAAAGAATCGATTCTTTCCCAAAACCGACTTTACGTAGTGCATATTGATACGAAAAGTCGTTTTTGGGAAGGGATCGATTCTTTTGCTTTGGATAATATACTTACGCAATTCGGCTGCTGCTACTGCTAATAGTCACCATCTTTATGCAGATGTTATGTACGGTTTACGTTAGACGTCAACATTAATAAAAAAGTAACAAAAAAAAATCGTTAATGCTGTAAGTGCCGCAATGAAGTCTAAGAAGCGAGTCATTATGTAGCCCACCTGATAAAACTTTTTTCACGTTTTTTTTTATGATTCAGTAGATCCCAACGCTAGGCAACGATGACACGGTAGGCCCGAAAAGAGCTGTCGGGATGAGCTGGACTCTTTCTCAAAAGACTGGCAAAAATCGAAGGCGACCGTGAAAGTGATAAGAGTTTAGGGAAGGTATTGTTTTCCTTCTTTGCCCTGCAATGGGACAGCCCAATCTCATCATTGTAAAGTTTGTCGTTTTGATCCACTTTCGTAGAGCGTTGAGTAAAATATCCTCTGCGAGTTGGCTTTGGCTGAACAGATTGCGACTCCAGAATCCCGAGATTTTGTCAAAAACATTTTAAAGTAATAATAAAACATGACATTTTTTAAGGTTGTAGACCGCTGATATACGCCAAATGTTTTATGTGAAAACGTCTTCTACTTAAAAATCATACTTTTTCCACTCATCCCCTTACATTTGATGTGCCCGACAAACCAGTGCGTCTATATTACTGTTTATTATTGATCTTTATCTAAACATTTATGCTTAATTGACGATTAGAAGTTTGGCAGTTAATAATGGATTTAGAATATGTTAAATTCCAGATTTCGAATTAGATATTGATTTATTTTCTATGCTTACGGTTTAGAACCCCGATGGCCTGTCTACACTGTTAACAGTGCTGCAAGAGCAAGACTATTTTCACGCGGGAATGACATGGACAAGCCGCTGATATTTATAAAATTGTCTATGAAAATTGTAAAAAAGGTGGCCAAAATAACCTTGTTGCCATAATTTTAAATTTCTGTTTTTTCGCGCCAAAATAATAAATATTAAGGTATTGCCTGCTAATAAAATACATTATTAAAAGTATAGGTGTGTTTACGGGCTTAAAAAATAGAGCAGACACTATAATGATACTTATGTCTTAGTAAAATGCTAATAGGCATAATACCTACAGCAAAATATTGCGAAAAAAAAAACATTTGGCACCGCCATTTGTAATATTTCGGGCTTTACTTCGGGATTCGATTTATGACATTTATTTATATATTTAAATATATCTCCGTAAGACTTAGAAATATACAACTACATACGATAACGTAGTATATAAACAGCAACGTATATCCTTGCTATACAAGCGTATATATTCCTTCTAAAATAAGTATAATCACAATTTCTTTGATGTCAGCCTGTATGTCACATTGCTTAACTCAGAAAATACCTTTTAAGAGATTGGGAAAGATTTTTTTTTCTAATGATTATTTAAGCCTTACGTGGCAATTCTGGCTGGACGAATTTATTTTTCGAAATAAACGAATTTTCCTTTATGTCATGTTATTAAATATTGCACTTTGTATACTAATCACAACTCAAGTAGTTTCATAGGTACAACCGGAAAAAAGTTTTTTTTAGGGTTCCGTACCCAAAGAATAAAAACGGGACCCTATTACTAAGACTCCACTGTCCATCTGTCTGTATGTTACCAGACTGTATCTCATGAACCGTGATAGCTAGACAGTAGAAATTTTCACAGATGATGTATTTCTATTGCCACTATAATAAAAAAATCTAAAAACAGAATAAAATAAATATTTTAGCGGGGTTCCCATACAACAAACGCGTTTCTTTGCCGTTTTTTGCGATAATAGTACGGAACCCTTCGTGCGCGAGTCCAACTCGCACTTGACCGGTTTTTTTTATGACCAGGGAGTTCTCGTAGATAAGTTATATAGACGCTGAAGGATTTTTTTTGATAAAGCTGCGTTTAATGTACGATTTCCTTGGTGAAGAAACTTGCTTTGATAAAAAAAATCCACATACAGACCGACAGTACAATTATAATAATCATTACGATATTGAATAACACCCATAAGTAGGTATTCGTAATAATGATAGATTAAATCGTCATAATTCGTCCTAAAAGAAACGACTCCCATCTTAATAAAGCGTATTTTTAAAGGATTCAATATCCTAAATACACAATCTATAGATAATTAGTTATTTTCTAGCGTTTTCCCTTGATTTTCTACCCTCTTCTGTTCTTTCAGCTTTATAAAAATAAATAACTGATCGTATTGAAACACCCGTTTAAAACACATTAATCAAATGCCAATTTTGCAGCTTTGGAAACATTTATTGAATGAAGTTCCTTAACATGGCTTGTGGTAAGAGAGTAAATCACCACGTTACGACGTCGTCAACGTGGTACCGTGCGGTGTCGCGGCACGGTGTTTTGACGTGACGTGCTAATGCTTGAAACGGCACGTCTCCGTGGAACGGCGCGTCGTACGTCGTCGGTAGCGGTACGTGGTTATGCGGTCGTTCAGTTGTTGTTTAAATGTTTTAGCGATTAGTTGTACAAGAAATATGTCAGAAATGCTGTAGCTGTTAAAACTGCAAGAAACGGAACTAAACGTTGTTTCGTTCTGTCAGAAATCATCATCTGCCTAGCCTTATTCCCAACTATATTGGGGTCGGCTTCCAGTCTTACCGGATTTAGCTAAGTACCAGTGTTTTATAAGGAGCGACTGCCTATCTGACCTCCACAACCCAGTAACTGGGTAACACGGTACCCCTTGGCAAGACTGGTGTCAGATCTCAAGCTTCTGACTACCCGTAACGACTGTCAAAGATCTTCAAATGACAGCCGGGACCAACGGCTTAACGTGCTTTCCGAGGCACGGAGGAAACTCGGTATGTTGAAATGGTCACCCATCCACGGACCGACCTCGTCAAGCGTTGCTTAACCTTGATGATTGACCCGTGCAGCTGTTATTATTTTTGTTTTCTGTCAGAAATGCTGAAGAATATTCGGTTTTTTCAAGGCACGACAACGTTTTACGTTGTGGCACCGTGACGTGTATTTTTACGTCACGCCAACGTGCAGCGACGCGACAACGCACCGTTTCACGTTGACGACGTCGTGACGTGGTGATTGGGACAAGCCCTAACAAAAAAGCGTTATGCTAAACAACGCCGGATGAAAACAGATGTCTCGAGAGGTCTCGAGACCTCTGTTTTCATCCGGCATTGTTTGGATATTATCGTCAAGCGCTGACCGCTATATTTATTTAAATTATAATTGACACTGTGAATTTATTATCTGTGTTACTGTCTGTACTTAGTGTCTGTGTGTGTGAGAAACTTCTTTTCTGACGGGGTTTATTTCTTTACGAAATATTATTTACTTTTGTAAGCTTTAGCTATGCTCCGTTTTTATGTAATAAACCTAGGAATAAATAAGCGTAATTTATTTCTCAAATGCAAATGAGAATATCACTCAGCTCACAGTTCTTTCAATTATAGTTTCAAGCAATAATATAAATAAAGGTGAAATTGCTTTACTTTTTACCTCAAGTCTTTTCTGTAACATCTCTCTTTCAATGTACAGACTTCCAAACATTACAATTATACATAGAATTACAATAAGGATATGGACATTCGTTCATTATAATCATTCCTTGCATTACCTTCACTTGGTTCATTCTTTTCATTCAAAATATTATTTTTACAACACTCTTTAGTGGTTTTAAAATGTGGTTCGAAAGCAAAAAATATTTCTGTATTGCTTAAATAGAAGATTTCCAATTTTTAGTACAGTAACCATATATTAAAACCACCTTTTAAATTATTTAATATTAACAATAATATATTTTTTAGACATCAATATTTTTTTATTGCACCGAAAACGACAATATTCTACTTATACCGCTTCGCATAGCGAGCGTGATGTTCATAGAATTTAAATTCAATATAATTAATAGTAAATTTTCGTTCATTTTCTTTAATATTTAAATATGGTAATGTGCAAGTGCTTAGTTTTATGCAACTCAAGAAAAATTACGTAATTAAGAGCCCCTACAAGTTTCACGAGCTAAAAACAGAAAACAGCTAGCTACTTTTTCAGCGCAAATTTCTCAATAACTACAAGATGTATGATAAATCTTTTAATGCAATTTTTTGCATCACATAGTTATCTAGTAAATGTACAATAAATATTTTTGATAACTGCTCAAATTAAATTAGAAAAAATAAATTCCTAACACACGGTTTTTCAATTGCATTTTCAGCTTACTGGTGGCGAATAAAATCTGCAAAAAATGGTATATACTAGGCATATAGTAAGAGTAGTAAGCCACTGTTGTTTTTCAAAGTTTCAATTGCATTTGTACTTAAAAAAAATGGGGAATTTTTAACTGCACCTCTATTTAGAAATTTAAGCAAACAAAATATCTCCACTAATAACCTACTGCATATCAAATAAATTACTGTACTACAAATTAACTACTTGATTACCTAAACATGTTGTACTAAAAAATGTTTAAAATTCATCGAAATCTGATGGCTTTTTTTATCTAATTTACAGCAAAAATCTAGCTGAAACCACAGATATACGCATTTTGAAACAATATTACTCACCGTAAAACAAAAATACTGATTTGCACACAAATTATTCAATATTACAACGGAATTTCCAAAATTATTTTCTAAAACTGCATAACAAATAATGTATGTTTACATTATCAAATTACATTTCACGTATTAATTACTCATGTAGCTAAAATCCCTATCATCCAACTTTATTTCTTTTTGTTTATCTGTTTTATTGAAAAGTATATTGGCGCGCTTTTGTCGGCGGCGCACTCACCGCTCGCGCTAGTCGCATCGCGCTCACTTCTTCACGACGACACGAGTGTGAGAAAGATAGAGTGATGTGAATCCGCAGTCGAACACGGCGCGGCGCATGGGCACGTGCATTTGTTATTGTTTACAATTGTTTGCTCGAGTTTAAGTGCAAAATAAGTTAAGTAATTGTTGAACTATTATTTTCAAGAAGTCATTAGTCCAAGAGCGAGCGAAGCGAGCTCGGGAACTTAGGGCACCCCGACACGGACAGGTTAGGTTCGAAAAGATGACGGCAGCTGAAGTGAGCGAGCAAAGCGAGCGAACTCAGCTCCCGTCATCTTCTTCGTGTTAGGTTACTTTAGACCCTTTAGACAGAAATAGGAGCCCCGCGCAGCGGGGCTCCGTCGACATTGTCGTTAAATAGTAATTGTAAAAACTTCCAACAAAAGCAAGACCTGCCTTAATCATACAATAAAAAGATTTATAGGTGATCGATTAAAAAAAAATTATGTTTAAATATGTTTTGCAATGATTAGTGTATATTAAGATTACACTTTGCTGATTTTTTGTGAACTTTAATTACATAAATATGACTGATTAACTGGTGTTTCATTTAGAATAACCCATGTTCTTAAAAGTTTAATAGGTGATGGATTCCAAAAAAAATGATTCAATATTTTGTTGCACTCGAAGAATCATTAGATTTACTTTTAGTTAACAGATAGTCATTCAGTAAAACAGTTAAGCTTTAAAGATCTAACAGTAAAGTATAATTTATTCATTTGATGAGCAAATTTAGTGTGCGATTCAGTATTTTTGGTGGTAATTTCGAATATTTTGATTGAAAAAAGGGAATTTACAGTTAAAGTATTAAATACCACCCAAACAAAATGTTGTCCACGCGGAAAAAAAGCAATTTTATCATGTGCGAAAGCGTCGTTTACGCGTAAGAATATGTTGAATATAAAAATAACTGGTAAATAATTTGAAATTTGAGGTGTTTATCAATGGAATCCAATTTTTATATTATATTTTTGAGTACTTATTTTATTGTATAAATTGTCTAAATAATGCCTTATAAATCGTTGCACTCGCGCGAGGCATTCAGTTTCAGTGTTCGTTCAGTGTTCAGTCTCGCTCAAGGGCTTGTAGACGACGGACCTGTGTCGTTTTTATTGTAGTCATTATTTTTTTATCATATATCTTGTAGTTATTAAGAAGTTTTCTGTTTTTGGTTCGTGAAACTTGTAGGGGATCTTAACACAGCTTTTTTGTTTGCCTACAAAAGAAGCTTTGACTTTTATAGTTCATTATAATTACAAAAATGTGAAAAAAATAACATGTCGCCAAGAGGATAAAAAAAAAATAGGTTTCTGCACAGGTTTCAGAGAATTTTGCACATGCTTGTGCAACTTGGCACATCACTACTGCGAGCCAAAAACTGTTTTTGAAGTATGAATCTGTATCAAACCTTTTCTCTAAAGTAAAGCGTTTATTACACTACACGGTATTCAGGGCCCTGAATACCGTGTCACTTCACCATTCCGAGGCAATAAGGTCGATATTTTGGGGACCCTAACTCCCTAATACATATTACACCACCCTAAACCTACCCTACCATTTAGGGCCCTGAATACCGTTTAGTGTAATAAGCCCTTTAATTCGTAGGTCATTTTTTTAAAATAATTTAAAGAGATCAAGTCAAAGCTTAAATTATAGGCATCTTAATCATAAACATTTGCCTGTATTCTGAATTTAAAAAGCGTACTTGACATAACAGAATTCAGTGTTGCCACATGTAATATATGTTTTAAATAAACTTTGTTATTTTTAATTCATTTAGATGAACTCAATAATTAAACGCTAGATGTTGCCTGTTGACTGCTGTGATCTGATATTATGGAGTTTAGATCCGATTCCCGAAGCGCTGGCGGTGTTCCGAATGGGAAGTCCTGAAAAACAAAATTCTTGGGTTTTAACCAATGTGAGATCTAGATTTGAGGAGTGTTTGCAGCGCGTTGGTGGACTTCTGGATTGTTATTTTCTTAAAATAAGTTGCCCATGTGTAATTTTATCTAAATAAAGATTTGCTTGTGTACCACTTTTCTTTTTTAGGGCTCCGTACCCAAAGGGTAAAAATGGGACCCTATTACTAAGACTCCACGATCCGTCTGTCTGTCTGTCCGTCTATCACCAGGCTGTATCTCATGAACCGTGATAACTAGACAGTTCAAATTTTCACAGACGATGTATTTCTGTTGCCGCTATAACAACAAATACTAATTTAAGCAGAATAAAATAAATATTTAAGTGGGGTTCCCATACAACAAACGTGATTTTTTTGCCGTTTTTTGCGTTAGTGGGACGGAACCCTTCGTGCGTGAGTCCGACTCAGTGCCTGGCCATTTTTTTTTAAGAAATTTATCAAATTTACCAAACTTTCAGGCATACTCTATATTATGTCATAACTAGACACATTTTCCATACAAAGTTATCGTCAGCTGAATAATTTTTTTATGGAAGATACAATATTTTTTTGAGTATTGACTACGCCTTACTTGTAGAAAGTTGTTCATAGACAAAGTCAGATGCAGTTTATAAATATGATCACAGCTTCCGTAACACTCTGTATCATAACATAGGACAACCTACTAGCTGTCCGCTCCCAGTATAGATTTTGTGATTTTCTACTTCTTCATGATTCTGATTTCCTGGTAGTTCGAGAGTCTTTACCAAACATGATTCTATCCCCGGATGTAATTCTTTTCCAGTCCCGGTTTTTAGGGTTCCGTACCCAAATGGTAGAAACGGGACCCTATTACTAAGACTCCGCGATCCGTCTGTCTGTCTGTCTGTCTGTCCGTCTGTCACCAGGCTGTATCTCGTGAACCGTGATAGCTAGACAGTTGAAATTTTCAGAGATCATGTATTTCTGTTGCCGCTATAACAACAAATACTAAAAACAGAAGAAAATACATATTTAAGGGGAGCTCCCATACAACAAACGTGATTTTTTTGCTGTTTTTTTGCTTGATATTAATAACAGCAACAGGTAGACGCTTGAAATATTCACGGAATACTTAATTGTATATTCACTTCAAAGAATAATAATTATTAAATTAAAATAAAATAAATTGAGGGGGGCTCCCATACAACAAACGTGTTTTTTTTTGCTGTTTTTTGCTCGATAGTAATAACGGAAACACGTAGATGCTTCAAATATTCACAGAATATTTAGTTGTATATTCACTTCAAAAATAGTAATGATTAAATTAAAATAAAATGAATTAAGGGGGCCTCCCATACAACAAACGTGATTTTTTTGCCGTTTTTTACGATAATGGTACGGAACCCTTCGTGCACGAGTCCGACTCGCACTTGGCCGGTTTTTTTTTACTTATGGATTCTGGTCTCCTGGTCAGTTGTGGCAAATGTAACTGAGTTCCCAGACGGTCTTAGAATAAATAAAAAATATCATTTCGGGTTCCGTACCATTATCGCGAAAAACGGCCAAACAATTACGTTTGTTGTATGGGAGCCCTACTTAAATATTTATTTTATTCTGTTTTTAATATATGTTGTTATAGCGGCAACAGAAATACATCATCTGTGAAAATTTCAACTGTCTAGCTATCACGGTTCATGAGATACAGCCTGGTGACAGACGGACAGACAGACGGATCGCGGTGTCTCAGTAATAGGGTCCCGTTTTTACCCTTTGGGTACGGAACCCTAAAAAATACCATACATTTTTATCTTCTATTTCACCCCTTTAGGAGATGAATTTCGAAAAATCCTTGCTTAAATGACACCTACACCTACTCGTATAACATCAAATTCCTCTCAACATTTCAAACTTCTATCATTAATGGTTAAGGGTACACTAGTCGACGGCACGAACTATTTTATGCGCGGGGTTAAAATGCATTTAATATCAACCGACAACACGTGCGGAAAAGATTGATGCTGTGATGAGCAGTAGGAAGCTAGTTCGCGTACGAATACACACTTTTGCAAATTTGAAGCGAAATGGATAATTATTTAGGACAAAACCGAGCGCGCGAAATTTTATAAACAGACCTTTGGCAGTCTAGATATCATAAAATACTACTTCAAAATAAAATTATTTGCATTGTCGAACAACTAATCTATTCCTATATGGAGGCCGTTTTGCAATTTTCCGTCTTCTTATGGTATATATTTGCGCCCAAAAATGCGTTAAAATTAGTGTCAAAATGTGGAACTTTCGACGCTCATAACTTTCAAATATTTTCTTTTTTTACTTTTTTGCTTCCATACAGGGCTAGATAATGATGAGACAAATTGATATCACTTTTTATTTTGAACGTACATCGTCAAACAGTGGAATAATCCCTAGACTACGTTTGTATGGAAGAATTTTTGACTAGTGTAACCTTAAGGCTGGGCGTTGAATGTCAGTTGGGACATTGCCTTATATATATATAGATAGATAGATACATAGATGTTGCACAGCTCCAGTAATAAGTGATCTACTCATCTTCATCATAAGTATTTTAATCTTCCCACTGCTGGGACACAGGCCTCCACTCTGTGAGAGGGGTAATGGTTCATAATCCACCACGCGGGCCCAATGGTTTGGTGGATGTCACATTACTAGATTTCTAGATGATTGTTAACATTTGTTAACTTTTTATTTTGTACATTATTTTTTTTGTTTGTTTTTTTTTCAATTTCGTACGACTTATTGTCGGGCCTACGTTGTCCCCCCATATCCAAGTACTAATGCTGTATCATGGAAATATTGTAAACACAAAAAAAATTAAAAGAGTAACCGTGGAGTTTCTTGCCGGTTCTTCTCCATAGGAAACGACTAACCCGAACCGTGCACCTTTTGTCGACGTTTTATAAGTGCCCATGTGGCCTACATATGTAAAATAAAAATATTTGATTTTGATTTCAATTTTGGTTCTAGGACATGCCGGTTGCCTCACGATGTTTTCCTTCACCGTTTTGAGAGCAGTGGTGATGAAATAATTCACGTAAAGTAAAGCGCCTGCTTGGGTTTGACACTTAAGTCGGGGCAGTTACCACTGAGCCACCACTGCTCAATGATCTATTATCAAAATCATAACAATAGTTTGTCTGGAGATAGTTTACCTGTACCTGTGTTGGCAAAGTCCTGGGCGCAGGCGGTGCAGGCGGGGGCGCTCGTGGCGCACGTGGTGACGCACACTCCGCGCAGTCCACGCCGATCTGACTGCGGGTGGAGCGACGAGACCACGACTCGGGCATGCAGCTGGAAAACATTGTTGATTTAAGTATTATTACACTGGTTAAATCCAGCGGCTTTGCCCGCGTGGATGTCGGACTTTGTCCCACAGCAACATACTAACGAGATAAAACCAGACTATAATCCATATCTTTGCCGTTTTTGGGCTTTTTGTTTTTATTATTGTCTAAATTTTTTTCTTTCTCTCGTGTCTCCTGTGCGGGTCACACCTTTTTATTTTATTTTTTTTTATTTGTTATTGGCTCGCGTTTTACCACTATCTCGCCTGATGTTAAGTGATGATGTGGTCGAAGGTGAAGCACGCTTGCCTAGAAGCAACCCATTCACTCTTGACTTGAAGACCCCTAGGTTGTAGCTATCAGGAAACAAAGACGCCGGTAGGGAATTCCACTCCTTAGCTGTACGCACAATGAAAGTATTTTCAAAACGCTTTGTGCGTATGGGTGGGATATCCACCATGTACTTTTTTATATTCCATCCAGATTGGTTTAGCCGGTGTTGTGAAATTGTCTTTGATTCCTTTTTAAAAAGAAATTGTTTTAGAATAAAAAACTGTCACTATAAATAAATAACAATAAATTGTAGTTCTAAAAACTAAAAAACACGCTTTAATGGTAAGGATAATGGGACAAACTGTTTAAATTATTGCATTGTCATCGGTCCTTGATAAGTGTGCAAAGTTTCAAATCAATCCAACGTTTTGAAGTGGGTGAAAATCACGTTCAAAGATTCCGTTACATTGATACATTGATACATAGATACATACATACCAAGCTAATAAAAGCGTGTTAAAATATGAAAGTCTACATTTTTGCTGTGATCATTTTATTTTTCGATCGTTGTACCTAATAAAGTTTTTTCGAGCCATTCTTTATTAGCCAGTTCTAGCGTGATTGAGTCACAAACATCCACCCATTCAAACTTTTACATTTATGATATTAGTAAGATTGCCTGTATTTTCCATCGAAAGAGCAACGGTGTTGCTTAACTACTCCAATTTTCTCCATCTAAGAACCACTCTATATTTAATAAAAACTAGAGAAGTCGGACTCATCCCGCAAATTCCATCTGAGTCTTCTTCTTCTTCGTCGTATCGATGATTCCAAAATTAAATATACTTTGACCAGAATTCAGCCACGCCAACAGCGTTGTCATTTGCCTCATAAAGGTCTTTTAAGGTGCAGGTGTTTTTGCACAGAGAGCAAGACAAAAGATGAGGCATTGTTTGGGACGTGGTTCCGCAATCGCACTGTGGGTCATTGGAGTACCCCCATCTAACTAGGTTGTGCCTGCAGCGACCCACCTGGCTTCGTAGTCGGTTTAGAGATTTCCAGGTGGGCCAAGGCAGTTGGTGGCCCGCAGGGAGCTTTTCTGCAGGCTCAATATAGTCAGCTGGAGGGGGGTGTCTGAGGAGCCATAGATTTTTCTTTGTTTCCCTTAACTCGTTGCCGTCAATTGATTTAGTGAACGACAGGAAGCTGTTTCGACTTTTTAATCTAACCCTTGGCTTTTCCACGTTATATAAATGATGTCGTTTGTCCGTCTCTTGCTTGTCGGTCTGCATCTGAGTCAGTCGCGAGGATGTCGCTTGCGATGAAGAGGAAACAGGAATTAGGAAAAAGGAGTGGATTTATAAGCATCACATTTAGACTATATCCCACAAAGCGTTTGCAGGTAAAAACTTATCACGAAGTCCCAGAAATAACAAAGAACATTTGGTTCAAATACATGTTACTAGATGGCGCGATATGTATCGATTTGTCATTGAATTGTGTGTAAAAATAACATTTTCTAGAATTGATCATAAAAATTGTATGTTCTTTTTTAATCAACTCTCCTAAGCACAAAATTATTGAATATTAGCCTCTTAATTCATATTTCTTTAAACGGATCATTTAAAATTGATTTCAACAGATGGCGCGTTTTTAAATTTCTGAGGAATGCCACTCGATTTTATTTTGTATTGTAACACATTTTGGTACAATTAAACTATAAAAACGTTCAAAAAAATACTATAAAACAAATCATCACTGTATTAAAAGAAAAAAATAGTCACGAACTGAAAAAACCCTTTTACTTGCAAGTCGCTGCTAACACCATCTATAGCCGTGGAACGGAACCGAATGCGATCGAAGTACTTATAATAATAATCATCTTAATCAGACAAAACACGCTAGTTACGTCGGCACGGTTTCTTTGTATGCGATGAGGCATCTGTATGCATGTATGTAGTATTATATTATCTGTGAACTTATGTAACTGCAGTTCACTTAAATTTTAATCGAATTCGTTTAATGTACTTAATGCTACCTAGCGGTAGTTTAATGATAGCTGCTACAAAGAAATACCTAAATAAAAATGGCGGCTAATGTAATCTCGTATTAGATTGAACTCGGCAGCAATCTGAATAAACAAAACAACAGCAATACATACGCATGATGCACAATATGCGCGCACGGCAGCGAGGCGAGGGGCGAAGGCCTGTCCGCCAGGGGCTCCCGGCAGCGCGCACACGCGGGCGCCGCCCATGCCGCCGCCGCGCGCTTTTGCCTGGCAGCCGCCTCGTTGTCGCCCAGACCCGTGTAGATCTCTGCCAGGCGGAGACGCACGCGACGGACTAGCATCTGTAGATGAAAAGTGCTATCATCATTATTTGCCCAACTAGGGGAAGCCCAAAGTCCAGTAGTGGACGTAGGTACTACTGGACTCTTCTCCCTCAAATATCACCAGTACGGTCTGAAATTTGCTTCTCAAGTCCAAAGAACAAGGAGCAGTGGTGGCCCAGTGGTAACGGCCACGACTTACAAGTTGTCTGTCGTGGGTTCGAGCCCAGGCAGGCGCTTTACATTGCGTAAATTATTTCATCACCACTGCTCTCAAAACGGTGAAGGAAAACATCGTGAGGAAACCGGCATGTCTTTGAACCAAAAATTCGAAGACATGTGACATTCACCAACCCGCACTGGGCCCGCGTGGTGGATTGCGGCCCATTCCCTCTCACAGAGAAGAGGCCTGCACGCACAACAGACCTAATGGGAGTCAAAGTGTGGAAAAGGGGGTCCATCTACCCTATCCTGTCTATCCAAGTCAAAATAATTCCCTTAACTTTCACTGGTCGATACATCTTGAGGTCAATACGAGGTTTGAAATTTAATCAGCCTGTAATGTTCCCTCTGCTGGGACTCAGGCTTTCTCTCTGCGAGACTTTTTGGGCTGAAATGTCAATCTTAAGACCTGCCGGTTTCGTAATGATGTTTATCAACACTCACAACGTAATGTTCCAAATACGAATTCTAAAAATATTGTATAAACACGTACTTTATATTCGTGGATAGGTAAAATTAAAAAAAAAAACATTACAGTGCAACATTTTCCTTCGATTTTAAAACAATTGCATCATACTCGTAAAATAACTTTTTAATTTTTATAGCACACTTTAACTTTTTAATTTACTGGCGCCTATGGGATCATTGACTTAATGTAGAAAAGTAGTGTCATTAAATTGTCTGTGGAAATGAAATCTAAATTGCCCGCCATACTACATATTTTTTCTGTTTCCACTTTTGTATTACTGCAACTGTATGATTGAAGATAAAATAATGTATGCAACGGCATATAATTAGGTATTAAAACACTCGCGTGTTAAAATTATCCCACACTCGTATTTCAATAACCCCTATTATATGACCATAGCAAAAAACTACTATTTTTCCACTACCTTGTCTCTTATGTAACACATTGCCTAAGAAATTCGTTTCGAAATATGAACATTTAGACACAAGATTATAAAATAAAAAATAAATTAAACAAAATTACATAATAACAGTTACGAAATGACTTTTGTATGGAGTTTTGATATTATTTAACTGGCAGAATGATACTGAACCTGTTACCTGTCGAAAATGTTTTATTATGCTCGACACGAAATGTACTATTTTTGCACTGTAGTTATAACTTGAACATAGATTTAAAAAGGTAGCCAACATAATCTTTAGACAAACATATTTGTCTGACCTTGCTTGTTTCAAATCAGTTTTAAATATTATCTTCTTCCTGTAACTTGATAAGCCTGCCGTCGAAGCGCCTCTAGACAGCGAGTCGCATTGCCCTGCAGTCGAAGCGCCACTAGACAGCGAGTCGCATTGCCCTGCAGTCGAAGCGCCTCTAGACAGCGAGTCGCATTACCCTGCAGTCGAAGCGCCTCTAGACAGCGAGTCGCATTGCCCTGCATTTGAAGCGCCTCTAGACAGCGAGTCGCATTGCCCTGCAGTCGAAGCGCCTCTAGACAGCGAGCCGCTCCATCCATGGCCTCCATTTGAGCGATACGCTCATAATTTACCAGTCTCATATCATAGAGGGCGAACATTGCTAATAACAAGGCACACTTTGACTGATTGGGACTGAACCGAGCACTTTTTACTCAGCAACTGAGTTTTCTAACGAGGCAATCAAAATAATTAAGCATTAACAAGTGAGCTGAAAAATCAATAAGCCTAAATTTTCCCACTTTTGATTTGATTTTTTAATAGCAAAGACCCTAAAATCCCCCTTCTGATGTCCTTACCTTAGCTCCAACAGAAGTAGCGACCTCTTACAACCGTGTGTTGAACTCCAGTGGCCTACAGTTACAGATCCTGCCCTGCTGTCGAAGCACCTCTAGACAGCGCGCCGCTCCATCCATGGATTCCATTTGAGCGGTCCAAATCCATCAGTCACATATCACAAAGGGCGAGCTTATTGTTAATAACAAGGCACACTTTTTCCTAGTTGAGATCGAACCAAGCACTTTTTACTCAGTTTTCTAACGAGGCAGTCAAAATAATTAGGCATTCACAAGTGAGCTGAAAAATATAATTAGCCCAAATATCCCACTTCTGATTTAGTTTTTTAATGGCTAAGGCCTTTATGGTCTGTCCCTATTCTGATGTTCTTACCTTAGCTCCAACAGAAGTAGCGACCTCCAGTAGTCGTGTGTTGAACTCCAGCGGTCTACAGTTACAGATCCTGCCCTGCAGTCGAAGCGCTTCCAGACAGCGCGCCGCTCCATCCATGGCCTCCATTTGCGCGAGGCGATCGCCTAACGCTTGTCCAGCGCCCATTGCTACTTCGTAGTGTCTGTTGAATAAAGGAAGGCATTAAATAAAATTGTTTGTAAAATGTTTGATTACTGTTGATTGTTAAATGAAAGGATCTACGAAGTCTTGGTAAACGTACTGAATGGTAGCACATAATCTACAAAAAAATTTACTACTTTTTTATGACATAAATATCGTAAATTAAAAATTCAAACCACGGTGTTCATGTTGGCGCCCAATTGGGACATAATGTCCCACGTTGGGCGCCAAAAGTAACAACAGTTTGTAGTACTTCAATAAATTAAAGTAATATCTAAGTAAATTATCTGCCTATTGATGTATACATTCGATATGACCAAATTTTTTTTTTTTTTGATGGGTTTGCTCTTGACTCTAGTCTAGGTTAAAGGTGACAGGGACAGAGTCGACGATGGAGTGAGCTTACCCAGAAGAAGCCTGTTCACTCTAAATTTGAAGAGATTCGGGTTGAATGCGTTCGGAAATCCACTTACGCAGGTAGCGAGTTCCATTCATTCGCTGTGCGCATTATGAGGGATAAAGTTTCACTTGAACTAACATTTTTAAGCTGTAAGTTACAGGGAACCACCATGTAAGACTAAACATACCTTAACGCTTTCCCGACATCACATTTCCTGCGGTACACATCACCAGCAATGCGCACCGCGCGCGCGTAGCATCCCTGATCACCCGCTACTGCTGCTAGTCGTAACGCCTCCTGCAAATTACGGTATCAGAGTCAATAGGAATCTTCTGTGTCCTTGATCCATTCGTCTAGGAGCGGCGCAAATACTTTTTCTGATGAAATGATTGATTGATTTAATGCGTGTTACAGAATAATCATAAAGATCTCACATTAATCCGTAACTATTCTAGCATCGGGTTCTCAATCAATGATCAAAATCTTTCCGTTATTTTGGCATGAGTTATTTAACATGATTGCCTTCGCAGTAGCTAATAAGTTCACTTGTGTGGCTGACTATCAGGAAGTACTCGACAAAAGCTTACACTTTCTCGTTTCTATATTGGTATGTAGTTAGTAAAGATCTTACATTACAATAATCATGGGCATCCCCGAGCTCTCCTCTCGCCCTCAACGCAGCCGCCATTTGCAGTAAAGCAGTCCGATGATGTCGTGTGTTCAGATCAGTAGCGCGCGGACCGCGGCCGAGGTCGCACGCTCGCGCTGCGCAAGCAACTGCTCGTTCTGCATCGCGGAGACGACGCCAGAGTTCTGAGAGGCCTACGTACACCTGGGGAAAGGAAAACATTTGTGTAGAAATTATTTTGATAAAAATAGTCCATTTTTTGTTTTGGACTACCGCCATGAAAAATTATTGCCATCATGACCTCTTCAGAGATTGGCGAACACTTTCTCCAAGGTGTTCATAGGCTTAGAAAAAGTCCTAGTTTATTTATTTATGTATACACAAAAATACTTTACAGAGAAAAGAAATAGTACAGATTGAATCAAAGGTACTGCTTATTTCATTAGAAATCTCTAACAACAATAAAAAAAAACAAGAAATTTCTTCTTGTAGTAGCTAATATGAGATGCGTGCAGTCGTTGAAGATATTTCTGTAAGCTAAGAAGTCACTTTCAGTACCTAACTGTAGTTTTGTAACCTTTTCAAAGTAGGCAATAGAGTTCAGGGATGTTGGCGCCCAACTGGGGCCCAGTGTCCCGCGTTGGGCGCCAAAATTAAAAATGTTAGGTTTAACTCTCATTTTGTGAAGTGTTAAACCAACTAAGTAATTAATTTAGTGCTGAGACGTGTCAATCCTTACCAACTTTCAAAAAAATGGTGAAGGAGCATTTCCTTTTACTATGATTAGTCTTCTCCTTTCTCTGTGATATTTTTGTTATTTATTAGTATATTATGTATTATTGTATGTATGTATTTTATGTTATTATGTCTAAGTATTATTATTGTACACTGACAACCCTAAATTCCGTTCCTCTCGTTCAGTCCATCCAAAGGTTGTCTGTAAGAGATTGTCCTGTGCGATAAGGCCGCCCATTGTACACTTGCTTTTATACTTGTTTGTCCTGTATATATTTTTTGTGGTGTACAATAAAGAATACAATAAATAATAAATAAATAACTAGTGACTGATTATTAATTTCTAATGAATGTAACCTTTATAAATACTTTCAATACTTGAAGAGACATACCTTAACGATTCTTAATAGGCAATTTATATATGTCAGTGTAGACTGACTGACTAAGCTCACTAACTAACTAATTCACCTGCAGCAGTAAAATGTTGTCATTGTGTGCCAGTGCCACAGCCGACGCTGTCAGGAAGGCGTCCATATCTTTGCAGAAGGCTCCTAGTTCCATTCTGACGGCTTCTATGTCATAGTAGACAGTTCTACAAGCTACTAACTCACCTGCTGTTATTAAGTGTGTTCTTCCACCATAATTTATAATTAAATAATAGAGTGCTAGGATTTGGGCGCCGTACTGGGACAAAGGGTCCCGCGGTGAGCGTCATTAGTGGTGATTCCAGAAAATTTATAACTCACCTGCAGCAGTAAAGTGTTGTCATTCTGCGCCTGTGCCACAGCTAACGCTTTCTGGAAGGCGTCCATAGCTTTGGAGAAGGCTCCCAGTTCTAGACTAACGGCTGCTACGGTGAGGTGGACGCAGCCTGCTGTTGAACCACCGCCGCAGTCGTTGTAAAGAGCTTGTCGAGCGTACGAGAGCGCTCTGGATAATAAAAGAGAAAAATTGCATCATCATTAAGCAAAATTCCGTAAAGACGGGCAGGCCTTGGACCTCCATCACATTTAGGCGGTTACAAATCTTAACTCAGAGAGCTGTTACGGGGGAAAACCATGTGTCAACTGAAGTTTGTACACATGGTTTTTTTTAATAAATAAACATAACATTTAAATGCATTTTATTACAAGCTTTTAATTAACTTGCAATGTATGTATGTAAGTGTGTTCGGGTCAAATCTTGCAACTGAATTATAAAACAGTTATCCTCCACCGATTATGATGAAATTTTGCATACACGTTAAGTTTGGATGACAATGCATCGTTAGATAAGTGACGTCATTCTAAATCCAACCGGACGGCCCATGATGGTGGACTAGTTATTTTTTGTGCACTGCCATGATATGGGTATCAAATGAAAGGGTTTGATGAGAATAATACGAAAGAGGCTTGTTTAAAAAAAAAAAACTATTAATTATTTTTTTTCTTTTAATTTGATTGCTGAGTTGTAACTCTTTCGAAACTTTCGGTTGTAATTTTAATGTTCCTCTCTTTTACTCTGTGTTTGTTGCTGTTGCGTTTGTGTCGATTAACTATTTTGCTATTCTATTATATTTCAGTACGAAGTGTTGAAAACTATCTAATATGCAGCATCGGCCCTTTCAAATTTATATGGAGTCGCTTGGGACGCTTTCTTCTTCCATACATTTCTTTAAGTTAGTAGTTAGTTTTCTGGATAAATTATCTTTCACACAATCTCGGTTCTTCGGTCCTCTTCAGCCATTATAGCCTTCCACATAAAGTCTCTCTTTGTATCCGCTAGAAATGATTAAATATGCCCACAGATATAAGATGAAGAATCCTAACATTATAATTACCTGTCAAGTCCTCCCAGGGTCTGATGAGCTCTAGCCAGGTTGAGATACGCTTCGGCCCTCATCGGCGCAGAGTCTAACTCTTCAGATATACCCAGCTGTTTGTTGGCGAACTCCAGAGATTCTCTGTAAAAGATATGAATTTTCTTCTTAATCTTGTATTGGCCTTAGTGCTAGGCGGGATTATTTTGAACAGGATGCTAGGATTATAATATCTGTGTAACTCATGCAATCTGATTAAAATCATAAGAATAAGAGTATACATATTTCATTTATTATTATTAACTTATTATTATTTGTTAATTGTTAACATAATTATCTTATATTTTACTAGCTGTGCCCGCGGCTTCGCTCCCGTCATCTGTCTGCCAACCCTACCCCTACCCTACTTACCTTACTGCCTACCCCACTTGCCTTCCTGCCTACCCTACATACCTACCTACCCTTTTTTGTTTCTATAGTCATCAATTTTTCGCGGAGAATCTTAACACCGAGATTCAGAAAAACACTTCAAATGCACAACGCCATCTATCGAATATCGAGTTCAACTGTCCGAGTATCTAAATTGCGTGTGTTGTGATAGTTTTACTTCTTGAACACTTTAAATTCATCTAACTTTTGATAGAGTGAACCGATTGCGATGAAACAAACTAAGTAATTCTTCAAGTTACGCACAATTTTTATGTATAAAAGTTATTTACATTGGTTTCGTACATTCCACGTGATGCGTGCACAAATAAACAGACAAACAGATAAACAGACAAAAATTCCAAAAATGCCGGCAATATGTTTTGTTGGTTATCCTTTAACACTCTGGCTATTTTTTTTTTATATTTTCGATGTACAAAAATTACTTTTCTACAGATTTATTATATGTATTGATGATGATTATATTGACAATCAGTTTGTGTGGTCTGTGGTCCCCAAACTGGGTAGAACCTGTATCTTAAGGATCTACACAAAGGCCGAGTATGCCCCACCACGAATATGCCTGATATAAAAAGTATTTCCCTCTCACAGAGAAGGGGCCGTGTCCCAGCAGTGGGAACATTAAAAAAAAGGCTGATGTTGATGAAAAAGTTTTTTAACCGACTTCAAAAAAAGGAGGAGGTTCTCAATTCGTCGTAATCTTTTTTTAGAGAAGAAGGGTGAATAATCAAAACAGCCACTTGCAGTTCGTACCAACGGACGCAACGATGGCATCGTATAAAATGAAAAATTAGAAGACAAGTCAGACAAGTCATTTACCAACCTGCACTAGGCCCTTGTGGTAAATTGCGAACCATTCCCTTTCTCTATGTCTGTCTGCGTCTCAACATCAGACTTTTTAATGTTCCCACTGCTGGGACACAGGCCGTCTCTCTGTGAGAGGGAATGGGCCGTAATCTACCACGCGGGCCCAGTGCGGGTTGGTGGATGTCACATGTCTTCGAATTCCCAAAGTCCGAAGTCTGCGTCCCAGTGAAGGGAAAATTATATGCTGATTATGCTTATGCAATTACTAGCTGACCCCCGCGGCTTCACTCCCGTCAACTGGCTACCCTGCCTACACTGCCTAATATGCCTACCCTGCCTCTACCTAATAATTTTTATGTATCATCAATAGTTTTCTCAGCGCACGACAAAGAATGAATTTTATAGACAAAATTTTGCTGTTTACATTATTGCAATTTTCATAACGTATAAATAATCTGCATTATACACTCAGTAATGTAGCTTTCTACTGGTGAAAGAATTTTCAAAATCGGTTCAATAGATCCAGTGATTATCCCCTACAATGTCACAAACTTTACCTCTTTATAATATTAACTCTGCTGAGTTTGTGGTAAGTTGACATTTTTATGTAAGGGAGAGTACAGTGCACGACGACTGAAAATCATATACAAGATCATTTAACCTTCCCAACGCATCGCCTTAGATACCCTAAACAAGCCATCCAATCTTAGCCTAGGCCTGCTGAATATATTTTGCTTTCTATAAAAATCTTAGAAATCCATAATAATAATTATACGACAATAGAAGAAGCACGTCTACCTACCGCGGTCAACCGCCTTTTTAAAAATTATAATTATGTAGATAGCCTAGCGATAAGACCTCTAAAGTACCTATTGTTATTGTTCCTAAAATACTTAGAAAGGGTAAAATGGTAATTTATTTATCTCACCATGCACAGCAACTCACAGCATGCCTCACAAAGTCGTAACAAACTTCTCAGTTGCAATACATTAACGTTGTGCGTCGTATATTCATTCAGAGTTCAGACAACATCCCATCCAATAAAATAATCAAATCTAACTTTTCCCGTTACTAAACTTTTCTGGCAGTTGTCCAAATAAAAACTGATACATAACTCAAACGAGCCGTTTCTCTTGATAGCCTGCCAAAACTACGAGTGTAGTGGAAGTCAATTTATTGTAGTACTGTCGTTACATTTTGCGGTCGCATGCGGAAGTTTTGTCAGGATAAAGAAGATGCAAATGTGCTTTGATGAGAGGGAATACTTACGATGTTTTCATTGTTTTTCTTTTTGAGATGTGATTCGTGGGTAAATTGATGCATTTGCAACTCTTTAGTCAGTTCCTCTAGTCTGATGGATTTAGATCATGGCATGTCGAGCAGAGTCAACTGATTAGCGATATTTTGGGCGATACGAATGTTCGTAAAATACTAGTCTATCCTTTTAGAAAAGGCCTTTTCAATGCTGATAAGGCCAGCTTTGGGACGTATGAAATGACTATTGCCGATTTTTATGAAATTATTTGTAAGTATGTGAGAACCATGTTCCTAATTTATCAAGTGAAGGAATGTACCTGTTGTGCTTGTATTACTTTATACCTATACGTGGTATAGTAGTGCTGGGTGCATCGTCCTCACGTATATGAATGTATGTATGTAAATGTTGTAAAACACTTTATTTTTAAAAGAGTAAGTATGGAGTTTCTTGTCCGTTCTTCTCCATAACAAGCTACTTTGCCGAATGGACGGTAGAATCAATTATTATTATCTTTAAATTTAAAATTTTGACGTTCAAAAGTGCCGTTTAATGCCTAGTTGAAATAAAAAAAAATTGTCTTTGACTTTTACTAATTGCTTCGTTTCCCGTTAAGCCTATTTCTGTCCAAAGTCGCTTAAGAAGCAGTTGGGTGTCTGGATTGAGCTCGGTTTACGGCAAAAACTCACATGGGTCTTAATCTATCTTAGATGTAATATAAATTTCTGACTAGCACTTTACTTGAGAATAACAGGCATGCTTTTTAGGGTGCCGTACCCAAAGGGTAAAAACGGGACCCTATTACTAAGACTCCGCGATCCGTCTATCTCTATATCTGTCTGTCTGTCCGTCTGTCACCAGGCTGTATCTCATGAACCGTGATAGCTAGACAGCTAAAATTTTCACAGATTATGTATTTCTGTTGCTGCTATAACAAAAAATACTAAAAACCGAATAAAATAAATATTTAAGTGGGGCTCCCATACAACAAACGTGTTTTTATGTGCCGTTTTTTGCGATAATGGTACGGAGCCCTTCGTGCGCGAGTCTGACTCGCACTTGGCCGGTTTTTTTTAACTGACTTACCAAAAAAGAGGAGGTCCTATGTTCGACTTCAAGTTTTTTTTAGTGTATGTTCACCGATATCTCGCGTCAATTGTGGACTGATTTTGAAAATTATTTTTTTGTTTGAAAGCGCATATTCCGAAATTGGTCCCATTTAAATTTGGTGAATAACTTCGGAGATATACAACAGAACTCTTCAATAAATAACGGCAAATATCTCGGGATTGCTGCAACCGCATGACAAAGACAAAGATATTTTATTTCAAGTAGGCCACCAAGCGGCACTTTTGAACGTTACATTAAAATTTACAAGTAATAATAGTTGATTCTACCGTGCATTCGGAAAGTAGCTTGTAACATTACGCCGCGCGCCGGTACGCTCGAAAGGGGTACGCAGATCTCTCATTTCACCGATTATGTTCAAGTTTCATGTTATTTGGGTAATCTATTCTGGCGTTATAGGTACTTACTAAACAACTTGCCTATTAGATAGGTACAACTAAAAAGGGTAAAAAATACTACCGACTTCCAAATAAAAGACTACAAAGGGAAAAATAACTTTATTTTTGGAAGTCGGTGTCTTTCGTAGGTATTTTATTACAATTTTTTGCGAAATAGACACCGACTTCCCAAAATAAAGTTATTTTTCACTTTGTAGTTTTTTATTTGGAAGTCGGTAGTATTTTTTTGCAACAAGGTTTTTTTATTAAGTCCCTGCTAGAGTCTGTGTATCCTAATAGCTATAACCTTAAAGTCAAGAGTAAATAGGTTATATCTCCTTTACCTTGCTTTAATATCACCACATCATCGCTTACCACCAAGTATAGGAGATAGTGGTCAAAGGCAAGCAAGTCAATAAAAAAAATGGTACCTTTTTGTGGTAAGCCAAACGGCCAAAAACGACTTGTATATTCCTCTCACTACCATCTAAATAAACCTGTGATCAATGAATCTGTAGGTGTATCGAATGTGTGATATTTGCATGAGCGATGGCTACGACATTTGATTTGCAAGCCAGTGCCGGGGCGTGGGCCTAGCACCAATCACTGTCGGCTAGTTTATGACGATCGCTAAAACGTTTTTGGCAGTGCAACTGCGAGTTTGCACGTGAGTTTTCGGTGGGTGGGTAATTAATTATTTCTGGAGTGTCTTAATAATATACAAGATTTGGTGGACTAGTAATAAATTATTTAGTTTGTGTGTTTTGTTTTTTATTTAGTTTTAATTATTATGACTTATTTGCTATACAAATTACATCTTCTTTAGTTAAAAAACCTTTCGTAACTGTATGGAGGGTAGACAAGATTATGTATAAGTTGGTAAGTATAGCTCGACGCTTTAAGGGTACACTAGTCGACGGCACGAACAATTCTGTGCGCGGGGTTAAAATACATTTTATATCAAACGACAACACGTGCGCAAGAGATAGATGCTGTGATGAACAGTAGGAAGCGAGTTCGCGTACGAATACACACTTTTGCAAATTTGTAGCGAAATGTATAATGATTTAGGACGAAACCGAACGCGCGAAATTTTATAAACAGACCTTTGGCAGTCTAGATATCATGAAAAAAAAAACTACTAAATCTATCTGTTCAAAATAAAATTATATGCATTGTTGAACTACTAATCTATCCCTGTATGGAGGCCGTTTTGCAATTTACCGTCTTCTTATGGTATTTATTTGCGCCCAAAAATGCGTTAAAATTAGTGTCGAAATGTGGAACTTTCGACGCTCATAACTTTCAAATATTTTCTTTTTTTACTTTTTAGCTTCCATACAGGGCTAGATAATGATGAGACAAATTGAATCACTTTTTATTTTGAACGTACATCGTCAAAAAGTGGAATAATCCCTAGACTACGTTTGTATGGAACAATTTCGACTAGTATAACCTTAAGCTGTTAAACTCTTATAACTTCCCGAAGTTCATGTATTCCTAGTACAGAAAAGTGCTTTGACCTTCTTTTAAATAGTCTCTAGCTCTACTGTTTGTACGCCTGGTACTGTGATGACCCAGCAGCAAAAACTGATCACTTCTGTGTCTTTCACTGCGTAGGTAGCGCTGGCACTCACACCAACACGGCTAAGGTCTATGCTTGCCTAGTACTTCTTATTGATCAGTCGTTGTGGCAACGCTTGGGAGAGACCTATAATATTCAGCAAGCGATGCTGCCTTATTCCAATGTATTACTTACCGATACTTCCCGAAGTCCATGTACGCCTGGTACAGATGGCCCAGTAGCGCAAACTTGTCGGTTCTATGTCTTACACCGCGGAGCGCTGAGAGCCATATCTTCACTGCTAGTCGCTGCTCGTTCTGGCCGTAGAGACGGACTCCTCGCTCGATCTGGAAACGGAAGGTTTGAGTAGATAAATGATAAAGGATCTTAGGACAAAGGCTGCGTCAAACGTGTCCTCGCGCCCGGCTTGAGAATTGGTAATGAACAGACGCAACGTACGGCTTTTGCACGGCAATTTGTTTCTGGAATGATTAAGACTCTGCTGTGCATTGCAGTGAGTGGTTGGCAATAGTAAATAGTACATTTCGTGTCGAGCATAAAAAGTCGAGATTTTAACACGAGGGATGTAGCCAATTTCGTCGAAAGCTACATGCGAGTGTTAAAATAAAGCCTTTTTATGCGAGACACGAACGATTCTTTTTCCACTACCTGTTGAGCTTACTTAATTAAATGCAAATGAGTTCCAACAACAATTTATTAGAAACGTTCAGACTAAAAACCACAGACTATATACACACAGTCAACGCGCGCTTTTTCGAGAGGTAACAGGTTCAGTATCATTCTGCCAGTTACATGATGATATCAAACTCCATACAAAAGTAATTTTGAAACTTTTATTATGTAATTTTGTTATTTTTTAAATTCTTATTTTATAATCATGTGTCTAAATGTTCATATTTCGAAACGAATTTCTTAGGCAATGTGTTACATAATAGACAAGGTAGTGGAAAAAGATCTGTTACTAGCCGTCTGTTGTACAATAAGATCTGTTACTAGCCGTCCGTTATACAAAAAGATCTGTTACTAGCCGTCTGTTATACAAAAAGATCTGTTACTAGCCGTCTGTTATACAAAAACGGGTAATGAAGTCAGACGCCGAACTTTTTCGCAGCGAACGATTAGTATTATTATGTTACACAATATGGCTAGACTTAACAGCTTTTATTTAGATTTATGCCATCGTCCGGCGCTGCCAGGTTTCCGCTAGCATTAAAAGGCCACCAGATATTGTACAGAAAAAGTGGTGCATCCTTTCTGTGTCTGACTTTTCTGCTGGCGATGTACTGGTCAAGCCTTGTCTGCTAGGCATGACAAGGAATATACCGTTTAATTCGCAGTTCTAAATTGTAAAAAACTGCTTGATGCTGCCTGATCTTGAAATCAGTGCCTGATTAAAGACCCACCTTTCTCCTGGCGAGGTACTGGTCCAGCCTCGAGTGGCAGGCCCGAAGCGTGAGCTCCAGTGCAGCGTGCCGTTGGTGTTAGACTTAACTAGCGAAGTACTGGTCCAGCCTCAAGCTACAGGCCCTGAAGTCCAGGAGCCCTGCACCTGGGAGGTGGTGCGCGGGCCCGAAGAGCAAGCCCCAGTGCAGCGTACCGTTGATGTTAGGCTTACCTTTCTCCTGGCGAGGTACTGGTCCAGCCTCGAGCGGCAGGCGCGGAAACAGTCGAGGAGCCCTGCGGCGGGGGGGCGGTGCGCAGGACCGAAGCGTGAGCCCCAGCGCAGCGTGCCGTTGCGCCCGGAGCCGCCGCCGCCTCCGCCCCCGCCGCGGTAGTCCTCCGAGAACGGGTAGACCTCTGGAAGAGAGAGGAGGAAAATATTATTTGAATTTAATTTTGGAGACTTTTACAATTTTACTATAGAGATCTATAAATTGGACTTTTGGTAAAATTATATTTGCACTCAAAATGAGGTAGTGGTCAATTTTGACATTCTTAAACAGCTATTAGTTGAACAGCCAGGATGACGGTAGCATGAAATAAAGAAAGCACAATACTCAATACATTTATTGCTTCCACATGTGAACTTAGATGGTAGGTTACAAATTTAGACCATTGTGGACCCTGTCGGGCACTGCAAAAGTAGGAGAGAGGAAGATGGCTTTTATTTGACTATGTATTTATTTATTTAGTAGATTCCAATTAATTAAATTTAAAATTTGTCATTTAAATATTCATTTGCATTATAATACCATTTAGTTAATAAAAATTGTTTTGACTAATCGGGGAATAATATATATACATATATATATTTTTTTTAATAACATGTTATGCGTTTTACCTTGCGGCTCATCGAGGTGGTGTCTGGATGGGTCAGGTGAGCTCAGCAGACGTGTCGCCGACAACTGGTGCGCCGGCACCCCGCTGCAACACACCAAAAGAATACAATATACTTTATTGTACACCAAAATAATATGCCCAGTAGAAATTGACATTAAAATCGCAAAGCTTAATGTAGTTTTGGATTTGTAATTATCTTATGTTATTTGGGACAGTTAGGGTAGTGTTAATCCAATTTTGCCATTTCGAAAAACGTGTGCTCGCTGCGCACCACGCGACCTTCTGGGACTTTTTTCACAATTTGCTTTAAAAGTCATACATTATGCGTTTTTCGATAATCAACACTCCATATTTTTTTAAAGTTCATTAATTTTGCAACAATTTAAAGCAAAACGCAGCTCCATAAACCGCTATATCGGCTAAGATATGGTCCTTCGAAGATTTCCATACCAAATATAAAAGTGGCTGGAGGTAGAGAAGGACCTCAGTGGAAGATAGTTCCTACGGCCTCATCCCACTAGTAACTAATAACGAGCCAGCCCCACCACATCTCTCAAAATCATAGCCTGCAAGTTTAAGGAATGTAAGGTCTGAAATACTCGCTGTGACCCTTCGAAGATGGGGCCATTTTTCCAGAAAATTTACTATTTTTAGGGTTCCGTACCAAAAGGGTAAAAACGGGACCGTATTACTAAGACTCCGCGGTCCGTCCATCTGTCTGTCTGTCTGTGTTTGTCTGTCGTCACCAGGCTAAAGATAAGATAATTTAAATTTAAATATCACACTGGTACGCTTTAAAGGAGTACGCAAGTGTGAACAGTTCACCCTGGTATACTCTTATTCCAACGGTTTTGTTTATTCTGGCTTCACTTTGGGCGTTATAGGTTACCTAGCCTATAGAACTGGTCCATTATGTACCTACCACAACTAAAAAGTTAAAAATAAAAAAACTTAAAAAAAAATAAACACTACAAAGTGAAAAATAACTTCAATTTCGGCAGTCGGTGTTCCTGTTTTCGTTTCTTCGTTTTTTGACACCGACTTCCGAAATTGAAGTTATTTTTCACTTTGTAGTGTTTTTGTTTGGAAGTCGGTTGTAATTTATTTTTTAAGTTTTTTAGTTTTGCTCCGGTCCGGATCAAAATATTAGCAAAATCGCTCGCCCTATGAGAAGTTATTAGAAATAAAGTTGTAGTACATTTAATTTCCTTTCATTAAAGCACATAACGAAGTCTGTAGTAAGACTAATACTTCACCTATAATCTCGAAAAATACGAATAGAAGCGCTGGTCAGTCACCTTGCGATTATGTATCCTCCGACCGCACCGCATGATTTTCTTCATGTTTACGTCTTTTTAGTTCGCTTCTTAAGGGTACACTAGTCGAAAATTCTTCCATACAAACGTAGTCTAGAGATTATTCCACTGTTTGACAATGTACGTTCAAAATAAAAAGTGATATCAATTTGTCTCATCATTATCTAGCCCTGTATGGTAGCAAAAAGGAAAAAAAGAAAATCTTTGAAAGTTATGAGCGTCGAAAGTTCCACATTTCGACACTAATTTTAACGCATTTTTGAGCGCAAATAAATGCCATAAGAAGACGGCAAATTGCAAAACGGCCACCATACAGGGATAGATTAGTAGTTCAACAATGCAAATAATTCTATTTTGAACAGATACGTTTAGTCGTTTTTTCATGATATCTAGACTCCCAAAGGACTGTTTATAAAATTACGCGCGCTCGGTTTCGTCCTAAATCATTATCCATTTCGCTACAAATTTGTAAAAGTGTGTATTCGTACGCGAACTAGCTTCCTACTGCTCATCACAGCATCTATCTCTTCCGCACGTGTTGTCGGTTGATATAAAATGCATTTTAACCCCGCGCACAAAATAGTTCGTGCCGTTGACTAGTGTAACCTTCAGCAGTCGTGTTTTTTTTAATTTTTACATTAACTTTTTTTATTCTAATTCACAATTTTGACACTTTATAACTTCGTAACCAAGATGTTTTAAAAAATCTTTCATATTTGTGTAAATATTTCATCTAGCATTCAAAAAAAACTTGCATATGCCTCAAAGTTAACCGGACAAAGTGGCTGAAGGAGTTTAAATCTTCTATTCTGAGTGACCACGTTACCATGTTATTCTTTCATGATTTGCAGCGACGAATGCTAAGGCGCAGTTGACCGCTTGCCCTTTCACCATTATTTCAAGAATGTACACTTGGGAAGCAATATTGAAAGGACTAGCGGTCTAATCCTTTGTAACCCCACAACTCCTGTTTCCTTTTCTTAATAACCTATAGAAGGAAATATTTAAATAGTAAGTAAAGATACGGCCGTCC
The DNA here is from genome assembly GCA_948252205.1 of Orthosia incerta. Taxonomy (NCBI): domain Eukaryota; kingdom Metazoa; phylum Arthropoda; class Insecta; order Lepidoptera; family Noctuidae; genus Orthosia; species Orthosia incerta. Next base: position 14,036,216 of record OX411766.1, on the reverse strand, counting down.
GAACGTTTGCTACACGCTCACCATGCACGGCATTTTTAATATGTCTCGCTTACGACCACTCTGGAAAAGATAGCTGACCGAAGCGAACTCACAGTTCGTTTCGGTCTAGTATGTATGAGTCTATTATGACCATATTATGGCGTCAAAAAACGCGAGGTCATCCGTGTCCTTAGTTTTTCAAAGCAATGTATAATTAGAAGAGTAACGAACATGATTGATGACTCCTGAAGCAGAGATGGCTTTCAACAGCTGAGAGGATATAATAACAATTTACCAGAGAAGTGCTATTACAGTGTAGATGAATTATTAAACGAATTTCGCTTGTATTGAATTCTGAATGTGTTTTTTTTTTGTTTGTCTTACTGAAATTAAATAGAAAAATTGACATAGTGATTTTTAATTGAATTTAAATTGTGACATAGTGAATTTTAATCGAATTAAAATTTTGACATTGTAATTTCAATTTAATTTAAATGCCGACATAGTGATTTTTATTGAATTTAAATTTCCTTAAAATTTTAATAAATGTTGTTTTTTATTTTTGTACTAGCTGTGCCCGCGGCTTCGCTCCCGTTAACCGACTGCCTACCCTACCCTATTTACTTTTTTGCCTACTTACCTAGATACCAATTTTTTTTTCTAGTGTCATTCTTTCGCGGAGAATCTTAACACCGCCCATCAGAAAATGACTTCAAATGCGCAACGCCATCTATCGAATATCGAGTCAACTGTCCGAGTATCTGAATTGCGTGTGTTGTGATAGTTTTACTTCTTGAACACTTTAAATTCATCTAACTTTTGATAGAGTGAATCGATTGCGATGAAACAAAACTAAGTAACACTTCAAGTTACGCAATTTTTATATATTCAATTTATCTACATTGGTTTCGTACATTTCACGTGATTCGAGCACAAATAAACAGACAAACACAAAAATTCCAAAAATGCTGGAAATAGGTTCTGTTGGTTATCCTTTAACACACTGGCTATTTTTTTTGGAAATATTTTCGATGTACAAAAATTACTTTTCTACATGTTTGTCTAGTGCAACTAATTTTGTACGCCATAAATGGCAAAACATGTAGCCAACTCATATTAATATATAAGACCTTCATACTGTACTCGTGTTTTACAAAATAAATATCTTATCTTATCTTAATTTGAACAACTAAATGCGAATACGTTTACATCAAAAGTAAATACATTATCATCTCAGCTCAGGCCTTGGTTAAGGGTACGGGAATCTGCTGTATGCGAGACGCACAGGATCGGTCGATTTGGTGACACTCACTCATCAGAGGACGTCCACTGCTGAACATGATGATGGTGTTGATGATGATGAAGATGATGGTCCACTTACCCTAGGAAGTCGCGCGACTCTATAGAGTCCCATGACATGTTCCGCGGGTGTAGACGACAGCGTCACCTACTGGTTGGATGCATCGCGCTGTCTCGCTCGCTCAGCGCGGTCACTAGCTGTGGGAGAAGGAGAGAGAATTATTTTAGTTCATGCGTCTTTAAATAGAGCAAGGACATTGAAGATCTTGTAAGTTATAGAAAAGTGAGATCAAAGTTTTTGTAATTATTGGCAAATTATTGAGTCATTATAAAGTTTATTGTCAGACGAATTTCTCTAGAAGTTCTAGAAAATGAATGATACGGTTATGCAAAACTCTATTTATTTATGAGGTTTTTCTGGAAATTGATTGCTAAATAAATTGATCAGAAACTTTGTTTGACCGTTACCTATATCAAGTCTGAACTGAGTAAAAAATATCCTGAACGCACATAGTGTTAAGCAAGATGAAATATATTACTTGTCTTCTAGGCAAGCGTGCTTTGGGCGGTTACCTACGAACTACACGTCCGTGTCCGTGATCCGTGTTCGTGAAATTTCAGTTCTATTTAATACTTTTTGTAGCGAAGCTTATGCACTACATCCGAACACTATGCGTCATAATCTGTCAAACACGTAATTCAGAACATTTTGAACTCGGAACTCAAATAACGGACACGGACGTGTAGTGCGTAACTGCCCTTACTGTGGGCCACACTATCACTACCAACTGACCATCAGGTGAGATAGTGCTCAAACGTGATCCAAACAAAAACTAAAAAAAAACCTGTGTTTTTAAAGAGGGGGTGATAATAAGTTTTCCACGATATAAGCTCAGTTTCTGGTACAAAACTTATGGTAAAATTAATGTAACTAACTGATGTGATATTTTAATAAAAAACTGGCCAAGTGCGAGTCGGGCTCGCGCACGAAGGGTTCCGTACCATTATCGCAAAAAAACGACGAAAAAAACAGGTTTGTTGTTGGGAGCCCCACTTACATATTTATTTTATTCAGATTTTACTATTTGTTGCCTAGCTATCACGGTTTATGAGATACAGCCTGGTGACAGACGGACAGATAGACAGACGGATCGTGGAGGGTCCCGCATTTACCCTTTGGGTTCGGAACCCTAAAAAAAGAAATTAACACAAATAAATTAAAGCAAATCTGCTTTAATATGTGTATCAGTTGACGCTTAGTCAGATACTCGTATTTTTTGTTCAGAAGCGGGATATAGTCTAATGCTTACCTGATTAAGAGAAATGGTGACGAATATAAGCGCTCATATTAATTGATAAAACACTGCTGACAGCCATCTTTTACGTTGTTCAAACCTGCAAAGAAAGAGAATAATTTTGAGTAAAATTAACAAAACACAATCGCTATCATAATCTGTACTAATATATAATATTATAAAGAGAAAAGATTTTTTTGTTTGTTTGTTTGTTTGTACCGAATAGGCTCCGAAATTACTGGACCGATTTAAAAAAATATTTCACTGATAGAAAGCTACATTAGGCATTGCACGCACTGCGATTTTTATTCACGCGAATTTTTTTCCGCGCGATTTTTTAGTACTATTTGAGCGCGATAATTTTTCCGCAGTGCGTGCAGCTTCATACATTTCCATAGGTCACAGAATGCGCGGACAAAAATTCGCGCGAATAAAAATCGCAGTGCGTGCTATACCTTATTCCTGAGTGACATAGGCTCCTGACGGAAACGGGTCCTGTGGGGTGGTCCACGGGAGCGAAGCCGCGGGGAACAGCTAGAAGGGAATATGCAACAAAGGCCCAGTTTTTTATCTGTAGTTAACTCAACCAATGGTTAAAAATATGCTAACCAATCGTTAAATATGCTAACCAATCGTTAAATATGCTAACCAATAGTTTAATTAAAATTTAGGTAACACGCGTTTATTTATCAATTGTAAGTTTAACAAATGGTCAAATAATTATCTCTTCAACTTATTTGATTGATGTTTGAGGCTAACAATTGATGAATAATCAAGTTTTACCGAAATTTGAAAACTATGTATCAAAAAACTGGGCCTAAGGAGGAAGATTATACCGGGTGTTAACGAAGAGGTGTGATCATATTTTAATATCTGCTTCTGCCCTTATGGACAACTTTATTCAAGGAAGTCAAAACAAATTATCAAAAACAAAAAATGTTTTTCCCATACATATTTTGCCATGCATGTTTTTCCATAACCATTTTTTATTGGAACACCTTTCCGTTACATCTGTGTAATACTTAGTAATTTAAGTAAACAAACATAAAGGAATTTTAAAAATATCTTCATCAGCGACCAAGTTACAAACTTCAAAGTTGACAATTAGAAAGATCAGTCCGACATAGACACAGACGTCAAAGTTCGTGACGCCCATACAACTGTCATACAAAACGGAATTTTTGTAAAAAAAAGTTAATTAAAAATATCAAAAAGTGCTTAAAAATCGAACTAAACAGACGTAAACAACAACTTTAAAAATAAACCTGTGTTTTTGAAGAGGGGATGGTAATAAGTTTTCCACGATATAAGCTCAGTTTCTGGTACAAAACTTATGGTATAAAAAAATAACGTTTGGTATAATAAAAAAATAATATAACTAACTGATGTGATATTTTAATAAAAAAACAAGAAGAAAATCATGCTGTGCAGTCGGAGGATACATGTTCGCGATCTGGCTGACCAAAACCAGATGCTTTCCTTTCAACCTTCTTAGTTCGATTTTTAAGCAGTCGGGTTTTTTTTTTTTTTTAATTAACTTGTTTTATTTATAACTTTTTAGTTATTTTTTTGAATTATGTACATTTAAACATATAAGTGTTATACATTTTTGAAATCAACTCTTAAAGTCTTTTATTTTGATACCCCAGAAGATGGGTTCTATCCGGTACTTCTTGTAGGGAAGCTTATGCACTACATCCGAACTCTACACGTCATAATCTATCATAACTCAGAACATTTTGAACTCGGAACTCAAATAACGGACACGGACGTGTAGTACGTAACTGCCCTTACTGTGGGCCACACAATCACTACCATCTTACCATCAGGTGAGATAGTGCTCAAACGGGAGCCCGTCAACTTCCTACCCTACACTACTTACCAACCTCCTAGCCTACTTACCTTGCTACCTACCCTACCTACCTATCAATATTTTTTCTAGGGATTTTCTTCCGCGGAGATTCTGAACACCGCCCATTTAGAAAATGACGTCAAATGCACAACGCCATCTATTGAATATGGATATCAACTGTCCGAGTATCTGAATTGCGTGTGTTGTGATATTTTTCTTCTGGAACACTTTTAATTTATCTAACTTTTGATAGAGTGAACCGATTGCGATGTAACAAAAACTAAGTAATACTTCAGGTTACGCACAATTTTTATGTATAAATGTTATCTACATTGGTTTCGTACATTTTACGTCATGCATGCACAACTAAACAAACAAACAGAAAAAAATGCTGGAATTGGATTCTGTTGGTTATCCTCTAACACCCTGGGTGTTTTTTTTTAAGTCCAAAAACAACATTTGTATACATATATTATATTTATTGATAACAAGGAGTCCCCATAAAAAATTCAGACCTCTGGCATCAAAATTTGCGGGAGTCTCATTCGTACTGCCATCACCTACCCTAAGGGGTTGGGAGAAAATTTTTCCGTGTTTCAGATATTTTTTTGTTGTTTGTGTATTAGCTTACAAACCAAATTTTAGCTTTCTAGTACTTCAGGAGGTACCCGAAGAATTTCGTTGATCATCAGAGATTGAGTGAGTGAGTCAGTGACGAAATCGTTTTTTTTTTATATCAATAAAATCTAAAGTATAAGAGCTATGAAATTGAAACTTTGTAGGTTTAATGAATCCACTATTGACATCATATCCCGAGAATTTTGTTTATCTGGTATTATCCAAACCCAGGTTACGAGGATTCAAAAAACCGACGAAGCGCTTCGAGAAAAGGTAGGTAATGCCCTTGCGCTTCGCTTGGCTCGTCTTGGCGGGGAGATAAAAAAAATGTGATCTCAAAATCTAAGTTCTATAAACTAGAATGCCTTAGGTACCAAGATAAGCTTAAAGTTTTTAGGGTTCCGTACCCAAAGGGTAAAAACGGGACCTTATTACTAAGACTCCGCGATCCGTCTGTCTGTCTGTCCGTCTGTCACCAGGCTGTATCTCATGAACCGTGATAGCTAGACAGTTGACATTTTCACAGATAATGTATTTCTGTTGCCGCTATAACAACAAATACTAAAAACAGAATACAATAAATATTTAAGTGGGCCTCCCATACAACAAACGTGATTTTTTTGCCGTTTTTTTGCGATAACGGTACGGCAGCCTTCATGCGCGAATCCGACTCGCACTTGGCCGGTTTACTTTTGTAAAATACCTACGAGTAGAAAGATATGCAGTTCATATATATTTTTTTATTATTTATGCCCGACGCATTACCGAAAATGTAACCATTCATTAAAACTACCTAAACTATTTCATAGTGCATTATTATTTGGTCGACCTACTAAAACTAGTTTTCAAATAAAATAAAAATGGCTGAGTCAAAACTTTTAATCCGACTGAATTCTCGTGAGAGCGACTCAGCTTTCCACTCTAAAGACTTGGCAATGGCCACTGTTTTGCACTGAAAAATATTATTTATTAATGAAAACTTTACTTTGAAAACTATATTTATGGCATAATTTAGTCTCAATTTTTATAGTGGCAACAGATGCAACGGAAGAATAGTAAGGTAGCTTTTTCCTGCAGCTTCATCATCATCATCAGCCTTTTTAATATTCCCAATGCTGGGACACAGCCACACAGGCCTCCTCTCTGTGAGAGGGCAGCCTCATCCTGCAGCTTCACTCCTGCCTATTGGCCTATTCCCAATTACTGTGTATATACACAGAATATTCCCGGGTTAAGGTTACACTAGTCGATAATTATTCCATACAAACGTAGTCTAGGGATTACTCCACTGTTTGACGATGGACAAAAAAAAAAAAGAAAAAAAAAAAAAAAAAGTAAAATATTTGAAAGTTATGAGCGTCGAAAGTTCATATTTTAATACTAATTTTAACGCATCTTTGGGCGACAATAAATACCAAAAGAATGAAAATTGCAAAACGGCCACCATACAGGGATAGATTAGTAGTTCAACAATGCAAATAATTTTATTTTGAAAATATATATTTAGTCGTTTTTTTCATGATATTTAGACTCCCAAAGGTCTTCTTACTGCTCATCACAGCATATATATTTTTCGCACGAGTTGTCGGATGAGATAGCACGCATTTTAAGACTGCGCAGAGCGAACGAGGCGCGCGGCAATTAGGTATTTTCTACAGCGCGCTAGTCGTGTGCGTCGTCACACACACAATCACAAGTTCGCTCGAGTCCGGCTTGCAGTTGCACGACAAAAGTTGGTAACTTAGGATTTTTAAAATTTGAGGCGTTGTGTTGAGTGACTTGAAAAGGCGAATATTGATTATTTAGATGTTTATGTAGGTAAATAAAGGCCATAATTAAATCTAATAATCTATATTAGATTGAAAATAATGTTTGTTTGTACTATAGTAATACATTATCCGTTCCGTTACTATTCATCCGATTGCGATGAAATTTTGGCGTTGTGGATTGTACGCCCGGGAATTTTACTGGGTAAGTAGGTAGGCTAGGTGAGTTGATAAGTAAGTTAGATGGGTAGGTGTTTTGTATAGTAAAACCAGTCTGTAATAAAAAAACTTTATTTACCTAATGTAATACCTTGCGTGTTTTTCCCATTTTACAAAATCATACACAAAACCCAGGGAAACGTGGTATATTTATTATACAGGGTGTAACAGAAACGTCATATTTTAAAAATTGCTTCTAATTCTGTAAATGAACAACTATCTCCAGGGAAGTCAAAGGCATTTCCTATAAACTAATGGAAATGGAAAAGAGACAAGAAGGGTAATATCAATCTCATTTAAAACATGATTGTTATTTTCAATCACTGGTGAACACATTATGGAAGAACGTGTTACGTGTTCATGCGATATATTGAATTTGTTTATAGAGGTATGCGAAATCCATTATTCTATTGCCATTTATTATGATCTCGGCTTTGTCATTAGTTTCTTCTTATACCAAAATGTTTGAATATGAATCCGTATGTTTTGAAGAATCCTGAAATAAAATAAGATAATTGTAAGTAGTCCCTAAGCCACGGGCAGAAACTAGTACTAAGGCACATTTAAAAATGTATCTAAGAACAATTAACTTACATCGAGATTGTTGAATGGAATATCATCACTAACTAAAGGTTTTTCACCAACGTATGGGCAAGGATCTTTATTGGTCAGCATTTCCTAAAAACGTAATAAAATATAGTTATTGGAAGTTATTTAAGAAAATTGAGAGCAGCGGTGGCCCAGTGGTATCGGCCGCGACTTACAGGTTGTAGGTCGTGGGTTCGAACCAAGACAGGCGCTTTACTTTGTGTAAATTATTTCATCACCACTGCTCTCAAAACGGTGAAGGAAAACATCGTAAGGAAACCGGCATGTCCTAGAACCAAAAATTCGAAGACATGTGACATCCACCAATCCGCACTGGGCCCGCGTGGTGGATTACGGCCCCTCTCACAAAGAGGAGGCCTGTGTCCCAGCAGTGGGAACGCCGCTGATGATGATTTAGTAAAATTATTAAATTGACGTAGTTATCAGATGTATTATCAACTTAAGTCTTAAAATGTTGTGAACAGACTTAAAGAAATATAGTATACATAATACATAAACATTTCCCCATGTAAAAGACTTGCCAGCAAACATTAGCAACAAAATAAGTATAATGAATTTAAAATTTCGTGGTGACCCCTTGGCCTCACTTCTCGTGCTTGAGGTCCTGGGTTCAAATCCAGGCAATGCGTCTTTTTCAAATTAATTTTTACTTTCCAAGTTTATATTGGACATCACTGACAATGGCGAAAAAAAAATCTTCCATCGTGTATTCTAAAATGAATGTCAGAATAGCAATCGGCACCCCCAAATACCCATTACACGATACCCATATGGAATGTTTGAGAAAAAGATGCATCCACCATCTTGGATTTTAAAAATAATGTCAGATTTGTAATCGGCATCCCCAAAAACCCATTACACGATACCCATACCGAATGTTTGCGAAAAAGTTGCATCCGCCATCTTGGATTTTAAAAATAATGTCAGATTTGCAATCGGCATCCCCAAAAACCCATTACACGATACCCATATCGAATGTTTGAGAAAAAGATGCATCGGCCATCTTCGATTTTAAAAATAATGTCAGATTTGTAATCGGCACCCCCAAATACCCATTACACGATACCCATATCGAATGTTTGAGAAAAAGATGCATCCACCATCTTGGATTTTAAAAATAATGTCAGATTTGCAATCGGCATCCCCAAAAACCCATTACACGATACCCATATCGAATGTTTGAGAAAAAGATGCATCCGCCATCTTGGATTTTAAAAATAATGTCAGATTTGTAATCGGCATCCCCAAAAACCCATTACACAATACCCATATCGAATGTTTGCGAAAAAGTTGCATCCGCCATCTTGGATTTTAAAAATAATGTCAGATTTGCAATCGGCATCCCCAAAAACCCATTACACGATACCCATATCGAATGTTTGAGAACCAATTGAAAAAAAAACCATTACATGCGCCATTATGTTAGATATTTTTTTTTTTACAAAAAAATACAACCGACTTTCAAATAAAAATTGAAAATAAATTCAATTTCGGAAGTCGGTGTTCCTGTTTTTGATTTTTCGTTTTTTGTCACTGATTGGCGAAATTAAATTTATTTTACATAATATTGTAGTGTTTTGATTTGGAAGTCGGTTTTTTTTTTGGCAAAAAAGTTTTTATTTTACACGTTTTAGTTGTGTACACAATGGGCAAGTTCTATAGCCTGAATGAAATTAGAGTGTACTAGAGTTTACTGTATTCACTGCGTACCCCTTTAGAGCTTACCGGCGTGATGTAATGTTATGAAAATATGGTGTAAACAATAAACAGACATGCGATTCCAGCAATCCCGAGAGATATGCCGTATTTTTTGAGGAGTTCTGTTGCATATCTCCAAAATTCTTCATCAGATCTTCACCAAATTTAAATGGAACGTAATCTTTCAAACAAAAAAATAATTTCTAAAATCTGTCCACAATTGATGTAATCGGTGAACATACACAAAAAAATCCTTCTTTTTGGAAAGTCGGTTAATAAGGAAATAATGTCACAAAATAGAAATATGTACTTTTTATGAGAACAGATTCTTTTTCGGAAATGAGCGCCAACTTTCTTCTTATAATATGTTTCCTTACGCTTTCCTATTATAACTAAAACAAACATTTAAAAAAAATGTTACAGAAATATGCATTGAATAGTGCATAAAAAGTCATACTCAAAAAACAAAATATATAACTTACCTTATTCAACTATTTGCAGCAAGGTATACGTACACAATAGATCGCGAATTATCGTTATCGGCGCGTCGCTCCACAATGAGACGTGACCACTCTCCGAGCTCTCGTGGGCGACTGAATTGCCGACCGGTTTACGTTTCGCATGATCCAAAACAGCGCAACAATTAAGAAAATAAATAAAACTAAAATAACCGAGTGTTTTTTCGAAAATGTTAAAACTATAAATTGTGGTATGACAATTAGAGATTAATATGAATTAAAGTTTGTGAAAAAATTCAACAGTTTACTATAAATATTCAATAAAACACGAGCATGCTATTTTAATATTTTTGTCCAACTTTACGTATTTTTGTTATTTAAACTAAACAATATTTTTTGTTTTTGCCAACATAGAATTGTTAACACATTCATTGTGGTGTTCATTACATATTTTTTATGGTAATTATGGTAATAATATTGACTAAATCCCTATAACTGTGACGATCGTTTTGGATTATTTTGCTCGGCGCAGTCTTAACTCCGCGCACAAAATAGTTCGTGCCGACGACTAGAGTTTTTTTTTTTTTTTTTTTTATCTTATATAGGCTCGCGCTTGACCACCATCTCACCTGATGGTAAGCGATGATGTGGCCGATGATGGAGCACGCTTGCCTAGAAGTAACCTATTCACTCTTGACTTAAAGACCCCTAGGTTGTAGCTATCGGGAAACACAGACTCCGGCAGGGAATTCCACTCCTTAGCTGTACGCATAATAAAAGTATTTTCAAAACGTTTAGTGCGTATGGGTGGGATGTCCACCATGTATCGATGGCGCATCGCCGTACGTCTAACCGACCTAGAGTACAGCCTACTGAGGCTGTTTAACAAGTGATAGCGTGATTTTCAAACAGTGAATGAATTTTATGACTGGTATATAAGCAAAATATCTATCAGCAGGCCTATTTTCCTAATTATAAAACGAATACATTCCCAATAGCGGTACCATTAAAATTGCAAAACGTCTAATATTTTCAATCCCATTACGGTATTTGGCCTTCTGGTGCTATTCAGCCAGTCTTTTCCTATAAACATATTACTGTAAAGTGAGCTAGAAGCGAACTGTCATTTTACCGAGTTTGACAGCACTTCGCATTCATTTCTCTTAAGGCGATATATACACCCCAATCAATGCTAACGCAGTACTGGCCGTGCGCCCGCTCGATGCCAAAATATCAAAATTGAACCTCCTTTTAAACACTTTTGTTTGCAAAATATTATTTGATTTACATATGCTATGTTGTTACATATGCTATGTTCTGTGTAAAAATATTTTTAAACATCCAAGTCGTTTTGGAGGAGTTTCCAAAAGTTGCGAAAATTATCGTGTTGTTGATTATTTTTTTAAAGCAAAACTATTAGTTACACGTAAAAACCTTGTGTTCAAAATTATGTACATGAATCAGTTATAAATATATATTTTTTTCAAGCCTTTTAACCTAGCCGTTACTAAGAAGTATGCTTTAGAAAGTTGCCGTTTTACGGCACTAAAGCGTATGTAGGCCCTTAAGTTTTCACGGTGATATGTTTACAGAATAGCACTGGGGGCCTACCATGAACTCATATAGCAGATAAATTTTAGACGGAAAATTACCTGTCGCGCTAATTTGTACCATGACCGCGCCAAATAGCAGGCCAGCCAGCGATCATGTGATCTAAACCGGTGAGTGACTACGTCACAGCATTTCAGCAGGCTGACCTGCAACATATCCATACCATCAAGTCTTTTTTGACATTTATACATTCAACAATCGTCAGTTTTTAATAATCTGTGCTGCCAGCTTACCGACAAGAGACTATGTAGCAGGTCAAAAGTTGACATGATGCAGTTCAGCGGGAAATGCTCATGGTACATACACAAAACCTGTCAGGTTAAAATGCTAAGTTGAAGTACCCTGCACTTGGCAAGTATTTTAAAAGTTTATGTGAGGTACCCTGATCTAAAGTTCACAGCTCACCTCACCAAACTGAGCGCATACAATAGGGGCAGAAAAATTATAAGTCCATTTACACCGTCAATGAGATTATCAAATAATATTGGACTCGTATTTTTTGCTTTACCAAATAAATAATAATTGTCAGTGTAGCACACCGTGACGTCACACGATATTTTATAGCAGTGTATCGTCGTAATTTTTTGTTTACGCAGCAAAAGAAAAAAACGAATGTCCAAAATTTTTAGGTTTTCTGACGGACTATATAGATATTGGAACGAAGTTCCTTATCGCGTTGCGAAAGGGGGCTAGACGGAAAAATTAAGACGAAAAGTTGTAACGACACGTTTTGCTATAGTTGTAAGCCGTGCGGCGTGCGCGTGTTTCGTGCGTGTTCTAACCTATACGCCATATATATATGTGTATACATATATATATACTAAAGGAACTTCGTTACATCCGGGTGTCCCTTGTCACCTCTCACCTTGTTTTTTTTTTGTCAACTACCACGAACTCAAATTCGATTCATCGCGGCGTCAAAACAAGACACCGTTCTCGTTCATGAGATTCATACAAACTTTTCAGGCAGCTAAAACTATATATTGCCCCTGAATCGAAAGCACATTAAGCCGTTGGATCAGCTGTCATTTGAAGATCTTTGACAGTGTTTACGGTAGTCAGATGCCAGAAGCCAGAACATCTGACACCAGTCTTGAGAAGGGGTACTTTACTCAGTTACTGACATGTGAAGGTCAGATCGTCAGATAGATAGTCACTTATGAAGCCAGCCATGAAAAACACTGGTACTCAGCTGTATCAGAGGTTTGACTGGAAGCCACAAGTTAGTTTTTTTTAATGAACGGAGTTCCTTTTCGCGATTTATAGTTCTGATTTGTTTGCGGACTGAGGGGCTATACGGAAAAATGTAACAATAAAAAAAAACGACACCTAAAACCTTTTTGCAGTGATTTTTCAGGCGCTTTCCGATCACCTCGGAAACTAAAACTGCTGCTTGCCGTCAAATTTGAGAACACGCAAAAGTATTTATAACTTCAATGTTTTAATACCCTTTTTTATTTATACACTAGCTTTTCCCGGCAAACTTCGTTTTGCCATAAAAACACCAAGATACACCTACCCTACACCTACCCTACACCTACCCTACACCTACCCTACACCTACCCTACACCTACCCTACACCTACCCTACACCTACCCTACACCTACCCTACACCTACCCTACACCTACCCTACACCTACCCTACACCTACCCTACACCTACCCTACACCTACCCTACACCTACCCTACACCTACCCTACACCTACCCTACACCTACCCTACACCTACCCTACACCTACCCTACACCTACCCTACACCTACCCTACACCTACCCTACACCTACCCTACACCTACCCTACACCTACCCTACACCTACCCTACACCTACCCTACACCTACCCTACACCTACCCTACACCTACCCTACACCTACCCTACACCTACCCTACACCTACCCTACACCTACCCTACACCTACCCTACACCTACCCTACACCTACCCTACACCTACCCTACACCTACCCTACACCTACCCTACACCTACCCTACACCTACCCTACACCTACCCTACACCTACCCTACACCTACCCTACACCTACCCTACACCTACCCTACACCTACCCTACACCTACCCTACACCTACCCTACACCTACCCTACACCTACCCTACACCTACCCTACACCTACCCTACACCTACCCTACACCTACCCTACACCTACCCTACACCTACCCTACACCTACCCTACACCTACCCTACACCTACCCTACACCTACCCTACACCTACCCTACACCTACCCTACACCTACCCTACACCTACCCTACACCTACCCTACACCTACCCTACACCTACCCTAAACCTACCCTACACCTACCCTACACCTACCCTACACCTACCCTACACCTACCCTACACCTACCCTACACCTACCCTACACCTACCCTACACCTACCCTACACCTACCCTACACCTACCCTACACCTACCCTACACCTACCCTACACCTACCCTACACCTACCCTACACTTAAAAAAAAAAAAAAAAAAAAAAAAAAGTAAAAACCATCTTTGAACTTCAACGAACATTTAAAAAAAAGAATTGGCCGAATTGGTCCAGGCGTTGTTGAGTTATGCGCTTACCAACACATTTTGCGATTCATTTTTATATTTATATACATATAATAATGTTTGCTTTATGAATTGTGCGAGGCACAGCTTGCTACATGAAGGATAGCGTGCATGCAGAAGACGCCGAGAAGAGAGCCGGAGGCGCACAAGAACACCGAAGACGTACGAGCGCGCGCTAACTAGACACATTACCAACGCTAGCAGCCGCTATTGTGTGTTTACACTGAGCATCAGCTGTGTTGTTGTTATTTCAGTTTCGCCATATTTACAAAACTGAAAGACTGTAAATTTAATTAATCGAACTCCGTTCCAACCGGGTGTCCATAAATAAGACACATCGCTCTTTTTTTATTGTGATAGGCTATCTCGCCTGATTTTAAGTAATGATGTGGTCGACGGTGAAGCACTAGCTCTTACCTAGAAGTAACCTATTCACTCTTGACTTAAAGACACTTAGATTGTAGCTATCAGGAAACAAAGACTCCTGACCTGAAGACTCTTGACCTCACTGAAGTGCAACTTGATAAACTTGAGCGGCTTCAAAATGTTTGTATAAGGTTCATATTTGGTTTGCGCAAATATGACCATGTTTCTGAATTTCGTGTGAAACTCAAGTGGTTGCCAATTTGTCATCGCCGGAATGCTCATATTCTTTCTCTCCTGTATAATATTCTCTTTCTTCCTTCTACCTCAGTTTATCTCAAGAAACGGTTTCAGTTTCTGTGTGACTCGCACGTGAAAGTTCTTAGGTCATCGGACAATATGAAACTTAATATGCCAATGCATTCCACTACATTCCTAGACAAATCTTTTACTGTCCAGGCCACTCGTCTATGGAATGCATTGCCTGTGACTATAAGGCGCGCGCAATCACTGCCTGTTTTTAAGCGACTTGTGAAGGAGCACTACTGGTCACTGTTATCATAATGTTATACAACATGAATGAACAACACAGCTGAATTGTTTTCTTTTCTGTATATTAGTTATATGTATGTATTTATCTATTTTTATTTTATTTTTGTATTTAGTACCTACTTTCATATTGAATTAATTATTTGTTGAAAATTTGCACCAAGTGCAAACCCATATTGTGTCCAGGCTGTCTCTTTCCATTCTTGGTTGCCAGGAAGAGATCGCGGATCGCGATAAGGCCGCCTGTTGTATGTTTGTTTTTGTTATAAGATGTCTTTTTGAACTATTTTTATCTTGGTGTACAATAAAGTATATATAAATAAATAAATAAAGACTCCGGCAGGGAATTCCACTTCTTAGCTGTACGCACGCAAGTTTTCGCAAAACGCTTTGTGCGTATGGGTGAGACGTCTACCAAGTAACGATGGCGCATTGCCGTACGTCTTGTTGGGAAAAAAGCTTAGTTGGGAAACATAGTTGGGAATACGCTAGGCAGATTTTTGCTGCTACATAATAGAGAGAAATTGTTTTCAGGAGGCTCCATATTTGTACAAGCTGTTACTTAGTTTCATTTGTCCTGTTATAGGACTATCCCATCAAAAACATAAATGTGAAAAAGGGAGCCAAGTTCAATACTAAGAATAAGCGCGGTTGTTGATAACGCCGACAAAAGAATTGAGATCTAAATGGGTGCCAAGTACTGTATCCTGGATTTTTTTTACATAAAACATTCTAAAAAATGCTGCTACAATAATTTTTGCCGTTTTAAAATATAACTTCTTAAATTTGAATAGTCGAATTATTTACATAAAGCAGATAACTTAGGATAAATTGTAGCTCTAGATTTGACTTTTATCACCCAATTACCTATCTGGATGGCAAATTTGAACTTTCTAGGTCATCTGAAACTGGGTTAGAGTTTTGATCTATAGGTCAGTCAGTAGTAAAATGAAAATTTTTGGACGTTAATATCTAAATAACCGTAAGAGCTATATTTATGCAATTTTGGTTTATAGTTCATCTTAGCGATTTTAATACATAAACCAAATTTCATGTGTTTATGTTAAATGGATTTTCCGTTACTAAGATGACAAAAGTGGGTCCAAATGGTTCGTGTAATATTACACACAGCTGCTGCGTCGCCAGGTCCTTTTTTGCTTGAACTTGGCTTGACACGCTGCCGCGTGTCTAGATTCTGTAAACATATCACCGTGAAAACTTAAGTGAATTGACAAATGATAAATGATTATATTTCTGTAAGTTGGTTTGTACAAACACTTTTACATGTCGATCATATTTTTTAAAACTAGATGAGGTCGGCGTTTCCTATCTGACTACTCTGAGAAGAAAGGCCGAATTAAAGACCTCAGAGGTCACCTCTTTTAAAGTCCAGACAAAATCTTGGTTAGATCATGTGAGGATCATGTAGATTGATGTCTGAAATGGTCTTTTGAGGAAAGAACCAGCCAGATTGAGTGGACCTGACCAGTCAGTGCACGCATTTGTCAATAACCGTGTAGCTCAACTCAGAATTTAAGGAGCTCAATGATTCGACGAACAATACCAAAGAAAGGACATTCGGGTAGGCCACATTAACTACTCAAACTGCCAGACCATGATTAGACAAACTAACCGAGACAAATACAAATAAAAAAAAAAAACAAAAAAAAATATCCACATAGTCTTCACAAGTGAATATGAAGTGAGCTGTCATGCCATTCGAATAAAAATCCAAACAAGGTACCTAGAATGACAGTTCGCTTAGAAGCGAACTATCATTCTACCTTGTTTGGATTTTTGAAAACTTAGGTATAGTAAGTTACCTCACTTTACCTAAGTTTTCACAGTGATATGTTTATAGGAATAGACTGGCTGTTCCCTTTCCCGGTGTCTATGTGTATGTTATCATCGCTTGCAAGTTACGTTTGACATTTCTCGGTGATTGATTGAGCTAAAATTCTGCACACACGTTTGTTTGTACTCGTGACAATGTGATTTTCTGATTAGAAGTTACTTCAAGCACAGATAATATAATACTAGCATACAGATGCCTCATCCCTTACAAAGAAACCGTGCCGACGTAACTAGCGATAATTGCTTTTATAAGCACTTCGATCGCGTTCGGTTCCGTTCCGCGGCTATAGATGGTGTTAGTAGCGACTTGCAAGTAAAAGAGTTTTCTTGATTAGTAACTATTTTTTCTTTAAATACTGTGACGATTTGTTTCATAATTTTGTTTGCAAGTTTTTACAGTTTTATTGTACCAAAATGTGTTACAATACAAATTTACATAATCGAGTGGAATGCCTCAGAAAATTTAAAACCTATTCTATTGGCATCAATTTTAAATGATCCGTTTAATTAATTTTTGAAATGTAAATTAATATCCAAATATTCTATAATTTTGTGCTTAGTTGATTAAACAAGAACATACAATTTTTAGTTCAATTCCAGAAAATGGTAATTTTACACACAATTCAATAACAAATCAGTGCATATCGCGCCATCTAGTGAGATTTATTTGAACCAAATTTTCTTTCTAAGCGTTAGGACCTTGTGCTTCAAGGTACCTACCTCCTGCTAATTGCATTCTCATGGTCACTTTCATCATCATTTCAGCCGAAAGACGTCCACAGCTGGACATAGGCCTTCCCCGGGCGTCGCCACATTGACCGATCCCGTGCGTCTCGCATCCAGCGCTTTCCCGCAACCTTAACCAGGTCATCGGTCCACCTAGTGGGAGGCCTTCCAATGCATCGTCTTCCGGTTCGCAGTCGCCATTCCAGAACTTATCGGCCCCATCGGCCATCCGTTCTGCGAGCAATGTGCCCTGCCCACTGCCACTTAAGTTTGACAATTCTTCGGGCTATGTCGGTAACCCTGGTTCTCTTGCGGATCTCCACATTTCTGATTCGATCACGCAAGGAAACTCCGAGCATAGCCCTCTCCATGGTCACTTTACCTATATATATTTGAAAAGTTTACAGTCAGCTTAAAACTTAGTTCATACAGCAACCTACTCATCAATCTGATCATCTGCCAGAATTTTAGGCTGTGACCAAAATATAAAAAAAAAGCTGTTTATTTCAATTAAAATACAGTTTATACAATTCTTAACTTAATCTTAAACAAAAATAGAAAAGATTTTACAGTTAAGGAGTTGCTATTCGATTACAATTCATTAAATGTCGCTTGAATATGTTATAGGTCTGCCTTTTATTTTTGTTTTCCAATTTACAAACGATGTGTTTTGGCAACTTGTTTAGTATTCGGGCGAGACTGACATTCCATACTCTCTCACCATAATCGTTATGACATTTTGGTATTTCAAAGGTCGGGAGGTAGTCTAGTTTACGTAATGTGATTAATCTTTTTGCCCTATTCAATTTACACATGTCACTACTGTACTGAGTTACAATTGCTAAATCTCTCTTATCAAATATACTCAAAACCTTACAATAATGAATAGGGAATATGGTGAATATGGACTTACTGTAACTAAAGTCACGAAAACTACTGTTATACATGATCGGAGAATCAAACTTATAGCCGTTTCACAAATAGCCCAATTCGCCTGATAAATGGTTTACATTAGAATGGGGCATGCTACGAATTTTGATCATGAAAGCTCATGCAGGCTATTTCCATAAAATTGTAAGAAAATCTGCTTGTTGCAGTATCTATCCAGTGTCGACTTGATGTTTTATTTACGTGTTCATGTAAAATACAATTCGTTTTTACCCGACCGCGGGAGGGTATCTAATGTTTTTCGAGTGTATGTATGTATGTATTTATGAAAATATGTATGTATGTACATTTCCATAGTACGCACTACAGCCCTGAGGTGTCGTTGAATTCGTCTCTCTTTTCAGGGGGGTGACCATAAGCCCTTAGAGAGGTATCAATTTGAGATCGAGTAAGTGACAGATGTATACAAGTCATAATACATCTGTCCCTTACCCCCAGTTAATATTTTAAGTCTGGTTTTTGTTTTTATAATTATTTGTTTTTGTTATTAATAATTTAATTTTTATCAAAAATAGTCGAACCTTGGTTTATTCAATTTGTGGAATTAACTGAAAAGCGGATTACGATTTCTGGTTTGTGGAGGACACAGGAAAAATACTGGTATTCAACTACATCCTGCATGCATGGTCAAATATTTTAGACAGGTCAGGGTTAATGTAATTTAGATAATTATGTCAAATTAATTCAATAAATAAGTTTGTCGTTTTGGTTATTTATCCGTTTTAAACTTAATGGCCATTCCGTGTCCCCGAATGGACAAGTTTGTTTCACTACTCAGTAAATATTCAACACTATCCACTGCGGTCGACTTCTCTTGGGAGAAATGAGGTTGCTATTCTTAGACGGGACCTCACGGTATGTTTTACGGGCAATTAGTCTGTGATTCGTTGAATGAATATTCAACGGCATTGCATCTTGCGCTTAATTCGTGACACGGCCATATTACGAGTATATTTCGGGGGACTAGTCTAGTGTTCTATCTAGCTATGCCAATGAGGTAGGAAAACTATGGAGACGGCATATTCTACTATATGAAGAATAGTTATACAAATATCTATAATATCGACACACGCATGTCAAAAAGCGTTTTGTCTCTTTTTAACTAACCAAGAGCTGCATATGAAAAGAGAGACATCTAAATGTTTGTCAAGGACTAAACTTGGTAACACTTTTGAGTGACGTCAAAATCATGTCTATGCGTGACCGGTCGCCATGTTGATTGCCGAGTAAAATTGGTAGTTGTGTGCCGTATATATACGTTTATCTGTGTAGTTGTGCTGTCAAACAGTTGCAAATGGCCTACCCCATTGGCCAATGGGCAGCCATCTTAATTGCCCGATTTATGTAGGTATGCACGCTAATTTCGTAGGTATGGCAAGTCCATAGGTTTATAAGTTAGTGAGCTATGCTGTGATTTTAAATTTCGTAGACTTAACTGACAGCTGCCAATGACCTTATTTTTTTTAAATGTTGCAAGCGCGGAGCATAGTGTTGTAGGTAAGGCTCATTCATAAGTGATTCATCGAATCGATGTGTCTTGACTCCTCAATTAATTTTTACTTATTGGTAAATAAATGTTTTATGAATATAAACATCATCTGCCTAGCCTTTGCCCAACTATAGGGGTCGGCTTCCAGTCTTACCGGATTCAGCTAAGTACCAGTGTTTTACATGGAGCGACTGCCTATCTGACCTCCACAACCCAGTAACTGGGTAAACACGGTACCCCTTGGCAAGACTGGTGTCAGATCTCAAGCTTCTGACTACCCGTAACGACTGTCAAAGATCTTCAAATAACAGCCGGGACCAACGGCTTAACGTGCTTTCCGAGGCACGGAGGAAACTCGGTATGTTGAAATGGTCACCCATCCACGAACCGACCTCGTCAAGCGTTGCTTAACCTTGATGATCGAGCCGTGCGGCTGTTATTATTTAGCCACGAGCTCCTTATGAATATAAACGTAATATATTTAAATAAAACAGAAATCATATACATAGTACATAAAATGTTTAACCGGCTTACCAAAAAGGAGGAGGTTCTATGTTCGACATTATGTATGTTTTGTGTATGTTCATCGATATCTCCGTCAATTGTAAACCGATTTAAAAAATTCTTTTTTTGTTTGAAAGAAGATGTTTAGAAATTGGTCCCATTTTAATTTGGTGAAGATCTGTTGAAGAACTTCGGCGATATAACTACAACAGAACTCTACAATAAATGTCGGCAAATCTTTCGGGATTGCTGCAATCGCATGTCTGTTTATTGTTTATACCATTTCATAACATAACATCACGGCAGTACGCTCTTAAGGGGTGCGCAGATCTCTCATTTCACCGGTTATGTTCAAGTTTCATGGTATTTGGGTAATCTATTCTGGCGTTATAGGTTACTAAACAACTTGCCTATTAGGTAGGTACAACTAAAAACTGAAAAATAAAAAAATACCACCGACTTCCAAATAAGAAAACTACAAAGTGAAAAATAAGTTATTTTTGGAATTCGGTGTCCATAACGCAAAAAATGGTACCTACGAAAGACACCGACTTCCAAAAATAACTTATTTTTCACTTTGTAGTTTTCTTATTTGGAAGTCGGTGGTATTTTTTTGTAAAAAAGTTTTTTTGTTGTGTAACGGATGTGACGTCGGCCTACGTGCAACCGACCAATACCCGCCGAGCCCGCCGAAGCTAAGCCGCCATATTGAAGCCTCCCCTCCAGTCAAGTCATGTCAGCAACGACGATTATGTTAATATAAGCGATTGCCCATCATTTATTTGTCTCTTTCGATTGTGAATACAAGATCTGAACAAAGCTCTGCCCGGTTTTTATTTATCCGTTTCACTCAGAAGTGGTATGAACAAAAAGTAATCTTCTTTTAATAACACATCCACGCCACAACCGCAACTTTAAACGTAGAAATCAAACCATTTATAATGCTTGGCGGGCTTATGATTATAGTAAAGCTAAGTCAAGTAAAGCCAAGTCAAGTAAAGCCAAGTCAAGTAAAGCCAAGTCAAGTAAAGCCGAGCCAAGTAAAGCCGAGCCAAGTAAAGCCGAGCCTAGTAAAGTCTAGCTAAGTAAAGTCTAGCTAAGTAAAGTCTAGCTAAGTAAAGTCTAGCTAAGTAAAGTCTAGCTAAGTAAAGTCTAGCTAAGTAAAGTCTAGCTAAGTAAAGTCTAGCTAAGTAAAGTCTAGCTAAGTAAAGTCTAGCTAAGTAAAGTCTAGTAAAGTAAAATTGAGTCGAGGCTAGTATTGCGCCTGGTAGAGCCTAGTATTACGCCTAGTAGGACCTAGTATTACCCCTAGTAGGGCTTAGTATTACGTCTAGTAGGACCTAGTATTACGCCTGGTAGGGCCTAGTATTACGCCTAGTAGAGCCTAGTGTTACGCCTAGTAGAGCCTAGTATTACGCCTAGTAGGACCTAGTATTACCCCTAGTAGGGCTTAGTATTACGTCTAGTAGGACCTAGTATTACGCCTGGTAGGGCCTAGTACTACGCCTAGTAAAGCCAGGCAAGCCAGCCGAACCAGCCTAGCCAGGCAAGCCAGCCGAACCAGCCTAGCCAGGCAAGCCACCCAAACCAGCCTAGCCAGGCAAGCCAGCTAAACTAGCCTAGCCAGGCAAGCCAGCCAAACCAGCCTAGCCAGGCAAGCAAGGCAAGCCAGGCCATTAAGCGGCACTTTTGAATGTCAAATATTGAATGTAAAAATAAAACTTCAGATAACGCAAGAGTGATAATGTGTACAAAAGGGTTGTTTTTATGACTACAATTAGTGCAGCTAAAGTCAATATAAACTGTATGACTATTATTCAGGTCATAATATAGTAACTAAAGTCAATGTCAAACCCATAGCCATAACATATTTATTATAGCCATAATTTATTTACATTGAATGTGGTACAATGGTTTGCAAGACGAGAATATGTTAAGTCCATATTGAAAATGCATTATGTAAAGTAGTGGCATATTATATATACAGGATTATAGACATAAAAGGTTAACGTGGTTCCAAAAGCTCACGGGTGCTTAGACTGTAAATGCGCTAAGGCCATATAGAAGTAAAGCACCTATATCAGACAGTAACAATAGTAGTGACACTGAATACCTAATTGATTTATATGAAAGCTAATGATGTGTTTTGCTCCCATTGCGGGAGCAATGATTCCAGGATGGCCGAATGTAACGGATGTGACGTCGGCCTACGTGCAACCGACCAATACCCGCCGAGCCCGCCGAAGCTAAGCCGCCATATTGAAGCCTCCCCTCCAGTCAAGTCATGTCAGCAACGACGATTATGTTAATATAAGCGATTGCCCATCATTTATTTGTCTCTTTCGATTGTGAATACAAGATCTGAACAAAGCTCTGCCCGGTTTTTATTTATCCGTTTCAGTTGTGTTAAATATGAAATCAACAATAAAATAAATGCGATCGATAAAATGAAGTCAGACATAAATGAGTAGAAACTAAATAAGGGCCGCTAGTTTCTAAACACATTTAATTTTTTTGCCGTGAAATAGTTACATTTTCGATCTACTTCGATTTTCGATTAACTTTCGATCATTCAGGATAGTTAGGGTACGACACTATTTTTATGTAACGATAAAGTGACAACCCCCCACATGTCAGTTTAGTCTACCAAATTTAAAATCACATAGCTTAGACATTAATTCAGTCCACTGTGTGACAAGCACTTAATAAACGCTACCTGCATGCAATCTATAAACAGCCTGAGAATCGATAAGCCTCATTCGAAAGTATGTAGGTTTGCAAATATTCTACTACTCTTTCAAAACGTTGAAAAAAAATCTTGTAGAAATACAAAAAAACACCCTAGGCTAAAATAATATTTGAGACAATCCTGCACCAACCCCATTGAGCTAGGAAAAATATGGAGGCGCCGCGATGTACTATATATACATCAGCTTAAACAAATATGAGTGAAATACGATACAGAATGTGAAACATCGTTTTGTTTCATTCTTTCTAATGTAGTTATCGAATTTGACAACAGAGACAACAATATTTCAGTTGTTGCTCATTATGGCAACATTTTGTTATGACGTAGTGACAGTTGTAGGTACGTGCCATATTTTGTGACGGATTTTGTGGTTGTGTTCGTCACCGACTTATAAACCTATGGACTTGCCATACCTACGAAATTAGCGTGCATACCTACAAAAATCGGGCAATTAAGATGGCTGCCCATTTGCACTGACTTATAACCTCATTGGCCCATTTGCAACTGTTTGACAGCACAACTACACAGATAAACGTATATATACGGCACACAACTACCAATTTTTTCGGCAATCAACATGGCGACCGGTCACGCATAGCCATGATTTTGACGTCACTCAAAAGTGTTACCAAGTTTAGTCCTTGACAAACATTTAGATGTCTCTCTTTTCATATGCAGCTCTTGGTTAGTTAAAAAGAGACAAAACGCTTTTTGACATGCGTGTGTCGATATTATAGATATTTGTATAACTATTCTTCATATAGTAGAATATGCCGTCTCCATAGTTTTCCTACCTCATTGGTGTTCGTGGTAGTCCTGCTGTCAAATGGTTGTTTACTTTTTGTATTATTAATGTGTGTGTGCTCCGTGATTAACACAACCATAGCATCGGTAGCCATTTTCAGGTTTAGGTAGGCACGTTTTTTTTGTAGGTATTTCCAGCCCATACTATTTAATATGTCTATGCACCAACCTACACTGGGTCCGTGTGGTGATTTACGGTCCGGTCAACTCTATTCAAATCATCACTTTTTTTTTTGATTTCAGTGTTTACCCCTATAAAAAATAAGTTTAAAAACTAAAACCCGACTACTGAAAAATCACGCTCTAAAAAGTATGAAACAAGAAAATATTCTCATCTGAAATTGTTATGTACCAACTATTCGATATGTATCGGGTATTAAATAAACCAACTTACATGTAATAAATAATTTTTCTTCCAACTATGCTTTAATTTCATCACAATCACACTAAAAACTCAGTACAAAGCGAGTCTTTATTGCTCTAGAGCAATAAAAATGTATGAAATTTCATTATTGCACAGTTTTTTTTTTATTCGCACCAAAAGGTGCCAATCTCAATGGATTAGCTCTATTCAGCCAGCCGATATCAATACTTTTTTTTTACGTACGTATTATTCGCTTCTATCCTACTTGTTCCAAATTTAAAAAATGATTGCTGCTAACTCTGATTAAAAAATGAAAGAAATTTAAAAAAGTGATTTTCGACATCGCCGCGCCCGTGGCCGCGCCCATCTACTTCCCGTGATAACGACTTCATTGTAACAAATCAGCCAGGCCCATCTAACTCGTCTGATAATATTATTCAGTCCCAAGTTAAACAAACAAATATAAATTTGCCCAACAAAACTTAACCTTACGTTTAATAATTGCTCAAGTATAACTTTTAATTTCAATAATTAAACTTCTATTTTAACTGTTTGATATGAGTTTCTTTTATCTACTATTCCTATAGGTAATAGTTGAAAGAAAAGCAGATTATGCACCTCGCCTTAAGTAAATTATATTGCCCTCGTGCCTGTTAGATTAGAGCCCTCGCTAACGCTCGGGCTCTAAATCAGGCACTCGGTGCGATAATAAATTACTTTGTGCTCGATGCAATAATCTACTATTTTAACCTACCTTAAGTAGTCAGGTTTTCGTTTTTGAACTTAATTTTTATTTAAAGTTTTTGGGGTTTTTTTTAAATATATTTTGCCGTCGAACGGTTTGTGCATTTAGCCAGTGTCACGTTTAGTATAAAAGTTCTAGTTTCTTTAGACTTTAGTCCAATGTCCTAGTAATACGACCCAATAAAATGGCGGTAATTTTATTGCAAGCTTCTACGGAGTTTTGTCGACAACATGTACAAACTCATGTTCTACCGCTGTGTTTTACTTGCCCACACTCTTGCACGTTCAATAATATTATTAGAATAAAAACCACCATTTTTACACTATGAATATTCAATTTAAGAGCCCCTATAAGTTTCACGAGCTAAAAACAGAAAAAAGCTACTTTTTCAGGGCAAATTTCTCAATAACTACAAGATATATGATACATCTTTTAAAACAACTTTTTGCTTCACATAGTTATCTAGGAAATAGACATTACATATTTTTGATAACTGCTCAATTAAAATTAGAAAAAATAAATTCCTAACACACGTTTTTACGTAATCCCGAAACACCAGGTTTTTCAATTGCTTTTTCAGCTTACTGATGGCGAATAACAATCTGCAAAAAAATGTGTGGACTTGGCATATAGTATACTAGTAAGCCACCAATTTTGTTTTTTAAAGTTTATTGTATTTGTACTTAAAAAAAAAATATTGTCCACGCGGAAAAATGGCAATTTTATCATGTGCGAAAGCGTCGGCTATGTAAGAATATGTTGAGTATAAAAATAACTGATAAATAATTTGTTATTTGAGGTGTTTATCAATCGAATCCAATTTTTATATTTTATTTTTGAGTACTTATTTTATTTTAATAAATTGTCTGAATATTGCCTTATAGACCGTTGCGCACGCGCGAGACATTCAATTTTGCTCATGGGCTTGTAGACGACGGACCTGTGTCGTTTTTTTTTTGTCATTAACTATATTTTTTATCATATATCTTGTAGTTATTGAGAAATTTTCGCTGAAAAAGTAGCTGTTTTCTGTTTTTGGCTCGTGAAACTTGTAGGGACTCAAATAAAACAAAGAAGCAACATAGACGCCATCACGTTCCCGCCAAAACTCCGTTTTTGGGGTTATTGCACAGAAAAATCATTTTTTTTCTGTTTAGGGTTGTTGTTTTATATGTATTTAGATAATGCATAAGTTACAAGAGTAGACTCTACTCACAGTCTTTATCGATAACGCAGTTGATTTAGGCAATTTACTATTCACTAACAAACACTGCGACGGCGTAGTCGGTTAAAACATACATTTTCATGATTTTGCCGGAATATATCTCGCAAACGCTACACTTGACAAAAATATGATGTACCAAACCATTCCATAATTTTAAAATCCCTGTTCAACGTTACCACATAATGAAGGGGAGCGGCGTTTTTTTTTTGTTTTATCTTCGGGCTCCATAGATGGCGCCATATTCAATTTAATGTGACGTCACATAGCCTATAACCAGCGGTCAAACAAGACACTTCCAACGACACCTCATTTGTTAAATTATGATGAGTAATTCAGAAGTTATGAGGGAACAGATGAACATACATACATACCGGTCAAAAACATAACCCTTCCTTTTTCTTCGCCGTAGTCGGGTAAAAAGTTTTTTTTATACACTACTAGCTGTTCCGCGCGGCTTCTCTCCCGTGGACCACCCCACAGGACCCATTTTTGGGATTAAAAACTTAGCCTATGTCACTCAGGAATAATGTAGCTTTTCATTGGTGAAATAATTTTTTAAATCGATCCAGTAGTTTCGGAGCCTATTCGATACAAACAAACAAACAAAACAATCTTGCCTCTTTATAATTTATACTAGATACTAGATAATAGTATAAATAGTATAGTATAGATAGGCTCGCGCTTGACCACTATCTCACCTGATGGTAAGCTATGATGTGGTCGACGATGAATCACGCTTGCCTAGAAAAAACCTATTTTTATTCGCGCGAATTTGTGCCGCCCATTCTGTGACCTATGGAAATGTATGAAGCTGCACGCATTGCGGTAAAAAAATCGCGCTCAAATAGTACTTAACAATTCGCATAAGCATAAGTTGTCTGTATTCACAAGCTCTATCACCCCCTAAAAGATTCAATCAATCTGCCTAGCCTTTTCTCAACTATATTGGGGTCGGCTTCCAGTCTTACCAAATGCAGCTGGATACCATTATTTTAAATGGGGCGACTGCCTGTCTGACCTCTACAAACATAATGGGTTGTATGCAACAATCTTCTGATTGCTTTACAATCAAAAGTCACCCCGTATTTTCGTATCCTTATAACACGTCTGTATATGAACTGACTTAACAGAAAGACAGGTAGACCATTGTCGGGGATATTATGACCCATTTCACCGAGCTGACAGTTTGAGAACGTGAGACTTTATCGGATTCAGCTGGCGAGCGATGAAGGTATACGGTCCACAATATCTGTTATAAACACCATTAAATGTGGTTTATAAAAATGGCGTATGTTGTCTTTGGTAAATGAAATTATTTTATTTGACATCAATTATTTTAAGATATTAAGAGGGCCCTTCCCGGTCCGTTTATCGTCAAAGCGAGCATGGTCGAAAAGCTTGTTGTTTCATCCAGCGCAATGTTTGAAAAAGGGCAAAGCGAAAAGAAAGATAAAGTAAGAAATAGTGTTCAAAAATTTCATAAAATTTATTCCAGGAATTACGTGTTTTTGAATATCCCTTACAAGTTTGTCAAATAAAAATTTGTCATTTAGAATCTCTATTACATGTGCAAGGTTTCTCTATCAAGATGATTTCTTTACTTTTACAATTTATGAGTATATTATGAACGGCCCAAGTTCAGGTAAAATTTGTGCAAAACTGCAGATTTTTGGAGGCTTATACTGATTTCTTTTCTCCAAATTTTTATTTCTTTGCTTTCGACAGAAGCCTAGATATAGTGCATAAGATACCTATTAGTTCAATCAAATCGGGATATTATAAATTGCATATCAAATAAAATAATCGTCTATCAATACATACTCATCATTTATATTCTTTTTTACATCAAATAACTTACTAAATGTTTAGCAAAACTCAAACTGTAGATAATTCGAAATTATACATCAATATGACATTACTTTTTTCCTCATAATGCAATACAGTTAAATTTATTTTTGTCCAGAATACTACATACATAGCAGAAATACTAACTGCACAGCAAATTTTCCATATTTCGTAGCAATATAACTATCTCAGTCGCATATTAACCAGTAAGTACAACAAAACCTGTTCATCACATTTGTCCTAATTTTCAAGAAGTCATTAGTCCAAGAGTGAGCGAAGCGAGCTCGGGAACTTAGGGCACCCCGACGAGGACAGGTTAGGTTCGAAAAGATGACGGCAGCTGAAGTGAGCGAGCAAAGCGAGCGAACTCAGCTCCCGTCATCTTCTTCGTGTTAGGTTACTTTAGACCCTTTAGATAGAAATAGGAGCCCCGCGCAGCGGGGCTCCGTCGACATTGTCGTTAAATAGTAATTGTAAAAACTTTAACCATGGATTTAAAAGAAAAAGAGTTAACATGTATGATGTGCATTAAGATTATTAGCTGTGCATTCATAAAAAAGCTTTTGCTTTAGGAAAAATCGCTGTACGCTGCGAAAATAAATTGTAGTGTGTTTAGTGATATTTTGCGTTGAATATTTTGCTGCGCAATCAGTAATTTTGATGAGAATTCGGAATTTTATTGCATAGAAAAAGGATATTTTTTGATTTGCGTTTAAATACTACCCAATCAAATCTAAGATTGATGAGTTACAACGGCATAATCTCGTCCGAGCGTTTGTATAAAAAGTTTGGCCGCTCTTAAATTGGTCGTGGCTAAAGAATTGGCAAGGTTGGTGTCAGAGTTTTCTGGTTTATGACTATCCATAATGACTGTCAGAGATGTACTTATGACAGCCGGGACCTACGGCTTCATGTGCTTTCCGAAGCACGGAGGAATGTTGGTATGATAAGAAGGACACACATCCACGGATCGACCTCAGCAAGCTTTTCTTAAAGTTGCCCTAGTCGACGGCACGAACTATTTTGTTGCCTGGGGTTAAAATGCATGATATCTCATCCGACAACATGTGCGAAAGAGATAGATGCTGTGATGAGCAGTAGGAAGCTAGTTCGCGTACGCGTGTTTAACTAATGTGCGAAATTTTATAAATACGCGTACGCGAACTAGCTTCCTACTGCTCATCACAGCATCAATCTCTTCCGCACGTGTTGTCGGTTGATATAAAATGCATTTCAACCCCGCGCACAAAATAGTTCGTGCCGTCGACTAGTGTAACCTTAAGCCAAAAAATGCAAAACAAAAATGTCTTCCCAAAGCCAAAAGTTATGCCACGAAAGAACATCAAAATAAATAAGAAATTCCAAGTGAAATACCGGAGAAAAGTTGAAGTTATTTACAAAAGCAAGATGCCGCGGATGTCTTTGAATATTATCAGCTCAACCTGATAATTGCGCTCAATCTATGCCTTCGCTTTCAAGAAAATATCTTGCCGGTATGGCCTGCTACTGACGTATAGCTTTTCATTGCCATCAAGCATTTAAAATGGTGTTTTTAGCTCAGGTAAGGTGCGTTTTTGTGTTTATAAGAATACTAACTTCTGCCAGTGGCTTCATCCGCGTGAAAAGTTTCTTATAATCCAAAGGGAGCATTATACCAAGATAAAAAGTAGGAATAAAATGCCAGACTATCTATACTAATATATAATATTATAAAGAGAAAAGATTTTTTTGTTTGTTTGTACCGAATAGGCTCCGAAACTACTGGACCGATTTGAAAAATTATTTCACCACTAGCGATGTTTGATCCGTGTTTTATCCTACAGACCTTTTAGTTTCACCCCCTTAAAGGTTGAAATTTCAAAAATCCCTTCTTAGTGCTCCCCTACATTATAAAAAGAAGCCCCGTACAGTAAAATTCATCAACTATCTTTAATAACTAATAATCTTGAAAAACTAATAATGAAAACCTTTACTATTTACTTAGGTTAGTATTTATGTCAAGTATCAAATATATAAGCCCAACAAATTGCCACCTTTTCACCTCGTTAGTGGTAGAATTTCCAAAAACCATGAATTATTTTTATCAACCATATGCGTAAATCTTTGATTTCAAGTGTCACTCGTTAAAGCGTAGAAGTTTCACACAAACTTTCAACCGACTTTTTACTCACTTAGAGGTAGAACCTCCGAAATTAAAAAAAAAAACTCATTGTTGTTTTATCAACCAAGAGCGTAAACAAACAATTTCCGATGACGATGAACCTTCCAAACCGAAGAAATTTCACATAAAGTTTCAACCCCTATTTTATCCCCTTAGGGGTAGAACTATTTCATCACCACTGTTCTCAAAACGGTGAAGAAAAACATCGTGAAGAAACCGGCATGTTCTAGAACCAAAAATTCGAAGACATATTATGTGGCATCCACCAATCCGCACTGGACCCGCGATGTGAATTACGGCCCATTCCCTCTCACAGAGAGGACACCTGTGTCCCAGCAGTGGGTAGCCAAAAGGCTGATGATGACGATATAATTGTCAGTAATTATGATTGAGGAGAGGATGATTATTACAAGCTTTTTTATTATTATTTACAGGTTCGTACTTGACCACTATTTTTTCACCTGATGGTAAGCGGTGACGTGGTCGACGGTGAAGCACGCTTGCCTAGAAGTAACCTATTCACTCTTGACTTAAATACTCCCAGGTTGTAGCTATCGGGGAACACAGATTCCAGCAGGGAATTCCACTCCTTAGCTGTACGCACAATGAAAGAATTCCCAAAACGTTTAGTATGGGTGGGATGTCCACCATGTACCGACGGCGCATCGCCATAAGTCTTGTAGTTCGATGATGGAACGGGCTAGGTAGAATTAGATCATGCAATTCCATCGTACACGCCCCGAAATGCAACCGATAAAAAACCGACAAGCTGGCAACTCGGCGACGATGTTCAAGGCTCTGGAGCTTTAACTCGACAGTGCCTACCTCATTGCCGATTAACTTTTTGGCCCAAGTGCATTAAGCTTGTATTTGGCAGTTCCGTCCTAGAGGTGAGAATAATACTCCATCCAATATATACATACAACTCGAACAGCTGTTTTGGCGTGAAGCACCTTCTCACCTTTGCAAGGATCACCAACTTTTTTGCAGCCAGCTGAACCTTTGCCACAATGTATGGGCCAAAATCGAGGGTCGATGTCAACGTAACACCAAGAAGCTCAAGATGGTTACACCACGGTTGGAAGGAGCCGGGTGAAATTGGCTCCTTTGGCGGAGAAAAGACAAGCCTAGGTTTTAGCAGCATTGGACCTAACCAAATTGGAATCGCCCCATTTGGAGACTGTCTTCAAGGACAGGTTCAAGCGCTCCACCATAGACTCACGGAGAGACATTACAACAACAAGCATCAAGCAACAGTGCTGTCGTCTGCATACCCAAAGGTGCTGGGTTTTAGCAGATCGTTTATTTGCAATAAAAATAATGTTGCTGAGAGTATCGACCCGTGAGGAACTCCGACTTAGAATCCAATTGGCCCGACGGGCAGCCATCGAGATTTGATTTAGTTTCACGTGTCCCGCAGCCGAATTGCGTAAGTATATTATCCAAAGCAAAAGAATCGATTCTTTCCCGAAACCGACTTTACGTAGTGCATATTGATACGAAAAGTCGTTTTTGCGAAGGAATCGATTCTTTTGCTTTGGATAATATACTTACGCAATTCGGCTGCCGGTGTCTGTGTGTTTGTAATTAAAGCTTGCAAGTTAAATTTGACTCACTTGGAACTGAAATGTTGCACACACGTTTGTTTCTGACACTGCAATTTTTAAGCATGTTAAAAATATTTTGTATGAAAGATTCCTAACATACAAAGTTCTATTCAAGCTAAAAGTTCAAAATTTAGTCTTCTAATAGAAATATTCTCGCAAATGTGATATTTCCAGCAGAACCAAACGTTTTTGTTCTATTGCCTGGTTTGTTCTTTGACCTTTGTCAATTTATTTGGTGTTATCTATGGTGTTCGCGCAACATATCTTATTCTTTCATATATGTCTCTATCACTCTTCACCTCAACTCTCCCTTTTTAGGGTTCCGTACCCGCAAAGGGTAAAAACGGGACCCTGTTACTAAGACTCCACGATCCGTCTGTCTGTCACCAGGCACTCCAGGACTCATGAACCGTGATAGCTAGACAGTTGAAATTTTCACAGATCATGTATTTCTGTTGCCGCTATAACAACAAATGCTTAAAACAGAATAAAATAAATATTTAAGTGGGGCTCCCATACAACAAACGTGATTTTTATTGTTGTTTTTTTGTGATAATAGTACGGAACCCTTCGTGCGCGAGTCCGCCTCGCACTTGGCCAGTTTTACCCATATCTTCTTACATACAGTTCATCCATCGTTTCTTTGTACTTCCTCTTATGAGGCTCTAGAACAGTGGCATTCTACTATCGAAAGCGTGGCGATAGCGATAGTCAAAAACCGGCCAAGTGCGAGTCGGACTCGCGCACTTAGGTTTCCGTACCATTATCGCAAGAAACTGCAAAAAAATCACGTTTGCTATAAGGCAGCCCCACTTAAATATTCATGTATTTCTATTTTTAGTATTTGTTGTTATAGCGGCAACAGAAATACATAATCTGTGAAAATTTCATCTGTCTAGCTATCACGGTTCATGAGATACAGCCTGGTGACAGGCGGACAGACAGACAGACAGACACAGACGGATCGCGGAGTCTTAGTAATAGGGTCCCGTTTTTACCCTTTGGGTACGGAACCCTAATATTGGGCGCTTAATGAATGAAACAAAAACTAAATAATTTTACCCGACTGCAAGGAAAGAGTTATGTTTTTCGCGCGTATCTTGTATGTTTGTATGTATGTACGTTTGTATGTATGTAATATTCTTTATTACCTCATATCTTTCAAACTACTTGACGGATTTCTATAATTAAGACTTCGTTAGATAAGTGTTGACCGTCCAAGTGTTCTTAGATAAGTACTGTTAAAATAAAAAAACTTTTTTACAAAAAAATACTACCGACTTCCAAATAAGAAAACTACAAAGTGAAAAATAACTTTATTTTTGGAAGTCGGTGTCTTTCGTAGGTAACATTTTTTTTCGTTATGGACACCGACTTCCAAAAATAAAGTTATTTTTCACTTTGTAGTTTTCTTATTTGGAAGTCGGTAGTATTTTTTTGTAAAAAAGTTTTTTTATTTTTCACTTTTTAGTTGTACCTACCTAATAGGCAAGTTGTTTAGTAAGTTTCCTATAACGCCAGAATAGATTACCCGAATATCATGAAACTTGAACAAAACCGATCAAATGAGAGATCTGCTTACCCCTTAAGAGCATACTGGCGTGATGTTATGTTATTGTGCAGGACGTAGCGTGTTCATTGGCCCCGAGAAAAGAAGGGCGTAAACCTTCTGGCCATTGCCGCTGAACGTCCCATCCACATCAACGAAAACAAAGGTTCTTGGATGCCTAGCTGCAGCAGTGACGTAGGGTTGCAAATCGACTCTAACGATTCAACGATGTGTTGGCTGTACTTGAGTTATTTCCAGATTCCGGGTTGCCCACTTCTGGATCAGCACTCCTGGTGTCCAGGTTCCGAGGTTCAGCTCGACAGGATCGAAAAGGGATGTCTTCATAAGGGTTGAAGTCGATGAATTAAATGAAACACTAAGTTATTCAGTACACGGCACGATCCTAGGGCTCTCAACAATTTCTGAGACTTGATTCTATATAAGAATTACTTCTTATTTACTAAGACAAGTACAAGCGACTAGCTTTGGATGACTACAAATTCTATTTTGGGCCCGGGGGTTCTTTATACCCTCGCATCGTGCCATTATTGAGAGCCCCGCAAATTCTCGCCGAAAATAATTTTTATTTATGTAAAAAACCCTTATACATATTTGGTAAATAGGGTTACCGCACCCCTTCCATGGTGCTATCAATAGCTGGATTCCTTCGTACTGTAACACAGTAACGCCCCCTATCTATGTATCTAATCAATATACCTAATTTCCAGGTATTGATAGCTTCCCTAGACTATTTCCATGAAATAAAAGGACAATTCCCTTTATTTCCCAGTTAAAACCTTAATAGCTTTCAACCTAGCCTAAGGATATCTATAGGTTGGGTTGACCTGCTGGTGCCAATAGCAGGCTGTCTGTTGACGTCTAGAAAAAGCTTATTTTCGGGAATCTTCTATGGGATATCATCCCTTATGTAATGAATCTATAAATTCCTAAGTCATTTCACCGACTTTAGGACTTCCTACTTAGGCTAACCAGACAATCACCGCCTATTATGGGGATTCTGGTAGCCAATAGACCACACTTTACATTTCTAGTGTTTATGTAAGTCTATCTAGGTCATATGCACATAAGGTGCCTTGATATGTACAAAT
Organism: Orthosia incerta; assembly: GCA_948252205.1. Taxonomy (NCBI): domain Eukaryota; kingdom Metazoa; phylum Arthropoda; class Insecta; order Lepidoptera; family Noctuidae; genus Orthosia; species Orthosia incerta. Next base: position 14,001,659 of record OX411766.1, on the reverse strand, counting down.
TTGATAGCTGGTCACTTTCTTTGCGCCCAGCTATCAGAGAAATTAGATATAAAAACACGAATAAGATTGGGACGACACGATGGTGCGTTCAACGGGCCATCGGGAGGTCCCCAAAAATTCCTTATTTTCGGAATTCCCAGGGGTGTATAGTCTCGGGGAATGCCAAAAACTGACTAAAATTACATTTCCAGAAACCTAGTTTCCGGAATTGTACTTAAACTACTTGAGCGATTTTCGCTCCAAAGTGATGGCTTGGTAGCTAGTCCAGCAAGCCATCCGAAAGTACTTACACCATGAGTACATCTATTCCCTTCATGGAGTTATTCCACCTGAAGGGTCTACAAATTTCAACGTTTTACGTTGTTTACATTTTTCACGACTGCTTATCTCGTTGACTATCCAAGCGATTCTTCCCATCTAGAAACCGCCTGGAAGCCCTTTTAGCAAGCTTTCCAATGGTAGTACTTTTACCAGTACACCTATATGTTTCTAGGTACTTAGGGCACCTAAAACCGTAAGCGATTGCCAAAACCAGTCAACCAGCAGTTTTTCTATTATATACTGACTTGATATCTCAAGTAAATGGGCTTTATATAAAAGACTACGCTAACTATGAGGTGTATATAGGCTTCCTGTCTCGGTCTAGGTCCCCCATATACCCTAAAATGACCTAAAACCATATATTTGGTGTTTGAGATATCAAGTCAATATTCCTATTTACATAGCAGAAACTATGTGGTCTTCACATAGTTTCATCATTATGTACTGATTTCATGTCCAGTACATAGGATAAGCCCTTAAAAACATGATTTTAATTACTATAATATTTTCGAAAACCACCAAAACTATATATATCGTGTGGTTCCCTCTCACGGTTCATTCGGAACTAATCCGTCGTCGAGCACAGACGTATCGTATGACAGAAATTTATGTTTTTTACTATGATAACTCTTATCAGTATGCTTTCTAATGATTTTACTCTGTTAAGGGTGAACTATTGAACCCTATAACATACTGACAAACACTAAAAACATTATACTACTATCTCAAAAAATGTAGGTAAAATTTTAGTATAAATATAAACGTGCCTCTAAAATTCATTTTAGTATCAGGTGGCGCGCCGTGGTAAGCAGACATGTCTACACATACAAACTTCAATTTCTATGAACCATTTAGTATGGTTGATGACGCTTCGTCGCGAACATATCTCCCGCCGTGCAGTGCTGTGTCGACTCGAAGTGTTGTCGGCGCGGCGCTGCATTCCTTCGGTGAGCGACGGACGGCATTTCTCGGCTGCCGGCCAGGCCCACCGAGAGGACGGTCGCCGCTCCGGCATCTCTGGTTACTGGGGCAGTGGGACGAGTTTCTTCACCGGACGCTTCAAGGTACCGCCAAGCGTGCGTACCTCAGCGGTCCGGATTTCTCCGTCGATTCCTGGATACACGGCCACAATGCGGCCTCGCGGCCACGTATTGCGGGGCAGCTGGCCGTCGGCTATCAGGACAGGGTCACCCACTTTAAATCTGGGCCCACTACTATGTGGCTCCCGCCGGTTTTGGAGCTCCGGCAGGTACTCTCTGACCCAGCGACTCCAGAACATATCAGCGAGGATCTGTGATCGTCGCCATATTTTCCTGCTGTCTATATCTTGCTCGGTGAACGTGCCAGGTGTAGGTAGTCTGGCTGACCCACCGAGCAAGAGGTGATTCGGTGTGATGGATTCATCATCATCACCATCTACCGACACGTGTGTCAATGGTCGGCTATTTACAATGTACTCTGCCTCACAAATCAGTGTGGACAACACCTCTTCGGTGGGGTGTTTTTCTGTAAGTACATTGTATAGTGTGTTTTTTACACAACGAACTAGGCGCTCCCAGGCGCCTCCCATGAATGGCGCTGATGGCGTTATGAAGCGCCATACGATGCCTCTACGACTTGCCTCTGTTTTGAAGGCGTCTCGCAGCTCTCTGTCGGCGCCGTGCATGTTAGTGCCATTGTCTGAGTGTATCTCAGCTGGGCATCCTCTGCGTGCGGCGAATCGGCGCAGCGCCAATATGGCGGAGTCTGCGCTAAGGCTGGCGGCGATTTCAAGGTGCACCGCCCTTGATGTGAGACACGTAAATAGTGCTACGTATCTCTTCTGATGCTGCCGACCGACGGTGACGGATAGCGGGCCGAAATAGTCGAGCCCGGTATATGTAAACGGCCTCTTATGGTGAGCGAGGCGCGTTTTCGGGTGGTCGCCGGTCGCAGGTACTGGTGGCTGTGCCTTGCGTATACGGCAATGCAGGCATCTTGCTATCACCTTCTTCGCTGTTGGTCGCATCTTCACGACCCAGTAGTGCTGCCGTACCTCATTAATTGTGAGTTCGGTGCCACTATGTTGTAGACTGCGATGTGTCCAGTCTATGTACAACTGCGTTATGTGATGGTCGCCATGTAATATAGGCGGGCGCATCACTTCTTCAGCTACCTCTTGCGTAGCTGCTATGCGACTTCTTAGTCGCAGCACGCCGTCGACGACCTGAATTTGTAAAGGTCGCAGCGAGCTATTTTTATTTATTTCTTCAACATTCGCTAACTCTGAAGCGAACGATTGTTGTTGTGCGACCTGGACAAGTATTTTCTCAGCTTCTTGGAGAAATTCTGCTTCTATGATTTGTCTGTTGACCTGGGTTGGTGCTCTGCATGCCTGCTTCTGCTTCTGTGCAGGTACAGCGGGCTTCTTGCGCCAGTCTGGGTCCTTTTCAGCGTTTTTTCTCGTCCGTTTATAGGACGTTATCTCTGTTCTATTTTTGCAAAGAGATATAAAACGCAGAACTGTGGCGGTCGCACGAAGCAGTCGCTCCCATCTGGAGAATCTGCTTGGCTCTGGAACGGCTTCTATGAAGCTCTTCTTGTCCCCTTCTGTGACAACGAAAGTTTTTTCTTCTCCCGTGTCGTTTGTAGTCGGAGGTTTCTCTGTGGGCCATAATTCGGGCCCAAGAGACAAAAAACTCGGCCCGCAGTACCACTCGTGGTCCGAGTTGAACCGCAGTGGCACGTCACGGGTTGCTGCATCAGCGATGTTCATCTTGGTGGGTATCCATCGCCAATCTTCGACTTTGCTATTGTCTTCAATAGCAGCTATTCGGTGAGCAACGAAAGGTTTGTATACTCTCGCTCCTCTTCTAATCCAGGTCAGTACGGTCTTGCTATCTGACCAATACGTTACTGACGTGGGCTTGCAGTCGTGTTCACTCATCACTGCTGCGGCTACGCGGGTTCCCAATACCGCGGCCTGAAGTTCGAGTCTCGGTATCGAAAGCAGTTTCAGTGGGGCCACCCGCGCTTTCGCCATAACAAGGCTTATTAAGTGCTTGCCTTCCACGGTCGTGGCCCGCCAGTATATAGCGGTAGCATATGCCATCTCGCTTGCATCAGTGAACACATGCACCTGCATTTCTATAGCGTCGCTATATCCAGGATAGCATCTTGGTACGCTAACGTTTTTTAGTTGGCGTAAATGTTGTACCCAAATTTTCCATTGTAATGCTAGGTCAACATCTAGCCTCTGATCCCAGTCGACGCCTCGCCTCCATGCTTCTTGCAATATTTGCTTTGCCTTGATGGTTACTGGCGAGGCGAGTCCGAGTGGGTCGTATAGCGACGCTACTATTCTGAGCGCCTCTCGCTTGGTGGGCGCCTCTCGGTCCAAGATACCCTCAGGCAGACGCGCGAGTGTGAGGTTGAAACCCAGCGTGTCTTCGCCTGGCCTCCATATGAGGCCGAGTATCTTTTCCGACGTATCTATATCTCCAATGGATACCATCTCAGTTTGTATATGCGATGGGTCCATTTTTTCTAGGAGCTGCGAGCTATTTGAAACCCATTTCTTGAGTTCAAACCTCGCCTGTAGGTGTATTTTTCGCACCATACTAGCGACTTCTGCCGCCTTCTCGATAGTTCTATAACTATCTAGGTAGTCATCCATATAATGACTACGTAGTATAGCATCCACAGCTTCAGGGTGCTTCTCTATATATTTGTTTGCGTTCCAGTTCTTTGCAAAAATTGCTGTGCAAGGCGAACTGGCTGCGCCGAAAATGATGGACGTCATTCTATATTCTTCTGGCGCTCCTTCTCTGCGGTTTCCCCTCCACAGGTAGCGAAGCGCGTCTCGGTCTTGGCTCCGCACCTTCACTTGCATGAACATCTCCGCTATGTCACCGGTTATTGCGACGCAGTGGCGGCGAAACCGCATCATTACGCCTGGCAGCGACTGTAATAGGTCGGGCCCAGTTAACAGGAAGTCATTCAGTGACATTCCTCTCGATTTGGCGGCAGCGTCATGTACGATGCGAAGTTTGTCTGGCTTCATTGGGTTGAAGACATCGAAGTGTGGGAGGTACCAAGTTTTGCCCGGCGTGCTAATTGCGGGTGCCCTTTCAGCGTACCCTTTCGCTATTAGCGAGTCCATCTGGTCTGAGTATCTTCTTAGAAGTTCCTGGTTCTTGTCCAGCTTCTTTTCTGTTGAGACGAGCCTCTTCAGAGCTGTCTCAAAGCTATCTGGCATCTCAGCATGCTCATTACGCCAAAGCATGGCGGTTTCGATGTGTCCATTCTCTAATTGGACAGTTGATCGATTCAAAATGTCCTCTGCCCTTCTTGCTGGGTCAGAGGCAGGTCGCTGTGGGTTTACGCACAACGATTCTATGGCGAAATGTTCGCGCAACTGATGATCCAAATTGTCATCAGTTGTTATTCTATTGACATGATGTACTTGTTGTCGTAGTAAACTACTGTGCGCGCCATGTAGTGTCCAACCCATTGCTGTAAGTGACGCAATTGGTTGGTGTCTTGGACCTCTGCGAATCTCGCTGGCCAATAACAAATGCCAGTTGTCTTGGCCGACGAGTATTTTTGGCACGCCATTGTTGTACATCAACTCTTTTCTCAAGTCGGTTAAATGCTTGCAGCGTGCGACAACCCTATCGCTCACTGTTTGTTTTGCCAAGCTGAGTTTAGGTATAGTACGTGCTTTAAATTGTACCCTTCTCTCTTGCGGGCTAACCAGCGTCACCTTGACTCTTCTTGAGCATGGGGTGGTGAGCATGGTGTTGCCTATCGCACCGATCTTGAGCGGGTCCACAGGGCCCTCTGCCCCGACTTGCCTCGCGATGTCTTCATCCATCAGCGAAACGGTGGACCCATCGTCTAGGAGAGCGTATGTTGCTACCTCTCCCGCCGGTCCGATTACCCGGACCGGCACTATCTTGAGGTACGCCTGGCTCGATGGTGACCCGAAACTGGCCACCGTTTCCTGAGGATCCTTGCGGGATTCAGGAACATCGGGCTTCTTGTTGGCTTCCCTCTGCTGTTGCTTCTTCCTATGAAGAAGCCGATGGTGCGTATCTCTGCACCCGTCTTGGCCACACTGTTTTCTCTTACAAGTGTGGTTGCCTCGTCGATGTTGAAGGCAGCGATAACATAGATTGTGTTTTTTCGCTAGCTCCCATCTTTTCTCGACAGCTACGCCCCTGAATTGTGCACATCCAGTGGCGTAGTGATGTCCCACGTCGCAAACACGGCATTTTCCTACCGGTTGGTCCGTAGCTATATGCGTCCTTTGTGTGACGCGTCTGTTGGTGTTCGCCTCGGCCGAAGCGATGCCTTCGGGTGGGGCGAATGGACTACAGAAGTGTGCCTGTTCAGATATAAAATTACTGAACAATGAAATATCTGGCACCGATTGGTACTTCTCCGAATATGATCGGTACCATTGTGCTCGTAGCGAATTGGGTAACTTCTCTGTTAACAATCGCATAAGCTCCGCGTTCATAAGGTAATGACCCTTTTTTAACGCGCGGAGCGTGACTACAGCACCTCTTACGCGACTTGCAAACGCGCAGATGTCTCTTGGTGACTCACTGCAGCGCGGCAGTCCGCGTAATCTATCTGTTTCAGCTTGCGCTATGGAGTCTGGACGGCCGAACTGCAGCTCGAGTTCCTTCATGATGTCATCGGGCCTGGCATGTCCGATGAGTTCTGAGCTGACGGTTTCCATTGCACGTCCATGTAAGCTTCTCCTCAGCCTCGCTGTATTCTCGATGTCCGTAAAGTACGCTCGAGTTGTCTCATATATGGCCCGAAATGATAGCCATTCAGTATGAGAACCATTGGAATTCGGCAATGTCATGACGAATTTCGACGCAGAGGGGTTCGGTTGGTCCCGCTGTTCTATTTTCCTGTCGGCTAGCGACGCTATAGCGGACGTCAACTCCGTCAAGAATGGACGGAGACTATCCCTCTGACCTCCTGTACACTCAGCTGACGCTGCAACTGGAGGCTTTCGCACTTCTCTCTCCTTAGGATGCTGACCTTCTATTTGCGATTTGGTGGCGGCCGCAGTCAGGGGTCTATGCATAGAATTTCTGGTTCCCCCTTCAACGACGTTATCCTCCTTCTCAGGCTGAGGTTCTGGTGCCTCTTCTAGCCATGAACGCACGTACTCGTCATTCGAGTTTCTGTCATCCAAGTATTCAGCTTCGGAACCCTCTTCCTCCGCTCTCTGAAGTGCCAGTTGTGCAAGCTCCAACTTAATTTTGAGTAAGTCTTCGCGAGCTTTGTCTATGTTTTTTCGTGACCGAGTCACTCTAGTTGACGGCGGACGGCTATGTTCGATACGGGCGTCACCCCGGGTAGTCATCGGCATCGCTGTACGTCTGTCTTCTTCGGAAATCTTCTCTTTCTGAGAAGGTTTCAATGTTGTGTCTGAAGCTCCTTCTAATCTGGTTACTCTGGTAGAAACCGCTTGATCAGTTTCTATTGGTTGATGCGTCGGAGTGCTTTCAGTTTGAGGCGCTAGATGGCGCTGCTCGTCCGACGGCTCGGTCCCTTCGGTTGTGGAAGGTGAACACGGCGGCAGCTCATGTCTGATGCCAACTGGCTGATCCAACTCCACGGTCCATGCCTCCGGCGTCTTGCCTTTGGATCTGGTTATCGGCATTGTTGTTGAAATATTTTCTTTTGAAAACTCGAAGTTAGTTTTCAAAGATAAGTCCCAGTTCCGGGCTTCAGCGTTCAAACCGACGATCTCCAGAAGTTAACCTCCACTTCGATTGACTATAATTCAATCTTCAAATAAAAAATCACTAAAAACTTACGGTCAGTGATAAGTCTTCAGGAAACTTCAGGCATTTGCTATACAAGTTTGTTTTTCCCATAAACGTGTATGTTCTATTTGATTGACTATAATTCAATCAAATTCTAAATCACCGAAAAGTCAAGGTTACTTTTCGGTGGTGATGCTTCATGAACTGCTTGTCCAAAGCATCAGAGCCGTGCATCAATCTTCCGAGCACGTATCTTGCTTGATTGAAGAAAATTCAATCTTCAAATAAATCACCGAAACGTCAAAGTTATTTTCAGTGATAGTGCTTCAGGAACCGCATAGTCAGTACATCCGAAACGTATCTAAGTCTTCAGAGTACGTTTCTTCCATTCACTGACGAAAATTCAGTCTTCAAAATTTTCCTGAAAACATAGGGGTTGTTTTCAGTCATAAGGCTTCAGGAATTATTCTTCAATCATCAAGGATGCACATCAGCCTTCTAAACGCACGTCTTGTATTTTTCTGACGGGCGCTCGTTTTTTAAACAAATCGCTAAAAACATAAGGGTAGTTTTCAGCGATAAGTCTTCAGGAACTATTCTTCCGCGTCAAAGACGTAATCCAATCTTCTGAACGAGTATTCTTGGTTGAATAAACAAGCGTTCAGTTCTAGAACAAATCACTGATAACATAGGGTAGTTTTCAGCGATAAGTCTTCAGGAACTATTCTTGGGGCTTCAAGGATGCGCATCTGTCTTCATACAGCATTTTGCGGCTCACAGAAAATTTCTTCTATTTTCTTACAATTATTGAAAAAATAGGGTATTTTCAATAACTGTCTCCAGAATTTTACCTCTTGGATCCAGCGGCAAATAGGGCACGTAGGACTTGTTCCCTGCAGTGCACGTCGATTTTTGGTTTATTTGTGAAATTAATTTCTCCAAAATTCGAAAAATTAATTCCACCACTGTTTCTTCCTGACGTCCTGGGGCGCTCCAGACTTCGAATTTCGGCTCGAACGGGTCAACGTTGTGTTGCACGTAGCCGACTTAATATGCAGGCACCCAGTTGTTTTTTCTGGATCTACTGTTCCCGACGTCCTGGGGCTCTCCAGGCTCCAAAATTCGGCTCGATAGGACCATTAAATGTGTCCGTCGTCGAATTTTGCCGGGACGCCAGGCTCCAAAATCTGGCTCGCAAGGACCATTAAATGTGCAGGACGTAGCGTGTTCATTGGCCCCGAGAAAAGAAGGGCGTAAACCTTCTGGCCATTGCCGCTGAACGCCCCATCCACATCAACGAAAACAAAGGTTCTTGGATGCCTAGCTGCAGCAGTGACGTAGGGTTGCAAATCGACTCTAACGATTCAACGATGTGTTGGCTGTACTTGAGTTATTTCCAGATTCCGGGTTGCCCACTTCTGGATCAGCACTCCTGGTGTCCAGGTTCCGAGGTTCAGCTCGACAGGATCGAAAAGGGATGTCTTCATAAGGGTTGAAGTCGATGAATTAAATGAAACACTAAGTTATTCAGTACACGGCACGATCCTAGGGCTCTCAACAATTTCTGAGACTTGATTCTATATAAGAATTACTTCTTATTTACTAAGACAAGTACAAGCGACTAGCTTTGGATGACTACAAATTCTATTTTGGGCCCGGGGGTTCTTTATACCCTCGCATCGTGCCATTATTGAGAGCCCCGCAAATTCTCGCCGAAAATAATTTTTATTTATGTAAAAAACCCTTATACATATTTGGTAAATAGGGTTACCGCACCCCTTCCATGGTGCTATCAATAGCTGGATTCCTTCGTACTGTAACACAGTAACGCCCCCTATCTATGTATCTAATCAATATACCTAATTTCCAGGTATTGATAGCTTCCCTAGACTATTTCCATGAAATAAAAGGACAATTACCTTTATTTCCCAGTTAAAACCTTAATAGCTTTCAACCTAGCCTAAGGATATCTATAGGTTGGGTTGACCTGCTGGTGCCAATAGCAGGCTGTCTGTTGACGTCTAGAAAAAGCTTATTTTCGGGAATCTTCTATGGGATATCATCCCTTATGTAATGAATCTATAAATTCCTAAGTCATTTCACCGACTTTAGGACTTCCTACTTAGGCTAACCAGACAATCACCGCCTATTATGGGGATTCTGGTAGCCAATAGACCACACTTTACATTTCTAGTGTTTATGTAAGTCTATCTAGTCATATGCACATAAGGTGCCTTGATATGTACAAATTTGATAGCTGGTCACTTTCTTTGCGCCCAGCTATCAGAGAAATTAGATATAAAAACACGAATAAGATTGGGACGACACGATGGTGCGTTCAACGAGCCATCGGGAGGTCCCCAAAAATTCCTTATTTTCGGAATTCCCAGGGGTGTATAGTCTCGGGGAATGCCAAAAACTGACTAAAATTACATTTCCAGAAACCTAGTTTCCGGAATTGTACTTAAACTACTTGAGCGATTTTCGCTCCAAAGTGATGGCTTGGTAGCTAGTCCAGCAAGCCATCCGAAAGTACTTACACCATGAGTACATCTATTCCCTTCATGGAGTTATTCCACCTGAAGGGTCTACAAATTTCAACGTTTTACGTTGTTTACATTTTTCACGACTGCTTATCTCGTTGACTATCCAAGCGATTCTTCCCATCTAGAAACCGCCTGGAAGCCCTTTTAGCAAGCTTTCCAATGGTAGTACTTTTACCAGTACACCTATATGTTTCTAGGTACTTAGGGCACCTAAAACCGTAAGCGATTGCCAAAACCAGTCAAACAGCAGTTTTTCTATTATATACTGACTTGATATCTCAAGTAAATGGGCTTTATATAAAAGACTACGCTAACTATGAGGTGTATATAGGCTTCCTGTCTCGGTCTAGGTCCCCCATATACCCTAAAATGACCTAAAACCATATATTTGGTGTTTGAGATATCAAGTCAATATTCCTATTTACATAGCAGAAACTATGTGGTCTTCACATAGTTTCATCATTATGTACTGATTTCATGTCCAGTACATAGGATAAGCCCTTAAAAACATGATTTTAATTACTATAATATTTTCGAAAACCACCAAAACTATATATATCGTGTGGTTCCCTCTCACGGTTCATTCGGAACTAATCCGTCGTCGAGCACAGACGTATCGTATGACAGAAATTTATGTTTTTACTATGATAACTCTTATCAGTATGCTTTCTAATGATTTTACTCTGTTAAGGGTGAACTATTGAACCCTATAACATACTGACAAACACTAAAAACATTATACTACTATCTCAAAAAATGTAGGTAAAATTTTAGTATAAATATAAACGTGCCTCTAAAATTCATTTTAGTATCAGGTGGCGCGCCGTGGTAAGCAGACATGTCTACACATACAAACTTCAATTTCTATGAACCATTTAGTATGGTTGATGACGCTTCGTCGCGAACAGTTATGAAATGGTATAAACAATAAACAGACATGCGATTTCAGCAGTCCCGAGAGATTTGCCGTTATTTATTGAAGAGTTCTGTTGTATATCTTCGAAGTTCTTCATCAGATCTTCACCAAATTAAAATGGGACCAATTTCGGAACATACTCTTTCCAACAAAAAAAGAATTTTAAAAATCGGTCCACAATTGACGGAGATATCGGTGAACATACACAAAAAAAAAAAAAAAAAAAACATACAAGAAGTCGAACATAGAACCTCCTCCTTTTTCGAAAGTCGGTTAAAAAGGAACATGGCGGATTTTGGGCGCCATATTGTTGGGGTTGCAATTTTTTATTCTTCAAAACCCATTGAGTGGTGTATCAAAATGAAGGGTGTTTAGAGGTGATGTTGTAAATAAAAAATATATAATTTTTTTTAGTTCGCTGCTTAAGCAGGCGGGTTTTTGTTTTTTTTTTATGTATAGAAGTTATCTACATTGGTTTCGTACATTTTACTTGATGCGTGCACAACTAAACAGACAACAAATCCAATATTCTGGAAATGGGTTTTGTTGGTTATCCTTTAACACCGTGGCTATTTTTTTGGAAATATTTTCGATGTACAAAAACGACTTTTCTACAGATTTATTATATGTATTGATGATGAATAACAACAGCCGCACGGGTCGATCATCAAGGTTAAGCAACGCTTGACGAGGTCGGTCTGTGGATGGGTGACCATTTCAACATACCGAGTTTCCTCCGTGCCTCGGAAAGCACGTTAAGCCGTTGATCCCGGATGTCATTTGAAGATCTTTGACAGTCGTTACGGGTAGTCAGAAGCTTGAGATCTGACACCAGTCTTGCCAAGGGGTACCGTGTTACCCAGTTACTGGGTTGTGGAGGTCAGAGAGGCAGTCGCTCCATGTAAAACACTAGTACTTAGCTGAATCCGGTAAGACTGGAAGCCGACCCCAATATAGTTGGGAAAAGGCTAGGCAGATGATGATTGATGATGTATCATGATTTATGTTGATAAAGTGCTCCACTGTGTAATTGCTGCAAGACGTTTCAATGCGAGGATAAACGAAATAAATAAATGAAATGGTCTTTCATTCATCAATTATTTTAACATAGGTTCTTACGTACCAAGTATGAATATCCTACAGTACAACGCCGCGTAGCCCAAGCCATACCTACCGTGAATCAGCTTGTTCATAATATTGTATCATATAAGATCGGCGCAGCGGGATGGATATCGGCGATATATCGATTAGCTACTTACCTTCCTATCGTATTTCAGGAAGGAAGGGGCACGTATCATCATGGCTTAGTGTGTTCCTAATTTTAAAGGCACGATGATTTTAAGTGGAATAAATGAAATGACTTCGAATTCTATTCTTCATGGCTTAGTGTGTTCCTAGTTTTAAAGGCACGATGATTTTAAGTGGAATAAATGAAACGACTTCGAATTCTATTCTTCATGGCTTAGTGTGTTCCTAGTTTTAAAGGCACGATGATTTTAAGTGGAATAAATGAAACGACTTCGAATTCTATTCTTCATGGCTTCGTGTGTTCCTAGTTTTAAAGGCACGATGATTTTAAGTGGAATAAATGAAACGACTTCGAATTCTATTCTTCCTGCGGCACCTATGGTCTTATATTATAAATAACTAGCGGTCGCCTCGCGGTTTCACCCGCGTAGTTCTCGTTCCCGTGGGAATACAGGGATAAAAAGATAATAACAAAAAAAAACCCGAATGCTTAAAAAGCGAACTAAAAATGATGACTAGACTTAAACAAGAAGAAAATCTTCCTGTACAGTCGGAGGATACATATTCACGAGCTGGCTGACCAATACCAGATGTACCCTCCGACTGCACATGTTTACATTTTTTTAGTTCGCTTTTTAAGCAGTCGGGTTTTTAGATTTTACTAACTTTTTTTATTTACAGATTTTTAGTTATACTTTTTTCGAATGACTTTAAACATATAAGTGGTAAATATTTTTGTAATCACCCCTAAAAACCCCTAATTTTGATACCCCACTCGATGGGCATAGAAGAAAAATAAAATGCAACTCCTACAATATGGCGCCCAAAATCCGCCATGTTTCTTTTTTTTCAACGTCAGTTATCTAAGAACACTTGGGCGGCCAAGACCTATCTAACCATGTCTTAATTATAACAATCCGTGAAGTGGTTTGAAAGGTACGAGGTAATAAAGAATATTACACACAAACATACATAAATACATACAAGATACGCGCGAAAAACATAACCCTTTCCTTGGACCCGGGTAAAAAGTAGCCTATGTCACCCAGGGATAGTGTAGCTTCGCAACGGTGAAAGAATTTATGAAATCGGTCCAAGTTGTTTCGTTACATACAAAAATACAAATCTTTCCTCTTTATAATATTAGATAGTATGAAAGTATGTATGACTCGACGTTTTTCACGACTTAACGACTGAATGGATTTGAATGAAAACGCTGCATAGCCTGAAATAATACTTTTTATTCCGATCTAGTACGTTCCCGTAAATCTGTGGCACAATAGATACATTTGCGTTAGCAATAACTAAAATATGGGGAACACCTGATTTTTGTTTTTACTTACTGAAATATTGTCAATAAATTAAGACAGGTTGAGCTGTATAGTTGGTCTTTCAATCGTATTATTACCTAGTTTGAAAGAATCTGATGGAGAACAAGTAAAAATTAAAAATTTCCAAAACCCCCGGCAATTATTTTTATTTCATGTTTTTTAATTTACATAATTTATCTAGTAGGTAGTAGACACGCTTCGATCAACAATCTATCGAACACGTAATTATGACACGAAATCTGGCGAAAATACTCCGTTACAAACAGAAAACAGCCCATCTTTTGAATGGCTAAACCGATTTTCACCAAAAATAGCAAAGAACACTCTAGACAAAGTCGCTTTTCAAACAAAAATCTAAATCAAAATCGTTTCATCCGTTAAGGCGCTATGATGCCACATACAGACACACAGATAAACATATACACAGATACACATATACACAGCAACACACGTCAAACTTATTACACCCCTCTTTTCCGTCAGGGGTTAAAAACACTATAAAGCGAAATAAAACTTTCTTTTCGGAAGTCGGTGTCTTTTGTACCAATTGTTTTCCGTTAATCGACACCGACTTCGGAAAAAAAAAATTTTTTTTTGCTTTGTAGTGTTTTGTTTTGGAAGTCGGTTTGATTTTTTGTTATAAAGTTTTTTATTTTCCACTTTTTAGTTTTGGAAGATACTAACATGAAAATCATTTATAGCCAAAGTACATCTCATGACGATTCCAATAAGCCCAAACACGACTAAGATACATTGTTTTATTTCGGAGTTCCAGTGGCCATTGTGGTCTTGTTCATCAGTTCCACTTCACCAAATGATACTTTCTGAGTGCAAATGATTGCATTATTGATAAAAATACCAAAATCGCTATATGTATGCCTATACTATTTGAGGCGTTCCCTCGATTTCTCTAGGATACCATCATCAGATCCTGGTTTCCTTATCACGGTACAATCCTTGGTATATCTCCTTTCCACCAAAAAAAAGAATCATCAAAATCGGTTCATAATATATAATCCTTTTTGGGAGTCGGTTAAAAACCATGTACCTGACAAAAAATATAGGACTCCTGAAAAGTATCGTTAACAAAAATGACAGTTGAAGGGGTATCCAGTATCTGAAAAATACCTTCACAAAAAGCCCTACCTTACTACCTTTTTTTTTCCGAAGTTAGACGAAACTTAGTGCTTCGCCCTTAAGGCTTAATGAGGGAACATGACCCTTGACCCTTTGACATAAAGGTCAGCTTAGTCATAAGGTGGCTGGCCTGGACAATGTGACTCAGCGATCATTCGCCTATTACCACTTTTTCGGTGTGAATAATGTGTTTATCAAAATTTCTTATTCTTATTCTTATCAATTCCAAATTACAACTTTCTAGTACCTACTAAGAGTCTCAGAACTAAGCTACGGACGGACAGACGAACATGGTGAAACTATTAGGGTTCCTTGTTGTTTACGCCTGTTATTAATATAAATACTTTCAGTGCGTGTGGTGATTGCCAACTTAAAAGGCCAGGCGCCAAGTGTTTTGTTTCACGTGTACCGTCACAAGTTATTTTTTTTTTCTTCTAAGTGGGTGCAAAACTATCACCACTATTTTGTACGCTCTGTATTATATTATTGTAAAAAATATAGTTTAAAGGAATTAAACAACCAGTACCTCAATACGGGAGTTTCATTCGAGTTCATTGAAGCCCCAACACTTGTTGACTACGGAACCCTAAAAACGGTCAGTCAACGCACAGCCTAAACCGTTAGGTCTGGAAGCGTAAAATTTTGCCCGGGAGTTTTTTTTTTTGGTATAACTGGTATGAAGGATGTGTGGAACTCGGTCGTTTCTCTGTCGGGAAATCCCATCAGGCAGAGGGTTTGTTACTGAAT